>JAUMHI010000054.1:11844166-11879252 GCA_032359435.1 Enteromius unitaeniatus
ACTGTGTTTTCCTCTTAACATCCCCCCCCCCCCCCAACCCAAAAATCCCCCCGTTTTGCAACACTAGCCAATGTTTACCAAAGTTTAGATAATCTCATTTGCATATTAGATGTGATTAGCACAGTTCATTGTCAGGATTACGCTTATTGGGTTACACAGTCGCATAGCATGAGCGGATGGATAGATCTGTGTTTGCGGCACAGAGGCCAGCAGCGTGCTAATGAGCGTACCTATGTAAATGAGGTAAATCGTGAATATGAGTAAAACAATCTCCTCTTTCACTCTTCTTGAGTGCTAAAACACACATACCCATGACCAGTCCATGTGTCTTCCCCTACAGATCATTTCTTGGTCATAAAGATGCAAATGAAAGACACGAGGAGACAGAAAGGGGGGTGACAGAAGACAAAAAACACTTTTCTAGAAACTATATTTTTCTAGCCAGTTTTAGAATCCAGTGTTTTGTCCAAGTAAAACACATTTAATTTATGGGCTAAGATTTCAAGGCTAATGCTTTGCACACATGCTCCTCACTATTGATGTTGTCTGCACTTTAACTGTTGTCTTTGCAACTGACCCATGGTTTACAAGCAGATATAAGCCAGCGCTGGCCCTTTAAGGAAATGTTGCACTAGAGGGATGGAAAGAAACAGTAACATTGAAACTTTCTTTGATTCTGTTTGATGTGTAGATTTTTTAAGAGTGATTAATATCACTCATTAAAGCAGTTTAAGTCTTATCAATCAAAAATGGAAATAAAAAAAGGTACTGGACAATTACAGTTAACTCTTACAGGGAATTAAATGTCATGGTCTAATCAGAAGTATTATCAAAATTACATTTGGAATCTTTGAGAGGTTTGAGAAAGTGTGCATGTTTTTGAGTTTTCGTGAAGGGGCCACAGCTGTGGTCGTTTCTCTGGCGACCCTGCGGCCCTGTGTCCCCTGTGCGGGCTTCCCTTTTACATCTGCTACAGCTGGAGAACAGCGTATCACACACTTTGCACCTGAAGGCATTCATACGCACGCACACATACACACACTCACAGATGCATGAACACTCACACACATGGTTGACCCTAGGTTTTAGAGCCCTTAGTGAGCCCATGTGTCAACTCTGGGCACTCTTACCTTCTGTGAAATGTATAGCCTATATCTTTGTGTGTGTGGGACAAAATGAGTCTTTTTTTTTTTTTTTTTTACAGTATACTGTCGCTGGGTGTTTCTTCATTTTGTCAGCTGTTTTGGTCATATGGTATTTATTAAATGAACATCATTAATATTTCCGTCCATTTTATATATGTGTGTGTATGTGTGTTATTATTTATTATTTATAATATAAATACTAATATTAATATTTATCACTTTATTATTAATAATATTATAAATTATATGTTTATTAAATAACTTTCTAATACTTTTTAATATGTTGATTTGTTGCTCAACAAACATTTCTTATCATCAGTTTTGAAAACAGTGTAGCTTAATTTTTTGTGAAAATGGTAACATATATATATTTTTTTTCATGATATAATGTTGAAAAGAACAGTATTTAAAACAGTAATCTTTTCTAACAATGAAAATATATTTTAAAAAATCTTTCTGATCCCAAAGCTACGAATAATAGTGTACATACTCACATCTTTTGTAACTTTAATGTGTTCATAAAACAAACAGAAAAAGTTTGTTTTTAATTAAAAATCAACTTCTGGTATATAAAAGTGCCTATAGTTGAAGAAACTCCCAGTCACCATCTCAGTGTTGTGTAATTGACCACTCGCTGACGGTGTCAAACTGCATATTTTCTGTTTAACCAAACATGACACAATACAAACACACATTTTGTTTGGGTTCAATACAAATGTTGTAATCGAAAGGTGTGCAATAAACAATAAACCTCAATAAAATCAGCGAGGATACCCTAGCAATGTTGCGTTTGACTTTTTTAAACACATTATCTCACACAGAGAGAGAAAGTTCCCAGCCCTGTTCCTCCAAGCAGCATTGGTGCTAGACTGGCACATTAACTCCTCTTGACCCTCTATTCTCACCTGTAATAAAGCAGAGGACGAGCCCCCACTCTTCATACACACACATACTCCACACCCAGCAGAGAACAGAGCAATGGGCTTGAGAATATCCATGCTCATTAGCCCAGCTTCTGTCTCCACATAGTCTACTGTGTGTGTATGTGTGAAGTCTCAGGTGGCACACAAGGCAGATGAAAGTGCGGAAAAGCAAGAGTAAGATATGTGACATTGAACCAGTGGTGTGGGCGCCAGCTGCTCAGGTCTAGTGTGTGTATGTGTGAAGGTGGATGGAGTGGGGCCATCAGTTCACAGCCTGTGAACCTCTCATTAGACTCTTTCTCACCGGGACTTGAGCTGAGTGAGAAGGGTGGGGGAAACTGTCAGTACACATGATCACAGGCCTCGCCTCTACACACACACACACACACACACAAAATAACAAACGTCATACTCATTGCACGCGCCTGCTATGTCCAGACACACACAATCGTGTAGGAATGGGACTCTAAAACACTTTATTTCTCTCTCCTTCCGTCAATGCCCTCCTTCTGTGAGAGTGTATGCTAAAGCTAAATCTAATAATCAAGAGTGACGGACTGGTAGAAGGTGACCTGAAAGAGAACCTGACAAATGATTCTGGAGTGTTAAATTTGTAAGGGAATAATCTGAGGAACAGGAACAGGAAGTTCATTTTTACCATTCTCCTAATTTTCACCCAAACAAGACCAGACCACGGATTTTTTCCTATAAATAAATAAAATGCAAAGAATAAATATTTGTAATAAGTTATTTATAAAATTAAATAAAAATTTTTTTTTTTAAACAAGAAAAACATTAAAGGTGCTCTATGCGATGTTGCAGGATTTCACCTCGTTTTCATTTTCATCTCAAATCGTATGCATAACCCCTTGATCGTCTTGCTGTCTGCCCTCTGAATACACTGGGAAAAAACCCGGTCTCAAAAGACAACACAGAGGCTGCAATACCGAATACGCACAGGATGTTAACCGCAACAAAAACAAACTTCGGCCAACCAATCAGCAAGAAGAGGTGGGGTTTAATGCGCGCGCGATCTTATGAAAGAGTGTATTGATAGCACGAGTTTGTACTTTGATTTGACATACTGTTTATATGCAAAAAATTATTTTGGTGTGATTGTGGGGTAGAAGCGTATTATATACGAGAATATTTTTCTTCTCTATATGCCCGCCAAACATGTGTCTATCATGTGCACGTCAAAGTCAGCTTTTGTGTATCAATACCATGATTTTCTGTTTTTATTTAGCATACTAAGTCTAACTATAAAGTCTATGATTTGATTGTAGAGTGTATGTACTTAAATTCATCATCTAGAAGTTACTTTGGATAAAATCGGCTTCTTAATGATACCTTCTTAATGTAAATGTAAATGGGTGAAAACGTGATTTACACGGAAACATGCTTAGCGTCACGGCAGTGTCTGAGTAGACGCTCACAATTTTTCATGTATTTTGGGAGTACTGCAAGTTTTTGAAAATGTAAGCTGTTCTTGCAGCTTGCTGTTTTAATTTAAAGAATTTGGATGATGACTGGTGATCTTTTACATGTAATGACATTTATTAGAAGTCTTTTAACAAGGCAGAGAGCTGAAATCATTCAGTTGTGCGTAATTTTTTGCGATTTCACATCTGAAAAAGCAGCATATGTACATTTTCATTTTATATTCATTCTATTAATCTATGAGCCCGTCATATCTAAAAGACCTGGTCAGTCCTGAGTAAGTTCACCTTATTTAGCACACTAAGATGAGCTAAAACATGAAGTTATGTTTACACGTATTTCAATATGCATGTTTTCATTTTCAAAAATGTAAATTAATTTCGACAAGCTGTATGATTTGAAGGCCTAAAACTCAAAAATGCAGTTATGCTAATTTCATATTTTTTTTTCAGGAGGACATCAAATCATAGAAATTTAAAACAGGGCTTTATTAGTCCAGTCATGAAAAGTTTCTATGGCAAGAGGTTACACATGCATTAGAATGTTTAGTCCAAAAGTGTGTTAACTTAGGGAAATATTGATGGATTTTATTGGTTTACATCACATTTCTTCAGAGAGATTTATTAGGTGTTCATTCTGTCTTAAATTATGCAGCAAGGAGAGCATGTGAGTAGTGAAAGCTGTAAATGTAAAATGATAACTAGATACAACTAACAATTTTGAACTGAGGTTGTCTACAAAATCTATAAAAGCCCTGTTTACACAGAAAGGAAGCTGAGAAGGATGACAGTGACCTAAACGCTCTCTGCAAAGTGCGATTTCAGCACATTTAGTGCCTGGTTAAACTGGATAGCAGGTGTTTAGTGACTAAGACGCAGGCTTTGTGCTGAAATAGAACGCACAAAAGTGACACAACCCTTTCGTGAATTTACCTGTTCTGTATTTTCTCACAGTAAATCTGGATATACAGTGTGTGTGTGTGCAGTATCGAGCAGGGGCTGTATGTGTGTGTTTGTGTGTGTTTTGGAATAGAGATGTCTATGCTCTTCTTCTCTCTCTCTCTCTCTCTCTCTCTCTCTCTCTCGGTTATCGATCGTCCAGCACTTTGAGAACAAAGAGTTAATCCTTGAAAGGCCAAACAGCACAGATTCCTTCTCAGTCATGAAAGTTTAAAATGTCTTCTTTTTTTGTTTGGCCCTATGAGACGTGTTCTCAGTGTAGCTGGCTGTGTGACCCGGGGCACAATGGAGATCCAATACCCAACCCTATTCATCCTACATTCAACCAGTCAATACCTATTATTAGATACTGCTGGCCTATCCGCCCAGTTATGGCACAGAAAACTAGGTTTTCAGATTGGCCGGTGGAGGAGGGGAGAGTTGAAACTCCACCCTATCTCATACTCACTCACACTCTTTTCGAGGCCTGGATTAGTTTTAATTGCATACATAATGCAGAACAGATGCGATCATGATTCCAGCTCACACATTCCTACTTATTTGGAATGATTCATAGATTTATTCAGGGATATTATTATTATTATTATTATTATTTCCATGTATTTTATTTGCATCCCTATTATCTTTATTTGCCTCTTTAATTGTGTGTGTGTGTATATATCACATTTTTGAGTTTTTGTCATGTCAATAAAGCACATGAAAATTAAATACTGAATAAAAAAAAACTAAACAAAACAAAAAAAACTAATACAATGAGTATCAACTATTTATTTATCAATTCTACTAAAACACTCTGAAGGTATAATTTTAACTTACAAATAAAAATTCTACATTACACTATTTAATTGTGTTTGTAAAATTAAGTCTTATGGCTTTGGAATGGCATGAGCGTCAGAGCTTTACTTTAGGGGGGCTGTAACACATTTTTAGACTATAGGGGCACTATAGTATAGGAGTTATTTACTGTATCTGTCTTACTGTAGCTAAAAACAAGATATTATGAATATATACTGAAGTAATAAAGAAACGTTCTCACACTTTTTTTGGTCTGTTTTACCTTTTGCCTCCTTAAATTATTCTGCCTACACTCCTTTACAAAGTAACTAGGCTAACCCCCCAAAAATATAATCACATAAAAAATGCAATATCAGAAATTAGCTCTGTGAATGATGAGGTCCAGCTATGAATATTTTAATGTTTAAAGCTCAGATATTTGTTTTGGGGAATTTTAATTTAGTTAACGTCTTACATTTTCTCTTTCTTTTTCACATGGGTGTGTTTTATTTATTTATTTATTTATTATTGGAGAATTACGTGAGCCTGTGCTGTTGTCTCATTGTTGTGATTCATAGGGTAATTGTCGTGAAGTGGGCCGGCCTGCATTCTTCCAGGTTCTCCTCATCTGGGCAGCTAACACACTTCGGACCAGTGTGATGAGTAATGCGGCACTAGCTGCCTCTCTGACAGTACTGGGCCACTGCTTAAGCTGAGCCCAGGAAGAAGGAGCTTGTTTGCTAATAGGTAATAAATTGTCGGTTTAATTATAACAGCAAGGTAATTACAATCGAGGAAACACCCAGACCCAGAGGGAAGAAAAAGGAGGGAGAAATTCCTATTAGGGAAACAATGGCTATACTAAATTGTGTCGCTGACTTTGCTGCAGAAAAAGTGCTGCAGAAATAAATGGAAATGGAGCTGAGAGATGTGATCGTGGTCAGCTTCTGACCTGCTTTAGACCTTCAGTTTGTAAAGGCCACATTTTCGTGACAGACCTCCCTGATAAACGTGCCTACCACAAGAGCAGCGAGAGTGAAATGGAGCGCCAATCCTTGCAAACATCTGTTGTTTCTGATTCTTGCTTGTGTTTCAATTCATCACTCGGCACTGTCCGGTTTACTGGCCATTTTTAGGGCTTCCCCATTGTCCAAATCATTCCAGTACACTGAAGGACTGACAAGTAAACATATAACACTGTTTAAATATACAATTTCACAAAAGACTTAAATTCTATTTTCTGTTTTTCTGAACTTTCTGTTCATACAAAAATATTAGGCAGCACTAGTGTTCTCAACACTGAAAATAATAAGACCAAATCAGCAAATTAAAATAATTTCTAAAAGATTGAATGACAGTGAAGACCAAAGTATGATTAAGCAGAATTAATTGCATTTTAAACTAAATTTACATAGTATCAGTTTAAATTGCAATAATATTTCATAATTTACGGAATTTTGGTCAAGCAATTTCAGAAATGCTTAACATAACATTTTTCAAAACATTTTCCGACTTCAAACTTTTGTAGTAGTGTGTGAAAACAAAGCCTTTTTAAATAGCATTCCAATTATGCATGAAAGGGAAACAATCCTGCACATTTTTGACTTGTTCCATTATGTGTATCTGTTTTATTTAATAAAAAATGCAGGACAGGCACATATTTCTCTGCGGCACAGTCCAGTGTAACCATTACTTATTAAACACATTTTACTGAAAAACTCCTTTGGTATAATCACCTGAAACAAAGCCTAGGATGCGTGAAGTAGCTCATAATCATTTGTTTCTTTGAGCGAGAGTGACTCAGGACGTTGCGAGTGCGTACACGAACTCAAATCTCGCTTGTCGCATGCTTGTGCGACCCCAATCATCGTTTTTGTTCAGTGCGGAGTGATAAAAGATCAGAAAAGGACTCTTCAACATGAGTTACTCCCCCGCCCTCTGCAGTTAATTGTACGAGCTAATGATGTGCGGCCCAACGGGGGGTCATCAATCATATGTCTCAACCTTTTCATCTCAGCCTTTAGCAGCGGCCTCAGCAGTAGCCTCTCATAGCATATGCTTTTAAAATGTGTCCGACTGTGTGAGAGCTGTGTCTGGATGGAAGGATGGAGCTCGCAGGCTCCTCTCTTTGTCAGCACCACTTGGCTTCAAACTCTTGCCGCGGGTCTAAGGACATTGGTTCTCCAGGCATCCGACACCTCGGCTCAAGCTCGGTTGAGTCCCTCTGTGTGACAAGGGACAGACAGATGAGTGGTCAAGTTTGCATGTGTGTTCAAACATGCATACGAAAACTAATTTGGACCATTAGATGTCAAAATTGGATGCACTCCCGATGTCTTTTCCAGTATTTTCAAAAGGCAGTAGAGTCTTAAGTCCATCTGAGAAGTCACGAGACAAAGGCACTCACTTCTCACTAACTCATCATCGTCTAGCCCTCCCTGCGGTCTGTGACAGGCCCAGAGACTTCACAGAGAACCCGGCCACATCTAAACTGCCCTCAACGCTTGTGTGTGACCAGCTCTGGGGTACGTCTCTTAATCCCATCAATTCAGTCCTGCCATGACTCCACCGTCGCCTCCAAACCTTGTCTGCAGTCATTACCCTATCGAGCCTCCATCTGAACACAGAAATTCATGCGCACACACAGGCTAACCACAATCTCAGAGAACAAGAGGACAGCCTGTTTCGGCCTTTTGAGAAAGAAAAGAACACAAAATCTCCTGTGAGAAACATACACAGAGAGAGGAACATTTGCAAAAGAAGCAGGGCTTTGAGAAACATCTTGCAGCGGAGTATTCATATTCTTTATGTGAATTTTTCAGGGTTATAAATATTTCAGGCAAAACTGTTTTATTAAATGTATTTACCCCATTTCAACCTTGAGGAACCCATCAAGATTCAGCCTCATTAAATTTGTGTTCCCACAAGGGGAGGTAAAAATTCTGACATTTTCATAGAATCGATGGAGAAGACATCAACCCATGAAACATCCTCTCAGTTTAAGCTACAGCAAAACCAAATGCGGCAATAAAAGATATGAAAAACATCCCAAAAACAAACACAATGTACAAATAGATGCTACAGCAGACCAGAACTGCAATACAAGTACAAGAATTTCAATAAGAAATCAATTGACTCTTGCAGAATTCAGAAACTCTCACTACATTTACCATATCTTTCTATAGCATAGCACGTTGTTGTCAGTTAAGCATCTCTCTTTTAGCCTGGGCCCGCCCATATTTCCTGTGATGCTACATTCAATTTCCCAAGCAAAGACAGTCTGGCAAAGCTGCCGTTTTAGAGCATTTCTGTTCCCAAAAAAGTGGGAACCAATGAGAGACGAGCTCTCCCCTCTCTCCCCACCCCCCGGCATGACTGAGGCGGGTGTAACATAATGACGCAGCAGTTCTGCGTCTGAGAACCATTTTAAACATGGCGTGTACCGAGCAGCAACAATCATTCAACTCTGCTGTTCCAGCTGTTTTGAGAAATTTTCATGACAGCTTTTCTTTGAAAACGGAGCAGAAGTAATTAAAGTAAGTAAAGACATTTTTCTACTGCTTTAATAAGGTTACGGTGGCTTCAGGTTCCGTCACTACACATACGTCATCAGAATGAGTGGTCTGATTGGTTGTAGTTTCGTCCAGTAGTATACAGAGATATCTGATGGACGCCGGTTAAGACCGCCTCCCAGAAGGCGGGTAGTAAGTTAGCTTGTCCAGACTAAGCTCGTATGAGCTTTATAGTCGTGGAAGCCAGGCTATCTCTCTTTAGGACTGAGTCACTGAATCATTGAATCAACTGAATTATTAAAAAACGTTAATTCAATCAAAAACAAAACACTGCTGTTGTATGTTGCTAAGAAAAGAAGGGCAAAAATAGGTTAAGTATTAATATTGCATCCAAAATGTAAGATACTTGATATTAAATAAGCAATATCCAAAAGCTCATTTATGTGATGATGCTTTCAAAAATAATAAGTATAAACAAATAATGGTTGGGAAAAAATTAGATGGGTCAAAAAAAAATGTCAATTCAATATTTATATTGAATTAAAAGAAATATGTATCTTTAGTGATGATAAAATATTGATATATTTTTAGGTTTATTTCTACTAATACGTATTATTTCTAACAAATATTTTTATTTATTGTTTTTACTGGATGGGTAGAAGACACAAAGTCAGATTTAAAATGATTCAGTGGGTTTGTCTTAAAACCGTTCCCGCGATGGTCCCCCAGGTTCCTTGCGGCGACATATGTGGGGTTGTTAATAATCCGTGTTATTTGTTTAGTCACTCTCAGTCTGTGACACAGGATATGGGACCACTTTTGATAAAAAGAGACAGCAACTGCAGGTGCCCTACCCTGACAGTGACTGAATGGGGGCAGGATGTACACTGACAAGCCTTGTCAAACAGGTGATCTCACACGTCCACACACAACAGTGCTGTCCGCATGCACACTGACATAGCCGTTGTGACACGGATGGTGCCACTGACAGTCACGTCACCTGTGAGCAGGTGCTCTTGAGACACACACACCCCACGATGCTCTGGACGGGCGAGAGAGGTGAGAGAGACTGTCAGTGCGACCGCGGATGCTGATTAAGCAACAGCGATGGAGTCAGTCCAAACACCGGCCACATGGGAGTGCAGTAACACATGGGTGCGACTCCATCCACTGCCAAGCAACACAATGCCGTTAAAACTCTGTGAGCGAGGTCTTCTGCATTTATTGTGAGTGTCTTTTATACACTTAGACAAAGGTCAAGACGCTTTCTACCCAGAGGAGCTGAGCTAGCCAGATAGCACCCTTGCCGTTGTCCTATTTTAGAGATCTCCATAGGCGCAGCACTTACTGTGGAACCTTGGCCTTCTTATTCAAGGCAGATTTATTGCATGCCATGTGGAGATCAATAAGAGAACAATGTGGAGAGATGGAAGCACAAAAGCCATCTCTGAGAATTTTTGGACAGTAAGGGCTTCCTGCTAGGAAAAGGGACAATGGAGGAATGCCCTGACAAACCAACGCATTCATCTAAAGGAGTTTGACAAGCGGTTCTGTTATCATAAAAAGAGAGGAAAAAAGGAAAACAAAACAAAACATACAAACAAAAAAGCCTTGATTATTATTTTGGACAACTTTCAAATAGCTGGTTGCAATGAAATAATGGAAGTGCACAGAGTTTCATGGTTTTCAGTGAACAAGTACAAAGAGACGTTCAAAAGCAGGAGAGAATAAAAATGAGACAGTCCAATGCTCTTATGTCACCTGGGGAAACGCATTTGCCCATTAGATGTTGACCCGATTTAAAAGCGCAGCTGTGAAGGTATCTTAGAGTCAGACACCTTCAGCGTACCTCCCTCTTTTCTTCATCTCTTCCACTTTCTATTCCCGCTGTTGATATCGCAAGACTTCTGTGTGAGGCTCTCTCTCTCTGAGGTTATGGCTCTCTGTCAGAAAGATGTTTGTCTTCTGTGCTTAGTGTCAGGATAAGAGAAGAAGGTGCCGTGCCCCAGTTGGGCTTCATTAGGACTGGGCCATCGCTGCACGTCTTCAGGCACCCACGCTGTGCCACTCAACATTAGGCTTATTAATTCACACACAGCTGCCCTCTCTCTTATTCTCGGCTGTTTGGGAGTCAGTCTAGCCTGTGGCCACCGAGGGACAAATCCATTTTAGCAGACACTGCAAGTCAAAACCCATCCACACTTGGCCAAACATTTTCTGGAGCAGAAAGTGGACAGAACTCTCCTGCTCCCGTTTTTTGCTCCCGTTTTTTTCATTTCCATGTGTGATCCTTCTTTACTGGCTGGAAACTCGCTGTTTGTTTTATCCCAGCAGCAGTGCAAGGCCACTCTATTGTTTTTAGCATTTAGAAAATTGGCACCAAGCTTCCAGAATTAATCGCTTTGCTCTAAAATGTCCTTTTTCCACTGAAAATGGATTTTGGCAATTTATGCAACATGATTTACCATTTCATCACAACTTAATCTTACTGAATTTAATTTACTGTAATGTCAGACATCAACTTCTGTCTGGTAATCAAGCAACATACTGTATATCTGGGGCTGTATACAGCTCAACAATGCCTACAGTCGTACTCAAAACCATAGACAGTGAACTAAAACACCACAAAATAATTAATTTCACAAAAATTTAACCCATTCTTTCCGTCCATCATTTAAATGAATTAAATAAATTAATTTAACATTTTCTAGAAGTGCTTTCTCCCTTTCAGATGCAGTCATTTTTATATCAGCAAACATGCTCTGCAGCTTTCTCATATTCTCTTCATCCCTTTGACCTCCACACATCTTTTCTCCTCCCTCGCTGTCTTTCTCTTTACACCTTAAGAGCTCCAGCGACCAGGCCTGGGCACAGCCAAAAGCACCGCTGAAATGTTTGGACATGAAACGTTAACCGGCGGCTTGGATTTACTTTCCCCAGCTGGCTACTCTCGCCTCCTACCTCCTTTTGATGAGCCACAAGGAGCGTTTAGACCCTTTCCACACCTCCTAACTGTAAGCCTACGCGAATCCCGGCCTTGCTTTCACACGTGTGGCGGAGTGGATTTTGCGGCAGGGCTGTAGGGGCCGTGGGAGTAACTTTAGCCCCTGAGTGAGAGCCACCTCACCACATCAAGTCTTGGAGTCAGTGGGCACTGCCACCTCCAATTTAACCTCTCTAACGTGACACTAGCCAGGAAAAACCAGCTCCAGAGAAGCAATCGGAGCTGGAACAGAATAAGAGACATTCAAAGTGTGATCTCCTTCAGCAGCAAGGTTCATTTTTCACTTTTTCCCTGCAGTGGATTTGTTTTTCTCTCAGCAGAGCCAGGGGATAAAGGGCTGTTGGGTAATAATGAGGGGTGACCAGGGATGTTGAACGCTCTAAGTTATGTGGAAAGTGTCAGGCGGTCCAGTGTGGAGTTTCAGTGTGCCTTCTGAGCAGCTGAATTAAATAGCTGGCCGCAGTATAATCACGGGAGGATTCATGCCCACATGTAACTCTATCTTTGACCTGTTTCTCCAGCCAAAGGGTTTCTTGTTATCACTGTTTTATTTTGCCAGGAGTCATTTGCTTTTATTTACTTATTTATTATCTACAAAAGAACATTTACAGAGAATGCTGACTTCATTTTCTCGTTTTTTTTTCCACAAAGCAATTGAGCTACTGGATATGTGATGCCAGCAACTATTTGTAAAATGTACATAGTCAATTAGAACAGTGTAAAGTGTAAAACTAATAACACATTTCTTTTCTTTTTATTATTTACATGACATTACACTAAAAAGCATTTTTTTTTAAAAAAAAGCATCTGCTTTCAATGTTTTCAATGTTAAATATCTTAAATAAGCAATATTTTAGTCCAATAACAAGGCTAAATACAACAACAAAACCAGATAAACCTCTTTGAACTAGTTGATTAGCGTATTTATTTGCATATTTTTATTTCTGGGTGAACTATACCTCAAAATGTCAAAAACTAAAGACCGAATACCAAAAACATCTATTGGTACCTCTATTTACCAAAAAACCTGGAAGAATTTCCTCAAAAAACATTAAGTAGAACAACTGATTTCAAATGCGATAATAAAGCAATTGAAATATTTATTGCGCACCATATCAGCACATTACAACGATCTAAAGGATCATGTGAGACTGAAGAAAAAAAATCAGCTTTAGCTTCAGAAATGACTTACAATCTTTTTACAATATTACAGTTTTCAATGTTTGATTAAATAAACACAGCTTTGATGAGCATAAGAGGCTTATTTAAAAAAACTATTTTTTTTCTTTTTTTTGTTTTGTTTTTGCCATATTTTGAATGGCAGTGTTGAAATACATCATTGGCAAATATTGTTTGAAAATTTGGTTACAGCTTTTTGTAAATGCCGCTGATGACCGCAAGAAGCCAAAAAGGTAAACAGACCAGCTTCTTAGCATATTCAATCTTTCACACACGTCTCTTCTTGAAAAACCAGACGGCACGCACGGACATGCACGACTGACCCTCTCAAATTTAGCCTGTGCTGTAGTTTTGGGTTCATCGCTGCATGCAGCCAAAAACCACATTGTGGGATTCGGAACATAGCGCGAAAGACATGTCCTGGGCTGGTTTATGCCCCGATCCTTTGCATGCATGCTGATGAGAGTGGCTGCTGTCGAAGCAGCGTGGAACAGAACCCGGCGCAGGTCAGCAAAGACTGACATCCAAAGAGATCTGAGCAGAGGCACAATAAGGGAGGCCGAGGAGCTCACAGCAGCGAGACAGGCCGAGAGACAGACAGGGGGCATGCTGCTCTGGAAACAGCGGGGTGAAAGCCCCTGGGCTCTTGATCATGCGGCCTCTTCAGATGAATTACTTATTAGGGAATATGTGCAGAACGTGGGCTCCTTCCAGCCTGTGATCTTCCTGCCAGTTTAGCCAAAGTCCTCTCCTCCCCTCAGCCAGCCAGACTTTATCTGGCATGGTCCTGAGCCCCAAGCTCTCCACGCCAACACAAGACATGCCGTGAAAAGAGAAAGAAAGAAAAGATGAAGAGTGAGATAGGGATAAAGAGAGGAAGTGAGAGAAGTCAGAGAGAGAGAGTGCTTTCATTCTCCTGGTCTGGCCTGGGCCTTTTTGACACGTGTAGAACCACAGTGCACACACACACACACACGCCGTGCGCTCGCCACAACATTGCTTTGCTCTTTACAGGCAGTGTTTGCTGTGTGTGGTGAGGGCAAGACTGGCACGGGCCAGACAGAGGTCTGATGCACTGCCAGGGAAAATCGATTAAGAGAAATCCACCAAATCATGTTGCGTGAGAAGTTTGAGCCGGTGGCTGGCAGCGGCAGGGCTGCAGCTGATGAAGACGGCTCTCTTTTTCCTGCGGTAAATACTGTGACTTTGTGCGTTTTTTGCTTTTTTACTGCGATCACCAGACCGCCGGTCAGGAACAAAGACCACTGGCACAAATGGCTTTAAGAAATGCATTTCCAGCCATCAGCGCCGAGACATGTTAATGAAAACCAGATTGCGACTTTAAAACGGAGAGTTAGAAAAGCTGAAAAAAAAGTGAGATAGGAGGCGTGAAAAGAGGCTAAGCAGACTTATAAATAACTTCTTCACTCTAAATAATTGACTATGCAAAAATCAATAGCCCTACTACGTGAAAACAATCGATATCGAGCTTAAATAGTATGGAGAACAGCATAAAATGCTTTAGAGTTTCTCTGCTAGTCTATCACACAGACAGGACAGAGGGCAAAAATGCTACTTTGCAGTAAACACTCACACAATATTTCAGCAGAGACATTAAAAATAACTCCAAACAAGCTAAAATGACAAGATTCTAATTAAATAGTTCAACTACCACCAAGCTTCTATTCAGATGAATAAACACTTGTAGCGACTAACAATAAAAAAAAGACTAACACTAACTTCCAATATAATGTAGATGTTTAAAATAAAAGAACATAGATTAACGCAATTACAGCATTTAAAATAAAATATATAAATACCATATATGTATAATTATCACATAAACACAGATTAATTTGATTAATTTATCAGATTATGATTACAATAGCACTGATTACACAGCACTAGAAAATTGCACAAACGGCAGCTTTTTGCTTTAATAGAACATGCTGGGGCTTTAAATGAATCAGTGAATCATTTATTTGACCAGTGAATCATTTAATTTGCTTCAAATAAACTTCACTAAAGAATTCACTAAAACGAAACGAGTGTTTAATTAATTCTGCAGCTTGCCCAACTGTAGAAAATTAATGGATATGTGATGATAAATCCAACATTGTAGTATACTATAGCTGCAAGTTCTGCAAAAGCATGACTGAAAAACTACACTAAATGCAACTGAGCTAAAAATAAGATTTTTTTTATACATAAGCAACATCAAGTTACTCCTCAACCCTGGTTCGTATATGTGAATGTGGAGGTGAAGGGATATGTGAGGAAGCTTTGTTATGTCCTTCCACAGGGAAGCAATGTGAGTTTTACCTGTGGGGGTTTAGCTCTATAGAGGCGAGTGCAGCGCTCCTAACGCGCGTTGGCAACACGAGGCTCTGGGCCACTTTAACACCCAGCGCAAATCCAGAGTGAAACAATCATTTCACACAACTTCTGTTTCTGTCATGTTGAGAAATGTAATTTAAGGCCAGCGAACGCGACCCCCGGGTTATTCTCTCCTCTTTTTCTCCTTCTTGGCCCACATCACAGCTGTGTCTGAACAACACACCGCTGTATCTGAAGGGAACAAGATTATTGTGAATAATAGGGTTAAAAAACAATCACAGTCTCATCTTGGTGAGCGAAAGAGAGGGAGGGAGGAAATGAATTTAAGTGTGTCAATGGTCAAATCAAGAGATTTCCTCCGGATACCACAGGCAGGGAAAAAAAGAGAGAGTGTATAAGAGAAGACATAGATACATAAAGATAAGGAAGAGGAGGGAAAAAAACGGAGCATGATTAGTTGCCCTAGATTTTTAAATTTATCTCCTGTTTTGGGCATTAAGTAAAATAACCAAAGTAATATAATCAACTGGCCCCATTACGGAAAGTTCCCATGTAGGGCAATTGAACAAAGTGCCGTCCTCAAAGTGTGAAGGAGCCGAAATCAGGTCGTTCCTGGGAGCCATCGGTAATGAACCTCATCAGACGGGGAAGCGCGTGTGTGAGCCGATTGCACTGACCTGAGAGCAATGCTACATGGCACCGAAGCAAATGTTGCATGCTAATTCAATGCGACTCAAAACAGCCCAACATGCTGCAGTTCTGCTCGAAAACGCCTCCTCTCTGAGACTGTCTGGTCAGTGCTGGCTGTTAGCATTAGGATAGTATCTGTAATGGCTCTAAAATAGTGTTTAGTGATGGACTATGATGTGTGTGCGCTTTTTGTTTATGGTTAAAGTTGCATTTCTAGTAAATACATATCGTCAGTTGCTCATCGGTCATCTGTAACTGAGAAAGCTCACTCTAGCAAAGTTTAATTAGATTAGTCCGCACATCCCGGACATACTCTGCCCTTCTGAGGTACACTGGCCCCTTGGCCTGTGGTTGCTGCATTCTTGCCCTAATCAAATTAACTCTCCATATTTAGGCAAATAAACAACATTTATCTGCGCACTGTTTATGTGGCCAGTGGAGGTAGACAGTGACCTCTCACTTCAATCAATCTCAGAGTGGACTGGTGAGGGGCTGGCCCACATTAGAAACACAAACACCTCCACTTCCTCTCTTACAGATGAAGACTCTTGTACAAACTGAAACATTTAAAGTAAACCCAGTTTCTCTAAAGTGTTAGTATTTTTAATAACGATGATCTCATCAAGCACATCATGGACAGGTTAAAATGTAGGAGAAGCAACATACTACACTAGAATGTCTCTTGATCAAGTCCGATTCATTTTAGCAAATGACTATATTTGAAGGATTAATTTCAATCACAAAAAACATACGATTGTACTAAGGTTCGATTTTTTTTATGCTTTGGGGTAAAAATTCAATTAAATGAAAAAATCTTAGAAACTGCTCATGTTGCTTGGAGCAGTGTTTAGATAAATATGTTTATCAATATGTACATACTGTATGAATATGTACATATTTATAGCAAAATAAACACACAGCAAAATCACAGTTTAATTTTTATGTACTGCAGCTGTTTCAAAGAAAAATATCCACTGAGTGGTGCTAAAACACAGATTTAATATATAAACCCTGGCACATTTTTATCAGGCTGATATAGGTACACATTGCTGTGTTTTTATTACACTGCCTCAGGTACATAGAGCTCCTCGTCTTTCAAATATGTCTCTGTACCTTCCCAAATCTATGAAAGCCCATAGTTATGAAGCTAGATATGCGTGATGGTAACATTCAAATGCTCTGCAATAATTCATCACTTCAGTCACATCATTTGTATTTATATGGAACTTCATACAAATTATTACTTTAAAAGCATGCAATTTGACAGTACTAAGCATGAAAAACAGTATTAATGTCAGTTTTAATTAGAATTACAACTTCAGTTTCTGAAATAAAGCATCTGTCCAATGTGCTCATGCATTTACTCGGATTTAACTTTTCTGGAACGGCTGCATTGATGGTTTCGCTTTTGTTCAGTTTTGTACAAAATGACATTACACCTGTTCTCTGATATCTTTTAAAGTATATCGGGACCTGAATTCATTTGATTCATCAGTCAGTTGTGTTCCTGCAGGTTTCTGTAGCACAATAAATATGCTAATTTAGTTTTATTTGTGTATATATGAAATACACAAATAAATACAAAAATATGTATTGTATAATATGCAATAATAATAGATTTAATTATACATGAGTGTACAAGTGTGAGTAGGTAGAAAGACTAGAAAAGATATATGTCCTAGTCAGACAGAGGCTGACCCATTGGGCCAAAACACTGTCCAGACAGAATCTGTAGGTCACATACACACACACATATATACCATTCTTGCACCAAGGACACAAAGGCAGACGGAGCTTCTGGCCTGGCCTTGATCTCACAGCTTTCCTTCTCCAGCCATTCATCTCTTTTCTTATCTCTATTTCTCATGTTTCTTTTCTCAGCAAAGGCCTGCTGGACCCCCAGGGCCTTTTCTCCAGGCCTCTGTCCATTCTCCGTTGTTCTTTTGCCTTCTCTCTCACTCAACCTGGTCTCTAAAGGATGTCATTAGCATTCTTTTACACTTCAATATAACGATAAAGTCAAAAAAGTTGAATGTTTATGGACAGACTGGTATCACAATTCAAAAAACAAACAAATTATCATGATAGCAAGACGTTTAATCCATTTTTGCTTGTAAGTGAGGTCAAAGACTAAGTTTTACAGAGGAGACCCTCAGCAGTAAGTAGACTCAGACATCTTCAAGGAAGCCTGCTAATTACTTTCAAATCAATAAGAAAAAAACCCTTTCTCCCCTCCTTCTCTGTCACTCTCCTCTCTGTTCTCCGGCTCTAACACATGGTGGGTAAGGGGCCGATCCTCTGCCGGCATTTTAATTGTGGCAGCAATCAGGCAGATTCACAGGAGCTAATTAATATGCATATTTGCAGCATCTTTTCTCTGCCAGTCTTTCTCTCTCTCTTTTTTTTTCAGTAGACATTTCACATAAATTACATCTCAAGTGTTTTACGATTGCTTATATAAAATGTACATTAATGCTCACCGTGCTGTTTGATGTCTAATTTTAGCAGCGGATCAACTGCACTCCCTGTCACCCCTGCTTATGGTAAATGATTGATGTTTTACCATACAGCATTTTCCACTTCATTAATAAAAAAGTGCATCTTTATTTATTAATGAGCGATATACATGTACGTCTATTTATAATATAATTAGAGCAATATTAGCGTGTCACATCCCATTTGGATAAGTGCACCGTACAAGCCCACCAACAATACCCATTTCAAACACGTCCGGGAGTGTCAAAGACAAAAGCAGTTTTAGTATAGAAACACTAGGAGGAGATTAAGCCTTATTTTTCCTATTGTCTGGAAGCAGGGAGTGACTAAATTAGGCTCTTCGTCTGTGTGCTCAGCACATTAGCACAATATAAAATTTGAAGCGCTGCACACAGTCCATTGCAGTTAATAGTCAGATAATGAGAGCGTGGAGGCAAACGCCTCTATTAAATCATTGTTTAATACTTCACACTGAAAGATTGCCGTTCGGTGGAGGTGTTTTCAAACGGCTCACTTTTATCCAGGCCCTGCTACCATAAAACTAACGATGTGTGAAAGTCTGTAAGTTACGTTCAGCTCTGATAAAGCTTTGTAGCTTTCTGCAAAGCAAACAAACAAGCAAACGAACCAACAAACTAACTAAAAGCTTCAAATAAAATGGAATAAAAGCAAAAAAAAAAAAGATACACAGCTTAATTTACCTTTGTGTTTCGGATTATGTTTAACTTTTTTGTTGTTGTTTAAAGTAATAAATGTAATTTAATTAAATTACTCATGACATAACTAAATGACAAGAAAAAGTTTTGTTTTATTTAAACAAAAAACTAAAAAGATGGAACTTAACTAAATATTATGGACAAAACAAAACAGAAAAGGAGATTACAAAAATGAAAAACAAAGAAGTTTTTAAAGTGGTGGTTTAGCAAAAAAAAAATTTAATAGCTTAGCACAATACTTCAGTGTCATAATTCTTTGGTATACCCATTTTAATGTTTTAGCATTAAATATGTAGAAACCTTGACACACTAACCATTCTATGCCCATAATACTTTAGACTCCACACATACATGACATAATTTACCAGAAATTACATCATTCAGTTCTCATTAATACATTAATAGTGGTACAGAAATGGTTAGTATTAGCATACTATGCATTCATATTATTAAGGCATATTATAATCAGATACTGTCAAAATTAACTCTACCCTGTCAGATAAAATTAAGATATATATATATATATATATATATATATATATATATTTCAGTATATATTTTAATCCATAAAGACTGTATAAAATTGAAGGGAATTTATCCCTACAAATGTCTTCAATGCTGTCACACCTTGTCATATTCATATTTTTTGGAAAACAAACCCCTCAAAATATGGAAGACAATTAAGAATGAAAATATTTCTTGCTGATGCTGACCTTTAAATTATTAGAATAATATATATATATATATATATATATATATATATATATATACACACACACAATTTTTTTTTTTTTAAATATGCTATCATTAAGTTGTTTTCAGTGACACATGAACATCTTTTTTCAACAAATATGTTTGTTGCATCTGAGCAAAACAAACAAACAAAAAAGAAAATAATAAGATCTTTAATACCTTGGGAAAATATAATTTCTCAGAGATTTGATATGTGCCTAATGATGTGAGGTATTTAGAAAATGTTATCAAAGTTAGCTTGGGGAAAGAAAAAAAAACTAGTAGTTACCCAAGTTGTTACCAAATCACAGGAGTGACCTACAAACAAAAAACACAAAAGAAAAGAGAGCAAAAAACAAAACAAAAACAAAACCACAACAAAAAACAAAATAACCCACAGAGATACTTGTTTACCTTATGATCTTCAACGTCTCTTAAGTGTGTGTCGGCCTGTTTGTAATTACGGCTATCATTTCAGTGTCTTCTCCACTCAGAAATGTTGTTAGGCTGTGAGGTGCCTGCTGTTTGTTTGTTTAATTAAAAATGATGAATGTGACATTCATTTCGGATCCTGTTTCAGTTCACATTTTGCATCCCCTCTCCTTTTCTCTCTCTCTCTCATTTTTCATCCTTTTTTTGGACATCACTCCTTCCACTCGGTTTCCATATTCAGTATCTTGGGCATGTTTATGAAATTAGTCCTCAAAAGGGAAGTTAATCGAATTGACCAACCAGAGCTGTTACACTCCGGCTCAACACAACAGTTAACAACCAACTACAATAGCTGGTGTAAATAATGATGTCAATGGGCTTATTGAGTTACAGCCCATAACAGCTGTAAATAGAGTTATTTAGATAGTTTGGGGTCATGGATACTCCCTTGTAACCTCTAATGCAGTGATCCTCACACAATGGCCCTGTCTCTTTTTACACTTCACACTTTGTTAATGTTAATGTGAGAAGATTTTGTGTCAGCTGCATTATTTGTCGCACTGACTGCTGAATTCATGCTAATATTATTAACCGTATTCCATTACAACTGTATCCTATCTGAAAACCGAAAAAACGAAATTGCCTGCCTGTAGACTATCTGTCCTTGCCATCAGAACATGATGGCATTTGCTGTATATTTAAAGAGCATTATGTAGGCATATTGTACAGGAGAACTGCATATATATGTATACATATTTCTCCCAGACAATACATTGAGCCTGGTCACATGACCTGCTCATTTCAGGCAGACTGACAAAATAACCAGCCCATCTGCCTTCCGTCTGTCAAACCCCTGCATCAACTTTTGTCGTTGCTGTTTATGATTGTCTGCATTTGTTGGAGAGAAGGAGAGAGACAGAAACAAGGAAAAAGGGGAAGTGAGAGAAACTATATTGTTTGCATAGTGGCTGATCCTTGGGTCAGTGTCTACAACAGTAATACATATATAAGACAGTTTAGATAAATAGATTCACTATACACTGTAAATATTTAACATTTAGTTTATTTTACATTTATAACATATCATTTAAATTGTTTCCTTAAAAAAGACCTGTAAAACTAGCTTTCTCTATTCTTTTTCTATTTAGTTTTCTTTTATTTATGACATGAAACAACTACAGCAACAATAACAACCAAGATATAATGTCATAGCACTTTATTTGATTGCTTCTATTGTCCTCAAGTTGCTTTTAAAAGCATCTGCCAGTGCTTCAGTTATGGCAGCTTATGTTTTTATATTACGTTAACCCATCAAGTCGAGCAATTTCAACTTTTTATAAGTTACATGAAATTCAAATAGATTTTTAAGTTGGTTTAATGTAATTTAAGTGGAAATTGACTATGTTGATTAAAAGTTTAAGGCAGCAACTGGACTTCTGTTCAGCAAAGATGCTTAAAATGACCAAAAATTAATTTTAAACATAGGTAATGTTTCCTTGTTATTATTAATAGCAAGTATTTATTACTATTTATCATGAATATTTCAGTTTGTGCCACTGATCATGTGACTCTTTGTACAGACAACCAAATATTCTAATATCCGCCAATGATGCTCTTTAGATCATTCTCAGTTTATGCAGGAGAAATTGATCTTCAGGTTTTGACAAACTTGTGGAGTTCACGCATTTGGAGCGGAATCCAAATTCCTTTTTAAATTCTTTCAGTCTAATTATTACGCTGTCAAAATAAGTTGCAATACAAATTTTAATTAAGCTAAAAAAGAAAGCAAAGCAAATTCATTTACACTTGAGGTCTCTGACTTTTGAGCCCTACATAAGAGTGTGTGTGAGTGTGTGTATGCTTGTGTGAGCAATAAAGAGTTAGCAAAAGACTGGGGCAGTTCCTCACTGGAGCGAAGCCTGTGAATCCTGGCAGCGTGAGCACAGACAAAGTCAAACTGCTGCTCACACATATTTGGGGGGATATTTAATTAAAAGTGGATTACAAGAGTATTGGATAAACAAAGATCAGATTAACAAATAACTGTACGCTATTTTCCCATTTGCCAATGCAAATTTGACTTTGTGGCTGCATCCCCGACACAGAAGAGAAGATTTACGACTCTTCCAGAATATTAAGTCCCGGTCTGGTGCGGAGTTTAAGGAAGACTTTCACAGAAGTTGATAAAAACCTCCACCTTCTGCTCAAAATCACCTTCACCCACCATATAGTGGTAGTGCCCACTCTCAGCAGGATATACACATGCAATACGTGTGGTTTACAGTCCAAATCCCCTTCTGCACGAGTCTAAAAGACAACAGGCCAGTTCAACGTAGCGTTCGTCCCCCAGCGGGTCAATCAGTCAACTGGAAAATAGTCAGATCTGTAACTGCACACCTCTCGCCGACCTGCCACGGTATGCACAGTTCTTTTAATTGGAACTGAAATTGAGTCGCGCTGAATGGCAGTGCTTCACTGAAGGTGAGCAAATAGCAAGAGGACTGACACATTTATACATACTTTTCCTCTCCTCTCTACAGCTAAAGTTTTTTTTTTCCATCCTCGCTTTCAACACCGGATGACCTTGCCGTGATAGACTGCCGGACTTTGTGGCTGGGCCCAGAAAAGCACGACTCTGATGTATGTGTGTCTGTGTGTGTTAGAGAGAGGAGAAGAAATGGATTTATTGACTTGTGACTTTGACTCAGGCCAATGTATCAGTACTTGCATTATAGGGAATGATGAGACCAGAGGATGTCAGGGACAACTTAATATAGACCAAACACACACACATACACACTCATTCAAGTCTAAATGTGTGGGAGTGTGGGAACAGACAGGAAAAAAAAAAAAAAAAAAAAAAAATCAGACTCTGCATTATCAGGCACACTGAAAGCTGAAGGAGAGCAAGAAGGACTCTTGAGGAACGTAAGAGACAGACAGAGAGAGGGAGAGAGAGAAAGACAAACAGGCCGAGCGGTCGTGCGACTGCAACAGAGAGCAGCATGGCATTTGGAGTTTGTTTGCTAAATAATGCAGGCAAAAGGAAGCAGCACAAGAGCAGGCTGGCTGATCCTAACATGTTTCCCTTCGAACACGATGAAGCCTGATGAAAATTGCAAGGAAGAGGGGAAAAAAATACCCAATGCAAGAGAGAGAGGCATGTTCATGATGAATCCCCTCTAGCCATAACTTTGTTCCTCATTTCCGGAGAGGATGCATAATTCAGAGGGTGGATAAGTCAGGCCTGAGGCTGTTGTGGCATACTGGGGCAGAGCAGGAGATAGACAGCAGGGCTGCGTACTGTCCACCATAGTCTTTTACTATTGCAACCAGTGGGGAAGCATTAGGCTTAGTAGGGTGGTGGTTCTGTGTGGGAATAAATATAAGGAGACTGAAAATAAACACAGTGATCATTTGGTCATTTGGCTGGTAACTTTATTAGGAACTGCAACAAAACAAACATGAGGCCCTTGAATTCTTGAAGTTTTGTGATATGGGGAATTAAAGACTTGCTGGTGCTCTTCTAAACTAACTCACAATGATGGACATGTTTGTCTTTTCCTCTGATCATTGCAGATGCTGATCTTCTGTCTACTTGTAAAGAGGTGAGTCTGTTAGCTGACACGGCACGCACATCTAACAACTTGAAAACGGAAGTTTTATTGTCCTAGATAAACATTTGCTTTTGACGATTGCACATTTTTTCCCCTTAAAATGATTGTATGGTCGTTTTTAATTTCATTGTACAGAGACTGATTTATAATGCCCAGAGTGATCTCAAATTGTTTAATGAAAAACAAAAAAATACAATAAATATAAATAATTATAATGTATTGCTAAAAATGCTGCTAAATCAACTGCTCAGGAGAGCTGTTAAAACACACACATACACAACTATTTTTCATTGTTAAATATGAATGGCGATTGGTAATTTACACAACATTTTAAGAATTTGTAAAGATGTATTATATATTAAATTATTTAAAAAAGTATTTTGATTGATGTAATAATACACAATGTTTAGTTAATATAAATTCACAATAAATATAAAAATACAGTATTTTATTAAATAAAGTATTATTTTTAATTGTTGCAGTAAGTATTATTAAACACTTAGCGTCAATATGCTATATATATATATATATATATTTTTTTATTTTTTTTAATTGTCATAATTAAAAGATATATTTGGTCAAAACACTTGCATTATTGCATATATGTAGGGGTGTGATTTTTCAATGTAAACGGTTTTATTAAAATTATAGTATTTACACATTTATGAGCACATAACCCAAACCCTGCTCCTAAACCTACCATCTGTCAATAAAACACAAGATATAGCAGGCAGAAACAACCACCGTCATTTAATTGAAAGAGATTAATATTCCAAGTCTATTTATTCAAAACAACTGATTTGTGAGAGGAATAGATGCGGTCGCTGTCTCCGTCTTCCGTGTACTTCCTGTGTGCTGCTGCAGTCTGTGAGCGATTTCAAAAAATACCACTTCAAGAATCCTTAAGTCAACATTGGTTGTGAAATGTCATTGGCTCTTGCATGTCTCGTGATGGATTGCGTCATGCTGTTGTGAAATACTATTGGTTCTTGTGTATCTCGTGATGGATTGCGTCATGCAATCATACTGGACGCGAGTATGTTTTCTGAAGGGGTGAAAGCGTGTGAACGGAGCGGGATCATTTTTAGTGATTAAAACTCTCTTCTTCACATAAAGACTTTGTATGGCTTCAGATGACTTGGAATGTGACACAACTTGTTTGTAATGTATTTATACTGCTTGTTTATGATTAGTTTGTGCAATAAATACCTGTACAGTAACTGCATTTGACTGTGTGTGTTTATATTGTTCAGAGGTGGGTAGGTTTAGGGTAGGGGTGGGGTTTGGTGCTCCAATGAAAACTAAAAAAATACATAATAAATTTATATATGCATGCAAACCATTACATTACATTACGCCTCACGTCGAAAAGTGCCTAAAAAATAAAACGGCGCAAAACTGTATGACGAGTTGGAGTGAGAAAGTGTTGGCTATCCATTAACTTATCCATAAACTGACTGTTGATGCATGTTAACACACTGATCCTTATTCTAAAGTGTGCGAGCACACACACACACACACACACACAGAACCATCTCTTTCTTAAACTGAAGAACCTACTTTTACCACAAAGGACCTTTTGTGAAACAGAAAGGTTTTTCAGATGTTAAAGACTTCTTATAGAACCATTTAGACTAAAATGCACTTCTATGGCTTCGCAAAGCACCTTTATTTTTAATAGTGCTGCTAAAATGTTAATTATGGCCCCTGCATAAAAGAAAGGCACATATTTGCTGATTGCAGGGATAGAGAGGCTGAGGTCCTTTGGCCTGTCACATTGAGTGAAGTCGTCAGCATGCTAGACTGGCAGTTGCAAGTGGTGCTGGCAGGCTGAAGGAGACGGACAGGACTGTAATGTGTATTGTCACTAATGCAGGCCACAGCACTGAGGCTGAGACATGCTTAGCCCCTGCTGGACTCTCTCCTCAGGCCTGGACACATGTTTAAGAAGGGCCATGCGGCCAGGCACATTTTTCTGGATAATTGATTTAGTGTCTCTAAGGCTGTCTTTATACTGCTGATGCAATCATGCTACGGCACACTGTGTCACACCATAACCTGTCCTGACACAAACACACAGGCAGTGTTGGCCAATAGCATTGCTACCATCATTTATTATCTTAATAATGTAGTTGTAGCCTATAGTTTAATTTATGTACCTTGTCAGTCAATAACAAATCTAATTTTATTAATTAAGTAGGGATGTATCACTGATCCATCCATCCATCCATCCATCCATCCAATTTGTTTAATTTGTGACTGAATCCCTCTTTTTATTAGATTATTTCAGTTAGATTAACTATCCTTTTATACAAAAACATTTATTTTAATATATGTGCATTGCTCTTAAAAATAGAAACTTTCTTTCCATACTAATTGCACACAGAGTGTGTTCATAAACCTCCATTTGTCAGAAAATGTAAAAGATCATAAGTAACTGTATATGCAAAAGTTATTGTTAGCTGCAGAATAAAGCTACAAATAAAGCTAAACCTGACTTGACCTATAATAAAAAAATCTCTCAGTTCCATCCCTGTATTGACACGCAATGCCTCACTCAATACTCAAAAAGTATATGCAACATATATACTTAAACAATAAATACACTTCTACTAAAACTACTACTATGAATATTGATGCCAATCATAATAATAATAATAAAAGTCATATTATTGCTATGCATAAAAGTATCATCACTCTCTAAAAGAAATAGACTGACATTATCCAAATTCCTGGTAGTTTTTACATAAAAAAATTATATAAATTAAAAACATTGGTGGCTGTTTATCTGCCTTTTTTGCTTCCTGTCTCTCTCTCTTTTCCTTCCTCTCTCTACTTCTTTAATTGTGTTTTTTCAGGACAGAAGGCAGAGATGTGAAACGGGTTGAGGGTGTCATACATACAGTTTCACTATCTCTCTCTTTCTCTCGAGCCCATCACTTGGAGAGCATCACCTCTCGGCGTCTGTGACTCCAATTTGAGTGGAGCATGCGGAGGTCTCACACTGTCAGGCTGCCGCCCCCCTACACCCCACCACCCGACCCTCCCTCTCTCTCTCCTCCGCTCTGTCCCTCTCTCTCCCTCCACTCTAGCAAACAGGGGCAATTACGCACTGAACTGGCACCCTGTTTACACCTTAAACCGCCACCAATTACAGCTCTGTGACACCCGCACCAACACAAGCATGTTGACTCTCCCTCTCCATTTCCCTCGCTCTCTCTCGGCTACCCAGTCGGCGAACAGGAAGGAGGGTTGTTTTGGTCTCACTTCGTCTGGCGGGATGTCAGGATGGAGGCGCTTATGAAGGAGAAATACCTGGGTCACAGGTGGATATAGTGCTGGATTAGAACATCAGGAAATAGAAGCAAATTCCTTGCATATACAGGAACTGTTCATAAACAAACACTCAGCAGCAACACTTCCGGGTTTGTTAGGCTCTTCGGAAAAGTGATGTTTTAGATTAGCGCTTCTTTCAAAATGACTACAGCTGCTTGTAGGATTAAAACACTATGACATCTGTCCATTTCCATCACTATCAATGGATCAGGGCAAATTCAGGTTTTGACACAAATATGATTTACATATTTTAGCCACAGTGACAAATATAAGGCCAACACAATAGTACAGTAAACTTTTATTATAACAAAAGCTAATATTACCACCAATCAGGTGCATAATGGCTTTTCATTTAACAATAATGCAAATAAAACGAATATGCAAATATAAATCATTACACTTATTTTTCTGTTTATTTATAGTTATTTATAGTTAGTACTGTTAAAACCAACAGTTATTAAGTCTAAAAAAATCTAATCCATTATTTATGTTATTACTTAAGTTATAATAAATTAAACCATATTTAAATGTATCTGTAACAATAATAATACTAATATTTCTGATGATAATGTACATATTTAATGTACATATAAATACACATCCATGCATATATTTAAGAAAAATATGTTATATCTATATATTAAATATATTTTTATTATAAATTATATGAATATAAATATAAACAAGATAAGCTACAGTAGATTAAACTAAACTAAAATAAAGATCACATATTATTTACAAATTTGATTCAAAATCAAAATGCTAATTCAAATACTGAGAAAGAGTGATTTCATTCATTGTTCAAAAAGAACTTGCTAATATATGTCTTTACTCTGTCTTTACCACAGGTATTAGTCTATAATTAGCATTGGTCAATATCATGACAGAAGCTGTCTAAAAACACTGAAAGCATGTTAGCTTCATCTGGAGCCCTTCGGACATCATGTGACCTGTTCTGACAAGGCCTGTGAAATAAGACGTCACACGGACAGAGAATTCAACATAATCTGTAGCTCAAAGTGTAAGCTCAAAGCTGTCCTGAATCATACAGTGTAACATTAACACGGCAGAAACTTGCAACACAGACAGTGATATCACACTGAGACACTATATTTAACATGAGAGTGAGAAAGAGAGTGTGAGGTTCTGGTAAAATAGGGTACAGACTGCAAAGAACACAGGAGAGAGAGTGACAAAATGAAAATAGATGTGTTAGTGTTTTAGAGACAGTGAGAGGGAGAGAGAGCGTATATGTGTGTGTGTGTATGGGCGAGTGTGTTAATGAACTGACCTGCACAGCCCACCTGCTCTCCCCAGCTGCCTGGCCCAAGATGGAAGCAGCATTCCATAAATATCTGGAGGAGAGTCCACGGGGCCTTTCTCTCTAACACACACACTCTCTGTTTCTCTCTCTATCACTGCTCTTGCCTTGTCCCCTTCTTTGATTGACAGGTTTGACATTAAGCAGGTTATGGAAAGACATCAGCATCACTACTCATAATTTATAGGCCTTTAAAAAACAAAAACAAAAATAAGTGAATTCTTATTAGAAGTTGCTGTAATATAGCTGTACTTAACCTGAAAAGACCAGGATATTATTTTATGTTATGATGTCAACTGGAAATTAATGTGATCAGACTTTCTGTTGACATATATCTTTTAGCTTAAAATGGGCAAAACAATAATTAATAATTGTTAATAATAATAATATATCTTATTATTGCCTTACCAATTTTAAGCTAAAATAATCCACAGCATTTTTAATGTAGTATTACTAATTAATTATTATTGTAATAAATAGTGTTACTGTAGTGATGCCTTTTATGCTAATGCTAAGAAAATATGTAATGCTGTTTCTTTAAACGTACAGCAATAACATATTCACATTATAACTAACTATAAAAGCAACAAATGAACAATAAATTAATTAAATAAAACATGGACTTACAAACGGAGGAACAAACAAGCTTACAAATCATTTCTAAATGCAGAATTACAAACTGAAGAATATAATAATATAATCAAGCCGATTTGCATGGATACATAGAAGATCTTTTCTATGATATTAAAGTGTCACATAAAAGTCTGCTCTGTAAAATTTGAAAACCAGTCCATGTGACTGAAATTAATACGAGTTTATGAATGTTCTTAAAGCTGTGTTGTATACAGCAGCACATGTACAGTTCACATTACAGTACATTAAAGTGACTCTACTGTTCCCTTTGCCTGACTATATGAAAAACACTGGATATTAACACTCCTCCAGCTCTCTTCCACTTCATACCGAAAGAGTAAGACATGAGCTCATAATGTACAAAAAGAGAGCTGGCTTTCATAGCTTTTTTCTTCTTCTCCTGGTCCAGATTCAGACAGTGTGTATTCCTCTGTGGCCCAGTGTCACATTTATTACAGCTGAACAGACATACGCCAATATTCCTCTGAAGCGTTCTGGGGTAATGACCCCGCTGCGGTGCAAGGCAGGACCCCGGACGACCAGGAGAGCATGCCGGGGACAAACGCATCACTTCCTCTTTGTTAAATCTTAATGCATATTGGCCCATTTCCCTACCAACATACCACTGCCAAGTCTCTACCTCGCTCTCTAATGTATGCAGGCCCTTAGTCTTAGTCCAATAAGTGACACAGAAGGCTGCTGTGTATGTGTGTGTGTGTGTGTGTAAATTCATTTATGCAAGGCGGGTGAAAAGTTAGAAAATTGGTCCGTTCCATCATTGCTGGACAAGAGGCAGCGGTGACACCCCGATCAGGTGTGCATGCATAATCGCAACCAAAAATAATCACTGTTTTGAATAATTCCCCCCCAAATTCCTGCAGCTTCAACTTATTCTGGGGAGGTATCCCATAAATCTTTACAATGAATGTAAATCTGAGATGGAAGGGCTGCAGCGCCAGGCCTCTTAGGAGCTGCTGTTAGATCTCCCCCCTTTCTCTCTCTCTCTCTCTCTCTCTCTCTCTCTCTCTCCTTCTTTGAGAGTTTATACAGATGATTCAGGGGAGAGTGAGGAAAATAGCAGTTTTTTCACATCTATCTAGGCGGTGATTTCTCTGCTGTTGGTCTGCTGCGCTCTGAGCTATAAATGAATGCTCTGTTTCTCTCAGCTCTCCTCTCAGAAACACAGACATCATATTTCCCTGCCTTTAATGACATTATGATGCACAAACTACTTTATATTGGCAGATAGCCTTTTGCTTTTTTTATTTAGCCTAAGCTGTGTATACATAGAATCATGTGACCTGCTTGACCTGGTATGGCTGCCACAACCTTTTCTTAAATAATGACTTTGACTAGACGCTATAAATGGAGTAGCGCCTCCGATTTATAAGTTTAGAGCCAGACAATATGCAGACGATGAAGAAACAGACAAACAAAAACACCACGGGTAAGACAATGGGCACTTCTAAAAATGTGGTGCTTTCTGTTTACTGGTGTAATTGATGGGGAGAGGACAGAGAGAGGGGCGGGGGTGGTGGGGTGCAGCGCAGTGCCAGTGCATGTGTGTGTGTGTGTGTTTTCTTGGCGACGTGATTGAGGGACCCTGCCATGGTGCCATTGTAATGAGCAGCCACCAGAGTGAAAACTTCTCACTGAGAAAGTTACAGAATTATTTAGAGGGGCTCTGTGAAAATTACAATATGCACAATCTACCTGCTCGTTAAAGGATGAAAAATAATAAAATTCTTTGTGACAGCCTTCCAGCCCTTGCAATGTATAATGATTTTTTTTGCCCGGTGAATTTGGATTTTTTTTTTTAGAATATGGGTACATCTGTTTTGCATGAGATGCATAAAATGACAGGACTCCGACAGCCAGTGCATCTAGTGACAAAGATTACTGTCACCCTCCTCCTAGAGTTAATTCATCATTGGAAATGGTCCGTTCCCTTGCTCTGTCTCTTAGCAACAGCCTATCCCCTGGTGCTGCCTTAACCACGTGTGCATATGTAATATAGTGCTCTTCAGCATACCTTTTACATAAAAATAAGCCCATAATTTCGACTTTACATTTTTATTGTATTAACATAAAATATTGGCCACATTACATTGGAATTCATATCCAACGAATTTGATTCTACCAACTATTATGCAGTGAAAGGCGCAGTGGTTATACTTGTTAATCTGGATGCATGAATAAGGAAATATTTGCTCTGGATATTAGTTTTCCACGGTGGAGACAAAATAGAGAAACTTTGCAATAACACGTTAGGGCAGGAGACTAACCTCTTAACATGCAAATCAGCACGCTCTCGGCTTCTGATGAATGGCTGCCGTGCCACGTTTAAAAAATTGCTCTTCCACACAAGACTTTCTGCTAAAGGAGAATGATTAGGTCCTAACAAGTGCGAACAACGGTAAAAAACAAAGCCAACTTTTTAGCCAAGAGGTGCCCTGTCGACTAAGCCCTCATATACTGACATTGCCAAACTCTTCTTGTCGCGCAGAATTAATTGACAGGAAATTACGTCAGGCACATCGCATGCGATAAACATCCCACAGTTTGCACATTCTAAACACTTGGAATACACTGATCATTTCATTTGTGGCCAGTAATAATGGTTTGCAATGGCATAAAGGTGGGAAAACTCCAGGGATGTGATTTAGTCTCTCTCTCTCTCTCTCTCTCAGTAGGGTGACACTGCAGCGCTACTCCTCATAGCTTTATCTGCCACGAAAAGGTGAAGCCATGAGTGATCTCTCCAATTTAAAAGCACTCAGCCCTCACAATATATTTTTGCATATATTCATGCAACAAAGATTCAATTTAGGAATATTATTCTGCAAACATTGCCTGAATTCTTCGCGGCATTAATAACGGATCATGGGTAGCAAATGCATTAAACTTGACAATGAGAAAGAGGGAAAAACGCTCATTTAATTAAAAAGCAAAAAAGAAATATGAAATAATGGAGAGAATTACTGACAGGATGCCACCGGAATCTGCATCCTGTACTTGGTCTCTAATGACCTAATTTTCTGCTAATGAATTGCTGACAAAATCTCAGAACACATGGGACGTGTTCAGTGGCCACATCGGTTGTATATAATAGATTTGGGCCTCATCAGATTGGTGTTGCTGCAGTGAATGAAATTAAGACAACTTGAATCAATTACTGCAGAACTGAGAGGAAGAAATGTAGAAATATACACAACCATTCGTGCATCACGCTGCCATTACTTGGTCTTACAAGTCAGTGGGGCCTCTTTACTGTCGCCCGTGAGCGCCCACACATACATATATAACAACCGTGACAGACATCCAGTGACAAAATCATTCTTGTTTTTGTCAGCCCTAGTCAAAAATAAGTCTGCATTGTGCTACCTATGGTCATTTACTTTTTATTTTGACAGCAAACCTTCAATCTTAACAATAGCGAATTATAACACGCCTCTACAGTGGAACAATTTATCTCCAATACAGCTCAGCGAGCAGCGGTGTCTTAATTAAGCAGTCGGCCAGAGAAGAATTCGACCAGAGTAATGATCTGTGTGTGTGGATAAGCAGCTTCTATTGACTCTGTAATAGGTAGCTTTCATGGGATGTGTGGTTCGATAGTAATAACATGAAGAGTGGAAGATCTTCTCCACACAGCGCAGTAAGTACAATACACACATGCAGCTCTACGACACAAGTTCCATCCATCAATGCACAATGTAAATTTACAGAGTGACAAAATCCATTCTGATGCCTTGAAGGGATTGTTCAGCAACACAGGCAAATTATGTTATTTATTCAACTTCACGCCATTCCAAACCTTTAGGACTTCTTCTGTATAATACAAAAGATGATATTTTGAAGAAAATACCGGACACCGTTTTCCATATAATGAAAATCAATAGGGATCTAGGCTGTGACACTCCAAAATTGAAAAAAAGAGGCTTCATAAAATTCTATGACTAGAATTGCTCAAATGTTATCTTTATTTATGATAACTTCATGCAACCATTAATTAAAGATTAAGAAAAAAAACATGTTCATTCTTCTACATTTCACCTTTTGTCTTGCATGTTTGAAAAACTGAGTAAATGATGACGGAATTTTAAAAACCTAGCATGAGATAATGGGAGTTCATAAACGTTAAAATAAATGTCAGGTCTCGTGGCTTTTTTTTTTTTGAATAAAATACAGAAAATTAGTGCATCACTCAGAGCATCATTTATGTACAGAGTGATTTTTAAAGTGCTTTCATCTGTTGTATAACCAGGGTTACTTTCAGTGGGGCGGGTCACACTGAGCAGATCGTTTTGGGGCGAGGACCCCTCATTAGCAAGGTGACCGCAAAAATAAACAGTGTACCAAACTATGCCTGTGTTCGGGTTCCATTTGCATAGTTCAAGCCAATCTGCACCATTACCCAACATAAGAGCACCATGCTTTAAAAAGCCAGTCCTCCACCTGCAATGCCCTGGCAAGTCAACAGCCATGCATCAATCAGGCAATGAGCTAATTTAGCGGGTCTCTCTCGGCTTCCACTGAGTGTGACGTGCAGGTGGGCTAAAGCACTGTTTTAGGCCACCACTCCATTTAGAGTGACTCACACAACAAAGCCGAACAAACAAACACGGAAATGGATCGCAGCTTCTCCCCTGAGGACGGAGGCAACTTTCGAACTTGGAGCTTCGGTAGCCTACATGTTTGTGACAGAGTTTTGGGATGTTCCGTGCCTAATCTGCAGGTAATAGCATGTAAAGTCAAGCCCTTTCATCAGCCGTGTGCGAAAAAGAATGTTTTAACACTGAGAGGGGAGCTGAGGGTTGAAGTTATGGTATTAGCGGGCATAGTTAACATCAGCAGCGTGAGGCAGACAGGGGAAGTTGGCGTTGTGCTAGCGTTTCTCGTGTCATTAGTCTGAGATGGCTCTAATGGCTGTCCCGCTGGAGAGCCTCTTCAGAGCCGGTGCTGGCAGAGCGGCGCTCTTTTCACACACAGCACACCCCGACGCGCCGAGAAGCGGAGAGCGGCATGCTGCGTGTTGTATGTAAATTCTGCCTCATTTATGGCATTATCTGAAGGAGGGATATTGTCACTCTGCTGTAATGTGCGTGTTCCAACCTCTACTGCATGAGGAAGGGAAAGAACAAGAGGCGGATCCGGGCACGCATAAGAGAGATATCCACAAACTCACAATAGCCATTCTGCATATGAAAACAGCGGAGAGGAAAGGGAGGAATGAGAGAGAAAAATAGAGTGGCTGATGAAGAGAGAAAGGTGGAGGGGGGAGAAAAGAAACGAGAGAACGAGAAAAGGAAAACAAGAATCAGCCAGACATATGCGCTGCTTTTCTGAGCAGAATAAAGAGACGTCTCTATTGAAAAATAGCCAGGTGGGTAAATTTGACTAGCTCAGCCATTTGAAACACCCTGAAGAGACGAGAGAAGACAGGGCTGAAAAAGTGTGACGGCAGAAGGGAAAGACAGCATCAGTACAAGCAGGTGGACCGTGATGTATGTGGCGCATGAAGTTTGGAAGTAGAACATTACTGAAATTCCAACAGATGCAAGTTGCTATATTCTCAATCCTGTTATGAAAGGGTTCGTGACATAGTTTAAAATCATGTCAGAATAATTACGTGCAGCAGTCATTAAAATCACTCTAATAACTCTCTCTCTATAACGTTAAATCCAATGAAGCCATTTTTGCCTGACCCAGATTTCCAAATAAACACATGTGGAACTTTCCCTTTTTTTAAGCATGGGCAAGTTGAACCAGTCGTATCTCAAAAAAAAAAAAAAAAAAAAAAAAAAAAAAAAATATAAATAAATAAAAATATATATATA
>JAUMHI010000054.1:11879352-11953683 GCA_032359435.1 Enteromius unitaeniatus
AAAAAAAAAAAAAAAAAAAAAAAAAAAAAAAAAATATATATATATATATATATATATATATATATATGCACAAATATGGTGCACAAGTTTTTCTTTCTTTTGTTTTGCAATTACTTTTTTATCCATCTGGTTTCAAAGTGATTTTTAGTGGATGCATGATTTCAGTTCTCCTCAGTTCACACAGGTGTCCTTGCAGAGTTACCACAGGTGCAGTTAATCACATTAACTATTAACATAACCATGTTTAAAAACCAGAAAGTGTCTTTTTATTTTTATCCTTACTCTGTCTTTTTTTAATTGCAAAATGTTGGTGTGTTATCGTAAAATGCAAGCCACTTAATGCTTTGCTCTGGTATGTCCTAATTCTGCTGAGTTAGGTGTTATTTTAACAAAAATTTAATTAAAAAATGTAGTCTTTATCATATGTCTAGCCTTGCCCAGGAGTAATTCCTAAAATCAGAGGAAATTATAGATGAATGGCACTGATGTTCAAGCACTAAACACTGATTGTAAACCTAAACTAAAACTACACACATTATTCTAATTTTCTACAATGTTGGAGCATGTCGCACTTGATCAGTGCCTTTGCTTTGCCTTTAAAGTGTTCAAATAATAGAGCTTAAAATTACAATAAAAAAATAATAATAACCTTCATCTGGCTTTTTCCCTAATATATATATATATATATATATATAAATATTTTACATTTAATGAAGCCATACAGTATGAAACCATACAGTGGCACAATGTACCAAAGCTAAATTGTTCATAAAACAAGATTATACTTAGATCCCGCGTTATCATGCTACTCACTGTCAGCGTAGATTAGACAAGAAGTGTTCTCATATCACAAGTTATGATCTGCTTGTTTATTATAAACCATCTTGTCGGCCCCCCTGGGCACATCGGCTATAGGATGGGCCGGCACTGTGTACAAAGAATCCATGTCATTTCATCTGCCGCTTCTGCATCCAATGTAAATATGTAAACCACAGCACCACAGGCGGTCCAAAACCGCTTTGTCATGATGAAATAAGTAAGTCGCAGAAGCAGACTGTGTTTGACAGTGCCAGCCTCACTCTCTCTCCACTCTCTCTCTCTCTCAGCCACCGTCTCTCACCCGGGCATAATAAGCTTCAATTACTCGTGGCTCTCTCTTTCATTAAAGACAGCCGCTGCACTTTGCTAGCCCACAATAAACACTAACAGAGAGAAATATTAGAGTCCCGTTTATTTATGAACCCGTTAATAATGAGTCGCTTGATGAAAACGGCGTTCTCAGCAGTGCACTAGCTGAACAAACAGTGTGCATCTGGGAGAGATAGCTAGTTAGCCTCCATGACTTAAACAAAGCTAAGGCACGACAACAAGTGCTGGCAATTAGCCGAACCTCCTCTAGAGGTAACCCTACGTGCCTTTGTCTTTTCTGATCACACAAGACTGCTTCTGTAGAATTAAAGCAAGGATGTCATCAGTTTTCCTAAACTTCAACCTAATGCTCTGCCTTCATGTGCTGGTGATTGATTGTTTTTGTCAGTTTATAAACGATGGTGCCTGTTTGCATGTGAGGGTGAGGGCTCACGCAGGGCATGACCCACATCCCACTCGCTGTCTGAGGCCCTAATGACTGCCCTTCTAATTAAAAAGGTTCTGGAGAGATGGAGCCTAGTTACACTAAGAAAAGGAGGTGCTGTGATGTATCCTTAATTTCTCTACCCAGCACTTTTTTTTCATGCATGGGTTTGCATGTATTGATGTAGCTGTTTCTTAAACATTAACTACCTGAAAATGCACCCTGAACATCTGAGTACATCACAAGAGAATTTGGTCATGCTTTCCCTAATGATGCAAATGAAAGTATCCATATATAAAACGCATTACGATTTCCACAAAAAGCTGTTTTCAACATTGATAATAATAATACATTTTTTATGATCACTAAATTAGCATATTAGAAGGATTTCTGAAGGGGACACATTTTTAAAATTGATTAAAACAATTAAATTGTAATAATATTTCAAAATATTATTGTTTTATGCAGCATATTTTATGATTACAAATAGAACAAATAAATCTAAATACAAAAAATATTTGAAAGGAAATGAGTAAACGCACACACACTTAATGTGATTAATTTAATATGACATTCAAAAAAAATTTTTTCTTTGATTCTTTACGATTCTTTAAAAAAAAAAAAAAAAATTTAGGAAACCATAAGTATATTAGTCCAGCATTATCTAAGTGCGATGCACATTTGGAAATACAAGTGGGTTCAGTCACCTTTACTTTAGTGGTGTGGCACAATGCGAAGCTAAATTAGAGACACGTGTTTAAAAAAATATATATATTTAATAATAATATTATTTTACCTAAAGTTCTATCTCTGAACCATAAAAGTGCTTGTTGTTGAAGAACATACACCCTGCACCTTCCACTTCCTTCTTTATATACAAGCAACACCAAAAGGTGCGGTGAGCAGCTCTCTCTCACCACCAAAGTCCCATCATCACCAGCTTTCTCCATTACCTCTGTCAATCAGACACCCTGTTTCTCAACTTCAGTTGGGTCCTGATGTATCACACGGATGTGTGAAGAGGACCTGTGAGTACACATGTATATTAACAGCATTTCCATTCGGCGCTGGTCAATCAGGCCTGGCACGCTCTCTCGGATGTAGCCGCGGCGCCTCTCCTCCCCTCAAGTACCCCGAGCTCACGCTCCACAGCGCTCCCGTGCAGATTGCGGGCCGGGCTTGTCTGACTAGATAAAAGATTGTGCAGGATTGAAGCTGGGGGGACGATAGCCCCTGTGACACGTGCAGCGCTCTCTCCTCTCGCTCATTCCCTTCCCGAAATGCTCTGTGCCTTCACTCATTTACATAACAGACTTCTGACACCTTTACTTTATTCATCAATCACAGCGCTTCTCTCCCAGTCTACCTTTTGTCTGAGCATGTCTCTGCTCCATCAGGACCTGCACAAAAGATTAATTTCACAGTTTTTTTGCCCTCCCTGCTTCCCCCTCTCCATAATCCTCTGCTTTTTTAAAACCCTCCCTTCTCATTCTTTCATTTCAAAGATACAAAGCTCATGAAATGACAGTAGCTAGATAATGAAAACAACAATGCAAGCAATTTTTACTCCTGCAGGTCGCATCGCTGGATTTTCTCTCTCCTTCCCATCCCTGTTTCTCCTCCTTCTTTTCTCCCATTTCCGCTGAGGCGCTGCCATCTGTCTAAGGTTCACGCTGCAGTCCCGCTCTTTAATCTGCATACTGGCAGCACTGGGCCTGCCACCTCACTGAATTCATCTATACCCCTCTCCGCCACCCCTAACACTAATCTTTCGCTTCTCTACATACTTCTGAATTATTTATCGAGCTTGGAATTTCCTTTCTAGCCACTTTCTCACGTACTTTTAAAGAGGAACAATCCAAACAACATCAAACACTGCCGAATCATTTCTGTTTCTGTGCACATGCAAGTTATGATGCACTTGGTCCAAAGTGGCTGGCTTAAAAAATAATCAATTTAAGCCCCTATAATTTAAAACGGATGCTAAATGTTCTGATATAGTGCTTACTAAATCCAACAAAACATTGCTTTTAATTAACCCTTTTAAATATATAATTACATAATCCACTCCAGTAATTCATTTTATTTACAAGATATGTTTGCATACATTTTCTATTGATCATGGCGTCATATAAAATTGAAGTAAATATATCCAGGCCCTGCATGTGCATTTCGGCATTTTAAAAAGCCGACTCAGGTGCTTGGATCTCAGTGGAGTGGCGATGTTGTACAGTCACAGCATAGGATGCCAGATTGTGGTAGTTCACTGCATCCTCCTCAGTACTGATTTACGAAAGGTCATTAAAACAGTTTGTGGAAAGAAATGATGGCATCAGCTTAATTTATTGTTAGCAAATTCCTCTGATTGCAAGTGCCAATCATGACAGAAATGTACAAAACTGTTGATGCCGGACATCATCATATTTTACCAGTGTATTGGCACCAATGTGACCCGACTGCAAGCTTGGCGATTTGCTTAAATGCAAGTGAGTGTTTGTTAAAGTATAGAGGGGGGGGTTGAAGCAGCGAGTTCATTTAATAATGGAGAGGCGCTATTTTAAATGGTACACATCTGCTTGTGAGTGCTGTTGCTCGCAGTAATGGGTCACTGGATGCCTTTGGGCAGGGCATGGACATTAGCTCCACAGGACAGCAGGGGCAAACTGCCTCATCCAACACCTGAACTTATTTAACAGGATAATTACCTCCGTGTGACTCTTCTGCTCTAGATAACTAACAGTGTTAAAGGTAACGCTACACAACGACCTCGCACCACTCGGCAAAAACACAATTAACTTGACGCAGATATAACGAGCAAACAAAACAGAAGACATGCAGTGGCTGCACAGCATTGTTTTCTACGCTAGAAGACAGCTAACACACTGACACATAGTTCAAAGGAGAGTTGTGGAGAGTTTTTGTGGGCCCTGACCATCTCTTCTCGTTTTCACCGCCCCCCCCCCCCCCCCCCCCTCCCATTGCTCTTTACACCTCTCGGCTTTCTCTCTCTTTCTGGGTGGAAAATGAGCGCTCTCCACCCACCGCAGGTGGCGCAGGGAGGGAAGAGAGGAAGCGAGTGTCTTGATTTATCGGAGGCTGTCAGCCCCTCTGAGGATTGGAGGCTACGGGAGGGTGGCGTCTCCTCCTTGGCCCCTTGGCTGGCTCTGAGGCAGACCCCATCTCTCATTAGGAGAGAGCTGCAGTTCTACTTGAAAGTGACATTCACACTCCCCTCTCCTCTCACAAATGCAAAGAGATGACAGCCCCTCGCCACTTAAAAGCCCGGGTCCCTCTTTTCAGGCCCAGGAAAACATCAATTTATTACATTAGGTTTGGCAGATATCCATATGATACCTATACGACACAAATAACCCACCCCCTTTCCATTACAAACACTCACTCCTCACACTCTTCCTGTCTTTTCCTTCATCACCTCGTTCGGCAGCCCACCCTCTCGTTCGCCGACACCTCCTCACGGCTGTCAGCCTCGCTCCAACCAAACATTTTGTTTGCTTGTCGGGATTTTAATTCACAATTAGCTCATAGGAGCATGTAAGGCAGCGGGGACAAAAGCATTTTTCAGGGAGGTGTGTCTACAACAGGCACTTCCTTCGGACCTGTGTATTTAATTATCTACTGAGTGTTAGAATGTAAATAATGAAAACATTTACGCAATAAGCAAAGGCGTTCTTTGTTTTGAAGAGTGATGTAAATGTTTCCACTGTGTTTCGCTGAAGCGTTTATTTAAATTTAATTTAAGGGGAATGTTAGTGTAAAATTTTGTAAATACAGTCAAAGCTTCAAATTAAAAGTGCAACATGTGCTAAAGCTTATTTTAGATTTATTTAAATGAGACAGACAGAGAGAGAGAGGAAGAGAAAGAAAGTCTCACAATGACATATCTGAATGCATCTCCTATAATAATACTCATAAAAAAATACAATATGCATGCCAATAAGCCTTAGAATAACTAACAATAATAATTATTAATATTATTATATTTGTTGTTACTTCTTTGAATTCCTTTAAAAATGATCTTATTACAAATGTTTATCATAAAAAATAATACACAGATATATTGTTATTGTATTTATCTACACTTTTAATAGTTAATTTTAAATTAATTTTAGGTAACAGGCTTTTAGATTTAAGTAACAACAACAATAATAATAATAATAATAATAATAATAAATGTTGTTACTTCCTAAAATTCCTAAAATAACATTACAAATGTTACAAACAAACACACAAATATAGTATTACTGTATTTATTTTAAGTGCATCAAATTTTTTGTGTATAACAAATTCATTAAAATGTTGTTGAGACAATCTAAGCTTCAACTTAAACATTCAAGGTCTGGACATTTTTTTTCTCTATGGAGGAATCTCAAAAAATTCATCCATATTCATGCTAATAAGGCAATCAAATCAAATCAAAAACTGCTGAAATATCAAATAAAACAGCAACAACAAAAATATTAATTATTATTATTTAGCTTTTAAAAACTGTTCTATTATGTATCAATATTATGTATTAAATTATTATGTAAATTATATTATGTATTAAAATATAAAAAATTACAGTTACAGCACATGAAATAACTCACACAGTGGAAACAATGTTTGGTCAGTCCGTATATGGCAAGTAGTTGCCTCCCAATTATGAGACATATACCCAAGAAATATGCATATCAAACATTCAAGCTGTCATTCCCTTTTCTAAGCATGAAGGGACTTTATAAAAAAAAAACAAAAAAAAAAACTATAATGGGTCCAGCACACAAAGCCACATGTTCTCTGGCTCGACTGTTCCTGGTGTTGACTAATTAGCCAGTAATAATTATCCTGGAAATCAGTCTCCATTATTGAATACAATAGGAATGTAATATTCACTCGAAATACAGAGATTGAAGAGGAATGATGGGGGAGGGAAGCAATACGCCTGTATACTCTGACCAAAGCTGTCAAACACAGAGCAAAGACAAAGTGGAGAGACAGAAGCATGAGGGGGGAGACGCAGGAACAGCAATGATAGACACGGGAAAATTAAAGACAGAAATCAATCAATTAAGCTCGATTTGGAAAAGATGAGCCGGTGTCACGCAGAGGAGAACTTTTGCATGACAAGGAGAAAAGTGATGAAGGTACGCATCAGAAAGAAAAGAAGTAGCTAACTCGCTCTCCTTCTGTGCCGCTCTCTCCCTCTCTTTAAAGATCACCGGCGTGTCAGGAGGGGGGTGGGTTGCGATATGCAAAACACGGCCTCCATAACCAAAGTAGCCTGCAAAATGAGGTGTCAGCATGCGAAGCTCATTGATGTATGAATGCGGAAAATGAAAAGCGGCAGCAGACAGACGAGGCTAAAGGTGAGACAGGCGCAATGTGAGCAGCTGTACATCTACGTCAAGGTGTTGGCATAGCGGTCCTCTCTCTCACTCTCTCCCCTCCTCATCCCACTCGTTCTCTCTTCTTTATTTATTTATTTCCCTCTATCTATCTCTTTTCTCCATTGGAAGGGCCACAGCCTAACAAGGAACACCGGCCACAGGACATTGAAGGAATGCTACTCAGGGAAACAATCCTGTTCCCAGTGGAATATTAACTAAACTTGAACGGATAGTCTCTCTCTCTCACTTTCATTCCTGCAGACCTCATCTGCCGTGTCAAAATACATCACTCACTGTTGTGTGTGCAAATTCAAATTTCTGTCTATATGTTCGGAATAGTATTACAAGACTATTGTTCTTACTCCTTATCATTTTTGCCTGTATTGCAGAAAAAAAAGAGAAGAAAGAAACTCTGTGTTCTCACAGCCATTTTAAAGACGATGTTCTCTTGAAAACAGACAATCCAAGTAAAACTATTTATAGAACACCTATTAAAACAGTGATTTACAGAAATACAATGGGTATTTGACATATTAATTTGACATATCACAGTGCACTGGATAGCTGGCCAATCAAAGCATAGTACACCAAATACACAAAAATAAAAATGTAATGTGATTTTACAATAACAATGGTTGTTTTAAATGCAAAATTTGATGCAGCGCAATGCCAAAGCAAAACGTTCAAACAAATGCAACGTTTACCTTACCTTTGTGTTATGTTGACATCATTATAGGCAGTACGTCCAATCAAATGTAATGTCTTCATCTTCAATCCACGAACACAACTATCCAAGGCAAAAGAAAATATGACTCAGACTATGCTAAACATCACATGCTAAATCACACTTCTACCGCTGTTTAATTTTCTACTGTTCACTTTCCCATTCGGTCAGTCATGTTATTTATTTATTTTTTTCATATTTCTGGACCTATGCAGTTCATAGATTGTAAACATAATTATTATAAAATGTGAGCCCAGAAGCAAAATCTGTTGAGAAACACTATCAGACAGTGCCAAGAAACTGCTTCTTATTGATGGTCAAGCCTGGCAGTCTGTGAAACAGCACATGATGCTGCTTTCATTGAATTGGAAGGATACCTGCTGACAGCAGACTTAAAGGAGCTCCTGGCTGAGCTATCACTGCCTCAATGTGTGTGTGTGTGTGATTGATAAAACAGATCAGAGGAAGCTTGTCTTACACAGTTTGTGATGTTTGTAATGCTTGTTTCATTCCAGCCTTATCGCATGGGATTTCAGAGATCTAGTCCATCAGTCCGACAACAACATGACCGTCACATAAAAACACTGTGCAGTTTAGATGACCCAGAACCTTCATGCAACATTTTACCATGTAGAATTCACAAACTGCAAATGTATTCAAAACCCCAAATGCACAGCCGAACATGTAGAATTTAGTATCGGTGAACTTTAACTTTAATTATGTTTCACAATCATTACAGCTCATTGATAACATAAACTATGCATGAATAGATGCCATTGGTAACATTAAATCAAAAAGACCAGAGTCAACATCCTCTTCAGGCCTTCAGAAATTGTTGTGCGCATTGGGTAATTTGCTCTTTTGTCAAGGCGGCTGATGCGGGAGCAATTTGCATGCCTCCTCCGTGAAGAGCTTTGAAATAAAGGATGGTTGCTGTAATGCACTAAGTGTTTGTGCCACAGCTGATTGATAAAGTGAAGCCCTCTGTTGTGCAACACTCATCACTGGCCAGAGGGCTGCAAACAGAGAGAGAAAGAAGGGAGGAAAGGAAGGAAAGAAAGAGAAATGACACCACATGCAAATTAAAATTGAGAGAGAGGGAGAAGACGACAGAACAAAATGAGTTACACACCCTCTGCTCGGGAGGCTTGCGAAGGGCGGGCGAGGAGAGAATGGAGCTGAAATGAGTTGTTTAGGTATGCTCCTGGGTGCAGGACTTGTAAAGCAGATGTCACTCTAATAATGTGTGCTGGCGAACACGCTGGGCCTAAACCCAGCAGGATGAAGCTTCAAGCCCCAGCAATGGCAGCTAATGCCATTTTATGAGGTGCCATCTTATAAAGACAATGCCCACCTCATGCCATGCACTTAAGCTAGTCAGCTGCAGCCACCAGCAAGCATTTGCTGCAGGGATTTTTATTTATTATTTCATAAGCCTCAATTTTGAAATCTGATTCCTACCTCCCATTTTACTAAAGCTGTCGTTTTCCATTTTTTCCTGGACAAGTATTTCTTCACGTCCATTTGTCGAGCAATGGGCTCAAACCAGCACAGACTTATCAAACTTCCTATCCTACTCCCTACAAGTTTAAAAGTTAAACTTTTGTTGAACTTGCATTCAAATAAGCTGCTCAAACATTTCTCGTGTACCAGACCCAATGGAGAATCATTTGCCACACAAGAGTAAACAAAAATACCCCTAAAATAGAGCATACAAATATATTAATTTGCATGATTGGCTAAATTTAAACCAGTACATATTTTCTGAATTTATATGTTTTGTGCAATCCAAATAATATTATATCATACAGTTTTCCTATATTACCCATGTTGGCATGTCAGTTTTGACATATGTCAACTTCTACCTGGTGGTTTCTTCCATCCATCCATCATGGTTTTGTCAAGTCATGTTTGCCTTGATTAAGTTGAAATTAATTTTTAATTCAATTCTGATTGGTACACAGTGATTAAAAAAAAGAACTAGATTGGATTAAACACCCAGTCTTTAACATCAACAACACAAAATTAGTTTTCTTTAAAAGTTAAAGTCTTTTATTATCTCAACTCAGAATTTTATTTGCTTTTTTTGTTTGTTTTTTGCTGTTTGTAACCATATCAAAACCTATCAAAGTGCACCTGCAACCAGTTTAGGGTTGCAATGAACAAGTGAAGAGGCACTGCTATATTAAAAAAAAAAAATGACAGAAACTGTAACACAGGATTAAAACATGCAGCATTACTGGACCTGGCTTTAATTACGGCGTTTGGCTATGTAAGTCCAAAGACGTGATGATACAGTGCAAAGGTGTGCATTTTCCACCCTGTTCTGCAGCCCTCACTCATTACCTGATGGCTTCAGGCTCAAGGCCACAGCTTAATAAAAGTTAATCATGAGAAACTTGCTCATTAATTACATTTCTGGTGGATACCAAACACAGTTCCTTGCTCTCTGCTTCCATTCTTCTCTCTCCTGCTTGTTTGGAGATACATTGTTACACACACACATACAGTACACATTTACACAGCAAGACATTTCCATAGCTCCAAGCACTGTGGCCTATAGTGCAGGCCTGAGTGGCAGAGGGATGGGTTGGGCCACAGACGTCCACAGACCCTGTCCAAAAACACAGCAGGGTTTGGGTCTGGGATCCAGAAATAAAAGGGCAGGAGATCTGCCCCCAGGCGCCACAGCTTTGCCTGGATATGAAGTTTTAATTTACAAGCGAGCGCTTGTAATTAAGCTCACGCAGATATGCGAGAAGCTGACCAATGCTTTTAATGCTTCCAGACCAGCACCAAACATGTTATTAGGTTTCTTAAATCACACAGTCTGAAAGCTACAAAAGCAGAGACTGACGGCCGCTGGACTGTGCGCACACACACACACATGCATCTTTGTGTTTGTGTATGGGATTGTCGATATGTTCATTTGTTAAGGGTGTTTGCTATGTCTGACTTCCTGTTTTGGACTCTGAGCAAACCCCAGCTAATCCCTCGTGAGATGAGCTGAATATGTGTAGAGAAAGGGCCTTGTTCCAAAAACAGACGAGAAGAAAGGGAAATTCAGATGAAAGTGTAAACAGCCTCGTCTCTGTAATGTTAGGATGCACAGATCAGAATTATCACATGGCTTTGGGTGAAGGGACCAGCGAACCGAGTGTATCATTAAATATGAAGCATTCTTTCTTAGCTAGTTTTTGTCTCATTATGTTTTAATGGCTCTGACCACACAGTCTGTTTTAAAAGCATGTTAAAAATGCTGAAATCAACTAACAGATGCACCCAACAAACTGTCCATCCAGATAAGAAAACAATTAGAGGAACCATGGGTTTCTTTTAAATATTTAATTATTGCACTGACTAATTTGTAAGAAAGTCTTTTAACCAAAGCTGTTTGGTGCAGTTAACTTTACGTACCTTTACTTACAATAAAGTAGTGCAATTAAATTGCATTGCACTGTATTGTAGCAACAAAACCCCTATGACTCACTTTCTTTTGTGGAACATAAAAGAACATAATTTGGAATATACACATATCATAAAAGTCTGGCTTCAATGTTGTTTAACATAGATTCTAACAAATTCTTTTGTGTTCCACAGTAGGAAGAATGTCTAGGCAGGTTTGGACCAACATAAGGGTATGCAACTGATAAAAGAATTCAGATTTTTGGGTGAATTTTTATTGTAACCATTACTGTCCTTAATAAGTTTGTGGTATGCTGGCATGTTAATATGTATTTTTCTGTGTGTGTTCAGACTCCTTTGGGAATGAGATGTTAATTGGAAATGAAATGGTGTCTCCACTCTACTTTCAGGTGTGAACTGTGAGGAAGGACAGTAGAAGACACTGGTCTGAGTATGCGTAATTCATATTAAAATATAATGTTATTACTCCATTTTAAAATAAATGCTGCTCTTGTGAATTTACAATTAATCAAAGAAAAACTAAATATGAAGTAGCACAACAAACAATAACACTATTCCTGAGCATTAAAAACTTTTGAATGGAAGTGTAAATATGTTTTTCTATATATTCAATATTAATCAGGTAATGTTTCAACTCAAACTTGAAGTACCACCGTACAAGATCAAACTTCAAGACTGCACAAGTGTGACTAGTAATCCAGGCTATTTAGTCCAAAAGAGTGTGTTGTTTCTCCCACAACACTGAAACTAAACAGATTAAAAACCTCAGCCTGACCAAAAAAGATCCTTGTGATGCCTCTCAATCCTAAGACGTAGACAAAGGTCTGGCAACTGTCTAAACTTATTTACATCTCTATTGATTGGAAGGCTCTTACGGGCAGAGGGGCTGCATGACGAGAGGGAGGGGACCACCTCAACACTGTTCCTCCTGCCGTACTGAAGCAAAAGGGTTTTGTTCAGGCTAAAGAGGACATGGAGAGAGCAGAGGAGGGGAAAGGGACAACGGGGGGTCACAGCTTAATATTCCAGACCTCTTAAAAAAACAAAAAACAGAGAGGCTGAGAAACAGAAAAGAGGATGAAAGAATAGAACAGGCAAAAGGAATACACAAGTTTTGAATGATTTTGGCAAAAAGACTTGCAACAACAAGCTACATATTGATCACAGCCTTTGTCGTACCGTATTAAACAAGGTTCTGACATGGCAATTGAAATTAAAAAGGCGCTGTTCCTGGATCACGCAGCTCCCAGACGGAGCAGCCCTGGAAGGCTAAACCAAACCTGAGACCCTGAGAGCACATTATTATTTTAATAAATCAGGCAATGTGGGCCACAGTTTAATCGCCTCCTTTGAGATAAGCAGAGAAACAAGGTTTCCATTGACCATGTTCACACACTTTCTTACATATTTGTCTTTAGCTTTAGCCTCCAAACTCAATTTACTGTGACCTGTGGAGTATTTTGGCCCCAGGACCCCAGCCTCCTCCAGCCGGACCTAAGAATTATTTGTGTTAATTGAAATAGAACTGAAATAAAAATTTATATACATACAAATACTAGTCTAAATATAGCTCATGTGGTCTCCAAACCTTAGTGCCTGAGGCCTTTTTTATTTATTTATTTATTTTTACCAGGCCCTTATCCTCCTCCACCACAAAGATTGAATTTATTTTTTTTTATCATTAAGTTTTAACTGAAATATTAAATGAAACTTCTTATGTGAGAATTACAAATGCTGCCTTGGCAACTTACTGAAAAAAGATAAATAAATAAAACAAAAAAATAAATAGAGCTAAAAGAAAATAACTAATAAATGTGGAAAAACTCTCATAACATAACAATTGGATAAAATATATAAATGAAAACTGGAAATATATTAAAAAGATTATAATTTAAAATATTAATGAATACTATCACAGTATATTAGTGAAAGTGAAAAAAATGTGGGGCCACAGTTCAATCACCCAGTTCAATGAGATTTCAAACAAGGTTTCAGTTGGTCATGTCCACACACTTACTTAAACATCTGCATGTTTGTCTTTAGCTTAAGGTCTCCAAACTTTATTTACTGTGACCTGTGGATTTTCTCCCTAGGTCCTCACCCCCAGATCTGTATATTCACAAATGAGAGCTATTCATTGTGGTATTCTTCAGCTGTCCCTTCGCCACCATCGCCGCTCCTCTGCGGCCTTTGTGCTCTGCGCAGCGTCTCTCCATCCACACTCTTCATCATCCTGATGGTGCAGCTTTATCTTGCTTTAGTGCAGCTGCTTTCAGCCTATCAAAAGTGCTGAGGGATACAAGGAGAACGGAGAGCGAGTAGAGAGGGAAAAACATTGAGAATAAGAGAGAGTGAGAGAGCGGGGAATGGCCAGTGCCCACTAGAAGGGATAATTTGTACTTTCTCAATAAATAAGGAGGACAGGCTAATTACTGGCTTAACAAGGGCAGGCCGTGGATCCTCGTGTCAAAAGGACAGGCATAATTATCAACCATCAAAGTGCATTCATATGGCAGCACAAAGAAGAGGTGGAGGGAGAACGAAAGCGGGCGTAGTGGCAGCGGTGGGGTGGTGGAGGGGGTTCTTGTGGCAAATGGATCTGGCTAATAAACAGCGGTGAGAGCCGCATTATGGCTGTCTGTGAGGATCCAGGCGCATTAGGACATGGCATGACTATGACCAAAAAGACAAGAGGCATTCTCCGGAAGAGCGGGAGGTGGAAAAGAGAAAAAGAGAGTATGATAATTAAAAGCTCCCATTTGTGTGGGTTTGGCTGGGGGCTGATGCAAGGGGCACAGGCTGGGCCGGTTGGGGGGGGAGAACAATGCTCCACTAATGGTCTAAAGGTGACCCTTTAGAAACTTGAGGGCAGTGGTGTGCAACTCCGCAGGGGCAGACAGGACAGAGGGGCCCTCAAAAAATAGTACGAATAGTATTTACACAACCAACCTATTATAACATTTAAACAGTTATTCGTTAAATAAATCACCCTTGTATAAAATCTTTTAATGCACCTGCCGCTCCAGATTCTTTCCTACAGCACATCCTCAATAATTATCCTTTTTTGGGTTATCTTTTATCTTTTCCCTTTCTCGCCTTTTTTCCGCCCACATATTATCTGATCTGACAATGTTTGTAAGAAAAAAAAGAACAATGTGGGACAAAATGGCAAGAAAAATAAAACCTACAGAAAAATATAATTGTGCTATGTGCAGTTTAAAAATAAATAAATAATAATAATAAAAAATTATGTTCAAAACAGTTTTACAGGATAAATATATATATATATATATATATATATATAAATAAAAAAATATAATAATAATTTTCTAGCATTATTACATTTATAACTGTAATATAACTATATACATGATATATTTTATATATATTGTACACCTTGTCTACATGTGAACAACACAAACAAATAATCAAACTTTTCATCAAAATTTGATGATAATAATAATAATAATAGTTGTTGTTATCATTATTATTTTGTTCTTGTTATTATATAAAAATAATTAGAATTATTTATTGGTGACATTAAATTTAGCTTTAATACATTTTACGGCAATCTGTCAAATTAGAAAAAGCAGAAGATATCTTTCGAAAAATGGCACATTGCAATGAAATATATAAATGTGGCTTATAAATACGATACACAAATAGCTTAGCAATAAACAATCCTCAAAATGATTTATTACATACATTTTCTTTTTGATATTAATTATGTATTTATTATTATATTATTATTATTTTATTTTTTGTAATGACCAGAATGGCTCTTTAAGAGTGTGGAATTAGAGGGGCAAGGACTGGAGCTGCTGCCCCCCTCTGTGCACGCCACCTCTATTGGGGATGCCATCCTTTATTGGGCAAACCACAATAGCCACAGACTAGCAAGACACAAGGTCAGCAGAGGTTGTGAAGTTTGGCTGGAGAGGCTTTGAATGATCCATGAGACACATGGAAGACAGGACAACACCAGGTGGGTTGTGACCAATTTAATTTGGATGAATTGGGCATAAAAAGCAGCCATATTAAAAGGGGAACCAATCTATAGTCCCCATTCTTTGTAAAAGACAATGAAGGAGAATAGCTGTCTGTCCCTGTAAAGACTGGACAGAGAATGGAGGAATGGAGGGAGGGATGAAGGAAATGAGGTCTTGCAGAGAAGAGAGGAGAGGTTTGGAGAGCTGGGTGAAGAGATGGGGAGGGGGTGTCAAGGGTTACTGTGTCAGATGAAAGAGCTACTTAAATTAGTATCTAAACCAATGTCATGTTTATCAGTGTCTAAATATGTGTAAAAGGTGTTTTCTTAGTGCTGTGATTTGCTTCATTAAACGGGACAGTCATAATTAATTACAAATATATACATTTGTTGAGAAAAAATGCATTTGATTACTGTAGCTGGTGACACAGTCATCACACGTTCTTGTACACATCTTGCGATTTATTAAAAATCTTTGAAAAGAGTCCTCTAAACAAATCTGCTCATTCTCAAACTGATTAGCATAAACACTAACTGCTAAGGTTTACAAGCAACAAACCAAAGACCAGTATAGTACCAGGTAAAGTGAATATAAATAAATATACATATACACACATTATTTTTTAATGTTTGAAAGTACCTTAAAGTATGCTCAACAAGGCTGAATTTACTAGATGAAAATATTTATAATAATAAAACAATGTTGTGAAACATAATTCCTGCATCTATTTTAATGTTTTAATGCCATTTATTCCTGTTAGTTTCTCCAGTCTTTAGTGTTATGTGATCCTTTAGACATCATTCTAATATGTTGATTTCTCAAGAAACATACTTATTCCTTGATGAATAGAAAATTAAAAAGAATAGTTCTTACTGAAACAGAAAATCATATAACATTTTACATGGTTTTATGGTAATATTCTATCAAATAACGTGTTCTTGCTGAATAAAATTATTAATTTCTTAAATGATTAATATTGAGTCTCTTAAAACAGGTTTACATGTATGCAAGGTCAAAAAACACTTTTTTTTCCTCCAAAAATAGATTAAAATTTATGATATGTTATAAACATTTATAAATGATTTGTAAATGACTCGTGTGAAGCAGCTTGAAGAATCAGACTGTCTAAACCCCGCCTTCCCGTGAGCCTGTAAGTTACACGACATATGCAAATATGTTACTTAGTGACGTAGATCCGTAACAGAAAAAGATTCAAATTGCTGACGACTCATTTAGGTGAATGTGAATCAACTCTTTTTTCTGACAGACTATATCTTTATTTATCATGCACTGTCAGCATCACAACTTTGCTTTGATAGTTATGTTTGTTCATACAGCTACATGACACACTGAATGAAAAATCATATTTAAAAAGGCATAATAATTTAACTTTAAATAAGTAAAAATACTCACTCTCAAAGTTGAATGGTAACGTACATAAAGAGCATTGGTGACATTTTTCATCAAAAAGGTATGTGTATGACTTTTCTGCAGCCTCATACTTCTGTTGAAGCACAAGAATTGTACACAGTATTTGTCATGCCGCCAGAGGCGAAGTACAAATAGTAAAGGTAAAAAACAAAAGCAGCATGCAGCGCAGACATGTTTTCTTGTAAGAACGGTACGGTCTAGGCCATTCCACTAAACAGGCCCGGAATGACCATAGGGAAGCCACAGCAGGTCTGTGTGGTGTGTGCGAGAGAGAGAAAGAGAGATGAAAGAAACAGCTTAAATGAAAATTAGAAAAAAAAAAAAAAAAAGGCAGTGCAAGCTTTTGCCGGGGGTACAAACATCCGGCTAGAAAGGAACCCTAAACCCCAGGTTGGGTTTCGGAGGAAATGGGCAGAAAGGATATAAAAAAACAAACGCACACACACTGAAAATGTGGCTGAAACCCAAAGTGTAGACTGCAGCCAAAGCCGACTAACACCCAGCTCTCTACTGGCTAGGGATGAAGGGCCAGGCTGTCTCTACTGAAACCACTTACCACCGTCAGTGTTCCTTTCTCCTAACCCCCATCTGGAGCGCTGCCCGAGCTGGAGTTTATTAGAAAGCACCATGTGCGTTACGGATGTTGAGGAATGCACTGGTCAAAACCATATTTGAGGACTTACAAACCATGAACCTGCCCCGTACAGTAATTACTGTGTGTGTGGGAGTGCTATGTGCATACGAAGATGCCTTCCTTTAGCTTTACTTATACGTGAAGGCATGCTCGCAGGCCTTTGGCCACTGCATGTGGATGTGGATCTTGGGATTTTCTCTATGGGCCCATTTAGAAGACCTCTAATGGAAGGCTCCAGGAGCAGCTGTGGTCATCTAGAGCATTAATTAAAACAAAAATCAGTTTAGTGCAGACCACGAGAGCAACGGATGTTCGTTCTGTAGGTTAAATTTAAATGCTTGAGGAGAAGATTTTTTGCTGAGTTCAAAGGAGCACAAGCACGTTCTTGGCACACTGGTTTCTTCAAGTATGAGAAATGCTAAATGAACTAAAACTAATGAAGCACACGGTATATTGGCTGTATATTGTTTTTGATTTAATCACATTCAGTAACACAGCTTATTTTCAGAGCATCAGTGACCTTAAAGAGATAGTTCACAAAAAATGTAAATTCTGGTTTAATTTAAGTGAATCTGGAACCTGCTGATAAGCCAAAAATTAACACACACTCACAAAAAGCATCATAAATACAGCATAAAAGTGGCACACTAAAAAGACTTCTGTTGTTGTTTACTTTCTCTCTCCCCTGTAGTTGTCATATTTGAACTGTCCCTTTCAGAAAAAAAACTATCTAGTATTCTAGATGCATGTCAGTGTGCTTCCAAGTGTTGTTTTAAACTGTCCAATTTATGTAGTTAATTCATGTGCCATGAACATGAAATATAGGCAACTGATCGACAAATGTTCACGTTAGAACATTGTCAAATAAAAAGCCTTTCCATTAGGTTTTGCTCATTAAGAGAGGACAAATGGCATGCTGACAAAGCCTTCCTATATCTGCCTCTAAATGCTTCAGATAGTTTACCAGAATGAACTAATGCCCCCATCAAATAGACATTTAATTGGTGTCTGGTCTACAACACGTTTTACACCCCCCAACTCACGTTCACAAACACACACAGAGTGAGCTGTCACCTGATATCAGAAATGATAATGTATCTTTTGCCCCATTGATGGTTTATAATATGAAACGAGAGGCCGAAGGTGAGCAAACAGGGACGCTGGTGAATAAATGAGATCATGGCTGAAATAGCTAATTATGTGCATTTTATTTCCATGGCTTATAACAGGTATAAACATAATAGCTCTTGTCAGGTGGGTTGCTGTGTTGACTAAAACCAGAACTCTGACCTAGCTTAACAAACAGCCCTCTAATCCATTAGAATGCATTATGGAAATTAATGTTGTTGTTTTTTAACGTAAACCCACATATGAGATTCCAAGATCGTTTTTGGTCACATCTAAACCCGCTCTAGCACAGCCTCTCGAAGGAAAGAAAGAGACAGGACAGAGATACAAAAACAGGAAAAAAGAGAGATAGACAGAGAGAGAATCAGACAGGACAAAAGGCACAACACTTTCCCCTCTTTTCCGTTCTTGTTCCTTTCTCGTTTCCTTTCACGGGGGAAATCAGTCGCATTTGAGAAACACGAGGTACACCTTTTACTTTCCTTTCAGCACAAAATGATCCTGTGCTGCCTTTCAATAGTTGCAAGCTAATTTCATATTCAGCATTTGTGAAGGGAAGGGACGCTTTCGGGATAGGGAAGTGCTTAATTTGCCTGTCTGAATTGGAGAGGCTGAATAGACATGACCGGGTCGGGGGGGAAATGCTAACCCTCAGCCCTGATCGCACAGAAGCTGTCAGAGAACTGGGCGCTGATGGAGTAATCCACACTCTCTCCTCTGCTGTTTGTTCTCCTGGGCTGATGCTGTACAGGGAGCAGCAGACGAGGTGTAAATGGAAGCTAAGGAGCCCTTGTCCTGTAATTGACAGGAATTAATGAAGAGATGTGCTTAAAGGAATGTTTCAGGTTCTTTACAACTGCGTTTGAGGCATAATATTGAAACATTTTATATATATATATATATATATATATATATGTATTTAATTTCAATCCTTGATTTTGATAGAGGTCTGCAGTTACATCATCAAGGCAGTAGGTGGAGACACTAAAGTATTGATTAAAAGGGTTAGTTCACCCAAAAATGAAAATTCTGTGATCAATTACAATTATATGTAGTTCCAAACCCATAATCTTTGGAACACAAATTAAGATATTTTTGATGATATCAGAGAGCCATCTGTACCTCCATAGACAGCAATACAACTGAAATGATCCCAGACACGTAGTAAAAACACTGGTAAGACAGTCCATGTGACATCAGTGGCTCAACTTCAGTTTTGCCACGCTATGAGAATAGGCAATTTTTTTTACACAATAAATAAAAAAAATAACAATTTAACTCTACCATTCTTCTCTCCTGATTTACGTCTTCCGCCATTTCTGAGACTATTACAACGCAACACATACACAAGCTTTAACGTATTTGACCCAATCAGCCTTATATTCGAGTGAAAGCACGTGCATATGCGTAATCTGTGGCTGTGCCTAGAGGAAAGCGTATGCTTATGTTGTGACGCTCTCTAAAATTGCCCAAAAAAGTATTCTCCTAGCATCGCAAAACTTAACTTAAAAGTTAAGTCACTGATGTCACGTGTTTCTGGATCTGGGATAATTTCAGTTGTATTTTTGTCTATGGAGGGTCAGATGGCTCTCTGAAATCATCAAAAATATTGTAATTTGTGTTCTGAAGATGAATGGATGTCTTACAGGTTTGGAACGACACGGGGTGAGTGATTAATGACAGAATGTTCATTTTTGTGTGAACTAACCTTTTAACTGAACCGATTTAATCAAAAAAATGATTCATTCAGTAAAAAAACAAGTGACTGGCCCAATCCAAAATCATGTCCTCATGATGTAGTCAGTACATAGTACTTAGTATGAATGTAATCTGGATTTACAACATTTGTCATGTTACTGTTTCAATAAATCATTCATTCAATCAATCAATCAATTTGTTTAAAACAACTGATTCATTCAGGAATATGTTTTTACTGATATTTAGTTAATAACTTCTTGCACTATAGGCTATTAACTCTTGTATGAAAGCAATGTGTCACAAAAATTAACATTATGCAACAAACATCATTGACTGAAATTGTTTTGAACTAAACATTCTTTTAAGAAAGAGAGAATTGAAAGAGTTGCTACAAGTACCTAGCTGCGTTCATTTGTTACTGTTGTTTAGGGCAATCGAGAGATGAAACAAAACAACCTCCAACCATTCAGAAAAGCTTTTGTGGAGTCCTTCTGCTGGAGTTATCCTTTTCAAACTGTTAACAGAAGGACATTGGATGATGAAAGTTCCTCCCACCCCCGCCCAAAATGGCTCCCTCACTCAAAACCACTCCAGAGGGACTAAGGGTCTCTGGCACTCAGTGCCTCGCCGTCCGCTCTGAGACCTCCCTGCCAAGAAAGAGAAGGGTCTCTCATTTTTCTGACACTCTTGTCCTTCAGCCTATTGATCGGTAGGGAGAGAACATCCCTACCATGGCCACTAATAGAAAGTGAAGTTCATCAGCCGCTGCCTGCTGATCCCCTCAACAGACATACAGATCTATAAAGGCCACCCAACTAACCTTTTTCTTTTTTACCTTCTCATGTCCTTCTATCTTCAACTTTTCTCACATTTTATATATTTAATTATTTGACCATTTTTTGCAGTGGACTCCTGCTATGTTTCCTTCGTTATATTATTTGTTTGCTCCTTTTTATTTTAGGACTAGTCCACTAAAAAGTGTAGTATGCAACAATTTCATTAGCAAGGCAGGCTGTATGCAAACAAAGCTGAGGCTGTAATCAAACTAACCCCTTATACGAAGAATATTTATGTGTTTCTCTACAGTTCCTTTCCCGTAAAGAAGCTACTTTGAGACGCAGAGCTATTATTCGCATTTTTCACTTGCATTATTCCAACTGCATGCAGGGAGCGTCTACCAATGAGTGTGTGCAATGAGAGGAGGATTACATTCTAATTACAAAATAACACTGAACACCTCCATCGGTCTGAATCCTTTTATAATGCAGTATAAAAAGATGACCGTAACCTTGGGAGAAGAAAATAAGGAGAGAGAGCTTCTTAAATACACACATGTACACACTGACGCACACACACACACAAAGAGAGAGAACTAAACCCTGATGTCTTTTTCTTGACTGAGCGAGGGAGCTTTATTTTGTTGGGGACATGCAGTCGTGGTTTGTTGTCAGTGCTGGGGGAAATGCACATTTCTCATTCGGGCAACTAAGGGGTGAATGAGCTGCGGTAGATACACACAGCCCTCAGGCCTCCACGCTGTCGGTCCTCAACACAGCTCCACTGTAGCACAGTGATAAGCTAAGGAAAATGGACTCTGAGAATGACAGGTAAACCTACACACTATTCATGTGTGTACAGGGAAGTTTGTTTAGTGCAGAGCTGGCAATTTAACATATTCATTTAGGACAAAAAATGGTGGATTAAAAACCACTGAATATTTGACCCCTATGTAAAACTCGTAATAATTAAATTATAGAGCAAAATGCAAAAGCCTTAATATGCTTTTTAAGCTCGAACTGTGTTTAACATGACACAGAAATGGAAAAACAAAAACACAAATTTATGAGGGGATTTTTTATATATATATATATATATATATAATGTTTGTTCTAAATCTAAAAAGTATTTTGGACTAACTACATTTGTCCCTAGAAATATATAATAAGTCACTGAATCATTCATTTAACTGAATTAATTCAATTCAGAATCAATGTGAATCAAATTTATTCTATCGACAGCCATAGTTTGTTTCTTTTTGTTTTACACATCAAACATTTGTGAGAGAAACAAGCGCCAACTAAACCATATGCCACAGCAAACAATTATAAGGAAATATGAAGAATACAATCACAAGCTGAGCCTAGAATGAAAAAACTTAAGAACATAAGTCTTTTGTTCTCTCAGCAGTACGATTTTCTTTAACCAGCCCTAACACAGACAGCTTTGTCAGAAAAGGACAGAGTTTGAGTTACACTCTGTCAGTCAGCTGAGTCACAAACACAAAACTATGAGGAAAAAAACACACACAAAGCTGACCTTATACAAAACCTTCCCCATTTAGATCAAATTTCCACATCTCTCTATTATCTTTTAGTATAATCTTAAACCAAATCTTGCTTAATGATTAAGGGTCAAATACGGGTGAAAAAAAGTTAGATTCAAATCAAACAAATCAATCAGTCTGTTGAAGCTTTCGTGCGTTTTCAAACCACATCTAGGCAGCTGCAAAAGCAATATGCTTTCATAAAACAACATTCAAATCACAAAACCCAAATGCAATTATTAAATCTTGCTTCCAGGCATGTTATTGTGCAATGTTTCAGTTAGAGCTGAATGAAAGTTGAGTAATATTACACAAGTCTATTAGTCAGGATAAGACTGAAATCCACTCTGCCTTAAAACACCCTCTTATTCCTTTCAATTCGAGCCCACAAGTGCCATAAAGGCAGCCAGAATGCTCAACTTATCACGAATTATGACCACACATGAGCCATCACACCACACCCACTTCCATTCATCAATACTGAAAGAGCCAAGAGAACTGGAAGCTATCAATATACATGTGTAAATTCACACAGAATGTCTGATATTGTAAATACGACTACGGCGACTGTTTGTCCCCTTTGCAGGGTGTCAAAACAAAGGCAACTCATTCATCTGACATTCTGATTGGAACCAACTCAATTCAATTCTGTGTGTTTACATGAATACGGTCAGAAAACGAGGTTTTGATGGCATTGTGATATGCTAGAGGTTCAGTCATAACAGACAGATGGCCATACAAATCATTCGTAATAAGAAATACATGCTAACTATCTCATTTTACTGATATATTCCTATTCCTCAGGAGCACTGGACATGTTTTAAAGCCACGATCCAAATGATACCCCAGAGAATAAAATGCTGGGCTTGGGTTTGGGTTGAAATTTATCTTCATGCATAATCACTGGAAGATACATTTTCACTGAATATACATTTTCGGAGTAAGCAAGCAGACATCGTATAAAAGTATGACTTACAGCATTAGTAACATGTCAGAAAAGAAAGAAAAAGAAATAAATTATTTTGATTAGTTTTGAACTGTTACTGGTTGAACGTTTGAACGTTAAAGAAAGAAAAAAAAAAAAAAAAGAACATTCATGAACTCGGGCTGTCCAAAACAGCTAAATTTGTCTGCTCAATTAAAACTACACCAACTTTCTAAATCAAAGGAAATTACAATAATTATGACAACATTTCTCTGTCATTACTGCACCACATACCAGAGATCTGGATCCCGTTCAGACACAGCTCTCCTAACTGTCTGGGCGAAACCATCAGACATTTTTAGTAAATTTAATGGCAGCCCGTTCCAGAGGGACAGTTCACATCTTCAGTCTCTTCTCCAACCGCTTACAGTATATTCATTTTCTGTGATGGGCTTTATGTGCATGATGAACCCGCTAGCCTGCAATGAAAAAAAAGACATGCATGAGGAAAAAAAGGAATCTGATGTAATCGTTTATTTACCCATGTGCCATTCTACACACATACAACTTTCTTTCTTAAAGCTGCAGTCCATAACTTTTTTGTGTTCAAAATGCACAAAATGTACGTAATTAGCAAGTATACCATGAATCTATTATCCAAACTTTGTTTTTAGTTTGTCCTTAATCACTATGGTACACCTGTAATAAGTGTTTATATTCTGGCTTTTTAGACTGGTTTGGGGACTAGTTCATTTCCTTAACAAACGATTTGTTAATGAATAAGTTATAATTCTATTGTTGAACTCTTTAAGATGATAGAAACAATACTTGCTGTGACTTTTGAAATCTTTAACCTTTGCTGTACATATTTTTATGCAAAGGCCCACCACACTTAATGAGTTCTGTTTTTACTGATCTCATGGCTGAATGGCAGAATTTTTCATTCGTCCAGACAGCAGCTCGTCTCCTCCAGATCATTTGCATGGGCTGGCAGCTGCTAACCTCTGCAGGGCACTTGAGATGCTGTGCATGGCCTCCTCTACCTCCTTCAGCCCTTTTTTAACTTAAGACCAATGGCTCCTATTAAGGACTCAGGCAGGGCTACTGACAAGCCAGTCAATAACAATGTGAGGTTACTTCATTAATGGTCTAATGGCTGATGGACTGAGGGCTGGAAAAGGGCCAGCGAGACTGATTCTGGGTCGCAGAAAATGGAAGCGGCTTATCCAAAACCATCTAAGAGTGGGTTTAGTGGTTACCTACATACGCACTTTGAAGGAGTTTACAGGGGTCTAGGACACCAAGACACACATCCCTCCCTAAATCAATAGTGACATAGCCTGTTGTTTCCCATTGTTCTTCCTTCTCCAGTAGCTGTGCACAAGTATAAAGGAAGACTCTCAAGGTCTGTGCCGGTCTGTCAGAGGCACATGGCTCAGTCTCGCACAAAGGGCTCTTTTATTTCACCGGTGACCCCAGCAGAGAACTGCCCATCATCCTCTAGCCAAATTAGCATACAGCAATCCATTAGACAGGCCCTGACACACGCAGCGGAAATCCCCAATAGGCTTGATCATAGGAGGACAAGTTCATTATTCATAATGGGGGGACAGAAAAAGAAGGAGAATGGGAGAGAGAGTTTGAGGGAGGGGAGCATTGTCAAGTGTAGTCATATATGCCAAAAAGAACAAGATATAAGACACGTATACAGTAAGTGTCATTATTGGGTTGCATTTGTATCCCTCATAGATCTATTTAAAACTTTAATATATGTTTATAAACAACACTTCAACAAAAACACAACTTCTACTTGCTATACAGTATATAATTATATATTTTATATATATATATATATAATTGGATTTTAAAATGTCAACCCCAAAGATAATTTAAAAGTGTATTTGACTGAATTGAGATATCGGCCTCAGTTATGAAGATGCACATCCCTAATATATATATGAAAATCTATTTATAACCACTGATTAAAGGGCTTCAAAAATTGTAATCCCTTATTAACCTATACTATGACATCAGTCACCTCTTTTGCAACAACAACAAAAAAAAAATAGTAATAATACAAATAGTTATATAATATAATATATATAGATTTTTCTCTATATGGTTTTTTAGTGTGTAAAAGTTGATTATTTGTGCTACAGGAAGTGGAAGAGGCTATATAAAAAGGTGGGAGTTTATGAATGTAGTTTATAAATTAATTTATGATCACAAGGTTTTTTTCATTTCTGCATGTTAAACATCCCTTTCCACTGCCGATGACAACAGCTAATATCATAAGTGGCTGTGAACAAATAGACATACATTAAGAAGCCATAAATGGAGAGTGAAGTTCTGCTGACATGTGTAATGTTAAATGCCAACGTACCATTTAAAATGAAAGGGCAGCGGCATTTCCAGTCTTTGTGGTACGCCATTCAGACTCATTTAGAAATAAAATGGTCCTTTAGTGTTCTGTACCTGCCAAGACTTGGACTGGTTAAAGACCTGCAGAAGAACAATAGAACAGAGGAGGATGTAACATTAGCATTTTCCCTTCTCAACATAAGAATGATACACTTTTCTTAGTTGTTTTCCATCGTTCAATTTATGATTTTATTTTAATATCTTACGGTTTCAAACTTTCTACACTGTATACTGGCAAAAAGGGCTAAATCAAGTTTGACTCAAGGGAAAGGCCATGCTGACCTCCATTGCTGCCCTGACAGGCAAGTACTACATCTTTTCCTGCAGAGAAATGCCATCTCTGAAAGGCTTCCATTTGATTAATATTTATAATGGAAGTCTGACTCTTTTTTTCTCTTCTCCACAGGCTGTTTTATTGTCAGATGGTCACCTCTCTAATTTGGGGGTTGAAAATGATGGTCTTGGTTGTGGCACTCTGCCAGCACAGGCAGTTCCTCTGATGTCTCTGAAGTCCTCAGTAAGTCTCTCTCTCTCTCTCTCCCTCTTTTCATATCAGGCCTGTGCTGCTCAATCCTTGGCAAACCTCTAATCCTCATATTATAAGACACCTGGACAGTCTTACACTGTCTGTCTGCCCAGAACTCTCCAGATTGGTCACGCTATTTCACACCTTTTCTCTTGCCTGATGTTCAGGCAGCTTCTCTGATATGAATAGCAGTTTCAATGTGGAAATCGTTGGCCCAGCCGGGACCAAATCCACTGTTATCTTTCTCTGAGCCAGGACTGCTTGGGAGGGTGTGGGGTAGATTTCATGTAAGTGTAAAAATGAGCACAGAGGAGGTGAGGAGAACTGGCAGAAGTTTGCTGGAATACATCCATGGCCTCATTTACACCTAAGGCCCAACACAGGTAATCCGATCATAAGTGGCCAGCACTAAAAACAAGTGTAAACGGGGTGCGAAATATTTTAGAATTCGATTTCAGACCAGTTGTTATTAAGTAAAAAATATAAATATAAATAAAAATATTAAATATAAAATATTCTTTATTGAATATGTTGCTGAATTAATAAATGAACAAATGTAAAATATTACATAAATGTATACGTTTTTTAAATGAAAAACAGAAGAGAAGCCTTGATAACTAAGTGAAAGAAAAGAAAGAGCTAGTGAGAGAGAAATGCTAGATTACTAAAACTCAAAAAAATAAGCTAAAAATGGAAAACGGTAAAGTTGCAGTAAAGCTGCTTTGACACATTCTGCATTGAATAAAATAATATAATTAAAGTGGCTTGACTTGATGTGTAACGCACAAGTTTAAAAAAAGAAAAGAAATTGGTTTTATTTTATTTTAGTTGGGGCTTAATAAAACAGTCAACATCAACAAATTGTCAACAAATTAACACACTGACATAGCTGACGTAATCAAAGGTCACTAGATCTCCTCTAACCACTTGTGACTGGATCCCAAGATGATTGTACTGTAACACCAGTTTTGAAGAGCGGCTCATGTTTTGCTCTTTTGGCGAGAGCTGGTGTTCGATGTTCGAGGTTTCACACCACTTGACACACATACAAGTCTCAGCTCGATCCCCTTCCCCTCGCGCCTCCATTGGCAACGTTCTAAACCTCACAGGTTGTAATAGCAAGGCTTTTGCTTTCTTCTCTACACTGTCATTGGTATATTCAGCTTCAGAAAAGCGTCTCGACCCACTTCAAATAGCTGTTGTGTTCAATTTCCACCTCTCCAAAACAAACCAGAGGCGTCTTTTCAAGCCATATGTCAGCAGTATGAGAGGACGGCTTTTATGTGGTGAAAGCAGTTTAATATTTTGTGAAGGCTTACTGCTGCTGCAGACCAGCTGAATGACAGTCTGACAATACTCTCCCATCCATTCTGCTTCTCAGATCAAGCGCTCGCAGCAGCAACCCTGAGACACATTCACTCGCTCACCCGCCCGCTCTCGGCAGGGTGAGAGGGCGACGTGGCCACCCTGACGGAGGGAGCGAGAACGAAAGCGCAAGTTGGGGAAGGAGTGAGATGTAGAGGTAATACAGAGGTTTTCGGTGACCTTGGCTACGAAGGATGAGGAGTGATGAGTGTGTTGATATTGCGTATTCCAGATCCATTACTCACAGAAGCTCTGCTGCAGGAGGCTCATGCCTTTGTCTTTGCCGCACACACACACAAACGTTGAGGGTGGAGCGGGCATTGCCCTCTTTTGGCACCAGATGTGCAGAGAGCCCGTTTTCTCGGGCTCGCCACATCTACGCAGAGTTTTCGCACCGTTTCTTCTCTCATCTTTATTCCTATTTAAGTCAAAGACAGAAATTCAATGCACAGGGCACGGCGTGGAGCTAAGCTTCACTGGTTTTCTCCGTGCAGAAAATGAGATCTAATAATGATTTGCTCACCGTGGACGCTATCAGCACATAAAATCATCCAGGTTAATCAAATGGTTGTTGTGAAAGCAGTTTCTTTCTCTGCAGCGCTAACCCTTGCCGGCACAAGCTGAAAAGATCATTGATTTTTAATCTGCAATGAAAACCTCTTGTCACCCTTGGTTGTTTCTGAAATAATGCTGTTTTCAGTAGTTATACTTTTTCAGGCTCTTCTGGGATGGGCCTGTGGAAATTCTGACAAGCTTTTGGGACCGCGAGTCTAAATGTTACGAACTTTGCCTTTTGACCACGCTGCCAAACATCACATGAACGAAAGGAAACTCGCTTTGTAATTCTCGTGACCTTAGACCTGGCAACCTACATACTGTGCATAATAACAAACAATCAAAAATAAATGCAAAGTACATGTAATGATATTTTACACGCCTCTGGCTTATATTGATTGCGAGGTGCTTAAACAGAATTATTCTACCCCATCTTTCAAGGTTCTGTGATTCACATTGCATTAAAATACGTAATCTTTAAACTGCATTTAAAGAGACATTTTCAATATTTAAATAAGCCAATTCCACCACAATGACAGGCCGTCATTAGCATGACCTTGTGATGTCAATGCAACAGAAAGACAAGAAAACAAGTTTTGAATAAGCCCTTGAATTAAGAGTTACCTGATGAATACGACTCAGCAAATAGAAATTATTTACAGTACACTATGGAAGAAAACAATTTTAATTCAATCAAGGTTTGCATCAAAGCTGTAACGAGGATAAACTCAACAAACAACACAAGGACTTCTAATATGAATAATGTGGGCCATAGTAAAAGTAAAGTGTTCTGACACTGGTTTTCTGAGGAGAGTTAAAAGAAAGAAGTGAAAGAATAGTGTTAAGATGACGTGCTGGGTCTGGGCGGTGTTTGGATAAGGCGAGATGATGAAGCACGCTGAGTGGGACAAATGAGACACGGAGAGAAAGGCACAAAGTCTTGGGAACAGGAGTCTGTCGGTCGAGCGTCCTTCATTTCTAAAGTACTGTAGACTGTTATCTGCTTAACAGCAGGGTTTCTCTGAGAATGCAATGGATAAAAAAACAATAATAAATAGAATATAAAATCTACAGTTCAAAAATGGAAGAAATAAAATAAATGGTCAAATCGTTGTGGGACTACAGCTTTTTTCTTTAAATTGTGCAGCGTCCAACAATAACACCAGCTGTAGTATTTCTTTTTTTTTTTAATGCTCATTTGTGTTCTCAATGAGATCCTAAAGCAAGGCATGAAGGGGGATGGCAATATGCAAAGATTACCTGTCAATAAGATGATGTATTAAAAACAGTCTAAAAATTAACCTACTGTAAATGGATTTAACTGGTTAAAATTGACAACTTAACCAGTCAAATCAATCAGACAATTCTAGTCATGTCCAAATCAAAGTTTACATAAAATTACATAAAACACAGAATGGCACTACAGCTTGGTGCTTTTGTCTCTCAAAAAATAAAATTAAATAATAAATAAATAAACTTAATTTACAATTACTATTAATTATCTATTTTTAAAGGAAAAGTTTACTCAAAAGTGAAAATTCTGTCTTTACTCATCCTCAATTACTTTCAAACCTGTATGAATTTCTTTGTTCTGCCAAAAACAAAGAAAGATATTTGGGGAAAAAAAAATAAATAAAATTTTATCAGGCTATTTTGGTCACCATTGACTTTCACAGTAGAAAAAAAATACTACATTGAAGTCAATGGTGACCCAAATCAGCCTGGTCACAAATTTGTAAATATTTTAAAATATCTTGAAGCAGAACAAAGAAATTCAAACAGGATTGGAACTAATTGACTACTTGATGACATAATTTTTATTTTTGGGTGAACTATTCCTTTATGTTAATAGTAATTATAATATCAATAATATTAATATTATTTAATAAATTCAATCATCTCTATCTCTATTGTCCATATCTATGTACAGAGGATAGCTAGATACACCGTCATATAAAAATCACATTTAATATGGAATTTAAGAATGTACAAGATCCACAACTGAATTTCCCAAACCTATAGAGCAGAATTTGCTTCATCATTTCCATCACACAGCTCTGCTGCTTACCATACAGGACACGACATGAAAGAAAAGTTGGGCAAAGTGTCACTTTGTCGCACTTTAGACGACATTGTTCAATTCTGTAGAACAGTCACGGACGCATGAACATGGCTCTCATGCTGAGGTTTCATAATGGACACACAAAAGAGGAAACCCTGTTGAGAAATGCCTATACCAGAACTCCACTCCGCCTCTTAGAGATAGAGGGAATGGGATGAGGAGAAAAAAATGAGAGTGTTTATTCTCAGCGGTGCTTTGCTAATGAAAGAGCACATTCTTGTTTTCTTACTGTGTCATTGCGAGACTCAGAGGTTGTGGCGTTGTCACGCTCTCTCTTTTTCCACGTCTGTTTGGCGACCAACTATGAAGCATCGCCTGATTTGGTGACAAGGACTGAAGATAAAGCCTCCATAAATGTTCAGTAAATCATCTCCTGACCTTTCCTGGCATCGCACACATCGGCATCTGAAATGTTAAAGACAAAAGGAAGATTGAAACTTCCAGTGGCGTGATGAAGTACAGTCTTAGGCCCACCCTCCTCCTCCTCCTCTTTCGTAATCTCTCTTCCTCTCTGTTCAACTACGTCGTCTTTTCTTCTTGTCCCTGTACCTGCCTGGCTGTGTGAACACGTAGGGTGGCGGACATTTTGCATATGCGATCCGTCATAGGGGCAGGATTAATGTTGTTTGCTGGCTCCCAAACACAGCTTGCGGTGCACTGTGGGCGACAGGAAACTTGGCCAAGTCTGGCTGCCGCACGGCTGGGTGGAAAATTAACCCTTGGTGGCGGGAGGCTGGAGGCCGTAGCTCAGGTGTCCTTACATATGTTTGTGGTGTCAGGACAAGCCCGGCTCCGGGGCCCCCTGCAGGGAAAGATCACTACCAGCGAGCCCGGCGTCAGAGGCCCGGAAGGGGGAGAAGGGGGAGAGGGATGCGCCTTGGCACGGAGCGCAGCCAATATGCTTCACTTTTTAAGGCCTCCCTGGCTACAGATAGCGGAGCCTCTGATAGTTAATCATTACATATATGTACGAAACAGATTTATCGGGATGTTTTCATGTCATTTCGGTAGAGAGGATGGGAGAGAAGAGGAGGTCCAGTCCCTGCTGGGACACAGGTGTCTTCATGTCTCCTGCTATGCTCACTCAGAAGACTGCACAGTGGGACTATCACGCCGAATTGCTTATTCCATAATTACGGCTCAGCTTCTCGTAAGAACACACAGAATCAGAAACACCCTCATGCATTGCTTTCTCTGCAAATAACATATTACTCATCTGAGAAATTGAAAAGACCTGGTTAGGGTTTTGATGTGCTATGAAATTATTGTTTTTTTGACAAGCATAAATAGACTTCCAGTTAAAGTACGTCAGAAATTAGACAGAGAAGCTGGTGAGATAAAGATAGAATGTGTAACTCGAGGGGACGAGTGAACAGTATCTAACAGCCGTCGTCATGGCATTGACCTTTACTTTGGCCCACGGTGACCTGTGGTTCTGCATTTAAACTTTTAAATTGTAAACTTGAACCTTGGCATTTCCGAGTCTCTGTGCAGGGGTGTTATCTTAGTGGAAAGTGACAGTTTGGAAAACGTAACCAGAAGCGAGCTTCTGTCAGCCTTCTTCAACAAAGCTGAAAGAGAGAGAAAGGACATCTTTGACTGCATGTCTTTCATAATTACAGTTTCCTAAAACTAGGCTCTGTCTTACACAGAAAAGCTGTGATGCTCCGTCAAAGCGGAGTTACTGTGGGTCAAGTATGTGGCGGATGAGAGAGGAGCCGAATGTTCTCTTGCTTGTGACTGCTTAGCTTGACTTCTTCCTGTGCTCTGATCCAAACTCCACCAATCAGTGGATCTGTGTCGCCGTGCTCCGGAGAACCGCGCAAAGGACAGAAATAAAGAAATAAGAGAGAATCACCCTGAGGCTACATCTAACACCTCCACCATTTTCCCCATCATTTCCAGTTGAGATTTGAAGTTGCTGCTACCTCTAATAGAAATACGCCTATGAAGGGAAACAGAAGAAACTGAGAGAGACAGAAAGATAGAGAAGTAATAAAAACAGGGCCGTTCTTTCCTACAGGTGCTATATATATATATATATATATATATAGTACAATTCAAATTTACTGGGTCAGCAAGATTTCTCTTTGTTTTTCTTAAGAAATTAAAACTTTTATTGAGCAAGGATTGATTCAGTTGATTAAAAGTGACAGTAAAAGCATATATAATGTTGCAAAATATCTATATTGCAATCAAATGCTTTTTTTTAACGTCATATTTATAGATGATTCCTGATTTTCCCAAAATAAGCACAACTGTTTACAATAATGATAATAAGAACAAATTAAAAAGTTATTTTAAATCGTAAAAATGTTTTAAACTCACTTCATTTCTATCACTATTTATTTATACACTCATTATTTCACTTTAAATATATAGCCATTAGAGTAAAATTACTGGCTTTTGCATCTAAAGTCTTCATAATACTGTATAAATTATGACTGAATCAACCTAACTACTACTCCTTAGAAACTAATTTTTTTCAGGGTCATCAATAGTAGAAATAGCTTTTTGCAGACCTGTATGTACACTGCGATTATTTCTAGTGCTTTCTCCTAAAAATAAATAAAACCACTCATCATGTCGCAGAGGTCCTATAGATGTTATTATGTTATGGCCATTCTTTCACTGATCTGGCCTGAGGCCCCACAAACCCAGAGGCTGGCCCTGAGTGAGAAAGAGAAAAAGAAACGAAAATAAGAATGAAAATAGTAACTGAAAGAGAAAGCAATAGTCTGTGAGCAAGATGCTGACCCGAGAGACAGTGCTGGAGATAGTTGTCCCAGCTAGCGAGATAAAAGGTACATTACATGAAATTAATGGAGGCTGTGTGAGGCGTACATGAATCACTGTTTCAACACTATGAAACAAGTACAAAGGCATGAAGAAATCTAACCACAGCTTCAAAGGTCTGCCATTTAGTCAGTCAGAACAGGCCTGACAGAGGAAAGAGGGGATTTAGATGAGCAGTTGAGCGAAAGAGTGTGAAATAGTGCGAATGAAGGAATGAGATGGATAATACAAGACAAGGACTTTGAGCAAGGCACAGTCTGGGAGAGAGAAAAAAGAATCGAATCGAATGAAAGGGAGCAGATGAGCATTTGCGCAGCTTGCGTCTCTTCTCTGAGGTGATATCAAACACTGTTTAATGAAAGTTAAATAGTATCTGTGGAGTGCACAGGCTGGAACAGATGAGATCAGGGTGCGGAAGCTGTCAGTGCCATTGTTGCTGGTGCACACAGTCACCCTGCCTGAAAAAAAAAAAAAGTGTAAGCAGATACAAACCACCCACCGTATGCACCATGTTGACTTCTCCTGGCTTTTTTTTTCTGCACTTGGCATAGCCGTTTTGCAAATACATCTTTGTAATTTGAAACTTGCAAGAGGAGATTTATGACAGAATAAGTGGCCTTTTCTGTTGGAATTTATAAAGTAGTGGAAGAAGGGCATATACGGTTAGGAAGAGGGATCCAGGAGGATGCTTTTATGGGAGTTTGAATATGTGAGGGTTAAAAGAAATCACTTAAATCACTGAATTTTCTCTGCACCTTTTTGACATGAGAGGATTCTGTTCCCTGATCACTTCCTCTGCAGATAGACAGACACATACAGATCGCTAAAATCTTCCCTCCCACTTTCACCCTCTAAAATAGATGCTTTAAAGAAACATAATTTCCTCTCTTAATTGCCTCTGTCTGTTCTAACACTTTTTCCAACCAAATCATAAATGAAAAGCACAAATTACTCTAAATTAAAGTTTTGTAATCAGTCATGACCACAACAAATGACAAGATATTTCAGATGCTTGTAAAGGCTATACACTGTAATTCTAAATGGCATATTTATCCATCAAGAGATTGTTAGATTTTTAGACTTCTGTATGTTATAATGAAAAATAATTTAATATATTACTGTACATACACTACCATTCAGAAGTTCAGAGTTGGTGAGATGTTTTTATTTATTTAATTTTTAAAAAAAGACATATGTTCACTAAGGCTGCGTTAATTTAAAACTCCAGTAATTACTGAAACATTGTTAAACATGATAATAATAACTTGTGTTAATATATGTAAATATATTTAAAACATTAATTATTTCTGTGACAGCAAAGCAGAATTTATAATATGCTGATTTGTTGCTCACAAAACATATCTCTTGTTAATTTTGTCTAAACTGTGATAAAAACTGTGAAAAAACAGCATTTATTTGAAGACAAATTTTGATAAATTGTTTTTTTTAAACAAAAACAAATAAAAATAATCTTACAAAACCTTAAACCTTTGAGTGGTAGTGATTTTTTTTTTCACAATGTCTTAACCAACTATGTCACATTTTGTTGGTCATGATCCTTGTTCCATAACTATGAATATGTTGCTTAAACACATTTTTTCAAAAAGATACTCACCTTCATGTCAAGATGGCATTCATTGATAACATTTGGCTTTTTCAGGTATTATAAAACCTCCTTGGTGTGGAGAAACAGAACACCTGGAAGAGAACAGTAAAAAGGCTTCAGACATTAAATAGATATATGACCATAAAACATACCACAAAAGAGAACTGCTGGACAAAAGTACAGTGGACTTTGGTGAAGAAGAGAAGTACAGAGAAGACAAGATGAGAGGGACAGTAAGGTCAATTAATACAGTCTCTGGTCAGTCACGTGTTGGTATGGGACAGGAAGAGTGAGTCACAGAGCGATGTGGCACCTGGGTGCACTAATTAATGCACAGTTCCAGTGGCTGAACATTTAAGCTCCTCTTGCATGTATCACCCAGTGGCTCATCTCACTTCCACAACAATAAACACAAACAAACCATTAGAGACGGTCAGTGGCTCAGGCATTCACCATACAGAGTTTCTTCAGAATAAGAGACCTCAGCATGAAATGATCACAACACATACCATAACTCCAGCAGGAATTTATCACGGGTGGGTCGCAGATGCTTCAAAAATCCACATAATACAGCAAGATGATCTAATTAAGTAAAAAAAAGTAGGTAAAATGCACTAAACAAGACTTCAGTGTTTGTGTCGCAACTCAGGTGACCGGGAAGGCCGGTTACACAAGTGCTTCTCCTGTCACCCTAAAGCGCTCTATCAACTAGGTCAAAGGTCAACTGAAAGGCATGACAGAAAAAAACAGAAAACAGCACTGAGATGTTCTTATTTTGAAAAGAGGCTCAGAGATGCAGAGGTGGCCCCAGGGTGAGAATGTTACTTTCTGATCTGCCTTGTGACTGGTGCTGAGGCCTTTCACATGATTCAACCCCAGCCTAACCTTGTCATCACTAAGGTCAGGGTTATTTATCTGTTCATTTTTTTCTAATACAGAAACAGCCAGGCATCACAGAGAGGTCATGTGTGGTCACAGATCCTAAAATTATGAAACATGGAGAGAATTTGCTTTTGATCCAGGATCATTCTGTCATAGCACTAATGGACCTCTGTGCTGTAGTGTGTAAACTGATGCTTTTTTCATATTTTAACAGTGCGAATATTACATGATTTTTAAATCAATTTCTTAAATGTGTGATGCCATCATTTACACATTTACAACTCATGTTAAATACCTATTCCTGAGTACTATGACAAAACAAGACATTTAGCATTTACTGTGTTCGGATGCCTCCTTATGTCTCTTTTGTGATATTTTGCCCAGAGGAAACAAGACATAAAATCTTGGCTAGGAAAGCCAAAGATTTTTTGGCAGTGTAATGTTACAAAAAGATTGGCATTTCATATAAATGCTGTTCTTATGAACGTTTTAGTCATCTTAGAATAAAAAAACATTTCCCATATAAACTATAAGCAGCACAACTATTTCATCAACAACAGTTATAAGAAATGCTTCTAGTGCACCAAATCCACATGTGACACTTTAGCTTTGCCATTACAGGAATAAATTACATTTTATAATATGAAGCAGTTATTTTAAATAGTGATGATATTTCTTGATATTGTCATTTTACTGATGAAACAAACGGTTAGAGACGTTATTATGAAAATTAATGACACTAATCACTAAGATACTTACTTCAGGGCTAAAGAATACGGTACAGCAAACTGTTTTCTTTGATAATGACCATTCTACTGAGAGGACAGGGAACGCTCTTACAAATGTCATCACTCTGCTTTGGACAAGAAGTTCAGCTCCGCTGCTTTACATTAGGCCTGCTCCTCAAGCACAATAATCCTTTCTTGCTCTTAAAAATCTAAAACACGCAAACTGCCAAAGTCCTTTGAAAAGGCCTTAATTAAGTTCATCTGTGCAAACATTAACCTTGTAAGAGGCTAAAGAGAGGGAAGAGAAAAAGAAAGTGTATGCGTGTGACAGAGAAAAAGAGGATCCTACGGATGGAGAGAGATCAGGGGAAGGTTAATGAAGGAGGGTGAAGTTGTGTTTGCTTAGACCTTCGCGACGAAGACGAAGAGGGGGGGGCAAAGGAGATCTTTCACAGAGAACCGCACACACGTCCCTCGGTTTTACTCCAAGTACTGCACAAACAGGCTCTAAATGACAAGGTGACACTGGGAATACACTACTACGTGACCGCCGCTGGAATTGCCTTCATCCGTTTAAGATGACTGCAGCCACTGTGGACACTGTCGCGCCATTAGAGAGATCTGGAGAATAAGCCACGGAGATAGCAGAGATTATCACGGCCTGTGTGTTCAAAGACCTCCCAAGGGCACAATGACAAGCCACACCGCTGAGACTAAAACAGGAAGAAATCTGATGATGTATTATTAAACTGCTCATTGTTACGTTACTGCTGTTTCTAAATTGTGCTACATTTAAAGGAGCAACTACAACATGTATGAAAATCCTTTTATCATTTACTCACTCTCATGCTAGCAAAGAGTTCCTGTTGCTTTTTGCCAGGGAGAAAAAGGATGGTTGCAGGGCCATAACCCCCTTAGAAATGAAGGTCAAAGGTCCAGTATGATGCTATAGGTTTTAATAGTAAAAGAGCGTGAGGTAAGATATAAGGTGTCAAATTTGTATTATTTGTTAACTGATTTGTGATTTGTTACATAAAATTGATTACATTTAATTTTATGTGATTAATCTAATTCATAAGTGAAACATGACAGGAAACATTTTGCAGTTTTGCTTAATATTAGGCATAAGAGAGAATGTGTGGAAATGTTGAAATAATAATATAATTTGAAAAGATTTCGTATTGTTTGCAAAAACGTTCTTAATCTTGTTCTTTTTTTGTTCTTCTTTAAAATTCCATTAAATCTATTTTATTAATTTAAAATCCTTCTGAAATAATATCAAAATTTTAATAAGTTCAAAATAATTATCGTTATTTTTATTTGTTTGTTTTTACATGGTACCTGTCCATTTGGTCTCTGGTCCAACAAAAGTGAAATTTATGCTGTATTACCATCTGCTCCCTACTTCTTAAGGTAAAATAAATAAATGCATAAATTATTAAATAAATAAACAAACCATAGCAACTTGTCTTTTATGTAGGGAAACGACAGTTTATGTGTTTATTTGTGGGCTGGTTCAGACCTTAATTAGTCAAAACATTAAAAGAAGCACCAGGAGTCTTTTCAGTATTTGATGTGCCAGGAAATATTTTTCTTCTTTTTTTTTTCCAAAAGACATTGCTCAATGTAAGTGTCAGAAAGGTCAACAGCCACTAGTATGTTTATGTAAATCTTTTACATTTTCATACATATTGATTTTATTCAAAGCAACTTGGTGGGGACCCTGATCTGTTTGATACTAGAATATAGCTTAATTCATGATTTTAACAGCAAATTGCATCCAAATCCTCCTGAAAAGGGGGTCTGGAGAACGGGTTGTGTCAACCTCCAGTTAAAACAAAAGCCTTGTAGTGCATTTAAGTTATACGTCTTAACATTCACATCTTTCCCGCGAATCAAAACCATGACCTTTGCGTTGCTAGTGCTGTTTGACTACGCTGTAGCAGCGCATAACATGTTGTGTTCTGCTAACAGGAAGAAAGCTCTGACTGGATGTTTGAGGGTCCAGTAGAGCATGTGACGTACCCTGTTTGACAGCCCAAAGCTCCTTTTATGGGTTTTGGCCATTCTGGCTGTTGTGAGACAGTTAAGATGATATGTTATGTCTCCCCGTGGAGCGGAGTGAGATCTGAGCTAGCTGGGACCACACGGGAGATGACATTTCCATGTCTGTTTAGATAGAGGTGTGGCGGACACATGTCTCTCTACCTGATCGAACTGATAGAGGGAAATTATTCACGGCTCTCCATCCTGCTGTTTTCTGTAACGGAATCTGATTTTCACAGCCCCCCAATTAAGCATTAAGATTACATATTTATATTAAAGCCCCCCTCTAAGGATGATTATTTCATTTGGCTGATGAATATATTAAGCGTGCATTGATCAAGTCTGCTCTTCAGTGCACTGTGGAGAAACATTACCGTTCTTGGCAAGCTTTTCAACTATCGTGGCCTTCACACACATACAGTACACACACGGACTGTCACAATAAGGCCAGCGGTGCAGGGGTTAACGCTGCTGCGAGCTTTTGCCCAGTGGATTGTTTATCGACTGAAAGAGAAGGTCTTCTTTCTCTGGGCCAGTTAAGTCAGCCTCCCTTTTGTTTGACGCTGCCCATTTGAGGAAAGCTTATCCCTGACCTTCTGCCGCCGAGACTGATGACAAGGACAACGCGCACTAACCTTGACATTCAGTGGGCTAAATGGCTTTTTCCACTAGCAGTCAGCAAACCAGAAGACAGGCAGCGGGAGGCCAAAAACTAATGAATCTATACCTGAGAGAAACTTAGCACAGACACATTCTTTAAAGGAGCAGTCCTTACAAAAGAAGTCACTTGTACAATGGTGTGTGTGCGCATGTTTCTGTGTGCTAAGTGAATCAGTACAAGCCAGTCCTGGGGGGGAAAAAAAGTCTATAAAAAGGGGTTAACTACACCAGTGACTGTATTAGAGACATTTGCATAAAATGTGACTGTAAGACATTTTTATACATGAGAAATTTGGAATCCATTGCATTTAGTCAAATAGGGCCAAACAGCATACTGAACACATCATATCAGTTTCATGAATGCTTTTTGTGATGACAGAAAGAGGGATCATCACACTTCACTAGTCAGTGTGAGTCAATGCAAGTGACTGTACTTCCATAACGTAGCAAATGCCTAATATTAGCAATGGCTGAAAAGTAGATTTTGCATTAATGCATTAATTGCATTTTTAAACAGGTACAGTGTGATGCCAGTAAAATGACAATTTTGGGGACTATATTGCAACAGGTAGTTAGTTAAACAAACTGTGACCAAACCAGTGCCCAAAAAATACACAGACCTGAGCCTACACACATACAAACAAGCAACTCATGCGGTAAACACACCCATCCCAAAGTCACACGGAAAGACTATCTAGGGGGGAGTTTTCAAGAGAGCTCTGCTTTATGACTGCTGTTGTCAGAGCACGTAGCGCCGTGTCCTTTGTTTCTAATGAGATAAGACAGTGTCAGACAGATACAGTACTAACCTTTCTGTTTGTTTACAGTGCAGAAGAACAGGATGGGGGGTGACCTCTCTAAAGTTTATGGTCCAACTTGCCAGACAGCTGTTTCTAATGAGAGGCCTTGTGGGAGCATGTCACAGTGCCTCTACTTGGCACACAGAGCGTGTTCACAGACAGTGGAGAGAAAGCTGGCCGTTTTGCTCTGGACACAAACACAAACTCTTCAGATTCAAATCTTTAGAAATCTTTCTTTTTGGGATGAAAATTACATAGTATGAGATCATATCAAATGTTTTATTATGCTGTCTCATGTCATGTAATGGTATATTTTATCAGTTTTTTTTTATATAAAAAAATGATAGTTTTATGTATAAAAACTGACACAATATTTTATTTCAAAATGTGTATATATATATATATATATATATATAACTTCCATAAATAAGCATACATATGAAGCAATATTGATATGTGAATAATTGTATATTTAATCTGTGTAACAAATGAGCATTCAAGTATTCAATTAATACATTTTTATTGCATTTGTACTTTGACAGCCATAAATTTGGAAGCTAGACTTAGAAATTTGTAAGGCAGATGTCTTTTTTTTTTGTTTTATCTTCACCAGTAAAAAAATTAACTGGGTTTATACCAGACCACATTGTCATGATACATAACATAATCATAGTCTTGAGGTTTACTGTCACTCCTCAGCCAGCCTGCCACCCACGAAGCTGTCTGACCTTTGACCTTGGTATTGCAGAGGGCTGATAGATACAGCAGAGATCAGCCTGTGGTAAGGCAGAAGACAGGGCTCTGGCAAGAGCAGGAGCAAACCGAGGCAAAATAAACACTTTCCCAAATCCCTCATCTCCTCTACTGTAACTTAATCAAGCTGCAGACAGTATGTGTATCTTTTTTTGGCAGTGTGTCTCTGTTCTATATCCGAGAGAGGCTGGGATGTCAAGGGCCAGTCTCCTCTCTTTATGAGGCCACGCTTCCACAGCCCTTCTGCACTCCGGCCCAACAGGACAGCTGCTTTACTCTCCCAAATACATCATCCTGTCCGCCAGCTTCTCCCAGGACACCCTACTGTCCCCCCTCCCGCTCGCCTCGCTCTCTTTCTCCTAGCGCGAGGGGGGGAAAGAGGGGGGCCAGATGTGTAGACAGAGAGTCCTTGTCCAGCAGAGGTCAATGGATCTAACAGAGCTCCTTTCTGTAAGGAGCTGAAAGCCTTCCACTGCAGCTCTCCATCTCGCCACTGTCATGGGATGCCCGCGCAGAACGCTGAGTCAACCTTTCGACAGGCTGCGAAACAGTTTAGAGCAGCGGATGAAATTAAGATCACAACCTGCATCCTCCCTCGCTTGTCTCAAGGTTTTAAGGGCGGTTAACGCCAGACCCCAGGTCCACCTACCCTGCCAAGGAGTTCATCCACACTCCTCAGTTCTGGATTTTGCATTTGAATGCATTTGAAAGCAGTTTATGCTCTCAAATGCATTGTATCTGGCTCTTTCAAACCTGCTGCTGTCAGTAATTTGTGGACATGTGATGAGCGAAAGGGTTAAACAATCACCTTAATGTAATCTTGTTTACTGCTCTGTCGCATGAGTAAATTATTTCACACGAGCTCTGGCCCACTCAACATATAAAAGCCGCCTTATCACCGACACGGCCATTTGCGGCGGCTTTACTGTGCAAAAATTATGAGTCATACTTTTACAGGGCTCTCCAGTTTTGACGGCCTTTTTAATCCCTGAACTCTGCTGAACTGTACATTTCCTTAATTGCAGCGCAGCTTGTAACCTCTGTAATTGGCCTCCCTCCTTTACCTCTGCTTGGAGATGTCTAGACAGAAAGGATATAAAAAAGAGACAAGGTGAAATGCAAGAATAGAGATGGATGGAGCGAGGAACAAAAAACAGAGAAGGATGGATTAAATTTAGACTTTACTTGCCAAAAACATAATGAGCCCCTCATAGGGTGGTGGTATTATTTCAAGGAAAGAATAAAGGGACAGGCTTGCTGCAATTAAGCTCCTCCTACTTTAATATGATAGGTTGTTGACAGCCTCCTGATTGATTTATTGACCTTGTTATTGACGTCTATATATATTCAAATCAAATACAGCTGTTCAGTTTATAACCCAACATTTTGGATATGAATTTTTTGATTTAGAGAAGCTTGGGAAAAAATATGAACAGTTATTAAGAGTTCAGTTAATATTAACAGTTCAGTTAAGAAACAATTTTAAATACATTATAAAATAAGTTTTAATTATTAAAACACACCATATAATGCATTGTAAAATTTTATGAATACTTGTAACCTGTTTATAGATTATAACACTTTTCAGTTTTGTTAAATAATTTTATAAAGATTTTTCCCAAAAAATGCAGCTCTTGTGAGAAAAACAGACATCATAAATAAATGAATACATTGTCTGTATTTATCCTTATGTAGCAACTTTTGTATAATGATTTCAATATTTATGTTGGGAGGAAAAAGAGGAAAAAAAAGAAGAAGAAAACAAAGATAGTCTCTTGCATTAATATTCACCACAGAAAACTGCCATTCTAAAATTCCATTATAAATTCCAGAGGGAACTGCTGAATTTTCTCTCAAAGCTGACCTACAAACTGATGTCATAACTAAATATCTTCATAACCTGAAAAGTTCATATTCAATGCTTTTAAGGTGGAAAATGTTACTTTTTACCTGTTAGTCAGCCTTAACATAAGGCCTGTTTAGGCTGAAATAAAAACCAGAATCACATGCTCTCACTCAAATCCATTTAGTAAATACACGCATTCAAATTTAAATATCCTCAATTCGTTTAAATGTAATAATGCTCCACACAGTATCCTGATGTTTTTTCTTTCTCTCTGGCGATGTAAGTTTCTGTTAATGCTTAGATGTGTATATGATATAAACCAGTGCTGGGGCCTCTTCTCTGACAAGGCCAGCAGTGTGTTTACCTAGTCGTGTTGAATCTACACACTGGCCGGTGGAAGGTCAGCAGGAGGCCAGCACGTCCCAGCCCAGAGTCCTGCTATTCATCCCTGTCACTTACAGACAGGCCACACCCCACACTCTGCCCTTCCCCTCTCTCTCCTAACTTTGTTCTCCATTTCTGCCCATTGTAACACTTGTTTACACAGAGATGGTGAGTAGAGGTCTTTCTAAACTGAACACCCCCAAGTTTAGACCACAAATAAATCAGACACACAGACCAGTGATAAATTAAATACTCTTGGGAAGAGCTTCATTAGTATGTAATGAGTGGACAACCTAGACTCTCAAAATATTTTCTAAAAATAAACTTGCTGAGTTTATATCCTCAACAGACTGTGTGTGTGTGTGTGTGTGTGTGGGGAAATGACTTACTTTGTCTGTGTGCAAGTATGCAGAGCAAGTATGCAGTCACGACCGTCACGGTGAGCTGAACAGACTGACCTCTCAGGGTCAGGTGGGTGGGGATGGTGTTGACCATGACCTTGTGAGAAATGCCACTCTGGTCCCGCTAGGGGGGCCAAGGCAGAAGCCCCATTAACAGAAGTCAGATGAACACTGCAAATCTATTTATCTATCTATCTATCTATCTATCTATCTGTCTATCTGTCTATCGCATTGAGTTCGGCATTGAGCTCTTGGAGGCAGAATTAGTCTTAAGTAGAATTAGATTAATGGACTAGAGACCACTCCTAAGTGCTTAATGAAGATATATATATTTCCGACATGAAACTGATTAGGGTGTTAATGTTTAAATTACAGAGCAATTTCACTCTCAGTGTTAAACACCTATTATTTCAATTACAGTACCAATAATGACCACACCAATTATTTTATTAATAATAATTACAATAACAGTTTTCAGTAGTATTACATTAATAACAATAATAATTCATTGTAAATTAGGATTATTGCTGGCTGCCTGACAAAATGCTGCTGTTCCTCTTTTGCTGCTTTGGATAAAACATCATTATAAACGATTGTGCTTTGGATAAAAGTGTCTGCTAAATGCAAAATAAATGCAAAACAAATAAGTAAATATATTTTATGCATTTATTATTATTATTATTATTATTACGTGCAAGACGAAAAAATGATCATCATGTATCAGTAGTAAATCACAGTTTAGCGCAGTCTCATATTCACTGTTACTTGTATGACTACCTAAACAGTAATTACCCCTCTCTCTGCATGTTTAAATCAGAAGCCTTCAGCAGAGCTGAACCTGGCAGTCCCCCCCTCGTGCACATTAATGGCCTTTCTTCTTAAAGTCCTGTCTCTCTGACAATAGAGCATCACTGAAATGCCTGTCGTCCCAACAAAGAGCCTTCTCTCCCAGACACCGGGGTCATGCTCTGTAGTGATGAACCTCGCTGTCACGTGAATACAATGTGATTCCCCCATGTGAATAACAGAAAACCAGGGAGAGACAAAGGGAAAGAGAGAGAGCTGGATGTGTGATGCTATTTTGTTTTGTCGACATGACTACGGATCAAAAGTGCAGATCTGGGGAATTATAACAGCACATGTACTAGAATGCTGTCATTACAATCAACAAAGTTGCCTTCACTGAAAGCGAGAAAACAGCCAGCTTTGTTTATTATAATGGCAGTGTTCTAGTTTGTCTCGCTTGCAGTGTAGCTGGGGTGTAAGCGCTGAGAACTCTGCTCTGTCCTTGGTCCTGTGCTGTCTCTGCCTGAGATTTATGATCGTCTGGGCTGCTGCTGCATGCACTTGGTTCTGATAATTAAAGGGGTCGTTATTAGTTAGCTGCGTATGCAGAGCAGGGCAGCGTGAAAGGTCAGGAGGAGGCACTGAGCACCCCAGCCATTCCTCACCTCTCCCAATAGAAACACGGTCTCCTCACACATAAAACATTCACTCTGTCACTCTCTCCTCTGAAATTGCATGAGTATTTAAAAAGTACAGAGAGGAAATAAATACAGAAAAGAAACAATAATAGTCAGATTTGGTTGGATAGACAGTATAGATAGACATAGATATATAAAGAGTTAGTTTGCAAAATCAGATAACATTGTTTTTAACTATTTTTTTAAAAGTTTTTTTCATTGTGCATTCCAATACATCTCAATTAAACTGCAGTTTGTTCGTTTTTTTTTTTTTATTTGGTTAAAAAATAAAACGCATAACTAACACATTAAAACAAAATAAGTAGGTAGATGACAAATAAATAAAAATATATATATGACATCCATAAAAGTTTTTCTTGGCATAATATATGTATGTACAGTGCATATTTATTATGTATAAAAAAATATAAATACACGCACATACTATAATACAGTATATTTTCTAAATATTTGATGTATTTACATATATATATATATATATATATATATTCATATAATTTATATTATAAATACAATGAATATAACAAAAAAATTAGAAAAAATATATACATGCATGTGTGTCTTTATACATACATAATAAATATACACAGCGTACATACAAAAATCAAGAATGTCACATTAGCCAATAGACAGAAGCCAAGCCTTTCCATCAACGCTTAACTTTCCCACAGAAAGTAAAACGTCAAACCACAACAACACGATTTGCCATTGTCTTTCGCCTTGCCAGTTGTCATTGGCAAGAAAAACTAAAGCTTGTAATATTGGAAAAATCCATCAAGCCATGAATATAGCATGAAGAGCTAGCATATTTTCTATGTGCGTGTACATGCATTATCTATGACACAAAGGCTGCGAGGAGATGCAACCCTAGGGCTCCGTGATCCGTCTCTCTCTATCCAGCCAGCAGCAGAACCCAACCCTCTGCCCGCCAGCCTGCACACAATCATAATCACCATAATAACAATAATAATAAAGTAAAGGCATACCGGGCTGGCAGCAGTCTTAGCACACCTCAATCAAATTACACGGATGCACGAGGAACATGTCACCCTTGGATTTTTCATTTGCATAAAACAATTACCCCACGGACAGTGGGTTCAATGTCGTCTAGACTACATGCTTCAGATGGTGTCATCAGCCCCAGACACAGTAGACTGCCTATAAATTAGCAATGAGCTGAGCCTAGCCAAGATGCATTATAGCGCTTATAAACCCTGAGAATTTATTTAAATAGATAACACGCATGCAAATCTCCCTGGCTGGCATGGCAACGATCTTGATAGTGTGGCTCCATATGTGCAGAGAGGGCAGCTGGGAGCGGCCGAGCACTGCGGCAGGCTAAACTGAACCCTGACACCTTATTAGTGTATACACTGGACACTCATTAACTTCCACTGCCAGGAGAAACCTGACCTGACCCGGCAATGCTCTGCCTTCTTTTAAAACATAACATGCTGGTATGAAAGCAATACCAGTGTTTTGATGAAAACGCTTCCTGTATAACGACTTTCTGCGTTGAGTGATTGAGGCCTTGAAGCTGCGTTCTCAGCGGGACGCCATTCAGTACTGACAGTGAAAGAAACTTATGTTTCCTTCATAAATGACTGTAGATTTTTTATCCTAAACAGGCCTTTACCAAATACACCTTGGCTTAGGTAACTTTTTATACCTATTCAGTGCTCAATCGATTTCACACGAATTTAATCTTAATCAAGGACAATCTGCGAAATTCCATTTTATTCAGATTAAACAGTCAGAATAAACATGTCCATTTCTTTGTTTTTCATTCTGACTTTGGTTAGCAAGCTAAATATGTTAGCACAGCAATGCTAACTGGTTAAAAGATGAACTACATAACATGCTATGGTCTGAATAAGCTTTTGACGGGGGGATGTGCTCTTGCATGACACCGAAATATGCAAATTTTTGTAGAGATGTATGAGTTTTGAGTCAAATGATTAAGCTTAGACGTATATGATTATAGTAAACAACTAAAATGTTACAGGGCTTCTCATTTCTTGCTCTCTTTCTGTCAGTGAAGTGGGGAGGGAATTTCATCTTAACATCTTCATGCACCGCAGGGCATTTTCTGCACCTCCTTGTACAAGCACTCATCACCATCCCGATTCCCTTAATCGATACACTGAATGTAGAGGATAAAAAAATAAGAGACTGGGAAATCACAAGGGAGGCAAGATTCCTAACAGATTTTTTACTTCATTAATTATTTAATCAGTGGATTATATTTATTTTTTCTATGTGGAAGGGAATCTGCTGTAGCTGTGTAAGTAAAGTTAACTAAACTTAAATGTATGCTGTGTAATTGTTTTTTGAGAGCTGCAGATCATATCTACAATGTGTGTGTGTTGTTTATTTGACCCCTCGGCCTCTCTATGTTGTTGAAGGGAAAAATGGCATAGACGTATTCATCTGGCAGTCCACACAAAAGAGAATAGTCCCACTTACCCTTCCATTACTTCACTAAAAAGTGATGTACCAGTCCATTAAAACAACTCTGCGTCTTTGTTTTTCATTCTCTCTCATCTCTTCATTTAAGCAAAGTGCACGTGAAGCATCTGTGAACAATGCTTTCTTGGGCTTGTAAATGTCATTAGTAACGATTTGTGTTTTTTTCGTAGCGTTTCTCAGTGCACCTCATAAACCGCCCTCCATCTCCCCCTTCCCCAACCCCCCACCCCCCATCCCTGCTGGCTGTCCTCGAAGAAGTTGAGCATCACATCCGCCATCAAGAGATTTTACAGTGGATTCTTTATCTGTATAAACAAAGCAGGTAATGGTGGCTGTTTATTGTACAATGCGCCCCCATTTTAACTTTTATGTCTTTATTGCTTGCATACCAGCTGCCTTGTTTATGTGTCTGAGTTCCCAGCCACTGCCCTTGAACTTAACCCCCGTCACCCCTGCCAGTTTCCCACCCCCTTCTCCTGGCTCCATACTTGACCCCTCCTTCATCAAATCTCTCTACCCCCCTCTCTGTTAGGAATGCCTGAGAGACAGAAAGAGGGAGAGAGCAGTGATGCACCATACTATTTGTGAAGCTCAACCCTAAAGCAGTGACATCATGCATAAGCATTTATGGTATATCAGGGGGAAATAATATCACAGACAGGTGATGTTATAGACATTAAATATTATAGTTAGAGTGAAATTATAGACATGAAAGTAAGAGAAGCAATTCTGCAATTTAAACACTTAAAAGTTTCCTCTGAATCACTAACTGTGCCATTCATGCAGCTTTTATGCTGAGTAAACTCTCTCGAGATAACCATATTATAATGGGCTCGGAACACTGTGAAGAGGCCCCCACATAGACTTGGGGACTATGGGGGTGTCCCGTACACCAATGAGATAGATGATCATTTGATGTCTCGGTGGTAGGATGATAATTAATACAAAGATGGGAAGTCATGTACTGAATTTTCCAGTAGTGTGACAAGACCATCAATGACAAGCTTTCGCTCTCATCAAAAGAAAGAATAGAGAGAAATAAGCAGCAAAAGCAGGGAGTAAGAATGAAAGAGAAAAAAAGAAACAGAACAACGTGACATCCCCGTCTAGAGCTTGAGGATTAACGATGAAAAGAAACAAAAGGACAACAGTAAACAAAAGAGTATAGAGGCTAAAGGGGCTCCCCTGCTTTCTCTTCCCACTCAAGAAGGAAGACAGTCAACGAGAGAGGGGCTCCTCTTTTGGGACAGACACGTATGGATCTATATGCACGCATACAGTGGCCTGGTATTGTGAATCAAGCAGAGCTAAATCAATGTCAGAGCTCAATCAATATATAGTCCCATGTGTTCTTCCTTGCTCTCCTGCACTTGGCCTCACCTTCCTCATGCTAACATCACCAGGACTTTCACATGTGGGTCAATATACACCAACGAGCCACAGCCGAGCAGCAAATCTATTAACCTGCCTGTATTTTAGTTAGAAAGAGGACGAAAAAACTACAGAGCGGTGCAAACAAAGATAAGAAGATTGAATTCCAAACTGAGAGCATACAGGTGTTGAGTGTCTGTAAATACTGAGGCTATAGGGGAGTCTTTCAGTGATGGTGTTATATGTTGGCGCCTAGAAAAGGAACTCTGGACACTGTCTGTGCAGGTGTTGAAAAGCAGCATGTCTGGGGGTTGCGTGCATTTGGATGTGCGGTATTAGGGAATTGTTACTGCTACAGTTATCTGTGCTTACCAGTATCAAATGTGTTGGCCTGCCTCTCCAGCCTTGGGCTGTAGACACAACAACACTGCTTGTTAGTGACATCTGCTGGGAAGAGCTGCCCCTCTTGTCCTTTGGCCCTTACTCAAGCGAGTCCAGCCCATCAAAACACCCTCAACTAACTCCCCTCAACTTTCTACCGCTATGTGTCCTTTTATTACTGGGCAATGTGTGCTCCTTCCCACATGTACATAATATCATCTTCTCCTCGTTCCATAACCTGTTCCCCCTTCCTGTCTCCAAATCCCATACCAGGGTAAGGTAAAAGTGTCTGCATTCCTGAGACTTTTTTCTATCTGTCCTGTCCAAACCTGTCCAGATTCAGAAACAGTCCAAATGCACGCTAAGTATGCGAGAAGGCTAATATGAAAGAGAGTTTATGCAAGAGTGAGTACATGAGGGTGTTCTGTAACATAGTAATTCGCTATTTTGCATTGTTTTAGTTATTATATATATATATATATATATATATTGTATACATGTACAACACTTTGTTTTCTTTGGAAGCACAACATGTGTGAACAGTTGTTTAAGAACACTATTTGTCTGTGTAGAAAATTTTTTTCCAAATCATTTCCACAAGCAGCAAAGTGCATTCATTCTTCTACCTTCTTAGCTTCACTTCTTTGCTACACCTCCCACTGGATGCTGAATAAATTGTCATTATTTGATAGCAGCCTGTCCTCTGCAGTCATCTAAAAGGAAGCAGTCATGTCACTCAAACTGTCATTGCCATTGTTTCAGGTCATAAAAATACATGAATCAAACTCATCATTCACCAGGACACAGCCAAACCTCAGCACTGACAGACATACAAGTGATACACTTTATATAAAGAGTAAACAGTTTAAAAACATATACAGATAAAAGCACAACAACAAAGATCACATTCAGAGGAAATCTAAAAAAAATCTACATCCAAAAGTTTTATTATTATCACAAATGTTTATTTCACAAATGTAATACAAAGCACAATGTTCGATTTTTTCCTTTCTTGAATTTCTAGCTCACTAACTGTTCATCAGATAGAACTCTAACTACAGATAAAAGACTGGAACCATCAAACACGTAATTTGTCCATATATATAAAGTGTCCATATAGACCCTGTACCTTCAAACCCAAATTGAAGGTACTGACAGTAACCTGTACAACCCAATCCAAATTCCACATTCAACTTTTTTGGAAAGTAATAATCACATTATAGTTTTGCTTGGTCACCAATGGCTCCATAAGTTTATGAAGTTTACTTTTTTTATATTTTCTCTTTGGAAGTCATCAACTCAAAAGTAGCAGTTTTGTTTCCAAAAAGTAAATCTAAGTGAAGCTTATTATTTTAGCACACACTGTAAAAAAAAAAAAAAAAAAAAAATCTGTAACATTTACAGTAAAAAAACAGCAGCTGTGTTTGCCAGAATTCCACCGTAAAAAAATACTGGAACAATGTTTACATTTTTATGGTTTTAAGTTAAATTTACAGTTAAAAACTTTAATTTCATTAACTTAATTAATAATCATTAACATTAATGTAAATACACCAACCTATAAAATCACTGAAATTAGTTTTGACCTTTGAAATACACTGATAAGCACCAAAAGCAGATGATAATGAGAAAGTCACATGATGAACTAAAACTCATCACAAGCAGCTTTTAAATATGAACATATATAGAAGGTGCTCAGTGTTATTCACACAAACACTAAACACCATCAAGGTGAGACTCATTAAACTGAAAATGAAATAAACATTAATTTAGCAACATTAAAACCCCAATAAACATAACTGATTAGAAAAACTAAGAAACAGTTATTTCAAAATAAAAACAGCAAATTCAAACTAAATTTGAAATGCAATGCAGGGAATTCTGTGAATGTCAGTTTATGTTTTTTCCCTGTACATTTTACAGGAATTTAACATAAGCCAATTAACAGGTTTTAATCATAGCATTTTCACAGTTTTTTACCGTTAAAATCATGGTCTTTTTTTGTATTTTTTTCGTTGATATCTCCTATGTTTTAGAATTAGATAATGATACTTTCTATCCCTTAACCTGAACTCAATCCTCCCACAAAGCTTTTGGTATTCATACATTTTTATTTTAAATCAAGGTACGCACACTTTCAGATGAGGTTGCTGATGCAGACTGAGCTGAAGGCCAGTGGCCTGGAGGAGACTTGGTCATCACTGGACTTCTCTTGACCCATCTGAGTCATTAAAGTTCAATTGAGATACATGACAAAGACCTGTCATTGTATAAACACTGGTGCTAGCCTTCAGCTAACTGCATAAAGACAGATATGTGCCTAATGCCTGTGACATAAGACGAGAGTATACAGGCACACACTAAATGCACATACAAAATTACAATTTTGTAATACTACTGAAGCTGGAATATATGTAGAGGTCAGCGGGTACACATGAAAACTGTGATATAAATGCCATCAAGTCAATATTGTTTCTTTCTTTAAGTTCAGCACAGCTTAGTTAGGCAGGCTGTCCCCTCTAGCCGTCCATCTTGACAGTCCTGTCTCTGTGCCACCATGCCCTCATGTCACAACACATTTAGGCATCAGTTCTGTGTGAGATGGGGGTGTGTATGTGTGTGCGTGAGGGCAATGAAGACACAGACGGATGCAATGGCCGGGTGGCAATGGGCATGTGTGTGTGTTTGTGCCACCGCTGTGGCCCTGCCTCTCTGTGGCTACCCTTCTCCACAGTGAGCAGCCCTCCAGCCATGGATTTGATCTTTGCAAAGGCTAACATCTGTCGGCTGTCATTTTAGAGAGATTGATGACAGGCTGGGGAATGGAATAGAGGGAGGGAAGGATGGATGGGGAAGAAGGAGGAGAGAGGGGTGAAGGGGTTGAGAGAGAAGGGCTAGAGGGATAAATGGCGACTGTGCAAGTTTAGGCCTAATGGTAATAGGAGGGTCTACTTTTCTGGATGAGCCACAGAAAGAAAGTGCAACAGACTTAAAGGACTGCATACACAGTAATATCATTACAAAACAATATCATTACAGTATAAAGGATGCTGTGTGGTTTCTTAAAATGTGCAAGCTTGTTTTCTATTCTTTGAGTAGCAAAATAGCAAAAAAGTACTGAAATTCACTTCACTTTCACTTGATGATATGATGAATTGATGACATGTAATAAGCCATGTTGTGTCAGTTTACAATCAGTATTATAAGATAAGTGATGTCTGATTCAAGAATGATTCACACTTTTTTGTTTATTTGTTTTTTACTTTAATGAAATGGAATGCAAAAGTATCCACAATGGTAATCACGTAGGCAGCATATATTTTGCATTAAATCAATTTCTTTTATTTTCTTTAATGCTAATCAGGTGTTGTATTTGACACTAGCTAACTTAAGCCTGAATTAGGACTGAGATTAGAAGACAATTGACTTTGACAATTGATTTGACAATTGAATTTCTTTTTTTATTATTGTACAGCACTTTGGTCAGCACTTTATACATGAAAAAATGAAATAAGACCAGAAAAATCCACATTCAGTGTCCAGAATAAGACAGATACCATTCAAATATGGTCCTGGAGTCAGATCTGAGGACTTGTTTTAGTCATGTCCTGGACTCAGAAGCATGTATACACAGTCTTAACCTGGAGTCAACCTTCTAGTCCCAGCCTTGACTCAAATGAGAGAGAGAAAGAAAGAAAGAAAGATATGACATGGCATACAGTGTAATTTAAGTAGCATTACTCCAAGTCTTCCTAGGATGAATGGACTATATGGATGTCAGTACATGAATTTTTATAAATAATTCACGATAATACGAGTGTGCAAGTGTGTGTGTGTGCGCACAGTGAGCTAAAATAGACTCTGACCCTTTGCACATGTTAATTCACCATCAGCCTCGGCTAACGAGGCAGATCCCTTACTACTTTGTGTCTTTTGTTTACGAGTTAATGGAATTGGGGTCAAGAGGATATGTGTAAAATTCAGTATATCTGGGCTCTTCACTTTTATAAAGCAGGTAATTGTTTAAAACACCCAGGCTTTCTGTCTACAGTTCACTAATGGAAAGCTGATATGTTTTTATGTATGATATAATGAAAGCATTTTAATCATGTTTGTCTGGAATAAGAATACAAGAAAACATCTCAGCTACATCTTACACTTCAAGATAGGCATTAGCAAAAAATTAAACATGAAATCTAAATTAATTAGCTTCTCTTTAGTACTATACTAAGCTTTAAAGGCCACCTATTATGCCCCTTTTTTACAATATATCATATAAGTCCCAAGGGTTCCCAGAATGTGTCTTTGAAGTTTCAGCTCAAAATACCATACAGATTATTTTTAATATCATTTTGAAAACGCCTATTTTGACATGCATGCATGTTTAAATGCAAATGAGCTGATTTTCCCCACCCCCTTTTCCAGAATAGGGCTATGCCATTTGTGGGCTGTTATCCACCAAAACAAAACATCTGGTTTTGATTATCATGTCTATCAAGCTGAAATCATGCGTTTTAAAGTCATATAGTTTGTATACCAATAAAGTTTTTCTGAGTGCACACATGCACAGAAAGTAGCTGTCAAAGGCATGTGAGTACTAGTTCTCTTTCATGTTTTATTGACTAAAAAAGTTTATATTATGAACAAACAAAAACACAGCCTTATACAGTATTAGATCTGTGTATTAAGTGACAGCAGAATAATATTCAGTACCTATACTGCTGTCTAAAAACAGAATAAAAAAATGAATGAAAATCACTCACTGTTCTTGAATAAATCATTTCTAATCGGCACAGTAAAAATGCTGTACAACTTTGAAAACCCATTAAATAAGCCATGAATGTCTTTATCTACTCCTCTATAAAGCATAAAGAATACCAAGGCCATTGCCAGAAAGAAAGGAAAAATAAGACTTAAAAACAACACACAATAGAACTCTTTTCTCAACAATAACATACAGTTATTAAGAGTTCATCGAAAACCCAACAATTCTTTTGTCTGCTTTTGTATACACTGCTAGTTTTACAACCACAATTCATTCCCAAAAAGGCAAATGATCAGAATTTATTTTGAGCCACAATTGCCACCAAAAACAACACAATTTTGACAAATATATATCGCATGAATCAGTTAAAACTACATCACAATTTATTGTCCACTGACACATCTGCACCATAATTTGTCTTGGATTTTGACACAAAGCTACACAATATTAAAAGTGCCCTTCTCTGATTTTCATTCAACATGGGAATAATGGAGTAAAAGAGAATGCACCCTTGTTTTCCTTGTATATAAAGAGAGAGAGAGTGAAAAAAATGCAAAAGGATGTTATGCAAATGTGCTTTATAAGTCGAGCGTAGCATCTTGTCATGACACTGTCTATATTTAAAGCAGGTCACCTTAAACCCACCCCTGCTGCCTCATGACAGTGACATCTGGATGCAGAGCGCGCACACACACACACACACACACACACAAAACCACCTCTGCTGTCGCCGGTTGAATCGGAGAGTGTTTATGCAGATGATAATGCACACCGCAGCTAATACACCATCATTCCCATGCAGAAAACAGAGATCCAGTCACACAATAGGCCACTACAGAGGCTTTCCATCCTGCAACACACACTCTACTAGACTTCAGCATGTTTAACATTTTACATGGTAAAGATTGTGATTATGCATGCATATCAGTATCTGTTCAGGGCTGCATGTGTATGAAAGCAAGAGCGGCAGAGAGAAAAAGAGGGAGGAAAATAAAAAAGGACAGGTTGTGGGCGAGGGATAAGATGACTGACCACAGCCTGCTCCCTCCCCCCTTCACCAGCAAGGCCGAATTTCAATAATTTCATCAGTTCATTTGCCTCTTAGAAATGCCAGAAGCCTTTTTCCATCTCCTTGGTGCGTTCTCACTCTCTCGCCTTGACCTAGATTCGTGCAGGGAAAGTGACATGTCTGCCTGACCAGAGAGCGGCCGGCCGCGCTCCGCAGCTCAAGTGCCTATAAAAAATGACTCCCTATCTCCAAATAAGAATAATGAAAAGCACTGCCATGACAGATTGGACATAGATGAGATTGCTGCTGTGACTATATGCATGCGTCGCTTGCCAGCTTTGCATCTGAAATGGAAAAAGGGTGGGTGGTGGGTGTCAGGCTGTCGCTTCTGACGTTAAAGGGACATGGTCCCTCAACCTTTCACTCAGAGCGCATACACACACACTTGCAACTCACAAGATTGGTTGGCCTCTGACCATATCTTCTTTTCACACATGGTAAGACCACAGCCCTCCACGCAAGCTACCTCTGTCAAATAAAACGCATTCCTGCACAGCATTACAGGAGCGGAGAGGACGTCATAGTGTGAGGTACATATAGAAAACGTGCTAAAATCAAACTCGTTAAATAATTCTGCAAAGCGGGCCGAATTCTTGTCAGGGCACTTTGTAGAGATAAGTAAATCAATTAGAAGTGCTGAGAACCAGCCATTACAGACAGGAGGTTCAGCGGCGGCAGCAGCCAAGATGGCGGGTGGTGTGGCATGATGCCAATGGGCACATGCAAACACCTGTTACTGTCTGTGCGCGTGTGAGTGTAGGGGAAACGATATTTCAACACCTACAGCGTGTTTCCTGTATGTCGGTATACCCCTTGCTCCAATTATGGAAATTGATCCAATTAATAGCAAATTACGATCAAAATAATTCTCACAAGTGCAACTTCATATCTCACAATGTGACTTTATTTCTTATTTAAAACTTTATCTGCACAGCTACTTTTTATGCTTTTACTTTGTGGGGAAAATGGCTTACATAAGAGACATTTTTACATTTTTACTCTTTAAATTAGCTGCTCAGGTAAAATAATACACTACATCATTTTTTTTTTATAAATACTCTTAGGATTGTGACTGTAAACACATTTATAATAATAATTATTTATTTATTAATAATAATAATAATGCTTAATAATAATAAACTTTCATCTGAATATCCCTAGAAAAAAAAAATCTGTGTTTCCATAAATAGATTAAGCAACACATCTCTTTTCAACAATAAGAAATAATAAGAAATGTTTCAGCATAATAGAATGATTTCTGATGGATCATGTGACATTGAAGACTGTAATGGCTGCTGTAAATTACTTTGTGATGTCATAAGAATAAATTACATTTAGAAATATAATAAGAAAGCATTTATTTGAAATTGCTAAATTTTATCCCAATATTGCTCTTTTATTCTATATAATCAAAATAAAAAAATGCAGCAACACTCTGCACAATCTGAAATGCTTGTATGCATTTTTTTTTCAGTATTTCATATCCATTCCTATCAAATTGCTTGCTACGAATGTGAAAACGCAGAAAATTTCACTAGGTCAGATCTTTTAACTTTTTTTTTTAAACATCAACACAATGTGAGGTTGTAATTATTTTTTTAAAGAGTAAAGATTTTGGACTTTTGTGCATAAGAGTCTTCATTAAAAAAAGTATATATATATATATATATATATATATAAACCATTCACACAGTACAACATCTCAGGACAAAATGTGCACAGTGGCACAGCTTCCTGCCATCTTGAGGGTATCTGACTACAGCCTAAACCAGTCTAATGATGAGACGATGCCACGTCAGATGCCATTGAATTTTTCACACCATAGGACCATTGACTGATGGGAGCTGATGTTGTTATGTTGAGCCATGGGCATCAGAGAGGGAAGAAAGGTCACTTGTGATTGTCTGTGACCCAATAAGGAGGCTTTTCACCCTCCAAAGGCTTCACTGATGTGACATTTGGCAGATATGTCCAAACAGGCATATGCACAGACACAAACACTTTGACAGCGTTCACAGTGACCCTTTAAGCTAGACTGGACATAATTAAGATCAGGCCTTGCTCACGTAAATAAAAATAACAAACGGGAGACGAGTTATTACTATCAAGCTGGAAGGAACTTTATTAAAGCATTCTTTACTCACTTTGTCTCCAAACTAGAACAAAACAAAACAAAACAAACTCTTTCAAGAGACATGTTTTTTTTTCAAAATAACAACATGAGGCCTCATTGGACCCCATTGACTTTCATTGTTTCAAAAAAACAACAACAAAACCTTAAAGAGAGACATTTTTCAAAATATCATCATGTTCCCCAGACCAAAATAAGTCATACATGTTTGGAACAGAATTGACTTAATTTAAATTTTTAAGTGAACTATCCCTTTAACCCCCTGGGGTCGGCAAATGTATAGAGTATATGCTTCTCCTAATGACGCCAATAAGAACTTTGGCTAATATTCTAGGCAAAAGATGGAATGTGGCTTGAGTACTATCTCTACCACAAGTATTTATTTTTTGAATTTGACATTTTACAATATATAGCTACTTCTCTGAAAGCATGTCAGCTAATGATAAAAACAACCAGGAAAAAAAAAAAACATGCCGGAAAGTCCTCTATGCATGCGCCCTGACTCATCCACAATCCTTTGCTTAGCAGGGGCTGAGACTGTTGCGGGGGGATGATGTGGACAGGTTGGCACCAGACGCATGTCGCGGTTAAGCAGAAATTAAGCTGACATGACCCTGCATAGAGCAGGTAAACAGAAAGCCTGCTTTGCCTGAGGTTACCATATGGCAGCAACACCAGCAAAGCGACCTGGTGGCTTTAGCTTTGCTTGCAGGGGATGTTTTGCTACCTGCTGTCCTTTTTGTTCGGCTTTGCTTTCGTTGCCGTCTCTCAAACTGTGACAGGCCCTGGCTGAGAGCAATGGGATGTCAGGTTTGGGAAGGGGAAAAAAAAACAGCAAACAGCTACACGCTTTACACACATATACCAGAGCAAGTGAAAATAAGAAAAGAGAAACAGAGGTGGGAAGAGAGCAAGAGAGAGGGAGCATTCGCTGTGGGTTGCCAGCCATATGGTGTTGGGTTTGTATGCGGGGCTCCTTAAGTGAAATTTCTGGAATGACCCGAGGCGATGAGCAGAGCAGTCTCCGCACGGGGAGAACGGCCTCACTCTAAAACCGTTTCTGCAAATTATTAATGAATTGATGCTTAAACGGCATGGCAGTGATACCTGCACCCACTCCTGATGGTGACTCAGCCCGAAAAGCAGGTTTTCGCTTAGAAAAAAAGAGTGTATATTTGCATACGCTTGACTGGTCTCTGTAGTTTTGACATGGCCATGTACAAAAATGGAAACCTGAAGCAGTTCGGTGTGCATTGATTTTTAGGAAATTAACATAGATATTCATAAAAATCTCTGCCCCCAGCTTCCATGAGTTCTGAAGGGGGGCGTTGTTGATGAGACATGTGTTGTGATGCCTCGAAGACATGCATAAATTATGAGATGGTGAGGGCCCCTGAATAAGAGAAAATGTTAATTATCAAGATTGTCATTGCCCCCCTTTTCTTTTAAACCCCCACTTTTCTTTTCTCTTCGCTCTCTCTCTTTTTTTGGTTTTGTTAATTAGCCTTATTACAATTCTAATTGGTTGAGTTTTACCCATCTTAGTCGATGACAGCATTATGAAGCTATTAAAACAGATCCTCAGTGGGGTGAAAATTCTAATCAACCAATCACCTCTGATATCCAAGAAATGAGCCTTGGAATATTATCATTTTGATCCTTTGTCCTTGTAAAGTGTGCTTACTTCTTTTATAATAACGTTGCACCTTTGTTTCGTTTAAATATGGTGGTTTAATCCCTCGCTTGACTGAATGGAGGTTTACTAGAACACTATCCAAAAACAACCAGTTTGGTTTTTTTAGATACAATAATTAATTTAGCATTAACTGAAGAGCATGTTTTTGATGCTATACTGATGTGTAAACAAAAGACAGAGAGAGAGAGATTTTAGAATAATTCTCTAAGAGTGGAAAGAGTCAGTGGTGTCTATTGGCAGTTCAGGGTAAATTGGTACTGCTGTCTTCCTGCCAGTATCCAGACCCTGAACAGAATAAACACCCTCGTTAAACACTGTCAGAAATGCTGACTATTAAGTCAAACCAGACAATGTGCTAATTAGTACATTTGCATATGATCATGCAAATAAAAAAGCTGAACCCAAACCTGAATTTGCATGTAACACAGTTGGGTTCTGTGCTGGAGGCTTGCTGCGGAGCAGAGGAGGTTACCACCGCCATCAGCTCACTGACCAGTTTATACTCACAAAGCGTGCATATTTCTTCAGAAATTGTTTTAATGATGCAAGTACGATGGTTAAAAAAAGTAAACTAATCAGAAATGTTTACTTAATATCCAAGATAGATTTTCCCCAATACCATAAGAGGGAATTTAATTCACTATTAAGATTTTAGCACAAATGAACATTCTCTACCATTAAAACAAATCGCAACAAACCACTAAACTTTAGGAACGGATTCAAGTGCAGAGGCGACTACAAATTATAATTTATTTTATTAGAAAGTAATGCAGAATTTACTTTGAATTAAATTAGATTTGCAAGGCATTACTGGACTCATCTAAGTAAATGGTTTGAAATCCCAGAGGAGACGTGGCTCACACCGAATAAAAACACTTTCTTCATCTGAGCATCTCTAAAGGTTAACTCCTCCTGGACAAGACGCCTGAGGAAAGACCAGTCTACAGTCCACCAAAGTGTTTCCGAGCTACATCACATAGAATAAGGGCTGAACTCCAAGGTGCTGAAAATAGACAGACATTTTTAACTCCTTATTTTCATTTACTGTACATTTCTAAAGGACAAGAGGTAGGCGATCAGTTCAGCCCACTGACATATATGTGACACTTAGCTGGGCTAAGTGACGCAACCTACTGATAATTCAGGACTGCAACGTATAGTTAAAGTCAGTCTTAAAAGCCGGGCATTATTCCTTAAAAGTCCAAGATCCGGTGTAATGTCTAAAAAAGCTAATTATATATATATATATATATATACAGTATATTACTTTATGGGATATGAATCGTGAATTACTCTGACAAAAATGTTACAAGGAAGCGTGTAATTCATTTTATATACATTATAAATTGAAATTTAAATTCTGAATATTTATATTTAATGGCCATGTTATAACTAGCATGGTTATGAATATAAAACAAATGGTCTAAACAAGCCCCCCCTTATTTACACTATATACACTCATACACACACTCTGACACAAAGCCTTATTAGTACACTATACCATATGCTTCTGTTTTAATTGCTAGCATTTGATACAGCCCTCGTATGCTGAGGCTGTGGGGCTTTTCGTGAAAAGTGTGCGACCCTGATTGGGCGAGATAGCTGGAGACTCAATGTAGCGCTCTTGGGTGCAGCAGTGCTCTGGATGGACACAGAGGACACGGACAGGGCATTATTGTGATATCAATTTTACATTAGTGTTTCTCCACGCTCACACAGAGGCGAAAGGCAGTTCGCGTGACCCAGGGGAGGGGGTGTTCAATGTCGTCTGCCTGCTTTGCTGAGAGCTGATGGCCTCCAATTGAGTGCAGATGCAGGCATATCATTTGAATAAAGAAATACCTCTGATCTATGGTATTATCTTGACAAGACAGCGGATAATCAGCTGCTCTGAGCTCGGCCATTACTGAACCCTTTTGTTTTACTTTTCAGCACAAATCAACCCCTGCCTTTCCCCTGACAGCTCCCATTTTACTTTGCCTCTCTTTTCTTCCTGTCTTCCTTAAGGACGGAAACACAATGTGAGCATAACGTGATGGAAGGACAAATTTAGTTTTGCAATTCTAATTTAAAATCCAATCGCTGCCACCTTGAATGTGCCATGAATGTTAAAATAAATAAATAAATAAATAAATATGAGATTCAAAATAATCAGAAACGAATCGATTTTATATTCTGAAGTTGTGAACTTTGAATACGACAGAGCATTTATTTTTGACAACAGCCTGAAAAGCGAACTCACTGATTTTGTGTCATTTGAGCTATTTTAGCAACCGGTTCAGAGAAGGAAATATAACGATCGGGTAAGTAAGTAAATAAATAAACAAATCTGTGTGAATGCTAGGTTGCAATTGTTGCACAGAGTACCATGATTTGGTATAGCACAATGGTTACATTTTTTATGTAATAAAATTAATAAATATATTAATGAATAAATTAAATGTGTACTAAATTGTACTAAAGTGTATATGTATGACATATTTTTTTATTTCATATTTCTTATAATCATAAAGTGTTGCTTGCATGTGGTACATTTTTTTTAAAGAATAGAACATTCAGAAACAGCATAAAAATAAATAATGTAATATAAGTCTTTGCCATTTTATCTATGCTGAATATCCACCCTAAATGTGCATAATATAAATTGTATTTATTTTAAATATAACTACCTTTTAAGGCCATAAAGAGCCTAATTTCCATAATATAGACATTACACATGAGTATAACGTACCCTGTGATTAAAAAAAAGGGCATGTTTGCACTTCATTTAAACAGCCACAGCGCTATTTTACCATATTTACCATGTGGTTACATTGGATTGTGGGTACAGTAGTTAGTGAATAAGATGCAGGTTTGTGGACTGATATACTGTGTATAAAAGTGTTCAGCAAATTCTTTCTTACCCGTTTATACTAACATATGCTCTGGGAGAAGAATAAACATATTGTTTTAAACTAAGACAATCTACTACAATCAACTCTGCCATACAGTAACAAGTAACTGTAACAAGACAGTAATTCATCTATGGTTACAATCCATTGATTGTGTTTTGTGCAGTAATAGACTGAGCTGTAGTCTCAAGTGTACCCAGAACACCCTGAAAGAGAGGCAAAAATAAAACACTCCTCTTTTCTGAGTGTGTTTGTGTGTGTGGACATGAGCGTAACAGAGAGGGATCTCTCCACATCGTAAACAGCTTTATAGACGGCATGGCTGTGCAACAACAGTTAATTTTGGCGGCTGTTCATCTGGATTTCACACACACACACACACACACACACACACACACACCAGGAGTGGAGCAAGTACTACAATGAGCACCTCATTGCCTGTGAGAACTCTCCAGATCCCTCCCCTTTTAGATGCCAAAAGTTAAATCTATATTTAATAGGCTTTGAGATTCAGAAATCTAAAAAATTTCTCCACTGGCTCAACTGTGCATTGTTTTTCTTTTTCTGTTTTTCCCTTTGCTTTTTTTCCCCATTTGTTTCTCGTTCGCTCTTTTCATCTCCATCTGTTTGAGGATGCACATATTCCACACCCCTTGTGCCTTATCGTTTCTTTAGGTTCTTTTCTTCCTTTCTTTCGTCATTTTTTTTTCTTTTTATATTTTATCTGTGGTGAAAAATGTTTGAACTGAATGGCTACTTAAGATGTGGTAGAGACTGAATATGAATTATTTCCCCCATCTTAAAGCAGTGGCCCCATGCATAAATAATAAAACAATACAAAAGAAGTTGTGTATGGTGGAAGCCATGTATGGTGAAACAGGAAAGACACATGCAGACTCACAATCACTCACACACACACACACACGAACGAGATTACTTAAAAAAAAACACAGTGACTTTTTTACCTCTGTCCATAATGATGACATTTCTGGATTCCTCATAAATCTGTGAGTGATGCTCTCGTCCCGGCTCTAAAAAAAGAGCATGAATGGTATTAGAAGTTATATCTTCAACCACATCAAGATTCTGGATTTATGAATCAGTTTTGTGTAAATTAATAAGATGGAATTTGAATATGCTAAATTGGAATGTCAAAAAGAGAAATTAACAATCACAATTGACAATAGTCATCAGTTAATTTTGAGTTACATTTTGAGTTATATCATCTGTATATTTTCTGAAAATATCAAAAATGTTTCTGAACTGATGAATACAAATACTATTATAATTCAGTAAAAATAAAAAAAATAAAAGAACCACCAAGATGTTTTTTTTATACATCACCACATAATTTCCACCATGCTTTGAGATAAGGCAAATATATATATATATATATATATATATATATATATATACATATACATTTTATTTATTTTGACATGGTTGTTGGACTTTATTTAAAAAAAATAAAACAGATAACTTTTTTTTGTTTTGTTTAAATCATATTTTTTATTATGTTTTTATTGTGCTGTACTTTTTAGTTATTTTTTAACCTAATCAAAATAACTCAACTGCAGTTTGACTGAGATCAATTGAAATGCACAATAAAAATACGCGATTTTTGAAATTGGTTTTATATAATCTTAATACAATTACATTTAAATCAATTAAAATATTAAGTTAAAATCCAATAATAGATTGAAAATAAAATGTGCTAATAAAAATAAGTAACTTACAGCAATTATATTTTAATAAACAATTTTAGTTTAATTGCAATTTAAAATCAATCAGTTCAGAATTTAGTGATAAGTGGTATTGCCATGTGGTGCACAAGCAGACATCTCGTCTTTTTCATTTTCTCATAGCTGCGTCTGGCATGAACACAGCACTCCTCAGCTTCTGCCTGTCATCAACTAGCCTAACATGTAACCTTTGACTACTAAGCACTATTACTATTAAGCACTAACAATTTATCTCTCTCACCGCACCCCAAAAAAGCAAAAGGCCATTTCATTTAGGCTTTTTTTTATTATATTTTTTTAAACTTTTTTTTACAGTGCTGGTTTTATAACTCTAAATTGCACATTGTCACCAACAAATAATGTAACTACAAAAAACATGTGCTAAGCATGTCACCACGGCTTTTGATAGTGTCAGTCAAAGCGCTCGCTCGACAGGGCCATTCGCACAGAAAACACGACTCGCTATTCATCATCTCTCCACCTTCCCTTCGTCCTTCCTCGTCGTTGCGTTTTGTTATGAAGTCTGCATGTGTATTAAGAGGGATTTTGTTGTCCCTAGACACCAATTTACATAAAGTGCAAGCCATCATTGGTTCAAGAGAAGCAAATTACTTCCTTGACAAGATCACCCCCACCCCTTTTTATTATTTATTAATTTTTAACGTAGCACGAGCCGAGGTTGTTAAGAGCACTTAACCAGATATGCAAAATATCACTTTTCCATGACCATGATCAATGAGGAGAGGAGTGGGAATGAGAGAGAGCGAGAGAAAGGAGAGAAAGAAAGAAAGAAAGCGCTAAGTGATTGAATTAAGTGCTGGGCCAATCATTTAACAATTCCCTGAGGTGCGCTGTGTGAGAAGACTCTTTCTTAAGCCTGTGCTGGAGCGAACCTCAGATAATCATGCACTCCAACACTACTTCACCGATGCCACCTCCCCACAGACAGACAGACAGATACACCTAAAATCCCAGTCTCATACTCAATTGGAATGACAACAATGCACTAAACACAAGGAAAAAGGCAATATAGTGCTATTAAAGGTAGTGTCACTTTAATTTCCTTGCTTCATCTTAGCCAGAGTGTGCTTCTCGTGACGGTTGATCCCTGCATCTAAAGCCATCTCGTCAAACATGCCTTTTTATTTCAAAATCAAATTCGCAGTTTCAACCCGGCTGAGGAGAGCGCCATTAAGGACACTACATTACTCAAAAACATATGAGCGATCATTTACAGGCTGCATCCGACGGCAGTCATGTTTCAAACATGAGGCTTCATTTCGAACTTTGAGTGACACTTCACACCTGAAACTAGTAATGGAGTTACTATGCAAATGCACAAGTAATTACAGAAGCCAAGTAAATTAAAGTACAATTAAAACGTGAGAGGTCCTTACTCTGTCATAGTTAGAAATGACTAGATACCAGCACATCTGTGACCTTGAGTTGAACGCTAGAGACAGATAATAAAGAGGAAAAAATAACTTGGGGAAGATCATTCATTTTCTCACATTAGCTTTTTGATAAAGCTCGAATGTTCTTTTCTTGTCTTGTCTGGCACTACGTGTAATGTAGCATTTTTGGGAATTAATGCAACTCGCTAAGTAAGATCCTATTGTGGTTCAAATGTTATACTTCTTCTTTGTCACGTCTATGAACAATTCTCCATCATCGTGGTTGACTGCAATAAGAAGCAATTTGATGAAAGATGTTATAATACATTTCTTCATTATGGAGCAGCAATTTCACACGGCTACATCTGAAATTCATACAATGGGGTCCAGTGAATCACTAGGAAAAAAAGTGATTCTTGTATCATGTATCTATTTTCTAATTTTATTCACTTTGTTACTAATTTATTTCATTATTATAACACATTTTTTCATTATAGGTAAGCAACAAAACAACCTGAGTAACAAGTTGAAAATTTCCCAAAATTCTTCTACTTTTTTTCTTTTGCATTTGATTTTTTTTTTTCAAGAAAAAGTGTAGAAACATCATAGAATAAATTGAAATTTATTATATACGATTACGCAAATCTGCACACATTATTTTCCCACAATTAAATATAATTCTACAAAATATAACACATATGTACAGAGATAACCTGCATATTAAATAAATCTCACACACAAATGATAAACAGCACTTTTTCCTGGATCTGTGTGGCGATCTATTAAAGTGTCTACAAGCGACACGTTGCCAGGTGAAACAGCAGTCTATTTTTGTTCACTTAGATTATGTGCCATTGCATCCACATGTTTGATTTGATCTCCAGCAAAAACAGCGCAGAGGTCTGGTTTTAATAATAACAAACCCTCCCAACATGATGGCATCTTATGCTGCTTTCATGTGTGGACATGGAAGCCAAGTCTGGACGGGGCGTTCAAGACCGCTTCACATGTTTTCCTATAAAGTTACACCCCAGCCCCAAACCAGTCTTTGTATAATGTGCCCAGTCTAGACTATTAAGTCGAAGCGACCCATTCCCGAGCATTCTTCCCCACAGACATCCAGGAAAACTCTCTAAATAAGCACATTTCTTGTCAGTTTTGACACTGATGTCTCGTTTTCTGAGGCCGAGCGAGGAGGAGAAAAAGCAAGCGAATCCAGCATTCGCCTCGGGCCTCCGTGAACACGTCTTTCAATGGTCACCTTGTGTTATTAGCAGTGTATGGGTGTTTGGTAACAGCTCGCCAGCGCTCGTGGGCATATATCATGACAGACTGTTCCCATAACCACGTACGGCAATGTCTTAAAACCGCACAGCAATTATACAAGCCTGTGAAACATTTGTAAAGGTTTGTGTCTGGGTACGACACTGTAGTGTTCACATCCAAAGGACATCAGAGGACTGTGTGAATTAAAAAAAGAACTATCAAATCTCAGTATCATTAATAATAAAGTGACTTCTGAATGTCCCAAGAACAATGGCATTGTGTGTGGAAGTGAAGACAAATTCTTTCCTTTTTCTCTCTGTGACGCTCCTCTATCTATTAATAATATTCACATTTCATTTTTTTTCTCTTCCTGCTAATGTGATTTTTAATCAGGGACTGAAGCTAAGCAATGTAATCTTGAAAATTATTAAACATACTTTTATAACCAAGGTCTCTTGATCTCGCTCTGATCAATTGTACAAAAACTGTTGTTATAACGAGAGCGATAAAAATCAAGGGCGAGTTCTTTGTGCACTGAAGTTTTGGAGTTATCTTTTCACAAATACGAAAAGAAACCTACTTCTACTTCTTGTTGAAATGGATATTGTATTGCTCAAAGGCTGATGAATACAGATAGAACTTTTTTTATTTTTTTAATCGGAAGATATAAAGCGAACATTTCCTGTTTTAATCCTAATGAATTAAGCATAAAAGAACAATCGCGCCTGATAACATTAAAATGCATAATTCTATCTCTACATAAGATAAGGTCTTTACAAAAGTCCTATACGTTTTGTTCTGCTATAATTCTGAGAGGTCTTAAAGTGTCCACTTCAATAAACATTGAGGTATCCTCTCAGTCACCGTGCAGAAATCCGTATCCAAAAACACAGAGCCGAAGGGAGACAGTGTGATTCAAAGCCTTTGGTCTTTGTCAGCGTCTGGTTTTTCCCAGGATTGGCTAATGATAGTGGCTCCAGTGAGTCATCTTTGGGAATGATGATCAAAGCCAAATTAAGTCTGACTTTTATGCAAAATGTAATATGTAAGCCTCCAGCAATGTCTTTGCTATTGATTTTTTTCTTCCCTGCTCTCCATTTTTATCCAAGCACAATACACAGTGTGAAATTCGAAGAAAAGGGTTCTCTCCGCAAAAAAGATTGGGGTATCCGGAGTTCTGCCTGTTTGCATTTAGAGTCAATTTCAAATATAAATGGTCATGTTCTAGAATAAAGTGTGCCATTCTGTATTTAGATTTGGCATGCAGGAGAAAAGATGGTAAAATGTGTCATGAAACCGCTCTCAAATTGTGTTTCTAAAAAAAGCTAAACTATCTTGTATTACTAGTATAAATAATAATGGCACATTTGTAAATTACCTCATTTTGGGTAAAAGAAAATTGGATACAGATTCTAAACTGCATGAAATTGTGTAAAATGTGCATAAACACACAAAACACTACCATTTCAAAGTTGTTATGTTTTTGAAAGAAGTGTTTTATGCTCATTAGTGCTGCATTATTTGGCAAAAATACATAATCAAAAAATAGTAATCAGTAATTGAAAAATTATTGAAATTTAAAATAATGTTTTGCTATTTTCATTTAGTCCTGTGATGGCGCAGCTACATTATCTCCAGTTATTACTTTTAATAACTCCAGTCTCACATGACCCATTTATATATGGACAGTGCTACTACAGTAAGTTAATTTGATAATTTGTCCCCAACTGATTACTAGTTGTTTTGTTTTCCCTTCAACAAAACTACTGAATAAGTCTAGCTCATACTTATAAATAAAACACAGCAATGCAGAAACCAACTAAATCATACAGTGTGTAAAAATTGCCTTTCTTGACAGGAAATAACGCTCCAGGAACCATGTAATTCAATAGACAGCTCGAATGCAGCTCTATGAGTGGCTCAGAGCTGTTTATTTGCAATAAAAACAGCCACTGTAATAACCCCAAATAAGTCAGAGTAACAGTAAAAGCTCATCTTACATGCCGTGTTTTCATAGACTCAGTGATCTGGGGGGCTAGCACTTTATCTTGAGGACCTGTGCAAAGAGCACTGTATTGCTGATCCAAACAGGCACACCTGGAGCCCAAACAAAACCCAAGCACCTGCCCACTCAACCTGTGCACGTGGTCTCTTTTCTCAGTGTGAACCGTGTGCCAAAACTCCCCCACTGTGAATGCAATAGAAACCCTCTTCTGTTTATGCTCTGCAACACCTTTCTGGCTAAAACTCCAACTTGAAATGAAATATTGGAGAGTATTGATTGATTTCTGCTGTTGCTGAATGATGATAAACTGTTATAGATATATATTAAAACCATGGATGTGAAGGGAAAGGAGACGCAGTACCAGTAAAAAAAAAAAAAAAAAACTAGGATGAGGAATTATTCGACAGCATAACAATAAAGCACAGTTATTATGAAATATGACCTAAAAAGTGTGTAAAGTGCTCATTTTTCTAAACTAACACTGTCCAACAAAGATGCGGATAAAGTTTAAGTGGAAGACGGAAGTGTCTCTGTTCCAAAGCTTCCTTGAGTGTGTGAGCTAACAAAAAATACACTTTCTCTCATTTAATAAGAAACAATGACTGGTTGATAAAAAAAAAAATCAATGTTATTAAAATGTGTTATTTTAAATATTTATTATATAAAAAAAAAAAAAAAGTTAATTATTTAAATGAATTGCATTACTAATTATAGACAAACAACACAGTAGTTACAAATAAAATATTTTGTTACAGTATTACTGTAATTAATTTTGAAGCATTGTAAAAAAAAAAATTATAAAAAAAAATAAAATGCTAACGGTAAATAGCATGCTAACAATACCAAAGAATTAGATTTGCTCCATAGTTTTTGGACAGCATACAGGGGGAAAAAAGTCTTTCAAATTGTCAATAGAACATGATTTTACAGGTGAAAAAAACATTCAAATGCAGAAAGAGCCTGTTCCTCCCCATTTCAGAAGTCCAGCACACGCCACTGATTAAAATCGCATTTGGGTATAGAGTAATGGTTTTAAGGGTTTGCACTTGTAGTATTGCTGCACTTCTTTGAGAGACTGCAAATCACCGCCTGCATCCATACACATCCTGAATAAAAACCCTTTTATATTCTCAAAAGCACTTCCATTTTCTAAGAGCTCCATTCTGTTGGCTCTGTGCATGGATGATGGTGACAAACCTTTAATTTCCCTTGACAAGCTGTCGACAGCCTCCTTATGGAGGACAGGTGACTTTTCAGAAGGTTATTCATGTAATTGTTTATTTATCATCGTCTTTCTGCTAAGAAATTCCTCTCTCTCGTCTCCTTTCTCCATTTCTCTTTTTCTATGTTCCTGCTTGCATATTGGAAGGTCTCTTTAACTAACATCGGCTTTTAAAGAAGTCCTTCGCTTTGAAAACTGAAAGAACCCACCTAAGGCAGCCAATAAGAAGAAAAGCGTGCATTCTTGCTCTTGAAAGGCCTGATTAGAGGACACAGGGACACATCTGTCTCTGGTTTCAAACTGACCTCTAATCTGCCTACAAACTTCATTCAAGCTTCTAAAGAGAGTAATGGTCATTGCTACCATTTGGTGATGCAGTGTAGATTTGAAGAACATTTCTGCAACGTGTTTATGTGTGTGTGTGTGTGTGTGGTACAGTAAATCATGTTTGTAAAAATGATGCTGACAGCTTTTGATGCAGCGAGCGTCTGAGCCGTTGTAGAAGCCATTTTGTGGCTTGCCATCCTGTAGCCACATGCATAATGCGTGTTTAATGTGATTTTCCCAGGTTTATCTGGCACTGGGCTGGGCCTGATTGCCACTCGCGTTCCTGCATACTCTTAAAGATGTCTCTTTAGAACTGTCCAGACACATAGAGCCCCATTTCATAAGCCCCTCTTCGCATCTCCACCAACCGCCTTAAGTACTTTGAAGAGTCTTAGAGTGCACTTCACAAATTTCCACACAGGGAGCATATCAACTGTCAAAAAATCAAGCTTTCCCATTCTTTAACATCTTTTTTCCTCCCTGCTTCCTCCCAAAGCCTTTCCAACTTCGCATCAGGTTTGGCTAATACTTTTTTAAAGCGCGTTTCCTGCAAGATTCATCACACAAACTTTGACGAATCAGCACTCCGTTAAACTCAAAGTTTGAAGGCAACGCTTGTGCAGGTCTATTTTTTTTTAAGGCTAGAAGAAGGGATACTCGAGGTAAAAATCACAGAAATATCTGTGCTTGAATTCGAAGCACCTCGACCTCTTCATTTTTAAAAATACCGCACATATCAGCAAAACAGCAACACGGCCCCGTGCGCACACCATTGTGCGTGTCTGTGATCATCTAAAGAAGTTTCGCTGCTGAGCTTTTCGTTTATGCAGAAGTTTCCAACTCTTCAGGGTGCCACGGGTCTCGTCTCCCCCCCCGCTCTCCATCCTCTAGTTTTTAATTCTCCTTTTCTTTTTCTTCAACTCCTTTCCCTTTGCTCTCACACGGAAGAGCATCATCTTTGCACATATAGCACGGGGTGTGATGAGGGATTCAAGTAATACAAGCATCTGCTCAGGGCTTTTGTGTTCAAAAGATTCAATTAAAAAATAATTACCAAAAGATTAGTAGTAGTCGAACATGACTGTACTGTTTGAATTGATGTTTCTTTTCATCTGGTTTAATAATAGAATGCTTTCTTAATTAAGAAAAAAGGGCTGCTGCAGTGTACCCTGACTGAATAAAAGTTTGTTTGATGTGTCGAAAAATTAAATATTTTTTTGATCTAACAAATTAATTTCCCCCCCTTTTCCCTTTTTCACTGGCAGGAGATAAAGACAATTTAATTTAGATACCAATGGCTAGAACAAACCGTTCCCTGAGCTTCGGTCAACGAACGAGCTATAAAACCAAGCCCAGAACAATTAATTGCTATGGTGTTCATCTACAGCGCGGGGTTAGCTATGCACGGACGTGATAGAGCATATACGACTGGTAATGATATCGGGGGAGAGAATCCGGTGGAATTTTCTCCTTAAATTACCTTCTCAGTGGTGTCCCACACCGTGCGGCTAATGCACAGCTTACAAATCCCACGCGTGTATGCAAACACAGCGGGAATCTCCCGTGCCACCATAATTATCCCGCCATTTTAATCTCTGATGGCCTTATGTGAGATTACACATGCTGGAGCATGTATCAATGCTCTGACTCGGGCTCTGCTACGCCACACAGAGCAAAACTGAGCATATTCATGAATTCGGGCAATAGTGAATGTTCATTGCAATCAATTGGTTTAATCTTTCTCATTTTTTTCACTTTCTCACTTTTATTTAGCAAGGACTGAAAGCAAATGCATCTGTACTAAAATAAAGTTTCAATTAAATGCTATTCTTTTAAATAATAGTAAAAAAAAAACATGGTTTTGTAAAAATATTTACAAAAAAGTGCAAGAGTTTTACTTAATGATTTCTATAGGATCATGTGACACTTAAGACAACGACTGCTGAAATTTAAGCTTTAAATATAACAAACATGCAGCTTTTCACTTCACAAAATGTGGATTATTGTGATGTTTTTATTCAACCTAGACTTTTTGGTAATACGTGCCTCCAGTGTTTGGGAATTAAGTAGTTACATGTAACGGAATGACATAAATACATTATAAAATAAATGTAACTTTAACATGTATATATTATGATTTTAAATCTGTATTTAACCTCAGAATGTAATCGTAAACCTGCTAGAAGGCCCTGGGGCTGCCAACTCGAAATCTGAATCGTTAAATCCAATGTTTTCAATGCAGAATCCTGCGCTGTTGATTCTGAAGGGCACGATTGCTGAAATATGATTGGATAAAAGCTCTAATATAAACATACACTACTGGAAGCAGCGCATTCAAGAGAAAAGCTATGAAATGAAGAGAATAGACTATTGTAGATCATTTAATGCACATTCATAAAAAAATATTACAAAGTTAGTGATTTGAAGGCCAGCATAGAAGGCTTTGCTTTAAGGCCAAAGGATAAGCAAATGATGTAACGCTAAATTTTTTTGTTTATGTTTTGGAAAAATATATATTTTTAATGCCTACACTATTCCTTTAATAACTTCAGTGTTTGACACAAATACTTCATTGTTTATTCCAGACAAGCTTTAGTATGTTAAATTAAATGCTTTTTACTAAAACAAAAGAAATACAGAGTGATGCTAATTATTTTAACCTCTTTATTTCATTAAAAATGAAAAGAAACAATTAACTGCAATAAGTGCCTACATATGGGTTTTTAGGACATTTCTGAACATGCAAAATGCCACACCAGGATGCCAGGGACCATGTGGTAATGTACAGATGTAACAGAATCAATGCATTTTTTTTTTTAATGGTTAATTGAAACAAGCAGTGAGAAAGATTCACAGAAATGAGTCAGACTTCCCTTCACTACAAGGCTAGTCCTTCTGTTAGTCCATGTTACTTCCATGCTTCAGAGTGCTACACACACACAAACCACCTCCCTCTCTCTCTATCTGCTCTCCTCACCTCTAATCCACACTGGAGCTGGGGCTGTCAGAATCCCTGCTAACTGTCACACCGCTGACCACTTCATCTGCACCCCCACAGACGCACAGGCCCGACTCCATTTGACCGGACACTGACCTCAGCCAAGTTCAGCTGGGAACCTTTATGGAGAGGAATAGCAAAAGAGAGAGAGAGGCAGAGAGAAAGACATAAAACAGGCCTGTGACAAATCAAATAGCCTCTGAGTTCAAGGCCCTGTGCTTGCTTTCCTGCCTCATAACCTTATTTGTTCTGAATATCACAGAATAATAAATGATTTCTGTCACACTTTTCAAACACCCGTGCAACTTGCACGCTGTGTGTATGTTGGATAATGTACACAGAGGGGCCTATCTGGAAGCAGAAGGTGAATAGTGGAAAGTAGAGAGAGAGAAAGTGTGAACGCAGGATATATTCGTTTTATTGTCATAAAAAAGGTTCTAATGAAAGAACTGCTACACTGTCAGCGTTTTGGTCTTTATTTATACTTTGTTATGACGTCATTGGCAGATTTTATTTGCACAGATTCCATTGGTTTATAATCAACAGCGTGCAGACAAAATCATTATGAATGTATTTCTAATAGCAATCCTTTAGAGATTAGACCATCTTTAGTGACATTATGTTGTTCAACTGCATGTACAGTATTCTCATAGCGTCAGAAAACTTAAGTTGGGCCACTGATGTCACATGGACTGTTTTACTGATGTTTTTACTACGTTTCCGGACCTTTGGGATGTGGGCATGTTTACCATGGTGTCGCATCTTCTCTTCTTTTCAAAACAGTTTAAAGACATCTGGACATCAAAGTTATTAGTTTTAGTGTTGGAATGTGGTGCCATTTTTGCCTGATATACAGTAAGTTTGCGGTGGTCTTTTGCATATTTTATGTTTAATGGCATGACAAATGTTCTCCGTAGCTGATGTTCTCTATAATGATGTTCTTTATAACGATTCACAAACTTTCGAAGAATTTAAGGATCTGTGAAAAAGAATGTAAAATTTGGACTCGTCTGACCACTGAACACTTTTCCACTTTAAAACAATCCATTTTAAATGAGCCTTGGCCCACAAGGCACGATGGTGCTTCTGGACCATGTTCACGTGTGGCTTCCTTTTTGCATGACAAGTGAAATCTGCAGGTGGCATGGCGGATTGTGTTTACCGACAGTGGAGTCTGAGAGTATTCCTGGGCCCAATTAGTAATGTCAATGACTGAAATGTAATGCCGATAAATGATGCAGTGTCTTTTGAGGGCTCGAAGACCATGGGCATCCAACAAAGCTCTTGTCATTTATGTACAGAAAAACAACAACAGAACATTGTTTTAAAAGTATCTAATCAATCCCTTTACACTGTCTTTCACAGATTTAAATATCTCTATGTTCTATTGTGAATACAATGCTGGCTCATGTGATTTTCTAGTCTTATAGTTTTCATTTTATTTAAATTTAAAATTGGAATGTATGAAGAGTACAGATGCAAAATACTTTTGCAAAAAGTACCATCTGCGATCCATAAATACATTTTGAAAGTTTAACTTTTCTTCTCATTTTAGATTAAAATTTCAGATGGCAATTAGATGCTTTTGCATCTGAACTTAAATATAGTAATTTTATTATTATGTATTCATTTATATATAGCTTTTCTTCCTTCAAGTTTAAGTAGTATTTTTGGTCCCACTTTATATTATTGTAAGTGTCCCTAATATCGGTGTACTTACATAGTAACTATGTACTATTATGTAATCACAATGTGAGTACACACTGGTACATAGCATCTACAGCTGTAATATTTTTGTAACTACACACATGTAACAACCCTCAGAATGGTGTGTGTAAGTACAAATGTATAACAGGACATTGGTAACAACACTTTTTCACTTCACTAAGTAGTCATGTAACAGGAATTACATATCTACATTTTGTAACAGCAGTATGTATAAGAGTAACTGGAACAGGGGGTGATCAGGGGGTGTAGTTGGGTAGGTTTAG
>JAUMHI010000054.1:11953783-12022432 GCA_032359435.1 Enteromius unitaeniatus
AACTACTTCAGTTGTGTGTAATGAATCTAAAATATATGAAAGTCTAATGTTTATCAGTACATTACAGAAAAGAATGAACTCTATCACAATATGCACTTTTTTTAAAAGGACCTGTATATATATATATAAGGTTCTATTTTGTACCCTACAAAGTACGATATATAGATCTCATTACAGTGCTCTATGGGACTTTTAATTGCTGAGTCTTGATAAACACTCAAAACATAAATCACTACAAACCTGCTAATCTATAAAGTACTGTAGCATTACTACTGTAAGATAGAGTCTCTGTGTCCTGGGAGAAAATTACCTGTTTTTGTTCTTATTTCAGCAAAAAAGACAATTTTAGCAATGAAAACATAGGTCAAAGAGGAGTAAAACACCCTGAGAGAGGAAACTTCACACTACAGATCTATAGTCAATGCTTTATATATATATTCCTCCTTGGTGTGTGAAAATTATAGCTTGCATCTGAAGTCTGCTCCTCTAAGGAAAAAAACAAATCCAGAAAACACCCCCTAGTAGTAGAAGAGAATATCTTTTCTCTGTTGGAAAAAATAGCATTTGTGTGTGTGTGTTTTGTTGCCCAGTGCTGTTCAGCATCTCCACACTTTCTCACATCACTCTTAAACACACACATGCTAGTCACTCCTATCATAAGAATCACTGAATATGGCCTGTTTTCACACGATTAGCTTCTGTGCATTTCAGTAGTGCACTGTCGCCACTTTCGAAAGCTACTGAAACAAAGCTTCATGAAAAAGATGCAATTGAGTTTAACTAAAAGTGAAAATGACTTAGCTTTAATTGACTTACCCTCGGGACATCCAATATGCAGGTGACTTAACGTAAATAATATTCAGTCACTTGCACACACAGACTGATTGTTTGACTTCATAAGACCTCAGTGTATAATCAGGAGTTATGGGTATTAATGTTGTGATCCTTGATAAGCTTTTATTTATTTAAATTCTCAAAAACCTTTGGAATTACCAAAGGACCAAAACATCTAGTCAATGAAATAAAAACACCTTCATCATGAATCTCTTGAATTTTTTATGTTTCATGTCTCTTTAACTCATCATCAATTTTAAATCTAGCAATGAATTAATTTAATTATGATTAATTCTAGATAATTGTTTCAGTATATTTTGTTATATTTTTATGTAAAGGTGATTAAAAGGAAATTTTTATTATTATTATTTATTTTATTATTTTCAATCTAAAATGTGTTTCTTTTTATTTGATTTAGTGTAAATTAATTTTTGAATTGAACCTATTAATTACAAGAACAAATTATTCTTCAACATCCAGAACTGACAGTGAAGGGAAAAAAATGCTTTTGACCCCTGGCCATGCAGAATTTCTCTCTAAGCTCTTGAAGACTGAGGGGAAATAAAGCATACCAATTAAACTTGGCTGGCTTGTTAGCGGTTGGACAGAAGACTGACGGCTAAAGTTATTGTATTGTTGAGTCAGTGACTGCGTCTAAAAGTCTGTGCGTTTATGAGACTGCTGGCGGATACCAGAAGCAATGCCGATTACGATAGGGATGTGATGGTTAACCATCCATTAAAATACACCCCACAAAATAGCCACAAACTACACTCTGCTTTGCTTAGCTGACAACATATATAAGCCACCATCACAGAAATGGAATACTATAAGAAAAGAAAACAGAAATCAGCCGTTTAGTGCTGGAAAGGTTTCTGTGGTATGCTTGACATCTAATGTAAAGTTCCTTTAATGCTTGTATTGGTCAGTTAAACGATTGAGGTAAATGCTACAGTAATGGTGCAGTGATATGTAAATAGAATGGTCATTTCCAAACATAAAACCCACAATGAAGTGGAGGCATTGAACAGTGGTAATATGCATGCTTGCAACACAGTAGCTGAAGGGTCTCCAGCTGGGCCCTTAGGTTTGAAGTTTCTCTTTACAATGCCATATCAATTAAAAACGTAAAAGCCCATATGCTTTTGGCCACTACTGCCATTTGAACTTTGTTATTTTGTTCAAAATGCAATCTCTCATTTAGTAGATTACTATAATAAAAGAGGTTAACTTAACATCAGTGACCAAACTACAGCATTAAAGTCAGTGACTATATAATAATCATACACAATAAAATACACTATGCAATCAAACTAAAACTGAAATATTGATTTAAACGGCACATAGTGCAGATAATTGCTTTTAGAAACAGTATTGTTTATTGCCTGATTACCCCTAATAGAAATGTGCTATGTGTAGATAATTTTGTATGACAATAAATAAATAAAAAATAAACCATGTAATTTGAAACAAGAAGGTTTTCATTACTATTATTGGACAAATAATAATATTGTGAAATTCAAGTAATAATTCACGATGCAAATGTTATACTACTACTAACAAATAATATCAAGATAATTATATTTTCTTTTAATAATGCAGAAGTGTATGACAGTCTGGCTGTACAAAAAGGAGAACGAGAGGCAAATAGACTTGGAGCCAGACTGGTTGTTCTCATGGTAGTTTGACCGGCAGAGGGCTGCAGTGTTAAAGGGAGGGTAGGGGGGGATCTTTGGGCAGTAAGGGACCGGGGTCCTACAGCCTTGGGCCTCTTAGCCTCCTGCCAGGAGGCCTGCAGTCCATCACCCACAAAGCCTGGCCAGAGATGGCCGGCGGGGACGGGCAACTTCCTGGAGGACAAGCAGGCAGATGGTGCCTACACCGAGGGGAGAGACACCAGACACACTCTCTCATGCAGCCTGGCATTTGGCCCAGCAATCACAAGCACTAAAGCTAATGCTAAGGGTAACTCTAAATCTAGAGAGGACGAACCAAAGCACCAGCCAGCCAGTCCTCTTCATCCACTCAATTACCCACATACACACACACTCACGCCCAGCGCCGCTAGGCCAAGCACCCAAACGGCAACAGGCATCATTACACTCCAGCACACATTCTTTCACCCACACTGACTGCAAAAGAACAGACTGCTGAGAGTTTTAAAAGTGGAAAAAGACAGAGAGTTCGTAATGAGGCACATGTGGGAGTCGTAGCGGGTCCCGTTTGCGTGTGTGTATGTGTGTGTTTGATGAACTGGGCTGCTGCTTGTGTTACCTGGGGCTTGTGTGCAGATGGGCTTGTGTCCTGAACCGATCCTCACTTTTTGCGCCTACAGCTAGGAGAGGAACGAGAGATCTCGCGTACACACACACACCAGCTGCAACCGAAACACTCTCCCCAAACACAACTACACACACTCTTCAACTCCCATCAGAGGACGCACAAACTCCACATTACCAGATAACACAGGAAGAGATACATTTCATCACCCTCAGGTAAAAACATCCCACATGACACAAGCTATTAGAGATTCAGTAAACCGCCGCACGTATATGTTTGTGTCCTGTAAGCAGAAAACAAAACACATTCTCAATTTGGCATGTGCCATTTTCGGCAGTCCACTCCGTACCTGAGCGCCGTCCACGGATCACCCGCTGTCAGATTAGCTGACACGCGTCCGCTCGGTTTCCAAGCCTTCATATCCTCTGTAATAACACATGCAATCTCTTGTCTCAGAAGTCACGGAGAGAGAGAGGAGGGGAGATTGAAAGTGCGAAGGAGGGACTCTTCTTTTTGGCGAGGCAGGGCGATAAACAAGAGAAAGGGAGAAGGAGCCGCCCTGTGGATTTCAGTCCGGCTATCAGTACCCGCAACCACTCGCCTACGACAACATGACAGGTGTAAGTTTCAGCAACTTAAACAGCAGGATTAGCCACTAGTGGTTCTCTTCATATGCATTCCTTATGGGAATTAATTCCATTTGAAATGCAAGGCCAAAGGCAAGATTAGAGAGGCAGAGCCCCATGGGGAGCTGTATGCTGCAGCTAAAAGCTGGGATTTGAATAATTGTTCAGGCTTAGACCCAGAATCAGCACAGAACAGAACGAATGGATTATTACTGGGAACTTTGTACGTTTGTGACTGGCTTGCGTTCTGAAATACCTGCGCACACGTGCATGGGGGTGTGTGATCTCAACGAAAAGGAGGGGAAAAAAAAACATGAGTTTATTGCAATTGGGATAAGAACGAGAGGAAAAAAATGCGAGTGAGAAAGACACTTATGCCCTTGAGGATGTCTGCTGATTCGGACCAAAAAGTATTAAAGGAATAGTTTGGGTTCAGTACAAGTTAAACTTATTCAACAGTACGTCTGGCATAATGCCGATTACCACAAAAATAATTGTTAAAATACTGAATGGTTTTAGTGGTTTAGCCACAAGACAAGAACAATATTAAGATGATTTGCATTGTTGATAATCCAAACGTTTTGGGTCAGTAAGGTTTTTCCTTTTTTTAGCTTTAAAAGTTACAGAAGAGACATTTATAATGTTGCAAATTTCCATAAATAAATACCGAAAAATAAACTGTATCATGGGTTACACATAACTAACAAGCAGCACAACTGGTTATAAAATGCCAATAAATTTGCATATCAGACTGATTTCTGCAAAGATGCTGAAAATTTAGCTTTGGCTTCACAGAAAGAATAACATAAAACATAAAAGAGTTACTTCATATTTAAAAATAAAACAGTTTTTACTGTGTTTTAAATCAAATAATGAAAAAAATAAAAGTAACTTTTGGTTGGTGTGAGAAATTCATACTATCCTTTTCTGTGTAAAGTTGTATTATTCCATAGCCAGAACAACACAAAACAACTATAATTTATTTATTATTACAATTTTTTTTAATTCTCCAAAACAATGGCCCCATTTGCTCCGCATAATAAGCAAGACTTCTTGTGTTAACCAGAAATTTTTACTGAGCTTAACTTTCACTGAACCCAGAATATTCCTTTTAACACCAAGGGAACTTCACAACGCTACATGTCATTCAGAGCAGAAAAGGAATATCTAATTAAGGCAAAGAAAAGGTTATTGGACGGAAACATTGGAGTATTTAGTATGAAAGGCTGGGCTCATGCTCTAGAGACAGACAGGTGAGGGGCAGCTCACACAGACGGTGGAATTATCACACCGTTACCCAGCAACGTCTCGGGAACAGCGCCCCGCCGTCACCATGTTTATTTCATGCAGCCAATCAGTGTAATCTGATCATTAGCCTCCTGCCCCACGCCTGAGCAGGGACCAAAACGGCCCTTATCCCGCCACTTTGCACACTCACGCTTTAATCAAAGCCTCTCAGTCCCAACTTCCTCCGTCAGCGCCGAATCCGAGGCACGCACGAACAACAATGCCCACACATCCAGATGAAGTGCTTATGGAAAGCACCGGCTGACATTATGAGAAAGGCATGCACGCTAATATTCATTCGTCGTCGTCGCAATATTACAACGCCAGCTGAAAATTACAAACGCGTTCACTATCTAGACAGCAGTAAGATAAACTAAGTCTTGGCTGGGGTTCATAATAATTGGCAATATGCCGTACATTCCTAAGTGTGTGTGTTTTAGTGGTTTTGAGAGAGGGAGCGAATGATACGAGGATGAAAGAGTGAGAGCGAGAGAGAGACGGAGCTCAGGAGGCAATTTCAGAAGTGTCAATGACCAAATCCCACACAGACTGAAGTATATCAGAGACTCTAACCAAGCATATGCAAAGCAGAGGTCAGAGTCATCACTTTCTAAATGGTGTGACCAACACTTCAGTCATGCCCAGTGAAAACAGATGATGAGAACTGGGACATGAGAGGCCTTTATTTTGGAGAAGAGAAAGGGGGAAAAACAGTAAACATTAATACTGACACACGCAGAAGCAGCTAGAGACTGAACTGAACACGCACACTGAACGACTACCCCCCCCAAAAAAATCAATAGCTTTACAGGACAATAAACATTTAAGGCCGTCCCACTGGCTGTTTATGTGCATGGCTACAAACTGCATCTCTGTTGTTTTGACAATTCGTCTTTAAGTGACAACCCGCAAGGTGACAAGAGCCCTTCAGACGAAGTACAGGACAAGCACAGGAACCATTCATCTGACGGATGGGTTTCAGCCATGTGTCAATCACACGCTAACACTCTTGCTGAGAGCAGTAGCCCCTGCATCTTCCATCTGCGAATAAGACGTTCCCGGCTCTTCCCATAGCTCCCGATCCATCGTTAAGAAATTATGCTGATTAAATCTTCATGAGGCCATGCCACTGGAGTCGGCCATATTTGAAGAGTGAGTCTTTTCTAAATGTGTAAATAATTTAATCTTTTGGGTAAGTCAAGTGGATTTATCCAGCAGTTGAGTATAATACTAGTGGGTTGGAGAAACTCGTCGAGGGGAAGGTAGGTTTTGACAGGGCTGGGGGTGTTTGACCTGAGAGATGAGGGTGAGAGACAGGAACAGCAGCACATGCAACATCTATTATTATTTAGCTCTTTGGTTCGGAATTACAAATAATAACGTGGACTAAAAATGTGTGACTTGCGCTGATTCTCAAGCTTGAGAACTTATACTAGACTAAAACAAAATAAGTTGACTTGGACATGGGTAAAAGACTTCAGCCACACGCAAAGTTCTATTTTGGCACCACTTTCACAAGCTAGCTCTTTATCTTTTCAAATATTCCATTATATGCAACATACCATCATTTATTTTAAGTTATTTTTTCTAAGATAAACATTTTGGCACTGCCAAGAAAAGAAACTTTTTTTTTTTTTATTAATTTATATTTTAGTATTATAATAGTATTATATAGTATTATTTTAGATTTTTTATTTTTTTTTACATTTACATACACACACAAACATACAGACATACATATATATAAAACGGCATAATAAAGGCATAAGAGCATAAGATCAGATTTGCGACAACACTAATAAAATAAATATTAGTATACAAATAACAGTACAAAAAAGATGTATAACAAAGGCTTTGTTAAAAGAAAATTATTAAAAAAAAAATGTTAATAAAAATGTTATGTTTTTAAAAAACTAAATAAATAACAACTAACTACTCCCTCGTGTTTTATTCGCAAGTCAAAAACTGGATTTGCACTGGATTTAAATATAGTACCTTGACTGAAACGTTCCATCATTATTAGAACGTTGATCCTCTAATACGCAATGACTAATATGCCATGTCTGACGCACAGTATGCGGTCTACTAGCATTTGTGGCAGAGCTATGGAAAGTGGAACAGTGCATACCTTGCTTTTACAAATTGTAGCTCTGAAGGCCTAGCTTGACCCCTGACCTCCAACAAAGAACAGCTAATAATTTTACTCTACGAACCTCTCATATTCACTCTATTATAAGCCAAGAACCACAAGAGAAGAGACAGACTGCTCCAAGTTTCTGTTCTCAAATTCAGCGTAGTGCTCTGTTGAAGTGCTGGTTAGATTAATGTCACCTCCCTCCATCAGCTGGTGATACATCCATTTCTTTTCTGCTTTCCAGCAATCACCGGTTACATTTAAATATATCAAGTCATCTGAAAGTGACAAGTCACGACGGTGCAGTAATGACATAGACTACAGCCGCTCTGCAGGCCAGCTGGGCAGCATTTGGGAATAAGGAAAGTAATACAGCTGGATAAAAACTCCTCTCTCTATTTAAAAGTGGGAGGGTGAAGGCTCTCCCCCCGGTGCTAGCGCCAGCTGAAGATTGCGATGGCAGGACCCCAATCTCCTGCCCGTGCCAGGCCTGCTGGAGCAGACAGTCCCGGCTGAAATACCTGGCCCTCCCGCGCCGCCCGCTTCAGAATGCTGCTAATCAAATAAATAAATCAAATGAAGAGATGTGCGAATTGCTTTTTCGGCTGGGTCCCATTCTACGGCGGGACACTTGGAGCGTCTCAGCTGGGGGGCCTGGCAGGGAGTCTGGGCATATTTTAACACAGGTACTGATCAGACCCGGCGTGCCTGTGAGACGGTGCCCAGCGTAGGCAAGCCTGGACAGACTTCATACACTCAGAGATGCATGGAGACACAGAGAAGTACGGTAACATTACACCATGCTGAATGGGCTGAGGGTCCAGTAAGCACAAAATGGAATTAAAGAAGAAAGTCAGCAGTGGCTGATTTGAATGGTCAGCTCACATTTAAACTCAAGCTTTGTCAGAATCAGTGCCCTCTTTGTGGTGCCTTGTTTTAACATTTTTTTTTAATTTTTAGAAGTCTTTTCTGGTCACAAAGGCTGGATTTACTTGATTAAAAACAGTATGTATATATATATATATTTTTGTTTGTTTTGTTTTTGTTTTTTTGTTTTGAGGAATAAAAAAATGACTGTACTTAATATGAATATGGTAATCAGATAACTGCTCAAGTCTAGAGGCAAATACTACAGTGTGCTATTCAAAGAGAGAGGATTGACTGCTAACCAATCACAAACCAGAAAGAACAACTGAGGACACTTCCTGATTGACAACACATGATGACAAAAGGATCTCCAGCTTCAAAGCAGAGGAGAAAAAGTCTATTACTGAAAGGTAAATATACATTTATTCATTGGCTGGCCTGAGACCTGCTAAATAATATTGGATTATTTCAATTCAGGTGAAACACTTTAAATCAATGTCAAATCAATACATCCATTGGCTGGTGAAGTTCAGAGTCCCTTAGAAAGGGGAATAAAATTAAATACAAATTATGAATGACTTTAAAATATACATTAAGCAAGGTATGCAAATCAAAATCAAGCTTTCCAACATGGTAAACACCTGCATTGCACTATGCATACAATGCTTTTGTTTCTTTGGTTCTTTTGTGTGTGTGTGTTTGCACTTAGGTAGTGAGAAAAGTAGTGAGTTTATGTTCTTGTTCTGACCTTCTGTCTCATTTATAATACATTGCCAGTATAAACCTTTATGAAAGTTTAATAAAGAAAAACCAGTCTCCAGTCGCAGCATTATGACAGCGTAATCTTTAATCAGAGCGATTGGGCAGGGACGAGATTTCAGCACTCCTCACGCTACATCTTTCTGTGCAAACAATCACCTGGACACCTACCTGTCTCTTACACTCTGTCCTCCTCCTACCTACAGTACCAGTCAGATCAACAGCAATTTAAAGAACAAAATATTAATATATTCTGCCATTGTTGCCAAAGTTAGTATGTGATTGAAGCAACAGCAAGACACAGGTTTTTAAATCCTAGTTCTGTACATACAAAACAAAGAGATTTTGCATTTCTGTTAAAGGGATATTCCACCCCAAAATTAAAATTTTGTCATTAATCACCACTATTTTAACTAGAAAACTAAACAATTTTAATCTGAAATTATTAATCACAAATTAGACTAATAAAACCATTTTATACTTTTTTAAATCTCACTTCATTCCTCATTTTTCTTCTTACCTCATAGAGTGACTTTTTGTTAAACTTACTATTTTAAGCTATTTAAAACAGGTTTTAGACTTATTTATTTACTTACTTTTTGGTGCTAAAAGCCTACAATTAAATAGTAATCAAACTATACAGAACTAAAAGTATAAACCAAAGTCTAATTGTTGTAATTGTCTAATCTATGGTTAAGTTCAATAATATTCTCAGTCACCACTGTATCATAGCCTTATTTCAAGCAATGTATGAGCAATTTATTCCATTTCTTTTATTTTAAGAAGTGAAGTAGAGCAAAACTGAAGAAAAACATTGCTATATTTGAAAGGATGGTGTTGATAAATAGGTTCATAGTGTACTTCAACATATTTTCTGCTGAGTTCAGCGTCCTACGCATGGCAAAAATAACCTCAGTGCTGAAACTCTGCTCTTGGACCGATGCTGGTCTTTATCAATTGCTCCTCATTTCCTTCACGCACTTTATTTTTTAAGAAACTCTTGAGTGTACGAATGGAAGATGTAACTCAGTAGCCAAGCCTGCTCTGTCTCAACAGTTAATCCCTGTCTTTGTTTGGTAGATTTAGAGTTGAATCTGCAGTAAAGCTGCATCACACACAGTTTTCATCCAGGGGATATGAGCTCCCAAACTTCCCTGATGACTGTCTGGAGCCTAAAGCTCCCTGCTGAATACAGATGCTCTCACCTTTAACGTCACATACATCTGAATCCCGACACAGAGGTGGAGAGGTCTGTCTGCAAGGCCTGCATTATAATACACAGTGATAATTCAAATGCGACTGGGGTGGAATATTTGCCTTCGTAACTTTAGCTGTAGGGTTATTATTATTATTATCCTATACCTACTTTCATGATGTTGCTGTCATGATTTAACTACTTATAGAATCAATAGTACGCTCAACATTCATATCATAACTCAAAACACAGATGAGAAAAAGCATCATGTATGATATTCATGATTTGTTTGGGTTTATTTGTCTCTGTTTTATTGGAATGCCCTGGTCAACTGTCAAGATCACTTTAAGCTAAGCAATAATAATTGTATTAATAGGCAAAATGCATTTATTGAGTCATAAGCGGCAAATAAATCTTTCACTAAAATCACTTACAGTGTAAATTATTGAACAGCAGTGAACTTATGAACTCAGTGGACCGAAACAAAGAAACGACACAAATTCAAATCTGCTTCATTATTATTTATTTATTTGAGTAAATATACTTGACTTTGTAGTCTGTAGTTTAGCTGCAAGACCCCTCAGAAATCATTTCTGCAGCACATGATCTCTTTTGTGGATGAGCCATGTTATGATAGCCTCCAATAATACAAACGAGAGTAGTTTCCATATAATAATGGAAAATCCAAAAATAAAAGCTTACGCAGCAGGGCAGTTTTTCAGTCGCCGACTACCGTCTCCGTTTTCCCCTGCTACGCTAAATGTTTATTCTGCTCTTGGAGCTCCCAGCTGGCATCAGGCAGAAATTATAGTTGTCTGGTGATGTGTCTGTACATGTCACTTCTGCTTTTACCACTCTACCTCTGTCCAATGTCTCGGTTAATGTTGATTGAAATATGGGCACTGTCTGTCTGCAAAACCACTTTGTGTCAACATGTCAATAGCCGCACAAGGAGAAATAAGTCAAAAAACTACCACATTGTCAAATCACACGGTACACAGAGCCGAGCGCAATGGATACGCAGGCCAGCGGTGAATTTTCAGGGTTTTGACAAGGATTTCACGCGGCACATCTTATGTTTCAGAATTAATCCCGCTGCAAAATTATGGGTTCTTTTCATCCCAAACTCTCATTGCCATGGTTACAATGTTTAAGCCTGCGAGATGAGCAGAATGAGGTGTAAGAGAGAAAAAAGGAAGACCGTGCCAAGCTTTGATTCTCGTACCGTTTCAACTGCGATCAAACGGATGAATCTAATCATAACAAAGGACAAATTCCAGTTTGCCAGGGCTCATTGTGCTGTGAATGGAAAAAGGAGGGGGTTTGCCGAGTTATAACAAAGTGATGGGGTCTGATGCTTAATTAAAGCACAATTTAACAAATTCTAGATGGATTTCTGCTGGCTAAGGAGGATCCAGGCCCTGAAAGTGAACAGCATTAAAGGAAAACTGACTTTTAAATATGTAGCCTAACTTACAAAAGTGTCACGCGGGGCCTGTGTGTTATACGTATTTGTCAAGGTTGGCGTGTAAGCAAACAGCCAGTTGTGCATGGACTGCCTAGTTGTCTGAGAGTGAAAGCCAGAGCAGGAAACGGTTCCTGACCCAGGATTCACCCTGCACGCACACTGTCCCATGACACTGACCGTAGCTGCAGTTAAAGGGTCTGGCTGTCTCTGTGTGTTAACTCACCACCACCACCCACACCCCCCACAGCCCCCACAGCCACATACAGGATGCAGATGTGCATGGTAGCCGTTGTGTCCCTCAGGTCTTCCAGAACTCAACCAACACCACTGAATCTTCTGTACTGAACAGAGGAACAGAGAACGGGTGGTGTCAAAACATCTGAAGCATAAAGACGTTGTTAAATGTATATTATACTGGATACACTCTGCTGTCTATGAGAGATGGACTGTGCTGTGATAATGGCTGACTAGACCGCTCATTTGATGCCAAACATGTTGGGAGCTATCCAAATGCTTGTGTCCACTGCCCTGTGTGTGTTCCAAGTACCCCAGTTTTGTCATTTGGACATTTATAAAGATGAAATGTGGACAAACACCTGTGATCTAGACTAGCGGAGTTACAATAATATAGGCAGGACTTCCTGTGATATGACACTTCCATTGCTATATACACCATATTTGATACACTGAAATGCTAAAAAGTTACAGGAGAGATGTTGATGATGTTTCTAAAGATTTAAATAATTGCTATTGTGAACTTCCTGTTAATCATGCATCATGGTTTTCACATATAATAATAAGCAGTATGGCTCATCGATTTGGACAATAATACCACATCAGCATATTTAAAATGTTTTCTGAGGGATCATGTGACACACTGAAGACTATTTAATATATATATATTAAAATGGCCCCAAATATATTGCAATTTTTTAACAAAAGGAATGTAGCCTTCTTAAGCACAAGAGTGCCTATTTACAGTCAACATTTCTTCATCAATGTCAGAAATGCTCAAAAGCAAAAGTACAGAGAAACACGTCTTGCATTTGTATAAGACAAAAGTTTTTTTTTTTTCTTAAATACAGAAGAACTTAAAATGATTTTAAAAAATCTTATTGAATTGTATTATATATATTTCAAAATAAAGACATCATTCAATGTAACATATAACTTTGCCTATATTTTGCAACAGCATTTACTTCAGAAATGTGAAGTCTTAAAATACTACCTTAGGAGTCTGTTCACCAGGAACAAAGAGTACATATATTCACTTGTACTAAACCACACAGTCCAATACCACATAATAATAAACAATAGAATCTGCTCTAAACCAGAGGCTTTGCACTCTACAAAAGTTCACCACTGCAATACCGACACAGAAAAATGACATACCACCTTCAGAAGAGCAAATTCAATGCAGTCAGCAGAGCTTCAGGACAATACACTAGCCTCGAAATTACAAATCATGACGAAGACACAATACACTCACTGCCATGTCATTACACTCAGGCAGAAAGCAGAAGCTTGGTATTATTGTAAGCATATTAGGAAAAGTTTGTTTTTGTTTGTTTTTACTTTTTATTATAATACATACAGTAGTATGTAAGAGTTTTTAAAGTTATGAGCATTAAAGAGGAATGTTTTAGACTGTATAAGTCAGTATTGATTTATTCATTGTAAAATATTGTTTATTGGCATGACTACAAAAAATATATCATCAATATATAAATGCCTATGAAATTATGATACGTTGCCTTGTTCTTGGCCCGCATAGAATTTTTCTGGTGCCCCCTAGTGGGCCCTAGCCTCCTCGATGAGAACTACAAATCTAGAGTGTTTGTTATACATTTAAGTGAAACATCATAACACAATAATATACCATCTAAACCACTACCATCTTCACTAATATACATATCTACTCCACTTTCCTGCATCACTACAAATCTATAGACTTGAAATGTGTGTTCTTTGAATTCAGTCACAAGGTCAGTCTGTAACTTTACTTCTAAATATAGCTAGCCTGTGGCTATTTTACTAAACTCAAAACTAGATCGAATAGAATATTTCCAAATAAATCTACTGTTAGAAAACAGATTACAAAAAATAATAATGATAATAATAATAATTTTTCTTTCCTGAACACTGGTTAATTTGTGTGTTTGAGATGAATTGCTGTAGTAGGTCAAGGAACACTAAATCAAATATTCTTTATTGACAAAAAAAAAAAAAAAAAAAAAAAAAAATCAGCATTTACAATACAAAATAACCCCAAGAAGATTAACCCACTAGCTTTTCATCATGGGAAACGGCATTTATCCATAAGCATTTATGTTTGATTTAAACTCAGATGCTGTGGGGGTGGGGGGGATGTGACATTTGTTGAACCAGAGTTGGTGGCTGCCTTGAGCAGCGGCACACAGAATGTCGCTGCAAAGAGCTGAACGCTGAATCACATGGCCGTGCCCTCTTTATGCCTCCCTCTATTTCACGTTTCTTTCCTTTTCTTTCTTCTCCTTTCAGCTCTGGCCTTCACTAGCCCACAGAAAGGCTAAGTCCTCAAAGGCTTAGTTCAAACAGACTGAGCTGTGGAGGTCTTAACTGCGGAAGACTTCCCTCTGAGGGGCCGGATTCCAAAAGGCTGATTTCTGAGAGGAATTCTTTTCAGGAGAGAAGAAGTCGTCGTCTTAAGGTTGGCAAGTTCCAGGTGTTCAGGCCAGAAAGAGGTGTTAGAAATCTGGACAGGGGACAGATGGAGTTTTTAACGACGAAGGGGTCAGGAGCGGTCAACGTCGTGGACACGCCGAGGCTCTTCCATCGAAGGGGATGATCCACACGACCGCACGTCCCGAGAGGCTGCTGACTGTAAAGGCTACTGCTGAATTTATGGTTCTACTCAATCATCTTGCTGCCAAGACTATATAACAGATTTAACCAGTTGACTTTGGCCAACTTCGCTTGAGATTCATGGCTTTTTATCCAGGGTACAGCTGAGAGCAGAAGATGCTCTCCTCGCCACGCCGACTTGGAGAGGACCGCGTCCGGAGAAATGAGCAAATAAATCAAAACCACTCATTTCCCTCCAGAAACTCAGCGAAAGTCACAATATTCCACAAACGGGATGATTGCATGCCTAATGGAAAATCTGACCATTAAGTATGAAATGAGATGAATAACAATGGCACACAACATCTCTGCGTGTAGCTGAATCAGGACGCGTGGTGCAATCGTTACCCCACTGAGACCATCACACACCCCGACATCTCTCAGCACCAGTGATGTTTCATCAAAATGATGAAGAGGAACATTTGCTGACTCAACATCCTCACAGACCTGGCTGCAATTTATTGGAAGCGATGAACTTTACATTGTCAAATACATGCAAGAAGATGCGGTGACATGAAAGTTTGTGCTTATGAATACTCAGGTTTGACTTTCAAACTGTCACAAGTTTACAGGATGATCTGTATTAAAGACTAAAGGAAAATAAATATGATTCATAAAACTTTAACATCTCAATACTGTTTAGGGTCGCATCAAGGCTGAATGTAGCTTATGGTAAAAACAGTAATATTGCAGTAAGATTATATAAATTTTATAAATCTGCTTTGAAATTATATATATATATATATTTTTTTTTTTTTCTCTGAATAGAAAGTTCAGAGGAATATAATTAATTTTGAACCATATCATTGGGCAAAAACGTTGATAAAAGCATGGATGAAAGTAGGGCACACTTTTATGAAAAATTCTGAAAATGTAAGGTGGTCTGTTTTTTGGACATTTGAGTACACATATTTAGCACTTTAAAACAGAATGTGTTTGTTCTGCTCACATTTTTTGTCATTTATCCATCTAAATGTTCATCAACCTATGCTTTAATTAACAATGAAAGACATCAGGTAAAGGTCAAAGATTAAATGAATATACTGTATGACATATTCCTAAAGAAAGAAGCGAAATATTGAGTAAACTACTATCTTCCAGATGGTATTTTTGCATACATACATGTGCTGTGGAGTTTTTGCAATTAGAAGTGCTAATTACCTGGTGACCTGTGTGTTTTGAGTACAGCATTACAAATGAATGCCACGAAAATGTCAGCCTTTGACTTTCAAAAAATAAGTTTTGCTGAGATTACAATAATTAATCAAACTTGGAAGAAGATTATTTCCAGGTATAGAGGTTCAAAGATCTCTCAACCTCTTGTTCATTCAGTCTAACACGCTCTCACTTTCACTGTTTTCACACATCACACATAATGTTCTCATGGAACTGAACTTGTATGGAGTGTGATCTTTTTGTCAAGTTTTATTTAATGCAGGGTACCGTTTAAAGAGAGCGTATAGCTTCTAATGTGTTCGGACAAATATCATCATGCAGTATTCTAAATACATATAAATGGATGACTGTAAAGTTACATTTTTACATTTCTGCATCTCTTAAAATATTACAAATTATATTTTTTCTTTTCTTAAAATATATATATATATATATATATATATTTATTTTTTTTTATTTTAATTTTTTTTTATTAACATATACTGTATTAAATTAGCAAAAAATGTAGTTTTGTTAATTTTGTTTGTAACCTGCAATTTCCTGTCAAACCCAATTTCACCATTTCGATACATACATCATTACTGTACACTTATCGCATGCATTTAATGTACTCACTCAATAAACAATTTTCAAAACAATCTCATATAGTGCACCTTTCAACACATTCTCTTCAATGCTACTCATGAAATCATGAATACAAAAGCCAAACATGTTTGCTGTCCTTGTGCCGACAATATTGCTGGACCGAAGATGGCCTCTTTCTCTCTCCTCGCATCAGTCCCCCCCTCTGTGCCCTGCCCCCTTTCAGGCAGAACAACATGCATATGCAAATGAACCGTAAGCCCCTGCCCTCACCATTCTTTCAGATGCACCTCAATAGCCCGCGCATCCGAAACCGAAGGTATTCATGACGGACGGCCAATCAGAAAGTGGCCAGAACCTGATTTCATTTATTACGTATTCCTTTCCACATCTCTTTTCCCTCTCGCTCATTCCGCGCAGCTAGCCAGTGGACTGGGCGCAGTCTTAATACGCTCGGTCCATTGTGGCCCAGCTTTGTTGTCCTCCCCAGTCGCTATCATCCGTTCTCAGAGCAGACAATGGGCAGCGTTGACGCTGGACACGGCGGTCATGTTCTATTTGCCGATGTGCATTATCTCCCAATCCCATCCTTTTGCTGCCCATGCTCTGTGAGTGTCCCTCGCTCTGAATAGAGTCTAAAGCCATTATTAGAGGGAGAAGGGGGGAATAAAAAAAATGTGGTGGGTGAAAGTGGGCATGGACTGTTATATAGGCTACATTTGGGCTTGGCCACATGCATACTAATAACATCATTACAGAGCGGCTCTTCTGGAGAGCATGTTTACTTTGTTATGGTTTCCATCACCTTTCTCTCCTTCACCACCACCACGCGGGCTAATGCCCACCTCTTTCTCTCCCCCTCCATTTCACCTTTTTTCCCCCCCTGAATGTAAATAGCATGCAGGGCTAATTTTCTTATATTTTACCAGAAAAATAAATTAAGTTACGTAGTTCCAGTAATTCTCTCTCCGGTGGGTGCATACTGCGTGGGTGGTGCTCCGCACAGCGAGCACTTCTTTTCCATGGCATTGAACTTGACCCTGAATGACCTTTTTATAATGAGTGAATTGAAAACATCTCCCTTTGGAATGCAGCTTGTAGACACTGGCTAGGGCAGTTTTTTATTCCTCAGCACCCCCTTCCACACATCTCTGCTTTTGATGAATTAAAGGGGCAGTATCCTCATCCTCCTCACCTGCACTGTAACGCGTGGCTCTCAAAGGATGGGCGGTCAATAACGCTGCCTTTATAAAGCAGAGTCCACTGAAGAGAGACACAGAGAAGAGAGAAAAAAAAAAGCTGCTGCTTTCTCCTTCAGGCTTCGAGGCAGCAAAAGAAACCAATACCTGTGCTTTTATTTACAGCATAAATACAAGCTTACAAGAGTGAGGGGTTTGTACAGGCTGAGCCGTGGCTCAATTCCCCACCATAAAACTAAACACTTGAAAGAGGCCGGCACTACAGTACAACATTGCAAACATCTACAGATCCACAGAAGTGTGATCACTGAGAACCCAAGTTCAAGTGACTAAGGAGCTCTACGCACTTCTCAGCGGCACCTTGGGACAAATCAATGCTTGACGCAAAGCTCAGCTGAGCACAGTCTCTTTTAGCAGGCTGGTAATGGTAATACTATATTGTACCTGCAGCACTGCATCTATATTACAGGTTAATGATACTGTATGTTACACTGAACTGAATTAGCTTTGTATGAACAGTAAATTGGGAATAGCCAGTATGAAGATATACAGTATACAGTTCAATGACAAATGTGTAATTTAAGTCTAAGTTTAGTTTAGTTGTTTACAATGTAGTTTTGGAAGATTTTATTATTTTTTTTTACAAAATTGTGTTATTACCATTTATGTGTTGCGTTATCCAATAGTTAGCCTTCAAATTTAATTGGCTATATAATATATACAGTCATCTGAATCATTTACTTACTGTACTTGATTTATTTCAGGAGTGATAAAAGTGACAACCTGAATTAATTATTCATTCACTCAACCAAATCAATTTGTTAAAAAGACTAATTCACTCAAGAACAAAACAAGAGTGTCGGAATACTCCTCTATTAAAAAACTTCACCAAAAGTGTGTGTTTATTATATTGTGTGCGAATTCACAATATAATAAATGTGAAGCAAACACCAAATCATGAATACTGCAGTATTTCTGGAATATGCTTAGAAGTATATAGTACTCAGTATGTGATCATTAACTCAACAAAAGTACATTTTTCATAAACACTAACTCATCGAGGAATGAAACACCACTGGTTTGTAATCCATTCAATTTAAACAATTTAAACAGTAAAAACAGACTACTAACCAAAAATGCCCACTCGTAAATATAAGATTACTAACTTTTTGTTTTTTGAACTGTTGTAAAAAAGCAACATGATGCTGTTTTTCTGAATATCAGCATGACTGTGATTACCTTAGTAACACTACTCACAGGATTGGTCAAACTGTCCTCTCTAATGTGAATGCTGCCTCTCACACAAAAGTTCAATATGAGGCAGAAGGTTTATTTGTGACCTTCTTTAATATGGAGTGAATTGACATTGACATTTTTTTTTTCTTTTTGATGACACTGATAGAGTCCGATAGCAGCGGTCCAGTATTTTGTGTGTGTATGTGTGTGTTGCTCTGAAGTGTGCTATAGAGGTGCATTTGATCTTAATGGTGATATATTCTCCGTCAGCGCTGTCACGATCCATCACTTAGCGCAGACCTGCCGCAGCTGCCCAGTTGAGGTGTGGCTTATTACACCACCCCAAAGCTCATGAATAATAAACAGGGTTGAAGAGCCATCTAAGCTAAGACCCTGAGAAGCAATATCCCTGTGGCAACGTCACCTTAACCCCCCCACCCCCTCACCCCCCGGCCCTGCCACCGTCGTCCCTCTCTCTTCCCCCTCCCTAACTCCCGCCATGGGACTCCATGTTTATGCATGATGCCTGTTTCATATGTATCGGCCACATCATTTCTGCTGTTGTCCCGGGAACTGATGACACGCTCTGCATTAGGAGTGATGACCTGCACACAAGGGCCTGACACTTGCTCCACTTTACAGCCATTGTCAAAACACTGCTGCATTATCCACACAAACACACACACACTCAGATAATATACAAGGGTTGTTGTTTTTCATACATCTTTGTGAATAGTGATTTTGTGTGGACGCATCTATTTGCAGTTTGCTTACATTTTGCCTGCTTGGGTCTTATTATCAAGATAGGAAGTGAGACAAGTGAGACAAAAGGAAAGGTGCTCTCCGAAAATCATCCACTCATAATTAAAGCTGCCTTATTATACCTCATATCTCGCTTTGGTGTCAGAGCGAGAGGAGAGTTGATCCAACCATTTTCAATTTTCAAAGTTTTTTCTCTCTCTCTCTCTTGTTCTTTCCAACTATGTTCCTGATTTGAATGGAAGAAAAAGAATACATAATGCATTTTATGGATACGTAAAAAACAGCACTTTATTAATATTTAATCTGAGGATGCGAATGTCTCAGTATTTCTGCATCAAAACAGATATTATGTTTTGTTTAGGACTGGGCTCATTTTTTAATTTCAGCTGTTTTCAGGCTCCTTTGCTTTATATGGCGGTAGCGTAGATCCTTTTGCATGCATTGATAAAGATGGCTTAGTTTTTTTGTATGTGCTCTATGATTTTATGGCACAGCTCTTGTTTCTGCAATACATTAAACTGGGAGAACGAATGCAACCTGGAAGAAAAAGATGTCCATGAAAGAAACAAAAAACGCACACAAAAAAAGCAATATACATAAATAATTTGGGGTACAGTAAAACATAAAAAAGAAGTTTCCTATGCTCACTTTTTTTCATTACAAAGACAGTAATATAGTAATACTGTTTACATTTCTATTTTAATATATTTTCAAATGTAATTTATTCCTGTAATGGAAAAGCTGATTTATAGGATGCCCAAAAAAATCTTTTTTTTAATTTTTTTTTTTTAAGTTTTTATTTTTCCTCAGAACAGTTAAATGCACTTTATGAAATATTCCTCACATTAAGCCATTAAAACTGAAGTAAGAAAAATACACCTGAATATTTCAGTTGCTATATATTTAGTTAATTAAACAAATGAACAAAACTTTTTTTATAAGTATAAGAATAATTTATTACCAGGAAATGTTCTCAGTTTACTTGACAATGGCAAAAACAACTTTAAGGCTGTCTAAAACATCATTTTATACCCACAACTTTTGTTGTGGGGGTGAAATGTGCCCCTTCAAAGCTCATGTAACACTGGCGCCACCACTAATGCTATACATTTTTACTCACTTCCATTTATTCATCAAATTACAGACAGTATTAGGCTGAAATGGGATTTTTTTTTATTTTTTTTTTTTATCAGAGGTATGTGAGACCCGAATTGATTACATCTGTCTCCAATTACTTTACTATTCACCTAAATTTGGACAGGTGGGAAAGTGTTCTGCTCATGAATTCAAGCAGACAACAGCTCCCTCACACAGACGCTCGTTTTATTCCCTCCTCCTAATCTCCCTCTGCTTTCACTTTGATCTTTCTTTCTTTCCTCCTCCATCTCTCTATTGCTGCTGTCTGCCCATTGACTTGCTCAGTTCCTCGTTTTCTGTTTCTCCTGAAGTCCTTCCGTTCTCTCTTGTTTCGTACCTTCCTCCTTCAAACAGTTTTGTCCTTAAGCATTCCTTCACAACCTTCCCCCATTTGAGATCACTGCGCCCCCCGTCTGAGCCTGCGCTGGCCCTCTGCCCGTACACACATTTGTGTCTGCCTTTTGAGTGTTTTCAGAGGCCCATTAAACAGCGCCTTGGCAGGGCCCGACACACTCACCTCACCCCTAAGACCCACAGAACTAAGGAAGGTTATCAGATTCCCTTATCCATGCCAGACACACACACTCACAGAAACTCACGTTTGGAGGTAGCTTGCACATAGAAGCTCTTTGCTTCCTTTTCCTAACATCGGGGCATGAAATCAAACTGGATTTCCCCAGCAGCCAGTGGGACTGTGAAGCGGGCTTGAAGCCAGCATGTCTGGTCACCGGCCGGACTCGGTGCCCTCAAGCTGAGAAGGTGGGGTTGGGACTTCTTAGGGGTGCACCTCTTAAATCTGGGTATGCTACAACTGTGCCTTCTGCTGGCCAATGGGAGAAACTCAAGTGTGCAGGATGAAGGCTACTGCAAGTGTAACTTAACGCATGCTATCAAGTGCTAAAGATCACACTTCAAAACTTTAAAATATTCACTGTGCTTTTTGTCAGTGACAACAGCACAGTGTATTTAAAAGATAGAAACAACTCAAGAGTATGCAAACAGCGTTGATGGCATTCACTAAGGTCCATATAAACGTGTTCAGCATGACCTCTTGTGATGAAGTCAATGACTAACTTTGACCAAGAACACACTGTAGTGACTATGAAAGCAATAGCCATCACCACAACAGAGAAAAATCATTATTACAATCACACTTAAACCAGTGAAAGCAAGTTGTCATGGAAATTGTCTAAAGTCATTGCTAATTTAGAATTTAACGGGTGCCAGTGAAGGAATGTTTCTAATTACCATAACAAGGAGGCTGACGGGTAAATATAGATCTTCGGTGCTGCAGTGGTGGCTGTTTGATGCGACTATACAGAGATGTGTCAGAGTCAATCATCATATCTTCTTGCACCTGCAAAAATGGAGCATGAACTCCTGGAACGAAGTTGAGAGAAAGACATGAGAGAGGACAGGAGTGGAGACGTGCAGAAAGGAACAAGAGGAGGCTAGAGAAAAAGAGGAGAAAAGAAAAGTGTTGCGCAGAAACTAAAAATGAGGATGAGAGATCAAGCAAAAAAAAAGTGGCAATGTAACGAAGGAAAGGAAAGGAAAGGAAAGGAAAGGAAAGGAAAGGAAATTGAGAGGAAACAGAAAAGGAAAAGATAAAAAGAAAAAGGGAACAGAGAAAAGTGAGACTAAAAACTAGAAGGCAACAAAAAAAAGGAAAGTAGATGAGATGAAGTGAGATGGGATGAGAGGAAATGAATCAAACATGGAAATGAAAAAGTACACCAAAAATGAAGAGGAAAAAGGCAAAGAAAAGGGAAGGATATGTGACGAGAGGAAAAAAAAGAAGAAGAACAACAAAAAAGGTAAAGGAAAGAAAGGTAAGGAAATGAAAATGAAAGGGAGAATAAAAAATGTAAAAAAGATGACAGAGAAGAGGAAAGAAAATTATAACCAAAAAAAGTGAGACGACAAAGAGCGAAAAAAGAATGCGGTGAGAAAAGAGAGTGAAAGAAGGAAGACAAATGTAAAAGAGAGAGAGAGCAACAAGCTGATGGAGAAGTGGATATTTTGATTTGACTTGTGAGTTTGATGACTACCTCCCTCCGCCACCTGTGAAGGTCTCTGCACCATCAAAGCACATTAGACACATTAGGCCCATGCTTACTTATGAGCAAGATAAAAAGCTGTGGGGCCTCTGCCTTCTCAAGCTGTGAGTGGAATAGCTTTGCAATTTGCCTGCAAAAAAACAGCATTTTGATCTTAATGAATATAAAATGGCTGCCATTAAAAGTAAAACAGATTATTTTGGGCTTTTCAGGGTGTGCGGCTCTGACAGTCTTGGAGGGCCACTATGATCTTTCATTAAAACCTCACAGCGGGGTCCCCTCCGTGGCCGACCGGGGCCTCAGCCCTCAAAGAGATTGGCTGCATTTAAAAGTCATTTTCATAAATCTACACAGATTTCAGAAATTCAGTAATGAAAGCCATGCGAGAGGGGCCGTCGGCTCTGCGGCTGGGCTTCACCACTTTCGTTGAGCCGTTGGTCACACTGGTTATAGAGTGAGAGAGTGAGAGAGTGAGAGAGTGAGAGAGAGGGGGGGGACCAGACCCATCCGAATCACCCCCATGGCAGCATGCCACATGAGCTTCTGCCTGATCTATGCTTGTTAATGACTAGCATGTGCTAATTACTGTTAGTAGCCAGGCTCTGGCTCACAGCGCTACAGATCCCCGGCACAGGCTACCTGCCCAATCGAGGGTCTGGACGCTGCACACTTTTAATTGCATTAAACTTTGCCTAGTGATTTGCTTCGCTGGGAGAGAGAGGGAAGGACTGACAGCTGGCCAGCTCTGCTAATGGACCTTAGGAAATCCAGCGGGGACTGATGTTATTGGTCTTGTTTTTATTCATCTGTGTGATCTTGACACGGTACCAAGACACTCTAAAGCATCTCGCACATCTTCTGGGACTGAACCCTGCCAAAACACTACCATTGTATATTAGAGTCACTAATATTGAAGAAGAGGAGTTTAACTCACTCCACTAAAGGTGAACTGAAGTCATTTTTTGTTGTCATTGCACTAGTTGATACACTCTTTAAAATAAAGGTGCTTCACATTGCCATAGAATAACCTTTTTTGGTCTAAATGGTTCCATAAAGAAGCAATAACTTTCAGTTTAAAACCTTTCAGTTTCTGGTTCTTAGTTGAGAAAGAAGGTTCTTCAAATTATAAAAAAGGTACAGTAAGAAAGAGATGGTTCTTTAAAGAACCTTTTATTGAATGGTTCTTTGTGAAACCAAAAACCTTTTTTCCATGGCTTTTTTTCTATTTATATGCCTTTATTTTTAAAGACTTTTTCTTGCCGATTGGTTGGCCGAAGTTTGTTTTGGCTTTGGTGCACATCCTGTGCCCATAGCGTTTTTAGTGTGTTTTGGTATTGCAGCCTCTATGTTGAGATAAAAATGAAATCGAGCTAAAATCCTGCAACATCGCATAGAGCACCTTTAAGAGTGTACAGCGGCATGTAGGTCACATTTTGGCTTTTTAGATGCAGGTTAATCTAAAAGCAACATTTTTGGTTTGTTAAGTTTAACATCCCTCAAGTGAAAATGTCAAATAATACTGAGATTGCTGGAATAATGCAACATGGTGTGATCTCAACATGGCGGCTAATAACAACAAAGTGAAAACTAATTAGAACCAAATTATAACTTTAAAAAAGACAAATGATAGATAGATTTGGTTGCATTTAGTGGTAAAGCATAAAAATAATTAAAAACAAAAATGAAATAAAAACTGGTGCACCTTTAGGGTTTTTTTACGTTAAGTGATAAGCACCCTTAAAACTCCTGATCTCGTCATGGCAGGCCACTGCAAATCTTTGGAACTTGAGCAAAAATCATCTGCTGTAAATGCTGTCTGAAAGCAGCAAAACTTGAAGTTTGGCAAAAACTTCAGTAACGTGCTTGTTGCACTGCATGCTGTTTGGGGCTTAGCTTCTATCTTCTGGATCACTGTAATATGCATGAGGACCGGACAGTGAGTTACACATCCATTAATGTATGCACTGATCTGTGGCCTTCTGGGTCAGTCTTAAACCCTTTCATGCAAAAATCACTCTCTACGCGTTTTCATCTTCCGTTTGCAACAACTTAGATCTTTCTCTTGGACATCTCTGATATATCTCTACAAACAGAAAACATAAGTAGCATGTCATATCTGTAGGCAAACAAACGAGTAAATACATGAATTATAGATCGAGAAATAAATGAGGACGGTACATGGGTATCTGAATGCCTCCGCGGAGTGATGTACAAACAGCGCAGGGGCGACACACAGAATGATTGGCTCTGGCTGCAATCCCCTGCTAAGAGAGAGCTTAGGGAAGGACACACACATCCACACGCGCACTCACACCCTGAGACAGACACTTCAACATCATGGTCTGAGATCCAAAGGGAAATTAGTGGGCACTTAGCTCCACACATGTCGAGTGTTTCAGCTGGGATCCAGGCCATAAGATCCAAGCAGCAGCACATGAAAGAGACTGAACTGCCCTCCAGCCTCCAGCCCTCCTCCGCTACATTGCAAATACCTCAAAGAAAGATGTTTGCTTCCACACACAGACGTTTCTCACGTCTGAGCTTGTACGGGTATGTGGTCGCGGTCGCTTCCGCAGCAAATACAGCTAAGGGACGGTGAAGCTGACAAAAACATTACCATTATATTTCTAATCATCTCCGATGACTCTTCATTCACTGTACTGTCTGTTCTGTGATCTCATCTACACTTTCTACATTCCCTGTAAATACCCAATTTTCTTGTTTATGTAAATATCTAAATATACCCAAGGTGTTAATACCATGTCAAACTCACTGAAATTCATATGTTGTAACACACAACTTGTGGCTTAATGAGAACTCCCACGCTCCCTGAATCATTCGACACTACTCCAAAACATCTCTGTGATTGATGCAGCCAAGTATAATGCCATTTCAGGTCTCATTGAAGTTTATAGCATACTGTTCACTAAAAATGAAACATTACTACATTTTATAAGCTGCTACAATTTATGTGGCTGAAACATCAGCTGTCGGAGGGCGACAAATCCCACCTACTCTGTGAATGTCTGCTCAGCTTTACCATACTCATATACTTTACTTTTGTACCCTATATATAATGCTAGTCGAGTTTATTTTAGGACCTGTTTACACGTGCGTTTTTATTTTCAGCATTTAAAAATGAAAACCATTCTCGTCTACACTGGGATTTTAACTGAAAATAGCGTGTCAGAAAAGATCTCCGTTCACACTACACAAATGAAAATACTTGTACACATGATCATTAATGCATTAACAAGCAGAGATATGTATAGGTAGATGCCCTAAATGCTTTGAGCAGTCAATTGGGCATTCTAACAATACATATCTACAGAATGATGTGACTGTCATCAAAGATATGGAGAGAGAATGAGGGTAGTCATGCTATCAAGTCTCTGGGATTGCATTTCACTGTAAACGGACCAAAACAGAGTTTTCAAGCTAAATCAGGGTCTGCAGCATTTTTTTGGGTTGTAAACGTTGGAGAAGTATAAATTACAGGTGTAACCATTATGTGTTTATTTACATTATTGTGGGGGGATTAACTGCAAATACATTGTCTGTATCCTTTTTTTGATGATTTCTTAAGCTATTCTTTGAAATTTACTTAAACACCTCAACACAAAAAGGAAAACTCTATTTTCCATGATTTTCCTGCCATAACTTTAATTTTATTTCAAAACATAAACGAAAATCACATTTTCCATGATATGTCCAATTGCTTTTCTAAATGTGTGTAGGCAAGTCTTTGAAAATAACTTTAGAGTATACCTACAACTCGTATATCCCAATTTCCATGATTTTGTCAAATTGTTTCCAATAGTTAATTTGGTTAAAGTTAAACTTTGAAATGAACTTTAGAGTATACCGCTGAACTTTTTAATTTTGTTTTATGTTTGTTTTAGTTTTAAACAGTTTAAAAAATAAAAATAAAAAAATCTTCTCATGGAAAATCCCATTCTCCCTGATATGACCAATTTAAAATGACCACCAATCGTCACGGAGAGAAAGTGAAAGCCGGCAGTGGAAGTTTCAGGTGTGCCACAGGGCGCCAACGGGCAGCGCAGAGCATTTTAGGCCACTCGGCAGACTTCTGTGCTGTTTAGCGCCCACCGCCCTGTTGTAATTCTGTGTTTATCAACTCTTTATTACAGGCGCATCATCATTTACAATGGTACCATCTGCTCATTACCTTTCCTGAGTATGGGGCAAATTGCTTTCACAGGGAGTTAACCAGGAGAAGGAAAATTGTCAGCAATAGAGAGAAAATCAAGAAACCTGCTCCCGTCTATTTGCAAAGGCTGTTACCCACACAAGAGATTCAGAAACACGTTTATTTTTTAAGGGGATAAAATAATTAGCCAGCTCTGGTTGTGCGAAGAGAAACAACGAGATTGGTAAATTAGAGCGAGAGGCCTCTGTCGAAATCAAATAAATTCAGAGCATTTTATGGGTACCTGCAGCTGTGTAGCAAAAACAAATATCGCATATGACCACATGACTCTAATTTATCTGGTTCTCTCCTAAATTAACAGCCCGGGCCAGGCAATGGCAAAAACAGTAGGAAGCAGAAAATAGGAGAATTCCTATCTCCTCTCTCGCATTTAGTCCATTAACTCTTCTAACCACGACGGATGAGGAGAGGCACTCGCTTACAAAAACCACCCATCAGGGAAAAACACAAACGCCTAACACCTAAACCTTTACTCAAAGTGGAGAATTAGACCGCCTTTCTCGTCGGCTGGTGAATATCGATACTGCGGGTGGCACCGTTTTCTCCCAAATACATGGCAGAAGAGGAAAAGGGAGGGAGACCATCTGTTTCATTTTGCCTTTACAGTGATGTATGGAGAAGTCCATCGATGAATTAATCCAAATTAAATGCTAAAAATAGTGAGAGAACAATCGTATAGAAGAGGCGCAACCATGTCACATGACCTGGTACTTACACTGGTCCAAAATGTATGCCTTTCTAATCAGAATAAGTCAATCCAATCCAATAATTCAGCATATAGCTTTTGGTAAATGAGATATCCAAGGAAAGATGGACACAAAAAAGTAGTGTGTAGCAGAATATCCGATGCCACTGACGGATTGTGACAATATGGTATCAATGACGGAGACCAGCCCTGCACTTTTCCATCTGATTTATGTAACGGGTCACGCTGGCGCCTGTGTGTGATAGATTCAAGACTGTCGGGACGAGTTGTTAGACTTTTGGACATTCTCCAATGTGAAGGCTGACATTATTCATGATATTTTGGAAGGAACAGAGGCTAAAAGATCTTTGACATTCAAGGATTGTGACCCTGCAGCTACGTGAAAATGTGTGTAGGCACGTTGGAGGCAGATGCCATCAGATGAATCAGTGGTCACCAGCGTACAGCGCTATCAGAGCTCACACAATGTCAGGGCTGCAGGGCGGCCCCATCCCAACACATACACACAAATACACATCAGTCTTGCTCTGACATAGTATACTCGCTGTGATGGCTGAGCAGCAAAAGGGACAGCAGTCTCTATAAGCAAGCTGAATGTTTGTTATTCTATAGTAGGAAAATGAAGCTGAGCTAAAAAGCATGTTGAAAAATGAAATGAACCTGGTTTAACAAAGTAAACAGAGACTGATAATAGGAGTACTGCATGCAAACTCAATATCAAACGAAAATGCAACCTATCTATATTTGCAAATGCATGATACTAGTAAGTAAATCAGCAATGATGAATAGATTCTACCCAAAAGTGACTACCCAACATTTTTGGTTTTTCATCTCAAAATCTCTTTCATCTGACTTTTTTCTCACAATTTAGAGTTTATATCTACAAACCTCAATTTGTAGTATGACAAAGTCAGAATTCCAAGATGTAAACTCCCAATTACGAGAAAAACAACAGTCAGTACTCCGAGATAAAATCAGTTACCTTTTACATTTTTTATTCAGGGGCGGAAACGGGCCTCCATACACTTTATCTGTTTTGATTGTGACAAACCACAATATTGCTGAAATCTTGTTTTCTATATTCTTAATGTAGCTAAAATCTGAACCAAACATACATAACTCAACGCAGCACACTTAGCCCTCTGTGAAATCCCTTATCACACACATTCACAAATATAAAGCACTAGAATACACATAGTGATTCATCTACTTCAGAGCTAATGCAAACAAACTCAAAATCGTTCTTTTTTTATCACACTCTCCAGCGCACACATATCCTCACATTATTACTGCCTCATGATAGGATTTCAAATGAGAATGTGAAAACAAATGGAAACGACGAGCCACAAAACATAAAATACACAAGCGAAGAACCACCTTTGTGTGCGTTACCTCCACATTGCAATATTCTCGTATCTACTGAGACTGATTTACAACCCTCCCTCAAAGCCAATGCTACCGCTGCACAGATTTATGTAGCGGGGGTCAGATCTCACCTAGCTGTAAGCCATATGCACGCCTCATTTCCATATGCTGTATTAGGGTGGTGTCAGACACTATGCAGAGACTGAGGTCTTATTAGGCACGGGGGTCCCTGCCACAGTACAAATCAACACCGCCGGGACTTCTGCTCATTCTCTGTCACAGACTCCACTCAACAAACTCCATATGCGTGACTTCCGCATGCTTTATGGGCGACTGGTGAGCCCTGCTCGGCCATCGGTCCTTCGCCGTGAAAATCCCCCCAGTGATGGAAGTGGGAGGCCATAGTGTCTGGGGAAAAGAAGACACAAAACAGGGAACGGGGGGGGGGGGGAGTTTTGGGAGTGCCATAAAGTTGGCAGCGTGCGATTGCGACAGCTTTGATTCCCAAGAAGAGAGTAAATAAACAAGATCCCCTGTGGTTCCTGCAGAGACTGGGAGCGGCAGCACAATATGGAAGGGGGAAAAGAGGAAACGAGGAAGAGGAGGGCGTAGATGAAGACACGAGAGATACAAAAAGCAGAATCATAAGGTGTGACACTGAATGTACTGACAAAATATGCAAATAATAAGAGTAGGTGATGGAAATGTAACAAAATGTAGAATTTCTAAATGTACTGAATGACTTTTTTTTTTTTTTACTTTGTATGAATTCCCAAAACATGCCATCAGAGCAATCAGAAATGGAACAAAAGTAAAACATATTAGAAAGATTATGACAGTATACACAACAACAAAGTAACAAACAGGAAGTGAAAAATAAACACCCACATATATCCAGCCCAATATCAACATTCATGCAATATGTATGGTTGTCTCGGAAATATCTAGGAAGATATCAGGCATCATGTTCTGTGATGAACTAGGAGCTGTAATAATTCCATCAGACTGTCCATACGTCAATGCTGTGATGACTCGGGCCACTGCAGCCATCTGCTCTGTTTAACCGGCTGAAGAAGGCGAGAGTGAGAGAGAAAAAAGTGAGAGAGAGAAATCAAAAGTAAAAGAAAGAATGGAGAAAATGAGGATTAATGTCGTGGCCTGGAGCTCTGGGGCCGTCAGAGTCAGAGAGTTTTATTGCGATACTGGCATTCCTACACAAATTCACATTCCAGATATAAGTCCCGGGCCAGCACAACCACACTCAATCAGAAATAAAGGAATGAGACATCCAATACAGGGTAAATTAGAACTTGCTGTGTAGAACCTTTTTAATTATTTTTATATTTTTTTCTTGTTTAAAAGCCAGAGGAACAGTGTAAATTATATACACTATCAACAAACTGCACTACTGTTATATGTTTAAATTAACATCATATGTGTAAAAACCAAAAGGTGTTGAAGTCTCATGTCAAGTCACAGAGTCAATTTAGAGAAATGAGTGGCTTATACAGTGTATCATCTGTGTTCAAATAACTGTCCTCAATTTTTAAACACAATGGAAATATCTAATTCCTACCACAATAAAACATAAAACACTAACCAGCGATTCTCTTCAAACAAAAACATGAAATACTGTATAACTTAATTTCAACAATAATTTGCAGTTTTAGTTCAATTTAATTCAACAAAACTTAGTAATGCTGACCCAACACAAATGAATTGTTTCATTTTAGAAATTGAAGTGGATTGAACACAATTAAATGTGGTTGTGAAAGAAAGAAAGAAAGAAAGAAAGAAAGAAAATATGCCTAAAAGCCCTCATACTCATGAGCTTGAAAAAGTGCTTTGGCATCTTAACTCTTCTGCAAATTGACCCAGATTAAATCAAATTTAAATGCAGCAGCTAATCAGAAATTTGGCACTCTCAGATGTAACCAAAATAGGATGTCAATCTCAGCATTTGCATCATAAAGGGACATTGCGGAATGTGAAGAGGGAGAAATAGCTGGTGTTAGATCTAAACAGAGCTGAGTGGTCAAGCGAAAATAAACCCTGGATGAACGCCTGGGATATTTAGAACAGAAGGGGGTAAGAAATATCAATAGTCTCACGACCGATTCATACATACTGTATGTGAAAATTTGTACAAATTCGTACGATTTGTCTAAAACCCCATGACATGTTGGTTTAGGCAGGGCTAGGTGTAGGTCATTCATACGAATTGGCAACTCGTAAAATATATAGAATTTAGCAAAAATCGCTGTGAGGTCGTACGAATTTGTACAAATTAGCTACCTCATAAAATATATACGAATTGCGGTAAGATCGGGCTCGAAATATGTCTGTTAAATAAGTTAAATAATGATGTTGAAGGTCTTCTGATGCAAGGCCCTTGCCACTGTCATTTAGTAACCTTGATATAATGATCAGTGCCAGTACCACGCTACACAGAAAATACAGAAACTCAAATGAAAATTGTACAAATGGATGGACTTCAAAAAGGTTGATATAACATTTTTTTTAAATATATATACCTAAATGTTCTCTCTCTCTTTCTCTCTCCTGCTCTCCGCTTAGTGGTGCTTGACTTTTGTCCAAAGCTTGAGGAAAGTGGCTCTGTTATTTCTGAAGAGGCTGATACACAGACGCGTCACAAATCCTCTTAGCTATGACTGCAAACGGCTTTTGGGTGGCAGCTTAAAGGAGCCATTGTGGCGCTCCTGGTTTTGAAACTTCCTACAATGCCTTTCGGCCAGGCTAATGTAAATAAAAAAAGCAGCCCTGAACACGAGAGCAGGAAGATGGAGAGGGTATGAGAGTGAGACAGAGAATAAAAGCACACATTTCAAAACAGCCATTCTGAGACAGACTAATAAAGTCAGACAAAAAGAGCGAGGGATGAGAATGATCGAACGAATTATAAGAACTACGAGAGATACAAAAAAGGTGAATAGACCAAAAGACATATGCATTTTTATAACCTTGAAAGTTACTTGTGGGAAGGGAACATTACTTCAAGAGTTGAAGAAAGTCCACTACTGCCATTCTGCAAGACTGTTAATAAAGAGTAGTTATGAAGTTATTTGGCTATTTATGATCATGTTGCTAGGTCTTAGAATAATATAAAAAAAGGCTGAATCCTTTTAAAACATAAAGTAGTGTATTAAACATAAGGTAGTTTATTTATCTTGTGTACCCTTAAACACAGACAATATATATAAGGGATGTCTTGGAAAAGTTGGACATCAATTTGAGACACAAAATACCAAATATATCTATAAGCAAAACACTTGCATACAGTCTGCAAATCGCATTAATTTTTTTAATGCATGTTATTTATTTATTTAATGTTAATTCGCCCCCCCCAAAATAAGATCAAACAAAAATAAATTACTTTTTAAAATAAATAAATAATGATTGAGTTGTACATAATCCCAGAGTAAAATTAATGTTTAATAATAGCATGATAATAATCAATAAATAATATTAATAAACATTAACTAACATTAATTAACTACTACTTCTACTACTACTAATAATAAAAATAATAGAATAATAATAATAATATATATATATATATATATATATATTTAATATTTATTAATATTATTATATTAATATTAATAATATTAATATTTAATAAAATTTAATATTTTAGTAACATTTTCTTTGCCAACATTTCTGAACTGTTTCATCATCACCAAACCATTTTTGACAAAGTGGGATGTTCCAAACGACCACACACACGAGACACTAACACCCTACGGTGCTCCCTTAAAGTGCTATTCCTTTGGTGTGAGTAGTGCATAGCGATACTCACTTCTGCACAGAATTCGCCCACATTGCCACCAAGTAAAAGACAAATGGGAGGAGACAGGTGAAACAAAAGAGAGCGAAACAAGGACAGACCCCCATCTTTTGCCGCCCTTTTTTCTCTAGGAAGCCAATTCCTGCTTTGCTCAGTTCTTCATCTATTCAATTTCCATGTATGTAATTGGCTGCATGTAGAGATTGTGATCTTGGTAATCTAGACAGACGAGAAAAAGCAGGGTGGCCGGAGCTGCTGTTTCTCATAAGAGGCCCAGACGGAGCGCAGCTTCATTAGGGGGTGGGGAAGGACACGCATGAGCCAGTGTCCTCCCTCGATAGAAGCCACAGGCCGACATGTGGCGAGATTATGCATTATGGAAATCAGCATGACCTAGCGTTTGAGACCATAATGATTTAACACGGATCTCCATGTGCCGGCGCACTGTAATCTGTTTTTTATTAGTCCGGAAATTTAGGTACAATTGTTTCAATATTGTCAAGCTATGCAGACGATTGTTGGCATATTGCTTAGTTTACATAATGCACATAAAGATCTAGTAGGAAAACACAATATTTCATAGTGGCTTTCGGTGCGCAATTAACACGGCAGGCTTTGTGGGCAGCTTTTCTGTGTATGATTAGTTCAAATGTGACACTGCTTATTAAAATTTCATAAATTCTTTAAAGGAGCTTAAGTTGATTTTGCCATAATGTGACTGAAGCATTGGCTAATATTTTACCCGCACAATTTTGTGCAATGAATATTAGACAAGAACAAAGAAGATTAGAAAACTACAGCCAATAACAGGCCGAGTGCTGACATAAACCTTCGATGGACTTTTTGAAAGGCCCCTGTGCATTACCTATTTCTTGAATAGAGACGAGAAAACTCACACAGTCAATGAGGGAAAAATAAACATAATAATATTACCCTAACAATAAAGAATTACAAACGGCGATGTAAAAACAACTAATGACAGACAGACACTTCCAACCTCCGTTTCTTCAAAGTGCTCTTCACCAATACAGGAAACAAACAACTCCAAAGCCGAGTGAAGGCATTGATGTCTTCTTCTAATCTTCATAAAGGTAAATACGAGCGTCAGCCTCTCTTGGGCGAGTGAGGGAATCCAATGAAATATATATGTTGTTTTAATAAACCTCATCTCAAAGTGTACACTAAAGTGAGTGACTTCTTTTAAGTCCCCCTAAAAACAATCCACATCAAAGAAAGTAAAGAAAAGGTTCAGATAACTCAAAGGATTACTGGGTAAACTTTTACAGGATGGAAAGTCAAACAAAAAAAGCATTTAAGAGATGATCTAGTCTGTGACACATAAAAAAAATAATAAATCTTGTGAGACCGAGGTATAAGTTGACTGTTTCTGTAAACACTGAACTCAATCAGGGCCTGGCACTGAGTATTTACAGCCATGAGGGAGATGCCATCAGAAGACATCACGATGTGGCATGAGCTCTGCGTATCATATTCTTATTATGGCCATACAGTACATGAGTGATGATGAGCCTGAGGTCATGCTCATAAAGGGGTATGATTTTTATAGAAGATGGCACCAAACCATTTCCAGATGGCTAATCAGTGTGGACCGAGAGCCTACCCAAGAACAAACAGTCGGATATGAGAGCTGCTCGGCCCGAGTCTCCTGCAATATGACCGCCACCGCCGCCTGGGAGCCATGCAATGAGACCCTCCCCAGCTCTCAAATGCCTGGCCAGGCTATTGCCTCACAAAAACAGCTGGCGCATATGTGCTGGTGGCATATATTCACACAGACTCTGTTTCTTTGTAGAGGCCCATAAACTGATTCCGTGGACACATTAAGAGCTAGAGCTTCACACAGACTAAAGATTCTCCTTCAAATGCTCATGCTAATTGCAGATCACAATATCCAAAAAAATGCTATTTAAAAAGCTACTTATAAAGCTGTTTCCTTTGAAGTATTTTGGAGGAACATATAAATGGCACGATAAATGAATATGGTAAACACTACATATGGGTCAAAGACAAATAAGAATGTATGAAGAGATAAAATAAGAAATGAAAAATATTTAAGATGCTAAATATTTAATGACTGAAGTGATGTAACCATCAAGTAAAAATGGTTAAAATACTCTCGTGTGCTCTTATTGGAGAACATACAACCTAATAATTTAAATATTAAATAGTAATACAAATAAATAAATCATAATTAATTAATAATCACAATTACATATCATAATTAGTTAAACCCTTTATATTATTCTTCCTCTTTATTGGTTACACAGACTTGATTTGACGGGCAAAGTTTTTAAAATACTCAACACAAATCTTCTATTATAAACTTTTTACAATAAATTATACATAATGAAATATAAAATATGTATACTCAATAAATTTTTTATTTAATACATTTATAATACGATGCAGTGTGTGTGTGTGTGTGGGGGTTTTTTTTTTGTTTGTTTGTTTCTTTGGTTACTTTTTTGTGCTGAAAAGAATATTATATATAATATAGGATTTTTTGTGAATTGTGGGGTGCATGGGTAACCAAACCGCTGATGATACCTGTTGACAGCATTTTTCTGTTCTATAAAGTCAATGGTATGGAAGTCTGTTTCCGCCCACTGAATAATAAAAAAATAATAATAAAATTAAAATAACAAAATTATTATAATAATAATGATAATAAAAATGGCAATTGAGATTGAGAATTCAGATTTTTTTATTATTATTATCAGAACTGTGAGATATAAAGTTTCAATAGCAAAAAATTTATAAACTTGCAAATATATAAAAAAAGTTAGAATTGAGAGTTTACATCTTCAATTTACAGAACATCTGGCAATCTTTCTTCAAAGCTGTGAGATTATATCACACAATACTGACTTATAACTGCGAGTTTATATCACACACTTCTGAGAAAAAACTATTTCAGAACTTTGAGCTTCACAGAAAAAATTGTCACAATTCTGAGATAAGTATTTTTGTTCAGTGTTGAATACAGTGGACACCAATGATTGTTTGGTGACTCGTATTCTTAAAAATATATATTTTTACATTATTTATTTTTCCTTTTTCTATGGACAGTTACAAGACCTAGACATTCTAATTAGCTACATACATGTGTATCATAGGAGTCACATTTGATTACCTTTAAAAAATGTAAGATTCACAACTTTAAATGAAGAGATGAGCAAAACCAAGAAGAGGACTCCAGAAATGTAATTTACTGTAATGTTAAGCACTCAAAAATACTGCTCAAGTCCATCTCACTATTCTCTCTACCTCCATCATCCTTCCATTTCTTCCAGCTTGCCAGTGTTACGGGGTTCAAATTGAGCTTGTTAAAAAGGGACCCTCGCTCTAACTCACAGATGATTATTCATTTAGCTGCTTTATAGAGTCTTGCCGGTGATAAGAGCTCTCTATTCATTTGCTCAGAAAAAAAGACCATCACAACATCCTTTTTCCACAAGTTCCCCGCGTTGGCATGGAATATAGCTGTTCATTCGAATCTGATCCCTTGCTAATTGAAAATAACAGCCTCTTTCGCATATTGATTGATGGCTTATTCACCCTTATATCACAGCGTCATAAATACAGGTAATGCTTGATTATGTTCTCTGTTCCCACAGATCTTGACATGCCAAATGGGGTAATAAAATGCTAGGTGCGAGGAGTGGTTTTGAAATAGCTTGTGATAGAGTTGCCTCGTTAATTTGTTTGTGTGTGCTGTAATAAACCTGCGCTTGGACACACGGGTGCGTGATTAAATGCATCTCAGTCTCAAATGAGGCTGACCCTTATGCCTCGTCATCCCTTTTTTATATGGAAATCAGATTGTAAGAAAAAGACAGATGAAAGATTACGGCCAGCACTCCATTATCAGCTTCTATTATTATGAGGTTTATATATTTACTTAGTGGCTGAACTCATTTTCAAACAAATGTGCCCAACTAATGGATCCATTTTTTAAATTTAATAACCGCCATACTAAATTCTGACACACTTTAGCGAAGTATCTGAGTGGATTATTATTAAGTCATCGATTAAATCATTTAGTTCATAAATAGCAGTTGCATAAATGAGTTGAGTGAAAGTTTTGTTTGTTTTGTGCTGTTCCAACACAAATCTGTTTATGACATTGACATTTTATTTTTGGGTGACCTGTTCTATTAAATACTGTATGAATGACTTATCTGACGTCCACCCTGCTCAGAAAAAGAGAGCATGTTTTAATTTAGAAAAGCTTAAAGGGTTAGGTCACCCCAAAATCAAAATTCTGTCATTAATTACTCACCCTCACGTCGTTCCAAACCCGTTAGACCTTCATTCATCGTCAGAATACAAATTAAGATATTTTGAAAAAATCGTAGGGCTATCGGACCCTCCATAGACAGCAACACATCTGAAATGTTCCCTGGTCCAGAAGTGTAACGTTAGTAAATACATTGGTAAAACCATCCATGTGACATCAGTAGCTCAACTTCAGTTTTGCGACGATTGCTGTCAATGGAGGGTTCGATAGCTCTCCGATTTCTTTAAAAATATGTTAATTTGTGCACCAAAGATGAACAAAGGACTTACGGGTTAGGAACAACATGAGGGTGAGTAATTAATGACTTAATGAATTAATTAATTTTCATTTGGGCAGACCTACCCCGTAAGCCAGTTAAAACCAATAAACTTAAGATAACTTTTAAGACAATAAACCAGAATTTACAAAACAAGCAGTTCATGGACTGAAAAAAGTGCCACTACAGAAGTGAGATTATGATCTTAAGACAAATACAATATGTCAATTGACCTTTTCTTGTGCATTGTGGCATTGCATAAAAATGGCGACAGTATTTTTCAAAGCAGGGGCCTTGTTCACCTGAATTAGACGGGTCAGTAGAGGGTACTTTAGTAATGTGGCAAACCACTTCAAAACCCTTTCCTCTCACTTTTTCTTGCATTCTCTCACCTTCATTTCCCCCTTCTCATCTCTGGTGTTATTTCAGAGGAATCTCTTTCAACTAGAAAGGGCTTAGGACAACTGCAGAGTTTGACATAATTATGTCTGGGCTAGCTTTAATCACTTTGGGCCTTCACTCCTTGACGCACATTATCTGACTCCAAACATGTCAGATCCGTGCTTGAAATAGGCCAATTTACCCTCCGTAGTCTGTGCTGAAATCTAGCTCGGTGTCAAAGGCACAAATGCATAATTGTCCTCATTTTTTAAAAAATGTGTTTTTGAACACAGCTTGTCTACGGAATAGAAAAAAAGCAAGTTTGATTTTCTACACTTTTAATAGGATAAAAATCTACCTAACTCGAGGTTAACAAAGCAGTGAATAAGAAAAAGTGTATGTCACAACAGTGAGAGGAGATTCGATGTCGAACGTTAAGACTACAGTACCTGAAGAAGAAATTCAGAGTTAATCACAGACAGATGCAAATGAAACAATGCTAAGCTTTGTGCTACATAGAGCAGATTTTAATTAACAGCTATAATATTCACTTTGAAGTGGAGAGAATGTTTTGACATGACGATTAGTTCTTACAAACCTTATATTTATATCCCGTTAAATTCAAATATCTGTTGATTATTTTTAACTAATAGCTGTATATTTCATTAAGCTACAATCTTTTTGTCTTCTGCCAATATTATTATTATTTAGCTTTTTGCACATCAAACTTTTGGCAGTACTTTACAATAACAATGCATTTACAATTTACTAAGGTAACTTAGGTGTTAACATTTGCTCAACTTGTTCTAATGTACACATACTTATTTATATATTAAATAAATGTCAATCAGGCTGAATTGTTCTCTTGAAATGCTATAAACAATATGAGGTCAAAATAAAAATGTTTTATTTAATTAAAATGACTAAGAAAGTTTAGTAAATGGCAAAGCAACTGTGCAACAAGCAAAACAAGCTATTTCCTTTAACTAAAGTAGGGTTAACTAGAGTGAAGTATATTTATATGAATCCAATTTAAATACTTTGTTTAAAAAAATATCATGTTCCGCCTCCATGCACAGAACACGCCACACGTTGCCATAAAGGGGGCTATGGTTACACCCAGATCCATGGATTTTTTGCCACCCTCATTTTACAGGCAAACCACAAGCCCAGCCAAAAACTCAAATGGGTCAGGGAACAAAGGCACATCAAAGCCACACAACCAGGTCATGCACACACAGGCTAATGTGCTCCCAAGATGCAGCCATTCAACCTAAAACCAGGACCTTTGATGATAGCAGCCTGATGGACCATTGTTAAAAAAGAAGCCATCAGCAAATATGAGCAAATCTACTCTCAAGATAATGCAGGCCTGAACTACACACACTGAGACCAGAGCGAGGCACAGCATGATATAGAGTCTGATAATGAAAAATACAGTACTTCTATCAATGAGCGTGCATGTGTGAGCGTGTGCGTGCATGTGTTTCATCTGCGCTCATAATAAACCTAAAACAAAGACTTACATTTCTAGTCTGAGCGTTATCGCCCGGATTCGCTTTTTAATCTCGTCCTCGGCCTTCTGAGTTCCTCTTACACCACCGTCCTCTGACTAGACAAGAAACAGACACAAAAGGAGAGACCAAAGGAAATGTTACTAGACAATGGGAAATGTTTCGGGCTTTCAGTTTGAGAGGTTGAAAGAGGTCTGAGACAACAGCTTCTCGCATGGCCAGAGCGCAGGGCAGAGCCACCAGCCGGTTCCCAGTGGAGCTGGAAACTCTCCCCACAATACACTTCTCAACACTGGGCCAGGATAAGAGCGGCTTTCTCTCGCTCTCCTGAGGCCCTGCAGCTGAACCCAGACCTGATGTATCTGTCATCTAGAGAGGAGAGCAGAGGCAGCTGACATGCCCGAGCTTGTGGTCACATGCGAGAAGCACTGGGACCTATTTGTCCACTGGTTCAATTTGGTTCAGAGAGGAAACGAGAGCATATTAGGGAGAGAGGAGAAGAAAACATACTTTGTTTTTTTTTTGTTTTTGTTTTTTTTTAGTTTGCATGACATGAAGTATCAAACTGAGGTTTTTATAAATAAATACTTAATATGTATAAAATGTATATCACATTTTAGTTAATCAAATAAAGCAACTACGTTTTATTTTATTCTAATTTATTTTTTTTTGCTTTTGATTATTATCGTTATTATTAATCAGACACAGTCAGGCACAAACAGTATTTAGCTAAGCAGAAAATTTGCTTAGTCCAGAATTCTGCCCCACATGTACATAATACACCAAACATGATCTGGCTCATCCAGTATATTTTCTTTCAGCATGCCAGGCAAATCATATGAGCAGCCAAAAACAGTAAATCTTATATTATACACCATATACACTACAGTAATACCAGTATGTTCTGATTGGCTGTGACGGCCATGTCAGCATTTTCACTTTCAGCAAAGACAGACAATGCAGCATCTAACCATATATATTGCTAATCTCAATAACTCCTATTTTACTTAACAATTTCCCCCTTAAAATAAGGTTTAAACAGCAGCAGTTTTAACCCAATCAATACACAGAACACTAAACAAGACACATGGAGAAATTAATTTTCCCATTACTATGAATTAATATTTAATATTTCCCAAAGACAATGAATTACTTTCGCTAGTATCTTCAGCCCTTTGAACCGCACTGTACTGCACATCTTTTAATTTCACTGTTAATTGTATGCAATGCATGAAAAAACACAATCATATATAACCCTATACCTGTTGTTAACCTGCCCCAGACTGTTTAATTGTCAAACTTGCATGTACAATGTAAGTCGCACCACAACATACTCAACGCAGTCCATTAAAGCAGGAAACAAGCAGGCCCGCAGCACAGCTATTACAGATCTGCAGAGCCTGATACATTCTGACTCTTTGTGTAATTGTCTCTTGCATCTGAATACAAATTCCCAGCCCCCGTGATTCGTCATATTTATTTATTCCTTTTTCCTCCAGCTACATCTTTTATTAGTCCTGCTCTCAGTGTCAGGATTTAATTTCTGCAGGAAAAAACAACACAGGCAGTTGATTATTGTTATTAAGAATGTGATATTGCAACGTCAGAAAACAAATCTATGGCGCATTAAAGTGACAGATTAGAGGGAGGAGTGTTCATTTACAAGTGTTAAGACATCACGTCGCATTGCCCAGCAACAGCAAATGAAAATCAACTGTTTCCTACTGTTTGTGTGATACAGACGGAAGCTCGAGGGGAGGTGAGGGAAAGGAGTGAGAACGGTAACTGTCAGCGTTAGAGGAGGGGCAAAGATGCTAGGATCGCGGCCCCCCTTTCCCCGAAGATGAAGCGGACCCCTCCTCCATTTACCTAGAGAAATGAAGCAGTTTTATCTCCTCATCTCTGAGGCACCATGTGCAAGATATGACCAACAACGGGGGAAATTATGGAGGAGATTATCCGTGTCATTGTAACATTACATAAACTCTCATTTCCTTTTCATCCTGAATAAAGGCGGTTATGCTTACCAACCTAACAAATTTCACAAATATGAACATTATGTTAAAAGGTCCAATTTGACAAGCTTGGTATTAGTCTTAATAAGAAAGACACAGCAGGATACTTTTGTGACGTAGTATGTGATAACACATCAATAGTACCAGAAGTGTTATAATGATAATGGTGTAAAGGTGGTGATACTTATGTAATAATGTAAGAAAAAAAAAGTAATGCCCTCAATGTGAGCAACAGTGGAAATGGTGGAGTGGCTGGAATAATCATAATGGATTTAAAAGTGCTAGCAATGGTGTAGCATTAATAATGTAACAATGGTAGCGATGATGTAACAATAGCCAGGATGACAGTTGAGAGCAATTGTTGGGTTCTCAGAAGAAACCACATTTGCTTTGTCTGAAGGGGAATTGACTGTTAATGATAACTTATAAACCATTCACGACAGACCTACTGTAAGCTAGTAGGTTATTAGCAGTAATGGTGCAACCGATGCAGTAATGGTACTTTTGCTTTATATTTTGTTTCATTTTGTGTGTGTCGTGTAGAAAAAAGAAAAGAAAAGAAAAAGAAGCCTAAAAGCCAATCAAAGTTTGATATCATAATGCAACAATTTCTTTAATAAATGACTTGCAAAATTTACTTAAACTGGAGATACAATTGACAGCAAAACCATATTATTTGCAAACTAATTGGAAGAGGCGGTTACCTCTAGAATATACTGTAGAAAGCAAATTTATGACAATCGCAGCACAAATGTAGGTCATTTAATATCCAATCATAAACACTAATTAATTTATAAAACCAAATCAGCAAATCTTGAGCACCAAATCAGTATATGGGAAGGATTTCTGAAGGACTGTGTGACTGAAGAGTGGAGTAATGGTTATTAGAGTAGTAAACATTGACATAACATCAGAATATAGACCTGAAGCATTTAGATAGTCATCTCTGAAGATCAAAAAGCAATAAAAAAAAAAAAAGTAAAACAAAAGAATAAAATTAAATCAGACGTAATGGCAAATCACAGTGAAGCAGACATTGTGATTCATTTTAATTTTCTCATTGAATTTATTTTTATTAAGCTAGAAACTTGAAGCTTTTTGTGTAAGCTTTTTAACCTCTGTATTCTGCATCATGCCCTCAGATATGTGACCGCTGTCTGATTTCAAAGCGAGTTGACAATCAAAACCAGAGGTTCGCCAATGTGTGAGAGAGTTATGCTGTTATTTATTAATTTTGATGAGTAACTATAAAACACAAACTGAGAATATACATGTGATGCTTGGGTTGTCCTCTCTGACCGGATTCATATTTTGTGCAACACACCTTCACTGTTCAGCACTGATTTTAATGCAAGGCTAAACTGATTGAAGAATGGACACTAAAAAATAACTCTTTGGCCCCAAAATTCTGTCCTGTCCACCCTCACGTTGTTCCAAACCTGTATGGTTTGGAAGACCACATTAGAAGTTAATGTAGCATGCTTAGATCTGACATATTTGGTCAATTTTAACTTTCATTGCATGCTATGAATATGAATAATGCCAATCTACATAAACATTTTTTTTTTTCTACATTTTATTATTATTATTTCAATTCCTTTAAACTTACCCATAAACTTACATTTAATTTACTGAATTTTACAGATAATTAGGAATTCAACACAGATCATGCATTCTGGCCATAGTGATTGGATTATTTTTAAAATGGTTCACACATTTCTATAAAATCTATAAAACTTTCAATGTTTTATCAAATTTGCTTTTCAACAAAAAAAGAAAGTAAGTTTATTCAAAGTGTTTATTTGAATTTGAGTTAATTTTATTTTCTACTACCTTAAAATTCAATTGCAATTCTGCATACTGTTTGCCATCTCAAATCAAATGAAATTCTAATTAAAATTCTGAACTCAGTATTATTTCTGTTCAGAATGGCATGCATTCTTGCTACTACTTAATGCTTTCACTACTACGTGAATTCGTTCAACATAAAATTAAAAATTGCTAAGCAAATCCGGTCTAATTAGCTACAAACTAGCAAGGATATATTAATATACCAAAAGTATCTATTTTAAAAATGCACATGAACGTGTAGTAACATATAAAAAAAAGATGACACTGATCTATAACTTGATCATCACAGCAACCTAACTCAAATATTCCATCTGTTCTATAAGATTTTACTTTTAAGTTCACATTCTCCCATATCTGCAGTCACTGGCACTGAATTATCTGCAATGATCTAAATCACAATTGTACAATAGGAGATTATTTTTCCTCAGGAGCTTTCTGGTTAGACTGCTCGACAGGAGCGTAGAGAGCCGAATCAATTACCGAGGTCAGGCTGGCCTTAGGAGCACTTCTTAGAAAGTCTTATTCTTGTTATGCAAGCCTGCTCAGTATATTAGAGCTGATTTCGATGGACAGTGTATAATGTATGATACATTAATCTCCACTATTTCAATTTCTGAGACCGGGGCTGTAAAATTCTTATGCTGCATATCTAATTCTCTTTTTTCCCTGTTCCCCCTGAATAGCCGATTTATGCCTCTCTCAGAAGCTGGGGTGCAGCTCCCATTGTGGACCCTATGGTACATTAAGAACAGCCAACATCAGCTCTCAAATCTTATCTTGTTAAATCAGACAAACGCAAGTGGCTGAAAGGGAGAGAATTAATGGGAAGGATGCTGGAGGGAGAGAACAGAGCATTTTAATGTAGGGTGTGTGTGTGAGGGGAGGACACGGCTCAGTGAAGATGGGTATCTGCCGCTAGGGTTGCGGTAACGCTGCTGGCGTCTTGGGTTCATCTCCCTGCTGTTGGCAGTGTCGACTGTGCCATAGCTGATGTATCTAATTCATCTGGAAGTGTGATAGTTTATGACACAGAAGATTCAGAAAGTGTGTTCAGAAATGAAATTAAATATCGTAATGTGGTCTACCGTGAAAGAGAGAGGAAAACCAAAAACAAGAAGGTAAAGGAGTAATTGATGGGTTTAGGGTTCAAATCTCTTGGCTAACCACTGCATGCTTACCTATGAAAAGTTATCTTGAATCATGTCTCTCTAACCCCAATCCCTGCAAACCACTTCTAGCCCTGTCTTCCTCTCTCTCAGGAGCCACCCGCTCATACTAAGGATGATAACTATCAACTTTGAATAATTCCGCTACAAGTTGCTACAAGAACAGGGAACTGCAAACCACAAATATATTCTATTTTGAAGTGTAGTTAAATCTGTAAAATGTAATGTTTTTCCGTATATGATAAAGTCCTGGCAAGTTCGTTTTTATGTAATTTTTCAAAGGTTATGGTTTTACATACCAGCTCACTGGTCTTTAAAAAAAGTGTAGGAATGACTGTAAACGAATGCAAAGTACAAAGTAAAGCGATGACCAATGGAAAAGAAACAATTCAACAATTTTGTGGAGCAAGAACAAACCAAAACAGTCTAGTCAAGTGATTCCCAACCAGGCATACGTGTACCCCAGGGGGTCCTTAAGCAGGTTTCAGGTGGTACTTGGATTAAAATTTTGCTTTGTTAAACTTGTCTTTTGTGTCTGTAAGTCATAACTTCTCATTAAAATGCATCCAAATGAATTTGTTTGTGGGTGATATTTCATACTTGAGCTTGTGTGGTATTTAGATTCCACCGTACAGAGTGCAAATTAGTTTGAGCACTTTTGTTAAACATCTCATCTGGGTTTCATTTATAAATACATGGGCTCTTAGGTCTTTCTAGAGAGTTTCTCTGCAACTATCTGTTTAACTGAAAATAAATCGACTCAAGTGTCTTCTTAAAGGGTTACTGCAGCCCAAAATGAAAATTTAGTTATTAATCACTTACACTACACCTGTGTTGCTCCAAACCCGTGAAAGATCTTTTTGTCTTCAGAATGGATATTAAGATATTTCAGATGAAAACTGACTGCCAAGTAAATATCACTGTCAAGATCCAGAAAAGTATGGAAGACATTGTCGAAATCTGCCATCAGTGGTTCAATCTGAACTTTATGAAGTGACTAAATACTTCTTGTACATAAAGAAAATAAAAATAGCGACTTTATATTCATAAAGTTCAGACTGAATCACTGATTAACAGTAATTGACTAATAGTACTGATTATTTAATAATGTAATAAATGACCACTTTAAAACTCTAAAGTCTGAATTTTAAGACCCTGACATCTGTGCTTATTTCCATAAATTATGATTTTGTGACTAGATTTTTGCTACAAAATGATCTTAGAATGAAAGCATAAATAATATTGAGGTATCTTTTTGATTTAATTTTTTTCCATTTCTGGAACAAGTAGCCACGTCAAAACATGATGAACAACAAGGAATTATATTTTTGGAATGGTTTCTATTTCTGCAATATTGCAGCTGACAGCTCAGGCACCGATTGTGTTTTGTATATTAAAATTGTTTAATTTGACATTGAATACAATTTTGCAAGACTTTAACAGTTATAATGAAAAATGCAATGAATAACTTACCTCCGATCTTGAAAATATCTTGATGGATATTAAATTAAAATAGAAACTTACAATTTTGAACTATACGTATATAGAGTAGGCCTATATATAAAAATTCATGATGAAGATCGAATCAGTCACTGAGTATGTATTATGAGTAATGTTACAACTGTTTTCTTTAATTTTGCACTTCTTTCTAAGTGCAAGACAGCAGTGCACTGAGCCCATCCACATGATTTTCCGATTGGCTATGATTTTTGACTGACTTTGCTATGTTTTGTAGATATGTGGCAGACAAACTAACTTGCTTCCAGATTTTTATTGCATTGTGTCGAGTTAGGACATGGTGTAATATTAGATAATTGGAACATTTGTGGCTTGGTATCAATGAAGGGGCCATCAGGGAATACTGGTCTATTAAGTCTAATACCCTAGCTGCAGATAAATACATACAATTTTAAATTTGGAAGTGCCATTGGATTACAGAGCCAGAGTACATGTTCTCTTATATCATTGCTATTCTGTCAGAAGAAGCTGTCCAGGCCCTGAGGTCATGATACAGGGTCCACAGTGGAGGGGCTAATTTGATTGTGGCAGAACAATGGCACTGTAGCCTCCCTCCTAGAAACGCATACTAATTACAAAGCCTGCCCTTGATCCTGACCTTGGTGGGTCACTTAGCAGTTGTGATCTGTCTCTGACTCTTAATAAAGTCTCTTTCACCCTTGTGAACCAGAGTGGCAGCCTCTCCTCTCGTTTTCTCTTTCGCTCGCTCTCCCTCTCTCTCAGTCCCTAATTACCAGCATGCTAAGCGGGCAGAGACGTAATGACTGGGGCCATCACTCTCTCAGTGCCTTGCAAAACCAATTCCAGTGACAATCGTTTCAAATGAACTGCAACACTCACTTGCTGTCCTGAAGGGAAAAAAATTAATTAATTAATTAAATGAAGAATAATATGGGTGATACTGCAGCCTACTTGGAAAGCACGTTATTGGAAATTCAGCAACATTTACACAAATTTAAAAAATGGAACTAATTATGATTGTAATTATAATAATAGAAATGATAAAAAAAGAAACAAAAATTATACTATTATTATTATTATTATTATATGGAACTTTGACCACAATATATATTTGTATCAACATTCAACAATGTTGTGTGGGTCAAATTTTCTATTTTTCTTTTTTAATGCCACAAATCATAAGGATGTTAAGTAAACATCATCTTCCATGAAGATATTTTGTAAATATCCTATCAAAACTGAATTCTGATTAGTAATATGCATCGCCAAGAACTTTAAAACTGATTTTCTCAAAAATGTTTGCACCCTCGAATTCCAGATATTTAAATAGTTCTATCTCAGCAAATAGTGTCCTATCAATAGAATCTTATTTATTCAGCTTTTAGATGAAGCATAAACCTCAATTAAAAAAAATCTATAAATAAATAAAATAAAAACTGATCCTTACGACTTATTTTGTGGTTCAGGGTAACATACTGGTCACACTATATTTTAATGTCCAACTCTCACGATAAGCTTATTATTAATTACAACTTTTGCCTTAATAAATGCATAATTACTGCTTATTAATAGTTAATATAATAACCGTATATAATTTTAGGTATTGGGTAGGATTAAGGGTGTAGAATATTATCATGCAGAATATGTGGTTTATAAAAAGGCCTACTGATAAACAGCCAACATGTTAGTAATATGCATGCTAATGAATAACTAGTCAATAGTGAGGATCGGTCCCCATACCAAGTGTTATCTTATTATAATTACTACACCTTTGAAAAATGTCTAGTGTCTAGTGAATTCTACCAAGTAATGTTATTTTTTCTTCTCATTCATAGTTCCAGTAAACATGTATCTGAAAAAGTCAACATCATAACCCATAAAGTCATTTAACTGCACTAATATTAGCAAGAACTATTAGATGTGCATTAAATAGACTGAACAAAACTGAATAGCCATATTCCATTTATTCACTTGAAATGACCACAGCTGACATTTAATGCTTAAAAAATGAATAATAATAATCAAAAAAATGTGGCCACCTATCAAATCCTATCATTTCAATCCAACTATTTCTTTAAGCTAAGGTAATCTCCAAGATTTTTTTTTCATGTGCAAATGTCATAATTTTGTTATTATTATTAAGTGTATTTGGCATAACATTTTTGTTTTTTTGCATCACACCTCTGCACTATAAACACATACATGCATCACTCCGTCTGCATTATTAAGCAAATGTCATTATTTTTGCATAAATCTATTTACATTTTTTTCTTCTTCCAGAATTTCCTCTAACAGCATGCAGACATTATGAGTAGTCGATGAAGCCCTCGTTCTGTGGGCTAGAGCGACAGTGCAGGTTTAAAATGCAACCCCAGGAGGCCAAACAATAAGCCAGTGACAGGGAAGAGAGGGGGGAGTCCAGACAGTCAAGAATAATGGCTGCATCTTTCAAGTTGGATCAGGTCCTTCTGTAATGAAGAGAGGAGCTCTTTTCCTCTTGTGTGACAGCGACAGCAAGAGAGAGAGAGAGAGAGAATCATCTTGGGTCTTGGTCTCTCCGGTGTGGGATATGCAGAGACCGAATGAGGGGAGAGAGAGAAAGAACAGCAGGGAGGCTGGGATAATTACACACTGTTTGTGCATCCAGGAATACGAATCCGGAATGCTGGCGTGACGGCGAAGAGACTGAGCACTGATGCTGTTTTTAATGAAAACAAAAAGAAAAAAAAAACCTTATTTACTCCACTCAGATCGTTTACTTTTTACAGTGTCACAATTAATTGTACTACAGAACAGAGGCTTGTGTTTACATACAGTATATGTGTGTATATAGTTTCAGATGCTTTGGTTCTCTAATTCTCTTTTTCCTTTTTTTATTCTTCTCTTTTTAGAGTTGAAGTGTGTTCACACTTGGTAGCCGACAGTGAAAGAACAAGCCGTGATTTCAGCAGTAATCTACCCTGCGGCCCACTCCAGTTCCTTTAAATGAGGGGACAGGCGCACACAAGAGCACACATTCACGAATAAACAGCACCCGGCTTAGAGAGGATGAAAGAAAGTGAGTTCTCACCGCTAACCGCACCTCCTTGCAGTTCATTTTCATGCAACAAATACTGAATATTTCTCAAGTGGCAGGAACAGCAGTTTACTACACATTCATGCTAGACCACAATATATATAAATATATATAAAGTGACAGGAATGGCAGTTAATATTGGCTATTCTATAATTTGCTTTTGTCATTTTAATTAGTCCCAATGACTGTCAAGGTCCAGAAAAGCATGAAAGACATCATCACAAATAGTCCATCTGTCATCAGTGGTTCAATCTGAATTGTATGAAGTGGCATGAATACTTTTGTATGCAAATAGAACATATATATATATATATTCTGACACAGAAGATCATACGCATTTTGTGTCCAGGGAATATTTTCCAAAATGGCTCTACGGTGACAAGTTTTTATTTTTTCTTATTTACTTTTATAAAAGTCATTATTTTATGACACTGTTCATTAAGTGGAAGTCAATAGAACAGTCAAAAGTCTCCCTTTATTTTACTTTATTTCAGTTTTATTTTATTAGCCAAACAAATATTTGACAGTTTACAATAACAGCACAGTGCTATATGGTTGTTTCCCAGATTTGCTCACCATTGGCAGGTCTTGTACAAAAGTTAACTCAGAACTCTGCATATGCATGAGTGACCACAGTAAACTCGGTCAGTCCCGCCGTGCACAGCATGAGTGTAAAACGTCCACCGGGTGTGTTGTAATGAAGAGCTGTTTCATTCCCCCGACCGTCAGGGTTCTCTCTCAATGAATACCACACTTACTGTATCATCTATCAGTCCTGGCAGCCACACTGTCACACACAACTTCCTGCCCTACGTGTGTGTGTGTGTGTGTGTGTGTGCAGTGCAGTGAGGCCTGGGCTGTGGTGGGCTATAATGAGGCCCTTTGGTGGCTGTAAAGACTAGAGAGGAGAGAGAGAGGAGGAATCGCACATATAGCTCTATTTGTCTTACAAATATCACACTAACTACCAATTACAGCACCATAAACCTCCTGCCTACTGCTTACCTCCCTACCCATAATGCAGGACACACAGATGCACTGGGCTCCTCTCTCTCTCTTTCGCTCTCTCTTTCTCTCAGCTGGTGTGGTAAAAGAAGCTGTGGTCGCTGATGCAGAAAGCACAATCAATGAGGCTGGTAATGAGGTCTTTCTTAAAGAGTAGAGGGGCTGCTGGATTAATACTAGGATAGAAACAGAACAGGGCAAACCTGGCACTGGCACTTCCGGTTTCACTGCACTCTGGCCAAGGGTGAAGCTGGCAGCAATCACTGCAAATTAATCCTGAAGAAATGAAAAAGAATGTATAAATTAAAATTAATATATATATATATATATGTTATTTTAATGATGCATTACAGGTAAATATAACGGTCGATTTAGAGGTTTTGGGGGGGTTTACAAGAGTGACGCCACACAAAAAAAAGATCGACATTTTTAAATATGCAGTTCTTAAGAAAAAGTTTTGGGATTTTGAAAAATATATTAATATTTAAATTATTTAGCATTTTTATTTATTTAAAAAATAAAAGAAGTGAAACAAAAAACGTTTCTTTAATTTCCATCAAGATAAAGTAATTTGTAATAGACTTTCATGCAATGAGGTAAAAGAGGCTATTATATGCATATATATATACGTGTGTGTGTGTGTGTGTGTGTGTACAGTATATATTACTGTGTTACATAATACAAAAAGAACACAGTTTCGAACAGTCAGCTTTTCATCTTTTTATTTTTTTAGGGGGGAAAGAGGTTGAAGTTCAGTTTGCACTATTTATTCTTCTCAAAAACACCTGTAATCAAATTCTGTGAAGATGGAAAATAAGCCTATTAAAAATACTGCGTTACCATCTGAGGATTCTGTGTTTCTAATACATATTTCCATTTGCTGTCGAAAATAGGCCACTGATGGACAGAGCCTGCCAATAAACATGAGCTTATTAGCTAACGAGAGAGTCATCAGCGGCGGATTTAACATCTTTCCACCACTCATCCGCTGGAGGTGTGGAGAGTTGCCCCCGCTGCCTGGATCTCTGAGCCCAGGCCAAGCTTCACGCTCTGGGGCCGCAGATCCAGCCGGCCGGCCTCTCCTGTGTGGCCCACAGCCCTCACATTAACAGCTAAGCCTCAGCTGCTGGAAATGTTATTCTAATTAACAGGGGATTAAGTCATCATCTTCTCATGTAATACAGTCTGGATGGGAATTTCAATATGGAACGCCGGGCCAAAAAAAAAAAGGCAGTTAGCATCTCAATAAATTACTCTTGACCCCCAGGATGACAGTCCATTGGCGCATCAATTGCCTGCCAATTAAAACGACCCGTCCTTGCCAAAACTTTATTGGGATGGTTTGGGTTTTTCATCTGAACACAAATCATTGGGCTAGAGATGGAAGAGGGTACTACATGGCTGGCTGAGATCGCAAGTCTGATGGGAATTCTGACAAGTTTGTACAATAAAGTCTACAGAGCTATCACTGGCCTGACAGCTCCGCAAAAACAGTTTCTTGTGAAGCGCAGATCTTTGATAAATGACCATATGTGGATTGTCACAGGCGAAGAGATGAGAAACGTAAACACAAGCGGTCCGAGCAGACTTCAGAGTAACTGGACAGAAAGAGGGAGCCCTAACAAGCCCACTAGGCCCGCACTTTGATTGTCTCGAACGACTCCCTTTTTAAAAATGCATCAGTCATGTCGTGACATTTGACTAAGACTTATGGACTTAAAACTAGCTCAGTGGGGAGACCGTTTGGAGTGTGCAGACTCGACCAGTGTATTATGTTCTTTGGAGCGAGCATGGATTGTGCCATTGAGAGACCCACTCATAAAAGGATTTGGACAGACCCAAAAAGAAATCAGCATGGCTCTTAGAATGGCTAACCCTGATGCAACCTGATGCAATTTACAGACACAAAAACAAAATATGTCAACAACAACAACAAAAAATCTGTTAAGTGTCAACCAAACCAGAGCTAAAACACTGCACTGTTATTCCAAAGGCCCCAATCAGAGAAGTCTATTTTAAATCATTTATACAACTCTAATCTACAGTATCTAGGACACACAGCACACATTATTTTAAGTTATCATAAAAAGTAATATTAAATAAGATGGTGTGACAAACAAAGTGACCGGTGGCTTTAACTTCCTCTGTATAAGAACTATTTTTTGTTTTGTTTTGTTTTCTTAAGAGAGGAGACAAATAAAACGAGGATGAGACTGGGTAAATTGACAGGCAGTCAGCAGGACTCCCTCTATGTGCTAAAGCATTGTTTTCTGCTCAGCTAAGCAGCAGCGAATTGATACGTTCGCAATGAAGTGCAATGACAATTAAATTGTAACTGACCTGCATGTAACCATCATTATGTCTTTTCTCTTTACTGCCATCCCTGTTATTTAATCACACAGCATGCAAGCTTTTTTATTAGGCAGTAACACTGAGGGCTACATCCTCCTGCCTATAAACACTCAAACCGAGGAACAATCACTTCACCCACCCGAGAGAAAAGCTCTATCCTGCTTCGCTGAATCACTGAGGGTGGAGTTTGTGCTGAGGTGCTGAAATGCTGAAGATTCCTTTGAAAATATGAAAAAAGTCTGGATGCTACAAATTCTAACCTACCACTGAAGTAAAACAATTAAAAATGGGGAGAAAATCTCATTGTGAAATAAATGTTTTTCTCCAATACTTGTTGACCACAATTATCGGCATCCCTAGAAAAATATCTCTGAAGTACATTCCCATTCATATTCACAATTTTGAGTGCTCCAGGGAGATTATGAACATGAAAATATCCAGCCCTGGCTTCCTGTTTCACAGAAATATATATAGGAGGGGAAACAAAGCCAAAACTCCCTTAATCATCAACACAATGAAAAAAATCTAAGAACATATTTCTTATATGCTGCAAAAGATTCACATATCAGTGAAGTGGCTTTAAGAAAAGAGCTAGAGCAGTGACAATTTACATTTCCACCAGCAGGGAAATAATTAAGAATATCCAATAATCATACAATGTTAGGGAATTTCATCCTAAGGTCGCCGTGATTTTGCCAAGACATGATCCTGGATCACCATCTTTTGTTGATTCTGGATCAACATCACTGTTCAAAAATATAGACTTATCCCAATCCCAATCCCTACCCCTAAACCCAAAATGTATGCCTAAAATCGATGAGAAATGATAGCTGATTAACAGGGGTGTAGAAGCACCTAACCATGATTAAAGGTCTAAAACAGATATTTTCAGACAAATTATTCCTCAATTCTGATTGGTTGATTGAAATATTGTTCCAGGATCATCAAAGATCATCCTAATACACTGCGAGGAGTAGAGTGGCTAAAGACTCTTCAAATACCACAGCTGGAGAATTGCAGAAAACAGTTGAGTCTCAGGGTCAGAAAACCTTTCGTCAAAAAAATAACAGTCCCTACATCAGCACATGTTGTTTGTGAGGGTTTAAGAAAAAATATCCTCGCTCATCTAAAAACTCTAAAAAATCTCCAGCATGTTCAGTTGTCAGACAGGACTGGAACTACAAATGGGACTGGCTTCTATGATCAGATGAAACTAAAAAATTGCAGCAATCACTCAAGACGGGTTTGGTGAACACAGGGATTAAAAGTACTCCATGTGTATAATGAAGTGTACTTCTGTATTTTTGATGTTGTGGGTCTATATTTCTGCTGGAGGTCCTGGACATCTTGTTTAGACACATTTCATCATGGATTCTATCAAATACCAACAGATAAAAATCAATAATTCACTGAAGAAATCTTACAATGGTTGGGTCTTCCACTGGGAAAATAATCCAAAACAAACATCAAAATAAACACAAAAATGAGTCACTGAGCACAAATTGAAGCTTTTGCCATGGCCGTCCCAGTCTTCTGTAATTTCTTTGAATGAAAGATCAAAAGGATAAATAATGCAGATTTATTTTCACAGCCACCTTTGCTCAGATTTACAAAGGATGCCAATATTAGTGGAGGGCATATACTGTATAGGGCATATATATATATATATATATGTATAGATATAGATAGATAGATAGATAGATAGATAGATAGATATTTGCGTCCCCGCTCTCTTCACGGCATTGTCCAGCTCCTCCCGTGTAGTTCTGGGCTGATTCTTCACTATTCTTAGCATCACTGATACCCCACGAGGAGAAATCTTCCATGGGGTCCCAGTCCGAGGGACACTGACAGTCATCCTTAGCCTTTTCCATTTTCTGACAATTGCTCTAACAGTTGTTCTTTTTTCACCAAGCTGCTTGGCAATTGCCCCGTAGCCCTTCCAGCTTTGTTAAGGTCTACAATTTAGTCTCTTGTGTCTTTTGACAGCTCTTTGGTTTTGCCCATGTTGCTACTTAGACTTTGACTGATTGTGGAGAGCACAGGTGTCTTTATGACAGCTAACAACCTCAAACAGGTGCTACTAATTTAGAATCACGCGTGTAGCTGGGCTATATAAAAGCAAAATAACAGGTCTTTGAAGGTCAGAAATCTGTCTGATAAGCAAGTGATCAAATACTTATTTGAGTAATTCCCAAATTGTTAAAAAAATCATACAATACAATACTACAGCTCAAAAGTGTGTAGAGATACAGAATCCTCATTATTAATGTTGAAAACAGCTGTGCTGCTTTAGAAATAACATTTATTTATTTATTGTGATAATAATAAAAAAAGACTTTCACTTTTGATCAATTTAACGCTAATCTTTGTCCCTACTAAGAAAAAAAAATACTGTTTGAAAACACTATTTTTTTTACTATTTTTACAATCCTGCTCAGTGATGCTAATAGTGCGGAAATGACACACTTCACCTTTAACTTCCAGCCAATCAGCTCTATCAGAGGCTGTCACTTTAATAATGGGAACGTTGTGCATTATACAGAGATTACAAATGTGACTGTGGCTTTGAAAATGCTCATGCCTGGAAATATATATGCTTATTTCTGCACACTATCCATGTAGAATGAGAATGCTTTCAATCCTGGTAGATCTCTGCATTTATTTTACTCCCTGAATTACTCTAACATATAAGCACACAAATACAATCACAAGCATACAAACATTACAACCTTTCTAGAATAGCCAGTGCATTTTCATTTGCATAACAATTTCCTCTTGTTTCTCTGGTTAGATGGAATTCACAGCATGATGTCTGCATAGTGAGCGCCAGGTCATTGCTATGTATATGTGGCAACAACAGAGAGAGAGATATGAAGAGAGAAACAAGCCAAAAACTCTGTGATAAAGGTATAATATCACACACACGTAGCATGGTAAATGGCTAATAAAAATTCCTATTACATTCCAATGCATAACATTATTAATATTGTTGTATAATATTACTAACTGCAAAAAAATAAATAAAAATAAATATATTAAAATTAAATTAAATAAAATAATAAATCACATTTCCATCATTAAGTAAGAGTAAGAGTAGTCTTTATTAATACCAAAGGAAATTGTTTCTCCAGTGGCTGCATATTTCTACAGATACAATGACATAAGAAGATAAACAGAATAAAAATACAGTATAAGTCAACTTGCATATATAAATAGAATAAAAAATATATTGTACACGTATAAGAAAAAAAAATACAAATACTGACTGTACAGAAAAGTGCAGAGTTGTCTCTTGACTTGATTGCATAATTGTTATTGCACACAAGATAAGGAATCAGATTTTCATTGGACATCAAGTGGGGACCCAATTCAGCACCAAAATAGTTATCATGCCATACAAAGGTCGGATAAAAAATGTCTTTGAAATCAAACACTGAAATCCATTAGCGTCATTAATCAATATAGTCTGAATAGAGAAATTGGCATTTCCAAAGGTCTCTTGTAATTTGATGGTTTTATGCTTATAAAAGCCATTAATTCAATTACAAACCAGATTTAGCCTCGTAAGGGAATTTGCTTCATTGCTTTATGAAGACGTACATGTCACACAAAATGTCCATGTTAGCACCTGTCTGATTTGACTAGCTGCTGCTTTTTACCTTTTCCTGGGGAATTGAAAGGGAATTATGTACCTTTCCTTTTAAAAGATAAATTGTATTATTTGCACTAATGTTGTTTTGTAGCAGCCCTGTCTATTCTATCCTGTGCTTGTTTCATTAATGGCTAAGGCACTTAAAATACAAGCCTTTTGATTCCATTCACACCTCTTTTTTGCCTCTCTCTCTCACACACACTTCCTCTCACCTCTTTGAGGAACACTTTGGTCCCAATTACTTGCATGCTATTTCAGTAACAGGGTCACATTATAAGAGAGATGTAAATTTTTTTTACCTTTTTTAGCGCTTTCATTTGCATTGCATTGTCAGGAAAAGAGTTTCAGGGTCACATGCGACAAGTGACCATAATCTGTTGTTTTGAGTATTAGGTGTAACATAATCTGTTTTGTGTTTTTACTTTAGTTTGTTCATGCATTTTATGTACATTTCAGCTTCTTAATCTTAATATGTGCTTCTTTATTATGTTAAGAATAGCTGGGTTTGTTTTTCCAGAAAGCCAGTAGTTTTAGTCCTTTTTAACCTCCTGAAAGCCTTTTTTTTTTTTTCTCCAAATGCCATAAATTTGTTTTACTTTTGTACATGTTTCACAAAATGCAGATGGTAAATCTGTTTCATTCTTTTAAAGACCCTGTAAAACACAATCTATCATGTTGTATATCTTGTATAATAATTGCAATAACTTGGATTCATTAAAGTGTTGTATGCATTAAACAAGTGCATTAAATATGCATTAAATCACGGCTCATACTTCTTTACAGATAGATGTTCACAGCTCACGTTAACACAGTCTGTTAATAAAAAATGTAACTGCATATCTATTTTTTATAATTCAGCTTATATATTAAAGCGTGCATGTGGAGTAATTTATGTGGCACTAGTGTCGTAAAACTTGTTGTAAAAATAATATATTTTTTTTCTCTCTAAACTTATGCCATTGTTTGTGAAACTTAAACATACTGCCAATTTTGTAAGCTGTTAGGGTTAGGATGAGAAAACTTAAAAGTAACTTTGCTTCATAAGACCTCAATATCATCAGAATCATGGGTGTTAACTTTTTATTTTACTTTTACATTTTTTCTGTTTAAATTAGGATTGTTTGGATTTGAGCATTAAGCCGGGCATACACTGTACGATTACCAAATACAGTTCCTTGCCCAATTAAGGGTTAATGTTGATGTAACTTTAGCTCTAAACAACCCAGAATGAGCATCATAAAGTTCTGTGATTTGAAGTTGTTGCTTCTTACCTCCAGTTCACGCTGTAAAATGGACAGACCATATTGGCCACGTCTGCGCAGCCAATTCCTTGTCCAAATATGCCGTTTTCGCTTCCTTGCGGAGCTTTCTGCACACAAAATTGCACAAATAGCCAAGGCAGCGCTTTTCGCTCTGGTGATCCTCATCATTCCTTGTCAGCATCCTACTTCCGTGTTGTTGTTGGTCGTCGTCTTCTGTTTCAAGTCCGACGTGCGATATTGGACGCACAGTGTGAGCGTTGAGATCGCATAAGAGCATCGGGTAGTACAGTGTGAGAACATAAATCCTGAGCTGTGAACTTTTACACCCTGCGATTCTGTCGTGCAGTTTGAGCTAGAGCCAAGAGCAACAATTGAAAATATCACACAGTGTCACCAGGCCTTTACAGTTGGTGTATTTTTGTTGTTGTTGTTGTTATTATAAGTGTTTGTGGACGGCCAAAAGTCTCACTTCGCAATGTGGAGACAATGTCTGGTCTTTCCAGTTACCAAGGAAACTTCTTTACCAGACTCCTTTTGCTTATTGTTGTCAAAAGTGACATTGACAGTAAACCGGACGACTTTTCATTGAGCAATTTCCAGAGCACTTGAGTGAATCGATCTGAAGTCAGCATAAATGAATAAAGCTCTGACTTTGCATGTGAGGAATCCTTGATTTTTGTCTGTTTTACTTTTTTTTTTTAATTTATATTTTCTCTGAGCAGCCAGAAGTGCTTTCTTCTTGCCTCCTATTGTTTTTATTTTTGTCTCGTTCGTTTCCTTTTCTTTTCCCTCAAGGTTGTATATTGAATGAAACTGAAAGCAATAGCCAGTCCAGGATGTGAGTTTTGTGTTTTCCTGCCAGGTCATGATGAGAGAATTCACCGTTGCAGAAATCAGTCAGCCATGCTGGTAACTCTACAAATTCAGAAAATGAATAAACAGCACGCAAGTTCTCTAGTCTTTTTACATGTTTAGATGTGTGTTTACATGTTTACTTAATTGTGTGTTAAGAAATAAACAAACAAATTGTTTAGGTTGAGTTCTGAAGGGGGAAATAGCATGAGGAAATGCTGTCTTCTGGTTTTTGTAGAATTTACATGTATTTTGTTTTTGGGTGGTTGTGGTTTGCTCTCATCTGAAGAGTTTTTAAGCTACTTAATGTTAGCCGTCCATTATCAGATACAATTCCCAGAGGCAGACACCCGATACGGTTCCTACATTTTATTTTTAGCTCCCTGTAAGGATTTTAATACATTTAAACCTCTGATTAAAGTCTCTTTTAGGTAAATAGTGTGAAGTTCACACGTTTGCAGTGATAATTAGATAATTACTTGTTTGTAACAGTCAACCAATTATACCCAAGCCAAGTAAGTATTTGCTTTCAAAAAACCAATATTCTGCAGTATTCCTTGATGTTTTTGCTTTTTTTTTTATAAATTATGGTGACTTTTACAGACGGTTTAATGAAATAAACATAATTAAACACTAAGCTAGTCGAAGTACAGTATAAACAACGAATAACCTAATAAAAGTACAGGATAAACAATGCATAAACGTAAATGTCTTTTTTGTGCTGTGCAGTGAAATCTGTGCTACAGAATTTCATTTTAAGGCCCAGAACTGATGCTCAAGCACATTCACAGAAAGAAAGAAAGTGTGTATGCGAGTGTATAAGGAGCAAAGCCTGTTTAAATGCCCCGGGAGCTTGTTGATTATTTCATCTAGGCATAACAATGCTTTTCTGATTTTGACATGACAGCTGTGAACTTTCAAATACATGCATGTATCCGCATAGAAGCTGTGGAGGTTGTCACAATAATAAGCCAGAGGACACCCCTGAACTGTGTTTATGTACACACTTTTGAAGGCTAAACGATTGCAATTATTTTGTAAATGGTTTTAAATGTAGCGTTGAAGAAAATGAACCTGTTTGAAACAATTCCCACCTTTTGTGACTACTGTAAAGTTTAGGTCCTAGTTTATTTTTAATTATGGAAAGTATTAAGGAGTAAGAAGTTGTAGCGCAGCGTATACATATATTAATGAATCGCTTTCTGCTTCTCTTTCAGAATGGGCAGAGCACCACTGAGGATGGGGTCACTTCAGCTGTTAAGGTAGGACCCAGCTTGCAAACACACTTTCAGATGTTTGAGACTGTTATAATAGATTAATTTTTTCATAAACACCTTGTAAAACTTACATTTCCCAGCAATTCCAGTAAATTTGTAAATATGCTGCTTTCACATGATTTCTTGTAAGCTCTGTCCCATGGGTAAGTTCACTTTGGTGATTATATTTAAATTTATATATTTTAACCACATCAGACATTCATTAAGGCCTGATAGGACAAATGGTCAGTAAGCTCATCTGCCCCCAACTTTCTCACACTGGTCATGGTTTATTCTTGATGTTGGGCCATGAATTTGAGTCATACTGCTGCTTTAGATTTGATTTGTGATCTTATGTTTGAGCCAATATTGCGAGTGCTGTGTCTTAGAGACCTGCGAGTCGCTTCTGTCTCACAGGAGTGTCTGGGGGTATATTGACAGCTTTCTGAAACAATCAATGGAACAAGTGCTAAGAAGGATTCAGTCTTCTGGCTCTGAGTCCTCTTTGTGTGTCAAAAGGGGTTGGATTACTTTGTTACTGGGTTCATCTTGACTTTTTTGCAGCCTGCTATCTAACTGTGTGGGGAAAGCCTCTCTCTCCCTCATGAATCCCTGCATTTGTTGTGTTTTTATGTGTAATATGAGCCTGGTGTGATGGACAGAGAGACAGCTTGTCTCCTCCCACAGCTTTCGCCTTTCTCTGTCTTTCTGAACAGTGAGCTCACCTCAAAACTGCAGTGCAGCTCAGGCAAGGTCCTGTAATGCTTTTGGCCTCCAGAGACTGCGGCCAGATATTTTTGTGCCTTTTAATTTAGTCTGTCCAAAGACAAAATGACCTCACTTGGGCAATAGTTTAATGAGTTTTCGTTATCAGTGAATGATTAAATATTATGCAGATGTTATTGTGATAGCAATAGCATAGCATTTAAGTAGTCAATGCTATAACCAATCAACCGATAATCAATCATTTTGGTTGAATATGACACTGTAGTACCTAAAGTGGTTGTATTTTCTGATGTTTCTTGACCTTAATTGCATAAATGTGACATATATATAATCTGTGATAAGTAGCACAGATATATTTGGGGCAACTGGCAAAATACATTGCATGGGTGATTTATTTATTTTTTTACTGTAAATATTGAAAAACTTCAGTTCTGAGTAATAATATGCATTGCTAAGAACTTATTTGGACAACTTTAAAGGCTTTAAAGATGTTTTTTCGTACCCTAATTTTCCAGATTTTAAAAAACGTTATATATTTCAGCTAAATATTGTCCTACGCTAACAAATCATACATCAATGGAAAGCATACTTATTCAGCTTTGAGATGATTTATTAGTCACAATAAAGGAAAAAAAAAAACATTTTAGACTAATTTTGTGGTCCAGGGTCACAAATGGTCATTTACATTTGTTGGATTTTCATGATAATTTTCATGGTTTAAAATTTAAGCCTGTTTCACGAGTTCGCACTTCCTTATAATAATTAATAAGCGTGTTTGGCGTGCTGTCCAGGGGGCGAGCCGGGAGCTCGGCGGGCTGGTTATAACTGGTTATAACCCTAGCGAGGGCAGGGCTCAGTATCAGGCTTGGACCCAGCTTGCCCTCCTTGTGGAAGGTGCGAAGAGAAGGGGAGGTGGAGGGATGTGTAGCTAGATATGGAAGGGGAGTAGACGAGGATATTTAAAGAAAAAGGATATTTATTAAGGCAGACAAAAAGATTGGATAATGAGTAATAGGCTGATTAGAGATTATTCGTAACCAGCCGTGGTTCGTGTGTTCCTTCTGAAACTTTGTTTACAACATCACTTAAGCCCCTAAGCATTTTAAATTTGGAAAACTGTGACATTTACATGTCTTTAAATTCTTGTTACAGTGTGTGACCCTGCTTTTGAATATTTTTATAATATTGTTATTAATATAATACATTGATTTAATACTTAAAAAAATAACAAATACAAATTATTATAGTGTTTAAACATAATTTAACTCTTTGCTACACCTGCAGATGTTTTGTGAAGAAAAATAAGGATAATTGATATTTAAGAAACAGTATTTTGAAATATTTCATTATGATGCACAGTTTGTTGATTGCATATCAAACTTGTTTTTTTTTTAAAAGGTTGGCGTGAGTAAATTTAGAGACTATTGTTAATTAATTTGCATTTCTTAGCAATAAAATGTATAATTATTTTCTTTTAAAATTCCTGAATTTTAGAACTCATCCCCCAGTTTCACAGACAAGGCTTAAGCTAGTCCCAGACTAAATTGCATGTTTGAGCTGTCTCAGATGAAGATATCTTGCGCTGGCATATCTTAAATCATGTCAGTGTCATTGTTCTGTGTTAAGATGCACACCTGTAATATTTTCTTATGAGGCATTTTTGTAAAAATTGCTTAAATATCTTAAATTAACTAATGCCTAGTCCTGGCTTAAGCTAAGCCCTTTTTGTGAAACCGGGCCTTAATTTATTATTACTCACAGTTGCTTGATTATTTATACAGTTTCTATATTATTTTCACATTATTGTAATGAAAATAATATTTTGGGGGTTTATCTGTGTAAATAATTTCACAGTTAAATCTTAAAAAGGTCCTAAAAGTAGATTCATTGTCAAAATTGATTTTTTTTTTATTTAGGTATGACATTTGATCTGTATATTTTTTGTGAGAAATAACGCAGCACATGGCAGTGGACACACTGGTAGTCTGAGCCCATGATTCATGAGTCCATTACTGCCGGCTGATTCACCAGCTCACGATCTGTCACTGGTTTCCTTGATACATGCTGATTGGTTGTTGTTGTGGGAACACTTAACATAAATCACACAAGTTTTTATTTCATTGTGCGTCAGCAAAGGGTCGTTGGTGAGGATCATTTAACTGGTGATGAACTGAGATGTGATCTATGGTCATGATAAATACAGCAAAGTCAATCTGTTTGAAAGCTGTTTGCTATTGGCTTTGGATCTGAGGGCGAAATGCAAACAAAGTCATTATGACAGATTTACTTTGAACACTTCAATGGTCCTCAACTCATATCATTTGTCCCTGTTCTCTAATTTTGAATTTGGGCATGTGGATAAATAAATGAATGCCTGCCTGTCGAGGACTTTGTCTTTAGTCTCTTCATGCAGCTATTTTGAAGCATCCTTTTCTTTATTATATGGGAACATCATGTCTAGGTGTAATAAAATGATTTATGAGTGGCAACAAGTGTTGAAGAGATAGATGGATGAGGTCAGTTATGAAAAAAGACCAGGAACAGCGAATGAGGTGAAGCCTATTACCCTTTATTTCACTCTCACTCAAGTGTTTTATTTCCCCAGTGTGTTGATATTATTTGTCCTTGTTAAAGCTTAAGGGTGTATTTTCCAGTGTTAAAATGCTTTTCTATCCCAGTTTAAAATGGCAGTATATCAAACAACAAACGTATAAACGCTTTTGCTGTTTATGAACGTCAACATGGCACAGCACCTCAACCAATGGCATGTATTTGGGGGCTGGACTATCTGGAGTGTTTGTGGAGACCTGTTTAAATAAAAACATAATTATTCAGGGATAGTAGTGTTTCAGCATTGAAGGGTTACTTCACCCAAAATAAAAATTTGACTGATTTACTCACCCTCGAGACATCCTAGGTGTATATGATTTTCTTCTTTTAGACAAATCCAATCAGATATGAAAAATTGTCCTGCCTCTTCTGAGCTCTGTCATTGCAGTGGGTGGGAAACAGTCCAAAACACTTCAAATAAAGTGCACACATTCATAATAAAATGTGCCTAATATGGCTCCGGGGAATGAATAAAGGCCTCCTGTAGCGATTCCTTACATTTTTGTAAGAAATATATCACAAATTAGAAGCACAAAATGACTTGATATATGCCACTCTTTTTCTTTGCTTATATAACACTTGAAATAGGCAGGACAATATTTGAATATAACCATGATTGGATTTAGGGCTGGGCGATGTATTCATCAATGTATTCATGTACATGTCGTCAATAAAGCCAGTTATTTAATTAACGATAAATCTCCATCAGCTGTTTTAAAAAAACGTTATATTCAGTTCTCAGTCAAAAAGTGGTTTAGTCATTGTAATGACTATTACATTTGTTTGGATTGAGTTTTTCTAGATGCCCATCTTGACTTGGATCTAAAGCTTTAGCATGTCTTTAGCTGTAGGACCAGGATCGATATTGTGGATGAACGTTGCTAATAATACCTCCCTTTCTCCTCCATCCTCCCCAGCGAGAGCGAGCAGGAATAAATAACTGCTTGTCCAGGAATCTCTGTCAGCCTGGGTCTTTAGTTGAGCAGAGTCAAGCATGACATGTCAGAGCCACAAGCGACAGTCTTGGTTGATAAGAACAGAGAATTTAATGAGACCTTATCATGTCTATTTCATGTCATTTTCAACTTCTCACTTTCATCTCACTACTTTACTTTTTTAAGCTTGTCTTCAGCTCTGGCTTCCTCTGTCATTATCCATCCCGGTTTTTGTTAATATATTTCTATAGTATTAAAAATTAAAGATGCACTTTTTTCTTATTGTATTACTTTATACTGTTCTATTATGTTCTATTCCATTTCTTATATTAAAAACTTTTTTTTAATGAGGGGTATCTTTACTTGAGTGGACCTGCTCTCTGGAATAGCATAATTTGCTCTCTTGAGTTGTTTTGCAGAGGATTTCTTTAAAAAAACAAAAATTTTTAACATTTATTTACAGCAGAGACAAAGAGAACAATGTTATATTTTTATTATTGTGTGTTTATTTATTTAAATGTTTTACTAGAATTATTTACTTTCTTTTATTAGTTGGCATTAGGTCATTTCTGACCCTGGTTTGCCATTTTAATAAAACAAAAGATATGAAAGCCTGGTTGCCTTTCCAGTGTCTGGAACCAAATGCACATAGAGCTTGAAAGCTTGCATCACTTTCTAGTGCGAGCTTTCTATAACAAATTGGCTGTGGTGACTGTCAGATCCCATCTTCCCATAAGTTGAGCCTCATCTGCCCCAAGGGTTTTTGTGGCAAGTTAGGCAGTATTATGCTATTCTTAGTCCTGCCGAACTTTGTATTGCAATAGTTTCATGATTTTCCATGGTTAATTTTTTTTTGCTATTCGAACAAATTAAAGCTATTCGATTACAAAAAGCAATTTGACTTCACATTATATTTTTTCTAATAGAACGAAAAGCCTTCACCTAAAGAAAAATATACCTGATCTGAGAATATAGTTAAAAAATTCAATAAATAAACTGAAAGGTCAAAATGAATTAATACAGACTGATAGAAAAAAACTGCACGTAAACAAGGGTGAGTCATTTCAATAGATTACTGTTTTCTTTCGAATTTTCTCAAGCACACTGTGTACATTGCGTACACTGTGTACATTTAAATCTAGTCATTTTGATATAAAGTGGAATTCAATGATTCTCTGCCATTAGCTTGATAGTGGACAATTTATGGCAATGACTCTGACCATTACATAGTGTCCCGAGTGTATACAAGTCTTCTTGTTCAAGCAGAACATGTGTTTATAAGATTTTACATTCTGCTAATCTCAAGAATCTTTAAGTAATTTCTTGGAATTAGTAGATATTTTCCATGGCTTGTGCTCTCTAGTCAAAACATGCTTCAGCTCCTGTGATCTTTTTGTTTGAGGGTGGTTCCTCATGCCTGGATCAAGTTCATGTTCTCCCTTGCTTTTTCTCTTTTCCCAGCCAAAATAATCACGCTGATGCCACGAAGTATCTACCATGCCCATCATCTTATCAGAAGGCTATTTGTTTTTTTATGAGGCGCAGTATACCTAATTTTTCTGTTTTCATCTTCACCTCTCCAGTGATGAAAGACAGACCTCTCCTCAGTTATCACTCAGGATTTGAACATTTCTGTTAGTGTCTTTTGCCAATTTAAGGAGTCATTTCCACAGCTGCCGTAGAGATTGGAAGAGAATCAAAGGCTCATGTGAAAACTGAAAGCGAGAAATTGGTCCTGTATGAGACAGTTCAGCTCTAGAGAGCAGCAGAAGTACCAAACTATGAGTCGGTTCCATCTGATGGATGTATTAAACTTCTCATCTGGCCTTGTGGTAGAGTTCAGTCTTCTTGGCTGCTCTTTCTGTGAGTGTACTTGCTGAAGTTTGTTTTAAAAAGTCCAAGCTGCTCTGTCTTCTGTTCTGTTCCTCAGTTTTTAAGAGCGGGAACGCCCTTCTGGCAGTCTTCAGTCATTTGTTTTGTCTATAAAGTTAGAACTGCTGCTTATTTTCTAGAGAGGCGAACGAAAAAGAAATAAATATTAACACATGTTGTTTGATGCATAAAATCAGGAAATGTGGAGGGAATGTTCATCCAAAAAAATTGGTTAAAAATGTTTCAGCACATAAAGCTCTGCCAAACCTTCCTGTTATGTTGTTCAAAAAATGGGGTAAAGTCCATTTTAAAGTGATTAAGGAATTAATGCAGGGAATATGTCATTTGTTGTGCATTTTTATTATTTTTTGGCATAAATTAATAGATAGGCCTGTGAAATCAGACACTGTAAATGTCTCTTGAATCAACTCTATATTGGGTCCTTCTTGAATGCCTTCACATATAGTCCTACTTGTGCTATTTTGCCGGATTTTAGAGTCCCTTGACATAGTCATGTGGTTGTGTTTGCTTCCTCCATAATTGATGTTCACATGATGTGTTGTCCTGTTTGTTAGAAAATGTTAAATTGATGAATGTTGCCCCGTTGTGTGTTTGCTGTGTGCCGCTCTGCTGACTATATTGACCTTGTTGTCATGGTGTTTCATAATCGGCATGGCAACAGCATGAGATATCGATGCATTAAAAAGAGAGAGATAGAGATGCAAGCGTGTTCAGTGAAACATTGCGGCTCATTGTCAGCTGTCAGAGTTGGAGTAAAAGGTTTTTAATGAACACATGTTATAAATATTAACTATTGGCACTAATGAGAGCGAATGGAGTCTTGCCATCAAAATTGCTTGTGTGTGTGTGTGTGTGTGAGAGAGAGAGGGGTGTCTGTTGAAACTCTCTTCTGATGTAAACATGCTCAATGTGCACAATGATATAAACAACCACAGTATAATCATTTTCAAACTCTTACTATATGTTTGCCAGCTAAAGGCAAAAAATACAACGTAACCCAAAGCTTCTATGAAGAGAAATCGCTTGTCTAGCAAAACACAGACTTGTTTGTGTCTGCTGAGACTATATGTGGTCCCTCTAGATGTCTGGTTTTTGTTTTGTGCCGAACCTTGCCTGACCTGAGTTTCAACACTGTGCACCTCTATTAAGACTCTTTAATATTTGATAGAAGCGCTTATGTTTCTACAGCAGACGAGACGTTGGGCTCTTGATCACGACTAACTATGCTCCTTCACCTACGCTCACACACACATATGGTATGCAGTCAATAAATCAGTTTTATATTTGTCCATGTTTATGTGTGTTGTGTACATTTGTTATTTTTATTTTTGAATCTCTTGAATGCTCACCAAGGCTGCATTTATGTGATCAAGGGAAAAAATGAAAAAAATGTAAATGATATTGTTAAATATTCTTAAATTTGTAGGAACTTTTGCCTATTTTATATCATCACTTATTACTGTGACGAAGAACTAAACATTTCCGCATGTTGAGAACAGTTGTGTTTTTGCATTTATATACTTGTGGAAACCTTTTTTTAGGACTAATTTTAATTTGATTTAAAAAAGAACAGCATTTATTTAAAACAAAAAATGATGTCACATTATATAGTTATCTTCCATTACTTTGAATTAATTTAATGCAACACTGCTGAATAAAATGAATTTCTGATCCCAAACTTATGAGTAGCACTATTAAATATATAAAAGGTCAATAATAATTTTATTGTATGGAATAATTAACATTTTTGAGTTTGGAATCTATGATCTGTTTTCTTTGTATGTGGATTTATCATTCAACATGTACAAATTTGCATATAATATATATATCATTATTTTTGACAACTGCTGTCTATATGCAATGTCTGTATGACTACTAAACATCTCAATTTTTGTTCAGCAGAAGATTGTTATTAATGTAGGTTTAAAGCTATATGTTTTTGGGTGAACGGTCCCCCAGAGTTGTGAAATTCATGATGTAGGTGGTATTCAACTTAGGACCTTTTAAAAACGACACTGCTATGTGAAATGGGGGGAAAATAAGTGAGTCTGTGTGTGTGCGCTCTCTCTCAGTGGAAGGGAGTGGGGCTGGGGTTGTGGGGTGAGCAGTAATGTCTTTTCCATTGGTGTGAATTTGATTAGTATGCGCTCTTATAGTTAGATAATGGCCTTTTAGGTTCGATCGGCACAGCTGGGGTGCCTTACGCACCATAGCGAGAGTGTGTACATGTCTATGTTTAAGCCTTGCACACAGTGTGTGTGTTACAGAAGCCTGCATCTTTGAGAAGAGGGTGTGTGTGTGTTTTTAAAGAGATTATTTGATATCACTTTCAGCATCTGAGTGAAATCTCTTTGAGGTCATCCTCCCTGAAGAGGAACTCTTGTGATTGCTCATCAATTTTTCAGCAGTCCCGGTCACTTTGTGGCGCTCCCCGTCACTGATGTTATCTGATGCCCTTAGCCTGAAGCGTGTTTGAACCCTGGTCTGTGGATGAGAGTGTGTTTCTCATGATCGGTGTAATTAAAGCTTCTGTTTGGGTTGCTGCTGCACCAATCAAAGCCAGGCTTAAGTGGACATCAAGGGCTACCTCTCATTAATAGTAAAAGATAGTTCAGAATTCTAGAAACTGTCCTTTGAGATTTGCAGTCAGCACCCTGCTTTGGAGATGTAGAATTATTTTTAGTCATGCTTTAAAATCCTAAATGTGTCAGTTATCAAGACAAAAAAATATTTTCTGCGTCAAAATCAAGTTTGTATGTGAATTCAGTTGCAATGTTTAGGGTTCAGTATATGGATTTTTACCAACTGATGAAAGCTAGCGCATGTAAACACACCTAGTGATTACAAGAGAGATGATGGTGAACTGACACATCTTTTCTGTTGGACCCATACAAGGAAACACACACAAGCACCTCTGATAACTATAGTTCAGTAAGTTTATTTGTGATCTAACTCTGTTAGTATTTTTTCTTCTTTAATATAATATTTCTTACCTTACTCCAGAAATACTCCTTAGGTGAGCACAGATTCTCAAACATATTATTAATATGGAAATTATAATAATAACAACATATTCCCATATATTGACATTTTAAACATTTAAATTAGTTTTATATTTCACAATATAAGTGGGTCATTATACATGCATGAAAAATGTATAGCTGCATTTAATATTCTATGATATTTAATATTCTATATATAATATTCATGAATCATCATAAAAAGCACTGATGTTATATGTCAGTGAAGCTGCTTCTTGTACAACTGTAACCGTGATGTTCTGAAAGTCGTTGTCATCTTCGTCTTCATACTATTCCTCATCCAAATGTAAATTCATGTCCCAGTCACATTTTCTTAAATTAACATTATTTAAAAAAATAAATAAATAAATAAAACAATAGAGAGAGAAAAAAAAAAAAAAAAATATATATATATATATATATATATAT
>JAUMHI010000054.1:12033839-12055502 GCA_032359435.1 Enteromius unitaeniatus
AAGCAACTTTTACAAAAATGCCTTATAAGAAAATATTACAGGTGTGCATCTTAACACAGAACAATCACACTGACATGGTTTAAGATATGTCAGAGCAAGATATTCTCATATGAGATCAAACATGCAATTTAGTCTGGGACTAGCTTAAGCCTCGTCTGTGAAACTGGGGGTATATGTCTTAATGATTCCAGTTGCCTAACAATTCCATTAATTGACACTTTTGAGGAAGCACCTGTAAATTCAATGCCACAGCAACAAATGTCATTAAAATAGCATTAAAAACTGCAACATGTTATAAATAAGAAACAGTTCCAGATTTGCAACTCTAGATATAACAGATAAAAATAAGCATTATAAAGCATTCTGAAGATTTTAATGAAGCATTAAGTATCTGTGGGTACTATGCATTATATATGGAAAGTGTTTCATAGAAAGTGTTACTGAACATACTGCTGCTGACTTGATTTGATTAATAGTAACACCATAAACAGACACATGATTTCACAGCGGGCAGAAAAATTAATAAATAAATATCTGTGAGCGAAAGTGTGTTTGCGTGGAGCTACCCAGTTCCCATCTCAAATGAGCATGTGCTCTCTCTGCACAGATGACACTCAAAATGCATTATAACCATTAATGAAAAAGTTAATGGGCCATTTTCTTACATATCAATTTACATTTTACAATTTGGGTACACAAATGATGTCTGCTACGGCGGGTCCTTAATATTTTGCTCAAGGAAACAGTTCTAATGTGTTTTGTGGACATCAAATGTAGTGAATAATGATGCGTCCATCGCATGCAAATAAGATGACAGTTGGAATGGGCTGATCAACAATGCTCGCATAAAGAGGTTACAGACTCCCTTTCAAAAATGTCATCTACCATATCGCAGTGTGTCCATGTTTGCAAGCAAACACACAAACCAATACGCTCAATTAAGATCAGCTCCCTTGTGTGCAACTAGCAAATTATCTAACACATAGTATCACAATTTTCACTCTCCGCTGTACTGATATTCATAAAACTTGCAAACTTAATGCAAGAAGACACAGGCCTTATGTACTGTACATTATATTAAATTAACTCTTGTAAATGATAAATGCAATTAAACAGACAATTTACTATCTAAAACATAAATAGGAATTCAATTAGGATTATTTATATTGTATTACAGTATTTTATACATCCCTTTTATTTTTTATATTAATTACTTAGTTTTACTGATGTTGCTGTTTATCAGTAATTTTACTTCAACCTAAATTTAGTTAGTTGCCAAATCAACATAGCTATTTTTCATGACGTTTTTCATTTAATATTTCTATATTATATTTCAGCTTTATTTAATTTACCTAAAACGATTTTTTATATGTTTTAGTCAAAGTTATTATAGTTACCTAAAACTAAAATCATAAAAAAAAAAACATTGTTACTGTATTACAGTGTATTAAAAATAAATTAAATAATAATAAAAAAAAAAAGGTAAAACATTTAGTTAAATTTAAAGTAATAAATCAACTAAAATGGAAATAAAATACAAAATAATTTTGTAAATAAAATAAAATATTTAAAAATGAAAATGACAAAAACACAACAAAACTAGAACATTTTTGTTCATACAATAAAAGTGAAATGGACAGCAGTGTTGTTTTGGACTTTTGACTTTTATTAAATGGTATATGGTTAAAAAAAAAAAAAAAGGTTAAAAGGTTTCTTTAAATTGTCAGAATTGTTCAAAACAGTAGAAAGCAAATAAATAAGTACAGTTATGTGGAAGGTGAACCAACTAAATCAACAGCCAAATGTATTAAACAGTGACGGGCAGTAGTGTCGCTACAAGTAGTGGCGCTACTACATTTTTCAGTAGTGTGTTGGTAGCGTCGCTGTTTTCCCGAATCAAATAGCTTTTCAGTAGTGAAGCTCTTTTATTGATCAAGTAGCTAACGTTACATTTTTCCAAGCATTTTTGACGCTTACGCACAAATCGGAAATACAAATGCTACAGATCACTGATCCTAGATCAGTACATGATGCCACCACCATACACGGGCCAATGCAGCTGCAATAATGTCAGTGACTTCTTACTGCGGTTGGCAATGAGCTTTTTGGTGTTAGTACCACCTTCTGCACCGGACGCGTGACATGCTTGGGCGAACACTTTTTGGAAAGATGGCAGAGGATGGAGAGGAATTAATACCGAGGGGGGAGTCGCTGTGGCCGTACCTTCAGAAGTTCATAACGCTGACTGAGACAACGGTCTGTTTTTTGCCATGTTGGTACTTTTTTGGAGTAGTTTAGAATTCTACTAATGTGGTTTGTCCTGTGGTTTAAGCTGTACTGAGTTACACATATGCATGCATTCAGATTACAATACACACACTCTCGACACCCTTTGTTATTTGTTATTATGTTTGTTTTTGTTGCCAAATTGGTTTGGAACAATTGTTAAATAAATAATTGCACAATTATGCGTGCCTATCTGTCTGAATGACATTTTTTTATCATAAAGGTAGCACTGATTTAAAGTTGGTTCAATAAAAAAAAAAATTGCTTAGATGAAGTTATACTACTTTTACCATGTTGCTGTAGCTTAGCTTGCTACATTTCTCAGGGTAATAGCTTTAGTGTAGTTAAGCTGAATTCATTGTAGAGTAACTGATGGCTTAGCTCACTACATTTTCTAAGTAGCTTGCCCAACACTGGTATTAAACATCATAAACCTGTCTTTTTAGGAAAAAAACAGACATGTATTGAACATGACTACAATTTAGATTAGAAATCGATAATTATGTAAAGTTTTCTTTCCATGATTATCCAAACAGCGAGTAAAATTAAACTGTATATAAATAACTTTGACGCATTGTGGGATTAAGCACTCTCAAAAAAAGAAAACATATATTGGTATAAATCACTAAAGCTGTAGGCTATACACTGGGAAATGAATCTATTATATTGCACGCACATCTGCGCTTTGTTGTTTATGATGAGAGAATTCTCAAGAATTCAGTCAGAGCATGTTTACACACTCGACAGAACTGATTGATTTCAGCGATGACTCATCTGAACACTTCTGATTGGCCGCTGCATTCCAAAGCTCAACGGTATCGTGTGTGAGTGGTTAAAAGCCTTCCCTCCACGCTTTCCCTAGGGTACAGTGAGCACAGTAAATAATGACCATTTCAAAAAATCCTTTTGGCAGGAACAAATTCCTTCAATTTAAATACTCTATGCAGTACGATTACTAAACAGTTAGTAAATAAGATTGGATAAATAAAGTAAATAAGATAAGGATATTAAATTAGATGTAGGTTTATTCACTGGTATGTAAAACTACAAAAGTTGTTATACTTATGTGTATATTAACAGCAGTAATTAAATGCAGTATGGGATCCTGTCTCCTCCCAACACATTCCAACATGCTGAGCTCCCTCTCAACTTTACAGAAAATAATAATTTTCACCGTGGGGCCTCTCTCGTGTTATGCTAGCGCTCACATGGACGCAGCGGCAATGGCGTTCCCGGGGGCTTGGACGGCTGAGCGCAAAGGCTTATGGGTGTGAATATATGTATCAGTGCCATCTGCATGTGAAGTGAGAACACACAGGGCAGAGAGCCAATCACACACCCACGCACACCTGAGGAAGGCGTCATCACCGCAGCCTATTGTTTTAGGGCACATTTCTGTACGTGTGAGGCACATGGGAACGCTGTCACACCTTTTAAACTCACAGCCACCGACAAACACAAAAAAATGCAAATCCGTTTTGTCTGATGTATTTTCAAGCTTCGCAGGTCACGTACAGAATGCCGCTCCGTGACATTGTTTGTGTGCAACAATATCCGGAAACACTGGATGTTAAAACAAAACTCAATTCCCACTCCAACAATCGCTTTGATAAGCACTATAAGCGAACGACACCCACTGCTACAAGACATATATTCGGTACTCTCCATATACATTAATGCAAATGAAAAGACGCCCGCAGTTTGACGTTCTCCCTCCTTTTTCCTCTCCTTTCTCATTATTCCACTACCTCGCACACTGCCTCTCTTCTCATCTTTCCTCCTTTACCAGCAGCAGTCCAAAGCAATGGCCAATAACACAGCATGCTGGAACAGATACCTGCAAAGTTAATATCATTAATCAATACCAATGGAATTGTGTGGAGGGACGCAGTCAAGTGAGCCTCCCAGCAGTACCAATCTCCCTCCCTTTAAACCTCATTTGCAAGCCCAAGATGGCCGCTCAGATGACTGGCAGCAAAGTTTTTCCAACAAATTTCATGGGGCATGAGCCAAAGATAATAGGTTTTCAGCCCAATGACAATCCAATTACGACGCCAATCAAAGCTGACTCCATGCAGGCTAATTATCAGCTTCAGCCGTCAGTTCAAATACTAACATACCACTTTTTATTTGAATAAAAATTCAGTTTCGAAACCAGGCAGGTCTGCCGCCCCTGATGAGCGGTGAGCAGCAGAGAAGCCTACCTTGGAGGTTGCTTCTTGCGCAGATAACGAACAGCGGGGCATCGTTTCAGCAGAACGGAAGATCCTCTAAAATCTTAAGGGGTGGTTTCCTCATGTCCGTGATCGTTACGAGGAGCTTATCTTCCAGTGCGGTTTGAGGTAAATCAGACCTATTGTAATTGAACGTTTGTGGGAGATACTGAATTAGTCCAATTAAGTTATCGCTGATCGTGATTCGACATATGTGTTTTTCCAACTGGCGCACATTTCAATAATAGCACCTGTCAGTTTTGAAACGTATGTAAGTAATAAGTAATGGCAATAAGCATATCTCACATGTCTGTACATAAATTTGACGCTTAAAATAGTTTTCTGAATGATGTGTTCGACAGCCATGTGATTTATTTGTTAAATTGGAATGACACCTGCATATTTTCTTTTACCTCCAGAAAGGAAGCTTTGGACATGTGGATACATATTAAGCATTTCTTTTGCTAAGGGTCCAAGGCAACATTTCTGCAGTTAAAAGAAAATATGCAGTTGTCCTTCTGATTTGAACAATAAACCCAACAAGTGCACACTTTTTGATAAGAAGGCATGCACATTTTAAGCGTCAAATTTATACATACATAATATATATGTATGTATTAATGCGTGTGTGTACTGTGTATATTTATACATATGAATAAATATACAGTATATATATATATATATATATATATATATTTATCTCCATGAGTTAACTGAAAAATAATCTAATGTTAATTGTGTATGTTAATAATGTTAATGTTAATTACATTACATGCATTATTAAACCAAAAAGTTGTATCTATATTAATAACATGTACAGGTGCATTATCTTATATATCTTAATATAGATGAATACTGTAACACATGCATTGCACATTGTTAGTTAATATTAGTAATTGCTAACTAATATGAACTAATTAGACATTAAATGTAAAGTGTTAGCTGATTTTTTATTATTATTATTATTATTATTATTTTCTTATTGGGATTCGATGCTGTAAATAAAACAGATTGAGCAGATTTTTTTTTTTATTATTATTATTATTTATAGTAACTTTAGAAAATACAAATTTCAGGTGTTCTACTGTACTTCAAAATGTAATGTTCGATTCAATGCTTCTCTAATTGTCCAGCAACTTCTGAGAGCAAATAGTATCTACACCAATTTGTTTTTGTCTATGATCTGATGAAAATAAGCTTTTGTGTTTATGCCGTTTTCGGTTTTATAAATTGTGAGGAGAATTTGTGACTGGCTAGTGAACGGCTAGCCAGAATCCAGGATTATTTCTGAATCACAGCATTCACGCAGTACAATTTTGAGAGGATAACACAGATACAGCGGTGTAAAAACAAAGGATCACGAGTGTGTGTCCGCGCCACTCTGAGATGTGCTGGGATGAAATGCACTGAGGATATGGAGGGCTGGCACAGACATGACATCTAATAATGTCTTTCCTCTACAAGTCTGTCCTGCTTGGGTTGGATTTAGAGGAGGTTTATCTCCTTCATATAACCCCCCCAATCCCCCCCACACTCGCACCCGACACTCACATTACACTCTCTCTCACACACACACACACACACACACACACAAACTAACAAACAAAACCTGCATCAATAACACAAATGATTAAACATTCATGGCCTTTTGTAGGGAACATCTGCTCTATATAGAAGTCTAGCCTGAGGGACTGGGTAGAAAGAATCAGGAGGATTTTTCTCAAAGAAGCTCAAGGAAGCAATAAGATGGCGCACAGTCCTGAAAAGAAAACACACATAGCAGGGTTTTCATGCTTTTGTCTAGGTGAACGGCCAAATTTTTTTTATGCCATTTATATTCAATAGACAGGAAGTTTTCCCAAATATAAGAAGGAAAAGTACTACAACTTCAATGTACTCATAACAAATGTTGTGGTAAAACTTTTGATAAACTTTTGTAATGCATTTTATTGATTATTTTAATATTATTTAATCTAGGTGGTGGAAATGAAACAAAATTAGAAGTTTTATGCACTGCAACTATATATTATTACTCATAAAATAAATATTTTATACTAATAAAACCTGCGATTAGGGCTAGGCGATAAAACAATATGATATGTAACAACGATATGTATCGCGATCAATATCAATAAAAAAATGTGTTCGATAAAACGTTAGAATTTTTTTTTTTAGTAGTGATGGGTCGTTCTTGAACGATTCGTTAATTTTGAGCTAATCTTTAATGTGATTTGGGAAGAACAAGTCATCTTGGGGAGTGATTCGTTCAGTCTTGCATGCGCATTGCGAAAAGTTATTACTGGAATTAGTTCACCTGTTTCGAGTCTTTGGGTTTGAGTCGTTCGTTCATAAAGTGACGTGACAGCCCCATAAGCCTATCAAATGCAGTCAGACCCGGAAAAAGAATTGATTAGGTCATCTATCAAGTCTTTGTGTCGAGTTTGAGTTGTTCATTTATCACATGATAGCTCCATAAGCCAAAAGAACGAACGACTTGAAAGACTCGATAGATGACCTAATCAATTCTTTTCCCAGCTCCGACTGCATTTGATAGGGTTATGGGGCTATCACGTCACGTTATGAACGAACGACCCAAAAAGACTTTTTAGATAAGAGGTGAGGTGAGCTAAATGACTAGCTTCACAGACCGAAAACCGTCAAGCCCGCTAAGACTGGTAATACCACAAACTTGAGGCACCACCTTAACCGCACTCACCCTTTGATGTACAGCCGTATTCACCCAACAACATCTGTAGCTGCAGCACCGCACAAGCAGCAGAACACCGTGGAGACGTACTCTGCATCAGTACCTTATGACAAAGAATCTAAACGGTACAAAGATATAACGGAGGCAGTGACATTATGTTTACATTTTAATTTTTTGAGTTTTCCATGGTTGTTGACATTTCTGTCTTACTGAGGGAACTGTTTAAATGCAATATATTTTTCTCCTGGTCCTTATTTTAAATGGGTCATAAAAATATCAATAACTTTCGATATCGACCGATAAGAAACATTGATATCGTGATACAGTTTTCAGCCATATCGCCCAGCCCTACCTGCGATAGAACGTAATGTAAATCCATCAAGTTCAAGTAAGTCTAGAAACCTTTTAAAGAGACAAGAGACCTTTTAAAGTGCCATTTAAACTCAACATCACCTTATAAATATCCATGATGTACAGTATAGAAATATGATATACAGTGTACATGCAAACATACATGCGTCATACAAGCCAGAATAATGACCATTAAAAAAAGAACAGAACAATTTAGAATAAACCAAACACACCTCTGATCCCAATTTAATCCTTTAGACGTCATGTGACCGAATCTCTATTTTCTCTATTTTTTCCAAACCGCCATTTCCGTAAGCGTTTCCTATTGATTGCTTCTACCGACTATAAACCCACACAGAGCCACCCTATCTGGGAAATGATTATCTTTGATTATCTCTGAGTTTGTGGTTCAATAAATTCATGAAAATTTGAGGCCTTGCTGTGCTTCCCACCAGAGCCGGCGCACATAAGTCTCTCTCACAGTCCTTCAATGTGTTATCACTGCTCTCTACACAAACTCCGCACTTCTGAGGAGATTAATGACACATTGTCTGTGGAGATAACATCTGTCTCCACTGCTCCTGAAATATCAAGCTTAATAAATATATTTATGAGCCCTGCTCTCTATAGCACTAATGCAATCAGCCGTTGCCGCTCACGCTGGCCCAAGACACTGAAAACCCATTGACTTATTTTGTAGCAAATTAGTCCAACACCTAATCGCTGAACCCTGCTCCGCTTTTTGAATTACGACTCTGAAACACCCATCCGCTCTGCAGCAACTGCAGTTTGAATTATATCAGTTCGTAGACTTGCCGGTGTCCAGATTTCATTAGCAACACATTAACAACGCTTTACATCTATTACCATCCTGACATGTTCTATAAATAACTGGTATGGAAACAAAGTATTACCGTTAAACTCAATAGTGTTACGGTAAAGAGATGCATCATTAAAGCTGAACATGGGTCATGAAGACTAGGCATAATTGACTTTCAAAGAAGAAGGTTAGAAGTAGTCGTTGCGTGAATGTGGAGGAGTCTTTTGCAGCAGTAGGGTGCCATGTTCAGAAAAATGCAACTTATGAACCTAAAAACAAAAAAATAAAGTAACAGAAAAGCAATGTTAAAACAAAATCAAATAATAGTAATATGCTATATACGTTAAACAATTTTATTACAGCTGGCAACGTGTGTGTCATTATGTGTGTCAATGAATAGCACAAGCCCTAAATAAATAAATAAAAGTAAAATAGAAGTCATAAGAACTGCAAATAACTGTTGTAGCAACTACTTTCACTTATAAATTGGTACTCAATATAACAAACATTTAAAAAGATAATAAGCAGCACATTAAATTATTATTTAAAAAATCCTGCACATTAAATTAAATTAAAACAATTATGTGATTTTTTTTTTAATGTGTAACAATTATGTGATTTATTATTATTTTGTTTTTAATTATGGCAAGTAGGGACACTATGTGTCGATGAATATTATGTGTCAGAAATAAAATGAAATAAAATAAATGCGTTTTGGAAAGAAATAACAGAGAGTAAATGATAACAGATTTTTGGCTGAACTATCCTTTTAAGTTCAAGGAGTACACAGCGAGAAGCCATTTATTTCCAGGGTAAACATGTTTCCCCCTCCTCACCTCCGTCCCGCAGTCCCTAAACCTGACAGAGCAGTAGCCGAGGGCTACATGAGACACAGGATGCAGTACAAGGACAAATCCCCACCCACGAGGACAGGAAGAGGAAAGATGTGATTAACTCTTTATCATTGCGACTTTACAGCGGTATGAACATCGCTGCAATGCGATTTGCCCCCCGATCTGACGCCCCAGTCTCCTGTTCTCTAAATATTAGTCTAATCTGAGATATGTGCTGTAGCTAGAGGCGGGGGGGAGGGTGGAGGGAGATAAGCCAAGAGGCTAAGCTAACAAAAATTAATAACTGTGATGGAGATCTGCCTGTTTAGCATAATTTCAGTGCGAAAAGCACTCTGACCCCCCCAATGATACTCTTTATCTTGATTATTTTGAACAATGTGAAACAACATCATTTTGTTTACTACTTAACCTTTCGCAGTCAGGTGCTACGCCGACTCTGACACTCCTGCAGCAGCGTGTGAACGCCCAGAACTTGCGCATTTCCTCTTGCAGAAGATAAGTGATGCACACTTATAGTTCAGTTGGAAAGCACCTTGATTATTAAATGGGAATATTTCAGTCTCGTTATTGAAAGACATGAAATGTATTATTTGTAAATCAATAGTTACAGTAGTTTGAAATCAGTTTTTTTTTTTAATTTAGAAAAAAAAAAAGAAAAAAAAGAAGAAGTTTGTACCGCTCACCAGAACATTTATTTGATTAGAAATACAATATAAACAGTAATATTGTAAAATGTTAATACAATTTAAAGCTGTTTTCTGTTTTAATATATTTTAAAATCCAATTTATTTCTTTAATGCAAAGCTGAATTGTTAGCAGCCATTACTCGAGTCTTCAGAACTCTTTCTTTCTAATAAGCTGGTTTGGTGCTAAAGAAACATTCATTATTATTATAACTAATGTTTGAAATAAATAAATCGAATAGGCCTACAGTAATGCTTTGAATTTCCGTTTTTATTCAACAAGGCCAGCTTATCTGTCAGATGATTTTGACCTAAACAAGCAATCAAGTGGGCATTCATGTTTAGTTTCAGACATCACTTCAAGGACTCTTTATAAAAACATAAAATATCATGCAGGTCTTGCACGCTCTCATAAACATAACCTCTCAAGGTGTCAACACAGCCAAGTTAGTTTATAAAAAGTAATTATATTTGCTTTCCTTAAAATTACAAAATGATTGTATGCATACCAGCACACACACAAAATTGTAAAACGTTTCATCTAAAGCATCTGCACCTTGTGAGAGAGATGGGCGAGCAGAGGCGGGGATGTTAACTGCTATGGTAACCAACCCCTGGGGACCGAGAACTCTCATCGGATCACCTCCCAACATCTGGCTCTTAAATGTTCACGCATTAAAAAAAAAAATGAAATGCACAAAAGAAAAATAAATAAAACAAGAGTGCTAATGATACACATGGATATTCGCCTTGCAGACAGAGTTTACACTGCGCATATCCACACACAGACTTCCTAAAACACACAGCTTAAGCAAACTAACATTAGAAACATTATACAGTGCATAAACGAAACGGGTTTAGCTGCAAAAATGGACGGAAGCATGGCTGTGATCCAGAGGTCAAATAGAGGCCGTTATCTACTGTATATGTTAATGACTGTCAAGAACAGTAAGACATTACATTTGCTGATTTACAAAATAATGACCCTATTTCCATTTACGCTAGAACCATCATTACATTAAACATCCAAGAAAATCCCTTCTATATTAAAAATGCAGCATTTACAAATGTTCTATTTATGTGTGTGTGATTTCACACAGGTGATTCTTTTAAGGCACTTGCTGAAATTATTAGCACAACAACTACTAACACTACTAATAATAATCATCACAATAACAACATTTATTTATTTACTTAACATTATTTTATTCATTTATTCAAAGTTCCAGACTTCAAAATTGAAACAAAATTCAAAGTTTTATTTTTCGTTTGTTCTTACTGGCAGAGAACAACAATGCTGAATTGTAAGCACCGATTTTTGAAAATAATGTGTAAGTAAAGTGTCATCAACAGCTACGATACACTTTCATATAGCTTCATAAATTAATGTTTCATGTCCATATGTATTTCACACTGTTACTGAGAGGGCCTCAGCAAAATGGTCATAATTAACAAAATATTACCATGTACAAAATTGCTCTTAATTACGAGTGCAGCCGAGTTTTCTACTTAAAGATACTTCTCACTGATTAAGAGACCTGTTTCAGTAATTTACAAGTGACTCTCTCCCCCCACCCAAACACTGATGAATTCTGAACATATAGGCCGCCATGTTGAAAGACAGACAATCAAAACAATAAGACACATTAATGTGGAACACCTCTGGCAGCACTAGTGATAAAATGCTTTTTTCCCTCTTCACAATAAGGCTGATGGCGGTGCTCGCAGATTTAATATTCCATGCAAAGGAAAGAAACTTATTGAGAGTCTAGGCTCAAAATGAACAAAAGAAAGTTCTTTGTTGAAAGTTGAGAATCGCATACTTCAGTCTGACCCCTGGTATTGTCTACTGTCCACTAAAAACAATTCACAGCCTTGACTGAGCAAGAGTGACGGTGCACAGACAGAGGCATTCAGGTGGAAATGACCTAAAATGTCAATTAGCAAATTATCATTGGCTTTAAAGAGAATGGGATCTTTTCTTTCTTTTTCTTTTTTTTCTAAACTGTCTGACAACCCTATCCCCTGAGACCATTACAGAGTGATTTTTGAGGTATTGTATTCATAAGGGGTTTCCAGTAATTGGATTAAATTGGTTCCAGAATGTAGCAATTTATATTGTAATATCCCATTACTTCCAATACTGTTCTTAATTAATTAGGTCTCTTTTTTCTTGATGTATAAGTTAGCTACTACAGGAAGCTGGGTTAAGTTTGTCCCCTTCCCCCTCCTTCTTCTCCCCATCCTCACTCTCCCCTTTGAGTATCTAAGTTCAGATGGTTGCTGAGATTCTAGCAAAAGTGGTAAAGCGATTGATCACACCTAAAAAACATATAGACAGCATGTTCCTCAAGACTCAGTCTGAAAACAATCAAACAGAGCAAAAATGCAACACGTATGTGCACCGAAAATCGAAAGCACTACCTGCAACCTTTAAAATAAGTGTTTGATCCTTAATTTGTTATCATTGTCTCTTTGCTTCATGTTCTGGGGTTCCATTTTAATTTATGAAAGCTATTCTGCTTCGCCTAAAGGTTGCCTAAACGAATACAATGTTCAGACAATTTCCATATGCAAATATGCTTTAATTAAGTCAATTAAATAATTTCTATTTTTTTCCATTGCGGAGCCTCCAGGCTGAGTGTGTGGCTACATAACATACTCGCTTTCTTTGGAAGATGAAAAGCAAGTGATGGGTTGCGAGATGAAAGTGGCAGACAGGAACAGAAAAACATACGCTCACAGTGACAGTCAGAGCACACAAAGTCGATATATATTGCACCAGTCAGAACAATTAAATAGCTTTTAATTACAGTACATTATTTCTTTCGAATGCATCTCTTTTTTATTCACACAAGCCGTCCTTTAACCCTGACACAATTCTTTACCCATTATATGCATAAAGGGCATGTTCGTATGATATTAATTATTATTATTTTGCTTGCTTGCATACAGTACATACCACCAGTCAAAAGGTTTTATCTCTTGTGCTCAGTCTTATGCTAATATTATTGTGCTCAGTCAATATGCTAAGGTTAATAATATTATACTTTAAAATAACAGCTTATATTTTAACATTTTAAAATGGATCTAATTACCTGCATATTAAGTGTCACACGATCTTCCAAAAATTATTTTAATATAATTATGAGGTGTTCAAGAAACATTTCTTATCAACTGTTTGAGATCATTTAAACAACTGGGGTAAGTTTAACAGTATTAATAAACATATAGGCCAACTTTTATTAATCAAGGTCAACTGAACTGATCAAAAAAGATAGGAAAGACATTTATTATATTTAAAAAAAAAAAATTCATACATTTCTTTACAAAAAAAACTTGATGTAGACACATAAAATTATAATCTGTAATTAAATCAAAGTACTCGTATAAATTTCATAATGTACAGATGTTATAAAATAAACAGAATGGAAGAAAATAAGATTATATAAATCAACAAATAAATAAAAGAATAAAGTACATGAGGAAAAAGTGCATAATGGCTTTGTTTCCAGCCACTATGTTCATGAATAATTGCACAACTTGTGTCACATGAGAGCTACCTAACAAGCTGTCACTTCAAAGAAACACTCAATATTACATAAAGCCATGCTACTGCGTGCTTATTCTATTAGCATGAATGCTAAGATGACACCTGAACAAAGGAGTGCGTGGCAGCGCTCGTATACAAGCTGCCATGAGAGAACGACCCTGTGTATCATCTGTATTCTTCCCATCAGCCAAACAAATACGCACTCACAATGAAAAAGAAAAGAATAACTTTTAAAATCACATCAGAAACTCGAGCAAGATGGATAGAATTTACATCACTCCAGCGGCCGTTTAATTTAGTTTCTGCTATATAACCCTGCCTTAAATTACATAGAGTGTAATGAAAAATTGTTAGGCGCTTTGATTATATTATTCAAACATACAGACTCTGCATTTCAGGAAACTAAATCTCATTTTGCCTAGTGTAATAATTAAAAATGCAATTTTGCCAGTGACTGTTAGTGGAGGGTATCAGCAGGGACCTGGGGATAATACATTATATTTAGGCCACACATTATTTAACAACAAATGTCAAAAATGAAACCAAAACTAAAACACTTTGGCCACAAGGATATTGATATTGCAAATATTGCGCAAGAATAAAAAATCTAAAATCTGTTTTCTGCTCACATAGTGACTACTATAGGTGATTTCAGCATGTATGGAAGGAGTACTGGGGAAAAAATGTACATGAAAAGGGTTGAGTTTCCTCGTCTGTGAGACAGCTGAGCCCTTGGGCTTCGGCAACCACAAGGTGGCATCTTCCTTCCTGAAGGAGACTTCTGTTTCATGTCTGATCTGAGGGAAACACGCACATACAGCATCCTTAAAGCAGGTGGGAGTGTGTATGTGTGTCATGGGCTCAGTGTGTTCATGACTAACCTGCGTATATTTAATGAGCAATACCATCTTCTAACTCAGCCTCTCTCTCTCTCTCTCTCGTTAAACGGACTACAAGCACTGTCAGACAGCAGGACTCATTCCTCCATGGAGGAACATGAGGGAGCTTAAATGGGACGGTATGCGTGTATAAGTACAATAGGGAGAGGTAACCAGAATAGGGACACAGAATGAGAGATCTTGCATTTCGGTTAAACATTATATATTATAGAGCACTGAGAAAATAAATACATTTTAAAAAAGTACATTTGTGATTCAGTTTACTTTTCTGTTTCTTATTGACCCCCCCAAAAAATATTTCAAAAGCTCTGAAAATGTACTTAAAATTTAAGTATCAGGTTGATACTTCATGACTTTTCCTAATCTTATGAGAAATGATTAAACTACATTTCAAAGATGATAAATGCTTTAAACGCCCTCCATAAGAAATGTTACATTACTTATGTTTGGGGTCTCAGAGAGCTATGAAATAAAATATTAAAAATCTAATTAATTTCTGCATGCTAAATCTGTCTGACTGGTGTTAACTTACTGCATCAAAGAGTTAATCATTTCGATTTTATCATCTTATATGATCTTTTCACAATGTCTTTTCTGCAACCAAACTGACCATCAGAAATATAATATATATACACACACAGTATTATCATGTTCTGTTCATTTATCATATATATTTATTAGTTCAGGTTTCATCTCGCCCAAAATGAATCATTTAAAACTGAAAACATGCATAAATAAAAATCTGCACACACATACACACACACACAAAAAAGGAAAACAAGCAAAAATGGACATAAAAAAGGAGAATAAAAAAACAAACAAAAACAAGATGAGGTAGCTTGTCTCAGGTCCACTGGCATGAATAATTTCGACCAGTTGTTTTGCATCCGCAGATCAGACGGATATTGTTTTGCGTTTTCCTATTTTTCCACAACTGCTCTTTCAGCACTGACAGCTACAGGGAACATGACTATCAGCGAGAGAGAAAGCATGTGAGAGAGAGAGAGAGTGAATGCAGTGGAGGCTACTGACTACTCGTGAAGTCCATTATCTTCACCTCCGGCTCACGCTCTCTCCTCACCTGTTCATTTCTTCCCGCCATTTGCCATATGGAGGAGCAGTGCACACTGAGTAAACAGTTCCATTTCCATCGACGGCAGGTCATTACAGGACGTGTTCATTTTCCCTTTCACAGGCTGGCTTTAGCAGCTGCACCTCCACTGATTCTATAGGTGCAATTAAACATCTGCTTGCTGTAATTGATTAATATGATCCAAGCACCAAACACTGTAGACATGGCTGGTGGGAAATGTGTTCATATTTTTCTCACTTATTCAATTGTGTCGGATTGAAATCCAATGTAAAATTGAATGTAAAATAAAAAAATTATATTAATCCTAATAGCTGTCTCACTCACTGACGTACATTATTTATTAATTTGCAGTTTTGGTTATTTATTAATTATAAATACTTAATTTAGTTGTTAATAATAAAATTAAATGTCCATTTCTACTGAAAGATTACATTAAAATTTTTGTTCAAACTTTCAATTGTAGTTTGCATGCTAAGGTTTGCTTTATCAAATTTCTAGAGAAAGAATATCACATTCACTTTGCCAATCCTGAGCGAGGCTAAACGTTCAAATCCATGGTTTTGCCTTGGTCAAATGATCAACAACAAATTTATTTCCTGTCACGCTCCTAGGCAGCCAATATGATCTCATTTATAACCAAATATAAAATGAGCCATAATAAAATGCAGACTGATGGTAGCACATCTGTATCACCAAACCAGAGACTAAGCCGACTTAACAACACTATTTACCTCGAGAACAGTTTTTGTTTTTCGCTTTTGTTGGAGGAAACAGCATGTTCTTGATTATCAGCTTCAGTGTGGAGCTGTTCATGTAAATAGGTCCACATCTTGGGAAGCTAATATGCAAAGAAGCCCTGTCCCGTGTGTCAGGATCTGTGGAACAAGGAGATTAATGGAATCCTAAAAGTGTAAATTATAGCCTTTACCCGCTGCAGCGTGGAGAGGAGGGCCGACAGCCCCAAGGGAGGCTGCCCACAAAGCAATTCCAGCAGCTCCACACATGCAGATCTCTTATACACAGAGGTGAAGGGCAATTTCTCCTAGTCTTACTTCTTTATTTATTTCCACAGATAGACTGGCTGGACACATCTACATATCCACGTGATTGTGGCTGCACATGTTGTACACAGGTAATAATGTGCTGGCAGCGGGGGGTGGTGGAGGATTCCGCTGTATGACTCTAAACCTCACGCTGGACCAAGAGAAATGATGACCAAATGAGGCTGAAAACTCATCAACTGCCACATTTTAATTCTCGATTTAGACTAAGACCATTTCTGAAGGTTCTGGTGTTGCCCGTAACATTTTTTGCTGACATTAACAAAATCTAAATCAATACAAACCCTATTTACTTTAATTAGGTTGCTGATCTACAGGCCCGTTCAGACCAAGAATGATAACTACTATAGATAACTATTATGATAATTAGCATCTGCACCAATCCGTGATAACAGTTTTGTTTATTGTGCAGTAAGAGTGCTCCAGTTTGTTCATCTGCCACTTTAAATGCTTGTTCATAATTGATTCTGATTGGATGTCAATGTTTTTCAAGCTTTAAAACAGACTACAGTTATATTGCACCACTTTGTTTTTATTGCTATAGTTGTGGTGAGGGCTCCACTACTCTATGTAAACAGACCTGATCTGGGTACATCAATCCACAGAAGAGAGAGAGAGAAAAAGAAAAAATACAGTTTAGCATCATAATCTTTGAGTCTGTTAGGGATACTATATCATATTAGTTATTGAAGCAGACAAAACCGAATATTTAGTTTCTTTATTTTAACATTTAGACTACATTTGCCAATATCTGGCACTTACTTAAAATTAATATTAATGCTGTCAAACGATCAATTGTATCCATAATAAAAGTTTTTGTTTATATAATGTGTGTGTGTGTGTGTGTGTGCATAATGGGAATTTGTATTACGTTTATATAAATGCACAACCAAATGTACAAATGCATATTTATATAATTTAAATTATTTCTACATAAAATATATAACCATAACTTATTTTTCTTAAATATATACATGCATGTGTGTGTATTTATAACAATAGATATACACAACACACACACACACAGACAAACAAAAACTTTTTTTGAATGTGATTTATCTTGATTAATTGTTTGACAGCACTAATATTAAGATTTAAATATTATTACATTTAATATTAACCAACAGACTTTGCCATCACTTAGGCTCGTTCAGATCTGGCATATAATAAAATGACTGTAAACGTTAAACATCCAGTTTTTACATTACAGAAGAAAAAGAACTTGCCAAATGGCAATTTACAATTACTTTAAATCAGAAAGTGAGCATTATCCCAGAAAATACTGCACGTTGAGTCATGTCGGCTACAAGAACCAATGACATGGACTGCTCTATCATGGACAGTCACACACAAAACATTCAAAGCTATTCACATGAGACCATTTTATGTTCTAACAGAGAGGAGGAGAAACAACAAAAAAAACCTAACAAATAAAAAAAAAAAGAGAGAAAGAACCTCTCAGGATTGCAGCTGACAGGAGGGCACCTCAGGACAGAAAGCCATAATTATAAACACCTTGTATTGTATGTATTATAATGGAGTGATGCGTGTCTGACGGATGAAAACATTTCAGATTTTTTTTCCCTTCCTTCCTTTCTTTCCTTCTTCCTTCCTTCCTCAGATCTGGCGACACCACTGTCCTCTGCACCCCCCGCTCCCCCAACTCTCCCTTTTTACTATTCATTGAGATACAATCGCCGGTTGGCACTTCTCCAGTGTTAGATGCATTTGAATAATACATGACCTGCCCTTTCGCTGACATCACGGTGCCAGAGCTCCAACAAGGTATGAATCTTATTCTATATACACTTCGAATGTTCAGCTGTTCACAATCTATACTGTCAACAATTTATCACAGGATGGCGCTGCCAAGTTATCAGAGTGGTCGGCGGCCGTGTATGATCTAGTCGGAGCATCTGGCTCTTCACTGCTCGTGACATTAGCCCAGACAAGAGAATCAGTGGACTATTGAATGCAATTACAGTAAGCAAGACAGACAATAAAGATTGATAGGGCTTTTTCATTTTATCACACAAGGAAACATAATGGCGGTGAGGCTTCGCCTTCAACTGCCTGCATCTAATAATGATTGAGGGTGTGCCATGGTGTGGGCAAGATGAGAGGTGAGAGAGAGAGAGAGAGAATATATACACAATGGGGCTCTGCCCTTTTATCTATGCACATGCATCACGGACAAACACGCACACACATAACGTTTGCATATGCATTCACGTTCACATACAAAATGCAAACAGAAGGTATACAAACATACCCACATGAATGGATGTGTGTGCGTGTGAGTGGACACCTTCTGTTTGGACTTTCCGAGTTTGTGCGAGAGCCTCTGTGAATAATTGCATTCTGAGGATTTTAAAGGAGAGAAAAGCCCTCAACGTGCCTGTGCTCAGTTAATGATGAATATTTACACGACATCGATCACATTTTTGCAAGCAATCTCAATGATTAAGAGGGGAGAGAGTCACCATGCATATTTAAACAATGCGAGAGATAATAAATGAGCCCTTTCAATACAATCAACAACCTCAGGCAAAACAGAGGAAAAACATCACAAGAGAAAATATCTCGGCTGTTGACCACGCTGAAAGGCCAAAAAGACCCCCGTCTAAGAGCTCGGATACATATTCATGTTGCATTTAAACAAGGCGTGTTTGGAACGGAGCGTGTTTACCGCATAGCGAAACTGACAGGTCACATTAAAATGACCCGACAAGATTCTGAAAGGTGACTGTCGGGGCAAAACGCATTATGAATTGCAGTTTTCTGGACTGGACTTACATGCAAACATGACAAATGTTTAATTCCTTGAAAGAGAGTGGGGGGAAAAAAGCCATTTTTGTCTGTGGAGATGACATGTCAACACAAGGCTGTTCTATTATTTGCTTGAGTAATCATAACAATACAACATGCTCTCCCCCAAGAGTTAATTGCAATGTGAAGGAATAGGCCAATGCAAGCAATTCTATATTTGCACGAGTGTGTTGGCGTTCTGCTTCTTCTCTTGAGACAAGAGAAATTTTCTCATTTTAACATGATATGTGATGCATATTGATAAATCATTAGCTATTTTAGTAAAACCAAGCTTTATAACTGGCTACGGCATGGATACTGTAAAAATTAAAACTGTCGATCGATTTAAATTTGTAACCATGTTAATGACATGCTAATGATCTTTCCTGAAAAAAAGATCCTAAATTAGGATAACCGTGGAAGACAATTAAACCACTCGATAACAGGCGCTAAAGATATTTTGAAAGAAATCATTGATTTCTTTTTTTTCTTTCCTAAGTAGCTAATTCATGTAAGACATGAATAACTCTGCGGGTTTAGAACAAGATGAAGGGGGATTAAATGACATCATTTTTGGGGTTCGTGTTGATAAACATCAATGTGGTAGTCGGTGGCTTGAATTGTTACAAGTGCTTGGAAAAAATATAGATTTTTTTCAGCTATCATTTTATGTTCAGTCATTAGTCAGACTAACTATGTGTCTCTGGTTAACAACTAAACCCAACTAAACACTGAAGTTATCTGTACCCAAAGTTTGCATCTAAAAGGAGGTTTGGAGGGTGTGTGTGTGTGTGTGTCAGGACCTGACAGCTGAGGATATTTGCATGCACACACAGTTTCACATGCAGTCACACAGGCAAGCTGCTGGGCTCTTATCACCTCAGATAAGGCCTGACTGGCCTTTTACCTAGGGGAGCCAGGTCTAATCTGAAAAAGCCTGTCACTAACAAAGAGAGATCCCTTCCTCAAGGATAGCAAGGCTAAAGTGAAACCCAACTTTGCTCCTCTGCCTCTTTACTTCCTTTTATCTGCCCCTTCATTTGGGCCCAGACTTATTACACCCATAATGCAACACTTTCACCCCTGCTCAACCACTCCATTACCCATGGATATTGTCCCTCCTGCCCTTACTGTCTGATAAGTGCAAATGAATGGGCAAATAAATATTGACAAACTGTTTTTTCCCCCACTCTCTCTTTGTTCCCCGCTGGATTGACTTTGTCTGCACCCTGGCAGTTATTACAATAAGCTCTCTGCCTCTTACGTATGCATCTGCTTTCATCAAAGATAAAAGGTTGAGTTTAATCCAAGGATAATATGTCCGTCACGTTTATTCACCTGCAAAAAAAATAAAAAAATGAGTACAAACAGTCAGTGATTGGTAAATCTATCAAACCCACAGCTATTTATCAAGGTGAGATTAAACAGGAATATAATATATATTCGCTGTTAATGATGCTCGCGCCATATAAAAAAAGGACACACAAACAGGATATGACAGTCAAGCAAATTGCTCGCATGATAAAAGAGCGCCCATATTCTCTAAAGGTAAGCAGTTCTGTTAACACACAAACTCTGACTTCCAGTAGTGGAGCTTTGTTAAGATTCATATCGGCAAATGTCAAAAAGAATTAAAAAGATAACTGTCATTCAGAATGGGCTCCGGCACTCTGACATATTGCTCATAGACGGGAAAGATAAGGCAGACCCCAGCCTCCTGTTTCTCAGTCAGAACCCACTGCGTTTGCCGCACATCCAAAGAGCTAATTCCCCCGCTCATATGAATATGCCATTTTCATACTGCCAAGATGATGAATCCCTGAACTCTACGTCACTGTTAGCCGGCCCCACCAAAAATGCCATATTAATGTCAAATGAGATATAACGATTTAGATTTGTCAGATTGCCCAGTGTCAGTCCACATCCATCCTGTGAGCTGGTGGAGATTTCCCATCAGACTCTGAGAAGAACAGATAAAACACCTCTCTGCATTGGCCTGCTCACAGTGGAGGCAAAGGGGGAAAAGTTATTCCAACTACCCTGTTCACTGTAGCTAATCAGAAGTAACAGAATATATATCATTAAATTTGGTAGCATGCCTATTATGAACATATTGAACATTTATTTTGCATTATTATGACCATATTCAACCACTGTAATCCTACACAATTAATAAACAACCTCCTAACTAATAGTTAGCAGTACTTAGTAGTCTATTGAGGCAAAAGTTGTAGTATATAGTTTAAAAAAACAATACTGATAACTACATTTTACATAAAGTGAGAGAGAGAGAGAGAGAGAGTGGGGGGGGGGGGGTGGTGGTAAGATAAAAATG
>JAUMHI010000054.1:12061187-12091128 GCA_032359435.1 Enteromius unitaeniatus
GAATCTAAAATATATGAAAGTCTAATGTTTATTAGTACATTACAGAAAATAATGAACTTTATCACAATATGCTAATTATTTGAAAAGGACCTGTATATCAAAACTTTACGCGTTGCCATGAACTTTATTTGAGCAGCTTTAGGTGATTTTCTCAATTTATTTATGATTATTATTATTATTGTTTTTTTCACCCTTAGGTTTCAGATTTCCAAATAGATGGCAGATGTTTTTCTCCTTTATGTTTTGAATATAAAATAGCATATAAGAGATATAAGAGACTTCTTACCAGCATTACCAGCTCTCAGTCTAAGACTTCTGAAAAACACTGCCCAATTCCTAGAATTCTTCATATTTAAAATTCACTTTAAACGAAAAATGTGTCTGAATTAAAAGTTTTAAATCATAACAGGGGATTTCAACAAGCAACAACTTCAAACATCAGCCCTGCCTTTCTCCATCCATGTGTTTGAGAAAGGAAGCTCACAAATCTTTATTTAGAGATGTGTGATTATCCCTTTCTCTCTCTCTCAGAGTGCATTAGAATGCACTGAGAGCAGTCATCCCTTCCTCTCCTCTCCTCAATCTCTCTCCATGCTGAAGGCCTTGTTTGTACAGCTCTCAGCCCAAATCCATTATTACTTCCTAAACTGACAAATCATTTCAACAAATACAATCTCCCTCTCCTTGCGCCGGCTGATAAGATAAATGCTGAAGTCGAGAGAGGACTGAAACAGAGGCAGAGGTTCATATTTCAATTTGCAAAGCACCATGCTCTGAATCTTAATTTAGAAGCAATAAGACAAACAACATGCATAAATAAAAAAATAAAAAAAAACCTGAGGAATAAGCTCCAAGCCAGAGATGAAAGTCTAACTCCTCGTGACAAAAAAGTGAGCTAATTTTACCTCACAAAATTACTTATTTTTATAACAATAATAATAACCATAACAAAATTATGAAAATAATACAGTCTATAGTGAGATTCCAGTGCTCAGCATAGACCCCGGCTTCTGTCCTTCACATAAGCCTGTGTTTGTTTTAATTGTGACCAATAAAAAGGTCATAATTAATATCCCAACACAGACATTGATAAACAATTCCAAATTGCCACCATAATCAAATGATGCAAACATCTATGAGTTACAAAAGTTCACAGCCACAACTGACAATTCCTTAATTGTATTCAGTCATTCATGGAAATTTTATTAACATGGAGCTGATGTATCCTGCCCTTCCTCTGTCACAACACCAGGGATCTAATTTCATTATTTTCCACAAGATTTGCTTGACTACTGCCATGATTTTAATGCCGGTGCAGTCCAGATGTTTATGCTATTTAAATTAGGAGGCAAGGCCTGTTGGGTAAACATAATTAAAGAAAGTTGAGTTTTTTTTCTCTTGCCCTCTCTTTGTCTCTTTGCCTCCCCCCTCTCCGTCTTCGCAAGTTTACTTCATTAAGCAACTTTCATTTAACTCCTGATGCCACATGGCCCTCCCATAAAGCACAGTCCTCCACAGATCTGTGAACGGCTCACGGCGCCGTGAAGGAGTCTTACGCACTTCAGCGCACTCACAACGCTGGCACGACAGCAGGCTGGCGAGAGGGGTCAAGGTCTCTGGGTCCACAGAGGGAGGAATATTAGGTGCTAGTGTTTACATATTTGTTGTTCTGCCATGAAAACAAAACAGTATATCTAAACAGATTTGTTTGCCATAACATACACAATTTGCATTTTACTTGAAATAAAATAAACATTAAAATACAGTATACAGTATATAATACATAATAAATAAATCAATAAATAAAAAGCACCAATTAATGGGGCTGCTGATCAATTTTCTAAATAACAGGGCAAACCAGTGTGTCAAAACTGTTCAAATATGAAGAAACAAAAAAAAAAAATCAAATGAAGAAACATGATGTATCAAACCTATATATGTGTATGTATGTAAGCCAGCATTTCTCATACATATACACCTATACCTATATATATAAATACATATATATATATACACATACACATATATATATATATATATATTTTTTTTTTTGACGGTGTGACGAGATCTAGTGCCACAAGATCCTGCGAGATGCAATGTGTTGGCTATATCTTCGTGACAGTGGTATGATGCAGCACAACAAATATCCGACAGGAAACTGCTGCCACGTTCTATTTATGACGTGCTGACACAAATTCCAAATGGTTTTCAATGGTCGCTTTATCGCGTCCAGTGTACGCAGACTTCGGGCCAGGGTGTACTTATTCAGTGCTCAGTTCCATCTCACGCACACCCACATCCACACAGCTTTCAAAGTATACTCAATTGCGGATTAGTGCAGACGAATGAGCTCGATACATGTATATACCACCAATTGACTTGCACTCTTTCAGCATTCTTCTCGCACATACACTGTTGTACACGGAAAGTCTGTGTAGTCTTAAAAAATTGCCTGCATGCGGACAGGGTGCATGGCTGTTTTTAAAGGAATATTTGTGTCTTTTTTTTTTTTTTTTTGTTATTTATTGTTAATTACCTGCCTGTCAGTTTGTGGCAAAATATTTTGCAGTGTTCACATGTTGTTTATTACTGCATGTAATTTATTAAAATAGTTGATTACAAAACACATGTTTTTGTTGAATAAAATTTTCCCAATATATTTTATCGAGGAATTATTTTAAAAAGTCATAAAAATCTTGTCTCGTCTCATGGTTGTAAGTGTAAATTTATCATAAATTTACAGTTAAGAATGATTTTTACATAATCTGAAAGCTTTAAAGGATAGGGCAATATTTGACTGAGATACAACCAACTTAAAACATCTGAAATCTGAGTGCACAAAAAAAAAAAAATAATAATAATAATAAATAAATAAATATATATATATATATATATATATATATATATACACACACACACACAAAAACACTGATAAGATCAGTTGAGGACTACTGAAAAGTGCATTTAAACTTAAAGTAAAGGATGCTTTTTTTTTCTCTCTCTCTCTCTCTCTCTCTAAATGGTCTGTGTGGAGCATACATAAATACATTCAATTAAACAAACAAACAAAAACAGAGAGAGATAATTTCTCTATATGGGTGAAATGCTCTGTACAGAGATGGCAGGGTCTAGGGACAAAAACCATTACATAAGCATACGAACCCTGCTTTGATAAATCGTATAAAAGCCAGCATTTCTCATCGCTCATACTGGTGTTGTCACAGCATATAAGAGCATATAATTGCAGCATATAATTTAGTACCAATACCAGTGAAAATTCACATTTCTCTTTACCAAAGCAAAACACAAAAGCATAAAAAAAACACACAAACTAAAATAGAATGTACAAAAATATTAGTAATATATATCTGGCACAATGTCTAAACTTTTATTTTGAGGGGTTGCCGTGAATACCTTTACATTTCTGCATGTATATGATATTCTTGTTGACTCAAGTGAAATGGTAAAATGCACGTTAATTGACTCACCATGGGCTTCAACACGCTTGTCGTAAACAGAACCACGCATCTCTGCCATTCATTCTTTAACACAGAACATACAGGATTCATATTTGAATCGACTTTGTGACTTCGTATTTACAGATACTAGTTCATATAGCAAACTGTAGGCTACATTCAATTTTTAAACTGGATTCCGAGATTCCGTCTGCATTTCCAGCATCGCAGAAATCATGAGGGCATACGCATCAAGAACCAGGTTGACCGGGTACACGGTAACACCGGTACTTAAAAAATACAGGTACCGTGACGTTTACATTTTTTATGTACTAACTTGGTACGAAAGTACCAGGTCTTTTGACAACACTAGCTCATACACACGGGTGTTGAGCATTCTGCTGCAGAAGCAGCTCCGGCATTCTAATTTCAATGACTTGTGAACCCTCACCGTGCATTAGTTTAAAAGTATCATTGAGGTCTAAGCCGGTGATGAGAGCAATATTTCTCCTGTTTAGCGAATACTAATCAGCCGTCCTAAAGCGCGAGCGAACGTGTCTGTGTGTGTGTGCAGAGGAGTGAAAGAAATTATATCACTTATGTCAGAGTGCTAATAGGCCCAGCCACACTCCAAATTTAATTTCATAAGCCACTGTTCTTGATTTTTTCCCCCCTTTTCAGATTAGTGACTAACAATCTATTACAGGCAACATCACAGACAGTGTAATACAAGAGGTCATTACAAGATTACGTAAACTCCAGACTTGCATTACCATTCCACATCCATTTACATGATGATTATTACAGCAGAAATTAGAGTGTGATTAGAGGGCCTGGTAGCCTTTGCTCTCCGCAGACACATCTGGAGGGGGACTGACCATTTGTGGCAAGGATTTATAGAAGCATGTCGGCATTTGTTTTGTCAGCGTGATCGCAGCAGCGCCTCGGCCATAAAACCAGTCATTCTGTTTGCGTTTCCTCACTGCTGGCCAAACAGTTCATTTAGCATATCTGATATAAACACCTATTCTTTCCCGGAGAACAAAACTCCTCCGACTAGCATTCCGCCGGCGCCATACGTCCGTTTATAAGTATGCAGCACGCGGAACGTTCGCCATACTTTAGTGCACATGAGCTGAGTAGCTGTCAAAATTACAACAGGCATCTCAAGTAATTATGCAGATTTATGCAAAACATTAACAAGAAGAATTAAAAGCACAAATGAGGTGGCTACACTTGAATTGTTAAGATTATGAATAATTACCATGAATCTTTTTTGCTCTTAATATAACTTGTTTTTGATAAACAAAGCCTTAATTATCAGAATACTTCTGAGAATATCGGTGACCTTCATTAATCTTACAAAACAAGTCTCTGGTGAGCGGCAGCTGAGGAGGCCCGCTCTCACACTGAGTACACAAATAACAAGAGCGGCGTATGCTAACTAGCCACTTCAGAGAGCGGAGCGTGCGGCCAGGTATATCTTACAGCTCAGCCACGGATGCACAATCATGCCAGGCGACTCTGCCTTTCCATCTGGGACTCCCTCATTCCAGCTACTCATTAATTACAGCCACATTTCTCACCCCATCCTCCCTTCTCTTCTCAATATGAGAGATCTGTTTTCGTCCCCAAACTCCGCTGCGAGAGGGATCGTTTCTGAGCTTCCGTTTCGGACGTCGGCGGTTGACTGCTGGCCGCTCATTCCTGCCCCTCCCCGCATCCGCCTGTGGCAAAGGAGCCGATCTTAACCTCCGCCGCTGTGGCGTGTCACGACGGCCTGTCAATCAATGCGTACCTGGCAGGTTTCTTGTCCACCCACTCAGTCTCTCGGAACAGACTGAAGGTCCATTCGTCCAACCCCTACCACACCACTGTTCCCTTTCACGCTCTCCAGCTCCTCCACCCCTCCATCTGTGCTTCACATACTCTCCTTGTAGCTCACAGACCATGAGGATGGGGCTCACTGGCATAGAAACCTGCTCCATAACCCTCCCGCCAAAAAAGCACAATCAACAAATATCTGAAATAATGCACGTCCATCAAACAGCTGATTCATTGATTTTTTTTTCTTCATTTTTTGCATTTGTCTCTTTATGAGAGAGATACTGTGGAGAAACGGTTTAAAAAGTACCATATAATAATACACGTAAATATACCATACACCCTGTGTAAAATATATTTAAAACATTTTAATTATATAAACATATTAATATATATTTTTTTATATATTGTTACTAAAATCTCTCTCATATATTTTTATATATATTTTTATATATATATATATATATATATATCTTTTTTTTTTTTTTTTTATATATTATATTATATATGCACACATTATTATACAAACATTTTCAAACATTTCAGCAAAATGGATAGAGAGTTGGACTTGTAACCCAAAGGTTGTGGGTCCCAGGTCCGGCAGGGAATATGGGTGGTGGGAGTGAATTCCCACTTGGCTACCCACTGCTCTGGGTGTGTGTTCACGGTGTGTGTGTGTGTGGCTGATCACTTCTCAATGCTGTGTGTGTGCACTTGGATGGGTTAAATGCAGCGCACAAATTCCAAGTATGGGTCACCATATCTGGCCACAAGTCACTTTACTTACTCATTTAAATAAAATTAAATAAAACTAAATAAATTAAAATAAAATCAATCATGTCACACTGAAGACTAAAGAAATTTGTAGATTGTTGCCATTGCAATGGCAAAGCTACATAATACTAATAGACAGGTATTTTATATTTGACATTTTAATCAAATTAATGTAGTCTTTGTCAGAAATGAAAGATTTCTTTTTTCCAAAAGATTAAAATAAAACATTAATACACACACACTCTCTCACACGTACATCTTTTCCAAAGCTTAGAAGAATAGGCATTAGTATCAGTGAGAGGAAGGTGTGTATATACTTTAATTCCACAAAAAATGGCTGCACACCTTTTTTCAAACTTTGGGAAGTGTGTGCAACAACAATTCCCATTCATTATTTTTGTTATGATAACATGGCCACTGCTGCACCCAAACATGCACTCTGGAGAGGAGAAAAGGAAATGAGCTATTTAGCACACCGCCACAGACACTACACTCCCTAACCCAGATACTGTATCATGCATGTGGAGTACTGCTAGTTTTAGGAACAGATGTCAGTCCTGTTTAGAGCACTACAGTCACATTCACACAGAGTTTGTTTATAAACAACAGTGAGAACTGAACTTTCAACATTAAAATGTCATAAGTAGTCATGATTTGTTAATCTCTGTTAGAGCTGTTTCGGCATAAAGCACAATTTGCGATCCTTGATTACATTTTGGAAGAAATTAATACAATTATTTAACTAGGACGAAAAGAAACGATCAAACGTGCTAGTAAAGGCTTTATAAAATTCTCCAAAATAAATGAAACACACTTATATACAGTGCCCTCCACTAATATTGGCAGCCTTGGTAAATCTGAGCAAAGGTGGCTGTGAAAACAAATCTGCATTATTTATCCTTTTGATCTTTCATTCAAAAAAATTACTAAATTCTAACCTACAATTGAAGGAAGACAATTGAAAATGGGGAGAAAAACTCATGATGAAATAAATGTTTTTCTCCAATACATGTTGGTCAGAATTATTGGTACCCAATTATTGCTGTGTCCTTTTCCTAAGATAACAGCTCTGAGTTTTCTCCTGTAACGCCTGAAGAGTTTGGAGAACACCTGATAACACAAAAGAGACCATTCTTTCATCCAGAATCACTCCAGAACCTTTAAATTACCAGCTCTATGCTGGTTCCCCTCTTTAGTTCACCTCACTCAGGGTTCAGGTCAGAGGACTGGGACAGTCATGGCAAAAGCTTAATTTTGTGCTCAGTGAATAATTTTTGTGTTTATTTTGATGTTTGTTTTGGATTATTGTCCCAATGAAAAACCCAACCATGGCCCATTATAAGATTTCTAACAGAGTCAGTGAATTATTGATTTTTATCTGTTGGTATTTGATAGAATCCATGATGAAATGTGTCTAAACATGATGTCCAGGACCTCCAGCTGAAATATAGACCCACAACATCAAAAATACAGCAGTATACTTTATTGTACACATGGAGTACTTTTTAATCCCTGTGTTCACCAAACCCATCTAGAGTGATTGCTGCTGAAAAACATTTTTTTTAGTTTCATCTGATCATAGAAGCCAGTTTATTTCTTAGACCCTCCCAAACAACATGTGCTGATGTAGGGGCTGTTTGACAATTTTTTTTAAAAGGTTTTCTAACCCTCGAAGAATCTTTTGCAGCATATAAGAAATATATTCTTTGGTTTTTCTCATTGTGTTAATGATTTAAGGCTTTGTTTTATTTTCTTTGGTCAGATTTACCAAGGGTGCCAATATTATTGGAGGTCACTGTAAATGAAACACCTCTAGCATGAGTCCGGCTTTGTGCACATCAAGGCATTTATTAGATTAAAAAAAAACAAATTTTTAATAAAATAATATTTAAATAAAATTTGAATACACTGAAAATATTATAAATTTATGTGTTTGTATGTATGCATGTGTGTATAAAAAATGTACACATGTATCTCTCTCTCTCTCTCTCTCTCTCTCTCTATATATATATATATATACACACACACACACACATAATATATATATATATATACATATAATTGTAACTATTGTAACTAAAGTAATAACTTTTTGGAACTACTACTACTGGAACCTGTGAAACCTTTTTTCTTTGAGGAATATAAGACTTAATAAAACAGCATTGATTCAACAAACAAACCTTTTTAAACAATCTTTTAAGTCTCCATCAATTTTTAACCAATTAACACATCCTTGCTGGGGAAAGAAATAACTGACCGCAAAATTTTAAATAGTAGTGTATATTGTATAGATATTTTGAATAAACATTGGTTTTAAATTAGCATATTACAATGATTTCTGAAGAATTGTGTTAGGTTGAAGTAATGATGCTGAAAATTCATCTTTGGAATTTAAAATAACTTTTAATACACTGTACAATATTATTGTAAAGTATATTAAAATAGAAAACTGTCATCTAAATTGCAATAATATTTCACAAAATGAAATTTTTCTCTCTGTATTTTTGATGCAAACATGATGTGCACAATATATATATATATATATATATATATTACAAAAAGCTAAATAAAATTAACAAAACAGCTTGATGGAAGAACTTGGGTCTTCATGGATTTTGTTTATTAAATAAAGAGTATTGACTGTCTGGTGTTACAGAAATTGGCATCTTTGCAATGTACTTGTTAATAAAAGCAAGGTTTTTTTTTATACAGCACCTGTAAGCTGCTGTATGAATGCAACAATTCAAGAGTCACACCGGTTAATAAATACAGTTGTCAAACACTTCCAGTATGAATGCAACCAATACGTGACAGTCTCTTCCAGTAGTAATGCTCCAGTCTGTAAATCATCGATACTTAGCTGTAGCAAAACCATAAAACATTTCCTCCCTGAGGAACACAAACACCAGCGGGACCACAATTACCATTTATCACAATTTAATAACACAGATAATTGCGTTTGCCTATTGAACTATAAAAACACTATAATTCACAAAGCAGGAAAGGTGCAGGAGCTCTGGTTTACTGCTCATCTTCCGACATCAATGCAGAAATACTGAATGAGTTTGCATGAAAAGATGGTCGCTGTTAACCTGTTGGGCAGTTTCAGATTTACGGAGTCTATTTCTACATTTTCCCTTCTTAAATCGATAGGGAGTAAGGCCTCTTCCTCAGCAAGAGCTGCTCATTTTCTCCACATCAATACAGCCCCACAGTTCACTCTGTTTCATCCCCCTCCTTAGTATTAGGGTGATTTTAATAGGACCAGCCTTTAGTTTGGAGCCGTATTCCCATCAGGCGCTGCGCTTTTAAGTTATTTTAGACTGAAAGGTTGCAGTATGGAGTTGAGAATTGTGGGAGGGGTCGCCCCACAGACCACAGCACCGCTCGACCCTGCTCTGCCGTACGCCCTTCGGGTCACACCGTGGCACTTGCATACGGAGAAAACTTGGCAGCGGCTTTCCGTGTGCAATCCAAGGTGCACACAGGAAACATACCCAGGGAGATGATTCGCTTTTTGCCATTTTTATCTGCCTTTCTTTGTTCTCCATTCACTTGAAGTCTGCGTCTATCGACTTAAACGTTTTCGAAATCCTGGTGCGCTCCGGTTGCGCGCCGGCCTATCACGGTTTGAAGCGAATGTGTTTTTGCATGGGTAATAAAGCAGTGCTCAGGCTGAGCCCATCATTATTCTGTTAATGAAGTTGGGTTAGTTGTTTAATTTGGTGTCTTTGTGTTAGCAGGCCTGCTGTTTGTTGCTCCAGCGTGGAACGGGGAGGAAACTAACTCCAGTGTGGCCACCATTCCGGCTCCAGCATGCCTCTACCCAGTCGCCCCTCAAACTCCCCCTTCCATCCCGAGCACCCCACCGCTTCAGTGCCTGACCCCCAGGCAAACAGATGTCCCATCAGCCTAGGCAGACAGGACTGCCTGTCCCTCCCTCACAAGGGCTCTTTAATTATTCCCCCTCTCGCACTCCTCTCTAATAAAACATTAGCTTGCTAATCGAATCTGGTGCAGCTGAAACCAGCACAGCCTTCTCAATGCACACGGCTATCGATGGAGAAGAGACACACATAGACCTTCCCCGATTGTCCGCACATCAATCAGCAGCTGAGTTAAAGGCAAGAAACAACAAACATGTCGAATTTCAGATATGAGTGGAGATTAGCGCCTTCAGTCACTAAATATAAACCATCTGGTTCTCCTCAGTGGACCCTTTAATGGGCTTCCTTACTATCATTCATGACAGATATGCGCTCTGAAGCTCATTTTAAAAGTAAAGTTATAATATTGTGTTTTTCATAATAACAAGTAACTAATCGCATTACTTTTTATGGAAAGAGACATAATAAGTGACTTCTGCAGAACTTTTTCCTTCTCAACATCTCACTGAAAGGCTCTCTCCTCAAAAATGTAAATTTTGCTTGGTTTGCAGATATTGTGCACTGTTTTTAATATGTTTGTAGTGCACTGACTTATATTAGATAATGAAAAAAAAGTGTGCATCAATTGTCATAACATTTGCCACCCTGTAGCAATGCCAAGGTCATGGAAAACACAAATTTTAATGAATGAAAAAAAATAAATATCTGTACATATTAGCATGACACAAACAAAATATGCATCAGGCTCTTTCCCATAACAACTACTTCTGTAATACTCGTGCACCTTAAAGTGCCCCTATTATGAAAGGTTCATATTTTGGTCCCAAACAACAGGTTGACATGCATGCAAGGTTTTATTTTCGGTAAAACTTCAGAATAGGGGGTCAGAATAATGCATTAGTTAAGCATTAATTAATGGTTAATTTGTTCACAAGTAAGCAATAGTTGAGCAAAAACACACTATTAATTAATGATTAACTTAACATTTTAATCATTCATTAGTAGTGTGTTTTGTTCAACAACTCCGCAACAGCGGCACCAAGTGGTACAAAATGAATTAGCATTTTCATTCAGACCAGCACAAAAATAAGGTCTTTGTCTGCCAAATTACAAATAAAATAAATAAAGTCTAAGATGGGGACATTTTTACTGAATTTAATTTGTATCGTGAGGTTGAAGCACTAGTTTTACATTTACGGCCATCACTTGAATATACGGTGCTTCCCGTGTTACCTGTTGTTACCGCTGTCTCTTACAATATTTGCCATTGAAGCGTAGGGGAAGACAAGCAATGGAAGGCCCAGCAAACTGACCCGCTAAATGTATTCTGCTCTCAATAACTGCTCTCAGCTGAAATTCATGTAAAACGCCAGGAACTCCCGATGCTTTTAAAAGCCACATCTGATAGTAGATAATGACACAGATTTCAGGGCCATTATGGAAGGCTATCAAATATTCCATTTCTTTTTGCATTTAGATTTGTAAAACGTCCACACAGTCCACACCTCATTCACTGACACAGTATCTGCCGAGTGCGGTGGACGATAAGACGGTCCACAACCAACAGAGCTTAGAGGGAAAGAAAAAGCAAGATATAGGAAAATGCTTATCAAAAATGAAATGCTGGAAATGTATTACTCATCACGACAGAGATTTCTTAAATGCTTTAGAATATCAAACGCTTTAAATTCAAGACAAGGTAACAAGGTAAAGGTCAGCCTGTAAAATAAGCAAAAGAAGCATGTGCAAGTGACATGCTTGAAAAGAAAATGTGTATTATTGTTATGCTTACTTCTTCATTTATGTATTTTGTTCTGACGGGTTACTTTAAGACCATGCATGTGTGCGCCATGCAAACTAATGCAAGGGGAAATTACTGCACCTGAAACCTATTAGTTTCACGTTGATAAAACCTAAAGATAAATGTGAAAAAAATTCACAGACTGAAGAACAACGACTGGAAGGGAGAGAAAGAGGAGAAAATGAGAGGTTCAACAGGCACCCATCAAAAACTTCTCAGTAATGGGCAGGCATTCACCCATTGGACCAACATCTTTCAATTTATTAGCATGACAAAGGACACAATCATTTTGGATATGCCTGAATGCAATTTTCATTAACTTTGCAATGATTTATTAACAAAAGTGTCAGGAATGTAATAAAAGCAGCAGGACCCCACAAAATGCCAAAATAAAAAAAATAAAAAATAGAAAAGATTAAACTGAATAAAATAAATAATCTAAAATGAAGAGGAAAGAAGTAAATCAGGAGAGAAAGAAAAAGAGAGAGAGAGAGAAACAGACATTACATTTAGTCAATATGTTGTTCCCTGAAGTCAGTAAGGTTTCGGTTCAATAAGGAACGTCATAGAATTTAAACACTGCTATTAATGCACTGAGTAAAGAATATTCACATATCTTATTTGCATGGAATTACAAAAGAATTAGGTCTAGTAATGCCTTGCAGCATTTGAACAGTGCTTATATTTAGTACAACACCACTTTGCTTGGCTGTTTAACTACTTGTTTTTGCTGGTTATAATTCAACTATTGCGCTAAATAAATTAATCATAAAAAAAAGAAAAATGAAAAGTATATTTTTTTTAATGCTATGTGTGAATTTAGACATCATAACATTATAATATGCAGCATAAGATTGAAAGATTTTCTAAAGATGTTATTTAACAGTGCTGCTAGATGAAGTCAAATGTTATCAACATTTTATGATGATATACAATTAAATTTAAAATATTTAATTAAAAATAAAATTATAATATTGCTAAATATGATAGTAATATTAATAACTGTTTCTTGGTTGATCAAACACACACACACACACACACACACACACTTGTTCATGCTACAATCGGGGGGGGGGGGGGGGTACTATTTATAATAGTTGTACTATTTACAACTTTAAAATAGTAAATGATGTTTATTGGAAAGTGTAACAATGCAAACTGTTTTTTTTTTTGTTAATGGGTAGGTTTAGGGTTGGGTTAGGGAAAAAAAAAATACTGGTCAGTTTAAAAGTCATAACTCGATGGAAAGTCCCACAATTCACAAACAAATGTGTGCATTTTTGTGTGCGTTTCTGTATAAAATCCAAAAACATTTTTTATTATTAATATTAGTAGTATTAGTATTATTCTATGAATAGAACACAGACACACAGGAACAGACAAAGCACTAAACATAGTTTATCTGCCATAGTTTTCACTCTCACTAGTAGTGAGATAGTGTCACACACACAAAAAAAACATGAAATCGCATGCACACATATGCTCTATAAGAAACAGGACACCATATTGGTGGCGGTGACAGTTGCACATGTGAGATGGTTTGTCTCTTGGTAGGGAGCTCGTGGCAGTTGTTGTATTTTTTTCCTTTTTTTTATTTTTTTATACCAACACTCCCTCGCAATAGCATTGGCACAATAATAACTCTAAAAATATTCAGAGACAAAATAGAAAAATCATCATCTCTGCATTACCTCCCCCTTCAGTTACTGGAGATTACCATCTCTAAATGTGATTTTCATCATTTACTACTTATTAAACCTCGAGAACCAAATATTTACAAAGCCGCCAGAGCTAAAATTGATGGAAGAACTCCGAATAAAGCTCTCATTTCACAGAGGAACAAAAATAAATAAATAAATAAATGAAATGAAGACTAAACATGAAGGTAGTTATTGAGAGACTGCAGCGACGAGGGAAACCTCAGATGAACTGAAAATATGTAACAACAAAGACAATGTTTGTTGCTGCTTATCAGAAATGCTATGTGGACTACAGGGGCTGAAACACATATTAATGCAAGTGTGAAGTAAGGTCCCTTAGTAGTACACTCTCCACACCCCAGAGCTTCTCCATATCATTAAGATTTTATCAATTTATAATCTGCCTGAAAGAATAAATAATAAACTGTAGAGTAAGCAATCTTCAAAAGGCGCACAGTCCCTCCCAGGTGAACAGCCGCAAGACACATAAGTCACTGCTAAAAGTTTGAACTGATAAATAAAAAAGTGACCCAAAAAGTGATCAAGACACGAAAACGGTTAATTTTCTTCCATGCTCTTTTTTCTAGGCAAGATATTGCATGGCCAACTTTCCGTGTCCGACTGCTTTTCAAAACTTTTTTTTTTCCTCTCTCTAATATATATATTTCTCTCTTAGAACGATAGTCATCAACAGAAACATATGGCCTCCAAAGTTATGCAAATAATCAGTGCAAAAATGATAGCGCCATCAATCCGATTATCCGAACATAAAACTAATTTGTGCTCCAGAAATACATATTTACCTGCGTTCCCCAAAGGAAAAATGCCTGGTAGATTGAACATGGCTTGGAGTAGGGCAAGAACAAAAAAAAAAGAAAAAAAAAAGAGAGAAACATGTATTTCTTATATATAGTCAACTTTTAGCAAAGCTTATTCTGGCAAAGGTAGCTGATGAATGGGGTTCCTTTTTTAAGCCCTTTCAGGGAAAGAAAATAAGCTCAACGTTGCAGTTTACCGAGCCATATAAATCAGCCCGTGACCACAAATAATTCTGCGAGGGGAGAATTTATATGTTTAATTACACAGTGCAGGTGCCAGGCTTGTCTTCCTCATTACTCTAAGATACATAAAACACTCAATAACACATATAGCAGCAGGACAATGGGAAGACAAAGTAATTAGCTGGCTGTTATTTAATAAGTTACTTCTATGAGCCGCTTCATCTTGCTCGAGTTTAGCATACAGTATTTCGTTAGCCGAGCGCTCCGGATCGCTTTAATATACATAGCCAGGTTGTTCTTTCATTCGGGAGGTGGTTATTACCTCTCATTTTTTTGTGTTGTGTAGCAACAAAAAAAATGGAGGAAGCCCATGGGGAGCAGGATAAATCTGTTTTCAGAGACGGGCAGGTATGTTTTGCGCACCTGAGCGACGTACTCGGGCACCGGCGAGCAACGGGCAGCGGTGAGCCAGCTCCAGCCGTTCTGTTTTACTCCTGGGCCTGGAATCATATCAAAGTCGAACAGCATGCCAATGTGGGTGGCAAGGGATGCAAACCACAAGGTCAGAGGAGTTCAGAAGAACAGAAAGGGCCTCTCAGGAGAGATAGGGCAAGAGAGGAGGAGTTGGAGAGAATGAGAAAGAGAGACTGATGTAAAAGCCACATGTGCGCAGGGCCTCCTCTCTCTTCTTCTATAGCTTGCCGCAGTCCAGCTGCCCTCACCACAATCCCAGCCTGGGGATGTTTAACTACCCAACGCAGTCAGGGGCCAAGTCGCTCTTTTTCTTTCGCCGTATCTCTCTTTCTCCATTCCAAAACCCACAAAGTCCTGAGTAAACACAGTCCAGTCTATAGCTCACTGGCCATTTTCTTCTCATTGGGCCTGGGGCTGTTTAGAGACCAGCCAAACCAGGTCCGGTTCCCCCTCCCTGCAGGCCTCACACGAGGCCTGACCTCACCCGCTCACGGCTCCCACACAACGGGCTGCGGGTAAGTTAATATAGGCCTCTCTCACTCACACTCACCCACATGGCCATGTTGGACTTGGCCGGCGCTGGTCTGGCATGAGTTGACAGGCGGGCAGCATAGGGCCGTGGGAACAGCTTGGCGAGGTTTGATGTCCGCGGGGCCGTTTGGATACGCTGAGCGTTTTTAACAGGATGTCATGGACTACCTGGCCTGCTCAATCTGTTTCGGCACGTCTCGGCAGACTCGGACTGGGCACCGGGCCGGACACAAACCATTTACTAAAATGCCACATTTACTCTAACCGCAGTAATTACTTGACAGCAACAACATGGGTGACCATATTTGACAGGCACACTCAAAGGGGCATACCAAAACAGATTCTGGTGTGGTTAAAACACTAAACTGCACTTGTTTAAACTAGTTTATCCAGGTGCTGCTGCTGCGGCTGCTTTTCTTGTACAGTATGGTGATTCTATAGGATTTTGAGATTGGAAACATACTGTAAGTCAATACATTTCCCCTTATAGACATTAGCTGTGTAATAAATAAAATGGAAGGCACAGTCATTATTGCCTGCTGATACAGTTCAAGTAGGTATGCATGATTAATATCAGCTATAGACAGATATATCAAGGCCGTAAGGAAGATACAAGCTCATTGATTACTTTGTTGCCTTTTCATGTTAATGTAATTCTTTTCTATTGAACGTACATAAGAAAACTACCAGAGTGTGATGAAAAAAAATATTAAATCATAGAATTGTCAAAGCCATTGATTAAGACAAAAGGGGCTAGGAAAGAGTCATTAATTTATGTTCTTATGAATGAGATAAACACAATAACACAAATGACCAATACGAGTGCACCTGTAGTACCGAGTCACACCTCAACAGCCAGATATGTACTTTAAAGTATTTATTTATTTATTTTAACTGTTCTTTTTCATCAAAGTAATTAATGTGGCAAAGCAAATGTATTTGGAATAAGAAGAGAGAGGAGGTCTATTAAAGGTTAACAGAGAAGCAGGCAGGATAGAATGGGACAAGTACGCAAACTGATGAATGATTCAATTTTTTATTTTATTTCTCAAAAGGATAGTTCACACAAAATGTCATTCCAAACCTGTATTACTAAAAGCTAAATGTGCTTAATTTCCAAGTTTTCCGAAGCCATATGTTAGCTTTTCGAGAACCAGTGGTATTTGGCATCATCGATGTCAAACTTAGCATGATAAGCCTTAACTCACCATCTGAATAGAAGTGAACGTAAATTATTTCTAAATGTTTGAGAGACATTCTTTCTATAAAGCCATTGTATGGCTTAAAAATATACAGCAGGATTCTACAGTATTTATATGAACTATTTTTTAATACTTTATGGTGATTTTGTAGCATTTTTGCATCTCAAAGGAATAGCTCACTAAAATTTTGTAAGGATTTGTTGTTTCAAACATGCATGACTTTCTTCCTGACAGTGACTGTTTATTTTTGCAAGAACTGTCCGTTCAAGATGGAAGTGAGGCATCTGAGACATGCAGAACTCAAAATCACCACATACAAAGTACATGACAATTTAAAGCATGCCTTGGTTTGTTGCATTTTGAGATGCCTTCCTTTCAACTGAGGCACCTATACCAAGGCTGGTTTCCTGGCAGGAAGAGGACTATGGCAGGACTGAGCTGGACCAGGGTTACTTTATAATGAGAGGAGGCAACACTCACAGAAGACTGTCAGATAAACTAAATCCCACCAGTGAGATCGGCCCTCAGAGTGGAAGAGGGAAGAAATGGAAGCAAGGATGAGTGTGTTGATAGAAGAAAGGAAAGCAGAGGATGAGGAAAGACAGGAGAGACAGATGACAGCATCAAGAGCCACTTGCCCATAGCAATCGCTATCTGAGAGCGTTGCATGATGGGAGATGGGTTGACAAGGGGTGCGAGGTTACAGAGATGGCAGAGTAAATGCTTGGTTTCTCACTGGACAGCCAATGACAAGAGCTATTTTAAAATAGCCACCTAATGAACTGACAAAAATGGACAGAAGAAATTTTAATAGCATATTAAAGAAGCTTGCGCTACCTCCAATTATTACAATATTTACATAATGTCTACAGGACATTAACTGAGTATCATCATTCCATTTTTGACCAAAATGATTTTTAGAGGCTTTTGCATCTGAACTCTTCATAATAAATACTTCATACATATACAAAAAAAAAGAAAGCAATAAAGAAATCCTTAGGTTGATTTCCCTGATATATTCACTAAATATTTCACTAAAAACAGGTGTGATTGACCAACAAAATGCTGCTTGGTTTGAAAGCGACCTCTGTGTGAGAGCTGCTTGTGGGACAGTTCACAAATGGACCTTTTTTTTTATGTCCCCAAAATTTTACTAATGTGACTGTACCTTGTCTGCGTGTCTGATAAGTGGTGGGATAACCTGTCTGAAAGCAGCCATTACTTTCACAGTTTTGTTTGGCGATGCTACTAGCACAGAAATTGCACATTTCACCTTTAAAGGTTGTGTGATGGAAAGACCCTGATTAATATGGATGCATATAGTATGTCAGATGCTGGGAGAGGCAGCGGAAACTAAAGCACAAGGGATGTCCCACAATTCCCATTCCAAATTTGCTTTAATCAGGGCACAGAACCCCCAACCCCTCGCAGTATCCCACACATCTCACCGTCCGCCTCTGTCTGAACTCTGGAGACATGCAGAGATAAAGACTACATCTAAAGAATCTAATTACACTAAAGTTATCACAAGTTACATTTTTATTGTAGACGACTTCTGTCATTGATAACTTACTCTCATATTGTTCCAAACCTGTAAGACCTTCTTTCGTATTTTGAACACATTAGGATATTTTTGATGAAATCCCAAATCTTTCTGACCCTGCATAGACAGCAGTGCAACTACCACATTCAAGGCCCAGAAAGGCAGCAAGTACACTGTTAAAATAGTCCATTAGAGATCACTAGTTCAACCATAATTTTATGAAGCTACAAAGTATAAACTGATGTCAAATGGACTTATTTTAACGATGTCCTTAGCGCCTTTCTGGGTCTTGAGCATTGTAGTTGTATTGCCGTCTATGCACAATCAGATTTGTGTTGTTTAAAAGATGGACAAAGTTGTTAGAGGTTTGAAACAACATTAAAGTAATTAATGACAATTGTAATTTTTTGGGTGGCATGTCCCTTTAAGAGACAAAATGCATGAATTAAAACGCTGACTAGTGATTTCCTAAAACCCAGAAGATCATAATAATTTTTAGCTTTTTTGAGGATGCAAACCTAACATTGTCAAGAACAAAATCCTAGAGTCCTGGTAGTTCTCTATTCTGATTTTTCATCAGGTAAGCTGCTCCACCTGTGTGAGCTCCCACAGACACAAAAAGATTCATATGTCCAAAAGGATTTTAAATGTAGTTAAAGATCAGAGATGGATTTAAAAAAAAAAAAAAAAATGAGCAAGTGATAGAAAATAAAAACAAACTACTACCGCTCAGCCCAGAAAGGCTCATGAAGACTTGTGAGGGCACAGGGAAGTGATTAAAGACCTTACCATTTCGTTCCCGCACTTCCAAATATAAGTTCCGTTTGATGTCTGTGTGAGGGCGTTTGTAGCAAATACGGAAAAAGCAGCTTTTTTTTTTTCTTTGGGTGGAAAGGGAGAATGCAGGTAAATGACACAGCTGTCCTTTGCCCATGGCCTCTGGCGATCTATTCTCTACAAAACTATCTATAAAGAGTAAGGGAAGTGAAGAGAGAGAAAGAAAGGAGGAGAGAGAGAGAGAGAGAGAGAGAGAGAGAGAGAGAGAGAGAGAGAGAGAGAGACTGAGCCCATTTCAGCTACGGCTTCTGGCTACAGTGTTCAAAGAGCCGTGATATTGAAATAAAGAGCGAGCAGGAGCGGCGGGGTTTGGAGCGATCCATAGTGGGGTATTGATCAAGGTTAGCACTCTGTGAGAGAGCGCATCATCCCTACCGCGCCGCTGGCTGGAGGGCATCGCACACACACACACACCCAGTCTTGACTAGGTGTCTACTCTAAAAACAGTTCTCCACATCTAAGCTAACAAGGAAATCTCACGGGCCGGACTGGGCTCCAGGGAAGGCTGAGAGAAAGGAAAAGAAAAAAGAGAGTTTACAAATAACTTCTGAAAAAAGGGGAAAAGTGGATATTGGGAGCTTGATGAAAACAGCTGCCATATTATACTCGATCACCTCAAAGTGAAAACAAGTAGCCACATGAGTCATGACCACTGAAAAATTACAGAGAAGGGAAAAAAGTGAACCGCTATTCAAAAATGATGTAATTAATTCATCAGTAGATAATAAACCCAAACAAAAGTGTATACATGAACAATGAAATTAATTAGAAAAATTAATCATAAAGTGTATGAAATATAAATAAATGTGTTTAAATAAATAATTAAATCACTATACAGTTTTATATATATATTTTTTGTATTATTATATATTTTTTTAAGAACATTTTGAAGCTAATTTTGTACTAACTGACTAACAATCAAGCAAACAAATAACAACAACTTTTTAAGAAAGGTGTGGGTTCATTTTGACCTCTTTTCAATATTTTTAATTAATAGCCAGGCCACCTTTGGAAAAAACACAAATGGAAGTAAATTTTGAATTACCTAAAAAAAACTATTAACCTACAGTAAATAAATATGCCATATATTAAAACTACACTCATGTGGCCACTCTTTACTTTGGCCATTTCTACACCAACTTTATGACAAATCCACCAGGGAAGCTTCTTTAAACAAATTAAGAACTATTATGTGGAGCTCTAAACTGCCCATTTTATCCTAATGTCCATGCTAATCCTCACAGCTCAACAGACAGCTAGGGGCTTTGCTCTTCAGCAAGTGCTTCAACAATTACAAACGTTTTCCAGTTTAAATTCTGCAGCTGTCTTGACAGCCACATTCAACACAACGTTTCCCAGCATGGAACATTCCAACAGAGAAAGTGCACGTGGTTTTGAGGGATTATGGACCAAACCACACGCACATGTAAAACTCCCTGCAGAATAGAGTATTTTCAGGCTTGGCATGTGTGGTTCATCATAATTTGGAAGAATTTTACAGTGGGGTTAAGATCTTTCAGAGTTAACAATATTGAATACGACACTTATTTTGTCAGTACTATAAACATCTTTGTGTTATAAAAAGACAACTCTTTGATCCATGAAAAATTGGAAAACCAGAATAAGCCTGTAACTGGCCGTTACAGTAAAAAATTACCAACAAGAGCTGCGGAACAAGAGCTCTCTCTGTAGCAGGTGGTTTATTGTTCTGCATGACAGCAGTTATGTTGACAGTGATAACTGTACCATTAAGAGTCTAGCTCAAGTAAATTATACTGGTAAGAAGTGACCTCTTCAGTCAATGTCATTTTTACAGGAGGATGGAGAGGACTTACACATTCTTTCATACAAGATATAGGACCACTCAAGTTTTCATGTGCTGTGCAGAGAAATGCAACCTACCAATTCAGTCTTGAGCCTCTTGGTTCATTTAAAAAAAAAAAAAAAAAAAAAAAAAACACAATAACAGAGCCCATCATCCAAACAAAATCTGAATTTACCTTTTTCTTACAAAATGATATAGCTCTGCTTAATAAATTAGAGTACATGCATCAATATATACATACACATACATACACACTGTACATACATGCATACCAGGGCTTGACATTGGCACCCGCCCACCCGCCAAATGCGGGTAAAATTTGGCTGTGGCGGGTAAAAACATTAGTCTCACTAGCCACTTTGGCGGGTAGTTTATTCTTTGGTATGACAATATATTTTTGTTGTAGTTTTCTATAAAGGCACATGATATAATTAACGCACTGCAATGTAATATTACGCGCATAAAACTCCCATGAAAACCTATATCAACATTCTGATACAACTTGTTTAGAACGTGCATTAACGTTCAACAAAATATTTTTTTTTTTTAAGTCTGACATTTTAATACTATTTTTATATTCTTACTTACAGTTGTTTTTATGTATTTACTTATTTTTGAGACTTTTTATCAGAACGTTCGAAGTATTCATTAACTAGAATGAATTTGTCAAAGCTGTTCTCAACATCAAAAATTCCTCACTTTTAAATAAATCTGAATCAAAATCGGTGCTAAACAGGGCATGGCATTAACACAATATTCTTCTTTATTCTTAAATGATTCTCAGCCGTCTGAACTAGAGTGCGGATCAGGCCGCATTTTTCTGTCCGAGGCCGGGCCGCGTACGACACAGTTAAAATCTTTTTTTTTTTCTCATACTAATGACACATGCACTTTTTTTGGTGTGGAAAGACCGCTTTTATTAAGCAACAGTAGGAAAGCGTTCGTAAATGTCAACAGATGAGAGCACCAGCGCACACGGGGCACCGTTATAACACCTGCGCACATTTGCGCTGATGTGACCGAACCCGAGCATCCTTTCTAAATACCTGTCCGAACCCGGCCCGGCCCGCGAGGTACCGTCGAGTATCAATAAAATTAAATAGTCACTTGCTGTCCCCTACTGGCGTTGTACTTTTCATAGTCTCATCTTTTTTTCCAGGATTTCATATATAAGTATACACTACATTAAAACACCAAACTCAACATTATGTTGTTATAAGTTTCCCTGCAAGTGTAAGCATTCATGCTATATTTTGGCTACAAATAACAGTCATAAATGCATCTGAATGCTGCTTCTGTTTCTACTGCAGAGGAATGATCAATTTTGTGGATGTGTGATTTTTGAATTTTGTGTGATTTCATATGATTAGTAACAGGTAACATTGATAACATTTCATATGATTGGTGGCATTATCTTATATTAAAATAGGTCAAATGACTTTGAAATATTTGTATGCATTATTAAGTCATATAAAATGTAATTTCCTAACAAGAAAATTGTGGCTAGTGAAAATGCTGAATGGCTAATAAATTTGGAAAACCACTAGCCACAGTGGCTGGTGAACAAAAAAGTTAATGTCAAGCCCTGATACAAACATATGTACATACATATATACAGTGAGGTAAATACTGTAAGTACTGCAAGCTCGCTCTTTCTTGCAAGTTTTCTCTCTTAGAAATCATGGAGGGGTTTACAATTTATTTGGGAATTACTTTGTCAAATAAGTATTTGACCACTTGCTTATCAGCCAGATTTCTGTTATTTTGCTTTTAAATAGTCCAGCTACACTCTGATCATGATTCTAAATTAGTAGCACCAGTTTGGGGTCATTAGCTGTCATTAAGACACCTGTGCACCCCACAATCAGTCAAAGTTTAAGTAGCAACATTGCAATTGTCAGAAAATGGAAGAGTCTAATGATGACTGTCAGTGTCCCTCGGACTGGGGCCCCATGGAAGATCTCTCCTCGTGGGGTATCAGTGATGCTAAGAATGGTGAACAATCAGCCCAGAACTACACGGGAGGAGCTGGTCAATGCCGTGATGAGATCTAGGACCATCGTTTCCAAGGCTACTATCAGTAATACACTAAGACGTTTGGTCACTTTTTGGTCTTTAATCCATTCGCCGTGTTTGGAGGAAGTGTTTTAAGATGAAAACATAAAAAGCATATCAAGGTTCTGGAGTGGCCTAGCCAGTCTTCAGACCTAAATCAATCGAAAATCTTTGGAGGGATCTGAAACTCTGTTGCTCAGTGACGGCCCTGAAACCTGACAGATCTAGAGAAGAGGATTAAAATCCCTCCTGCAGTGTGTACAAACCTGGTGAAGAACTACAGGAACCATTTGACTGTTAATTGCTAACAAAGGCTTCTGTACCGAATTATTATTTTTTGACTCAAGTGATCAAATACTTATTTGACACTGTAATTCCCAAATAAATTGTAAAAACAAAATAAAAAAAATAATACAATATGATTTTCAGATTTTTCTTTGTAGATTCTGTCTCTGACAGTGGAAATGCACCTACTGTATGCTGAAAAATGTAGACCTCTCCATGATTTCTAAGTAAGAGAACTTGCAAAATCACAGAGTGATCAAATACTTATTGACCTCACTGTATATACACACATATACATACACTGTATATATATTATATATAAACACATGCATACATATATACATACATACACATACATATACACACACATATATGCACATAATAATATATATGCATAACATATGTGACCCTGGACCACAAAACTAGGGTTTATTTGTAGCAATATCCAAAAATACATTGCATGGGTCAAAATTGATTATTTTATTTTTTTTATGCCAAAAATCAAAGATCATGTTCCATGAAGATTTTATGTAAAATTCCTACTGTAAACATATCAAAATGTCATTTTTGATTAGTAAAATGCATTGATAAGATATTCATTTTGACAACTTTAAAAGTGATTTGCTCAGTATTTTGTTTTTATTGCACCATACGATTCCAGATTTTCAAATAGATGTGTCTTGGCCAAATATTGTCCTATCCTAACAAACCATGTATCAACAGAAAGCTTTCATGTGATGTATACATCTGTTTTGTAAAATTTTACCTTATGACTGGTTTTGTGGTCAAGGGTCACATATATAATATATAATGTAATATATATTATGTATATTTTTTAATCTTCTGTGCTCACTAGGGCTGCATTTAACTAAACAAATATACAGTAACAACATTAGTTCTGTGTAAAAGATTATTGCAAGTTAAAATAACTGCTGTTTATTAAATATTTAAAATGACAATTTATTCCTGTGATGACAAATTTAAATTTTCAGCAGCCATGCATTTACTTGCAGCTATATACAATGACATGGTGCTCAAGATATGAATATTATTCTAATTATTACCAATTTTGGTTATAGCTGTGTTTCTGTTTTCTGTTCTGTTTGTGACCTTGAGCAAAGCTTTTTGTTTTTATTGAATATACAGTTAAAAAACTGCATTACTGTATATGAATAAAATTTGTTTATAGACAATGTAGAAGTCCTTATAATAACATTTGATCAATTTACTATGTATACACATACACCAGATGATATATATATTCTATTGCTTTCCCTCAGCACCTGTCACACTTCCTGCAGCACTGCTTACACTACAACATCAAGACAGACAATATACTTACATATGACCAATAAAAGTCCCAAAATTTTAATGGGCTCCCTATCCTGTCACAAAGCACCAGTAGAGATGAGATACTGGAAAACCAGATTTGGCCAGAGAGAAAGATCAGACATGGCAAAAGCCATCTGAAGGCAGTTCCCTCACAGGGCTGTGTTAGGGAGCAGAAGTGATTCTACATTCTCTCTCTTTCTCTCATCTACTTGTCAGAGAGCAGTCTGGTCACTCTAAATGGATGGAGAAATTCCCTGCTTACTCATGCATACCGCTGGCAAATTGTCCCTCTTAGATCCCGGCCCTGCCGTGTGATTTGCGCAAGTCGCTGCTATGTAGAGTCTCTGCCTCATATTGGAAAAGGGCAACGCGGAAATAGACAAACTAGTCCGAGAGGTGCATTTGAAGAAAATTATATCTTTCAGGGCTAGCCGACGAGTCTGCGCAAAGGAGAAGCCACTAGTAGAAGAGTGAGACGCCTTTTAGTGGCGACCTTGGCAGGGGAGTGGGCGGCCGGCAGCATTTCGAAAGGTCTTGCTAAGGCTGTCGTGCATGTTATTGTCATCATACTGCGAATTAGGAGGCAAAGGAGAGAGAGAGAAGAAGAAGAAAGTCGAGAGTGGGAAGTAGATCAGGAAATATCAGGTAGGAAATATCAAACAACCTTCTAGCTAGCAAACAATTCTCATGGGAGATTTGAGAAGACATCCTGGTTTCATGGTGTATAGTGGAGTCCCACACTATCATCATGATGTTGAGCACTGGCTCTTTCGAGGGGATAGTGTGGGTTTGGGATGGATGTCAGGTACAAAACATCAAAGAAGGGGATGTTGAACACGCCGGTGTGAGTTTGTAGCTGCTGTATCTGGTACCGCCGTTATTGCATTGAATACCACCTACAGCCTTCCATTTAGGCTAGGTGAGTGACTGTGGGCCGAACAATCTTCCTTAATATTAATAATGGCTTCATGCGCCCCCTATGGACTGTGTGATTACCCCCCGGCACGTTCAGGCCTGCCACGGCACTGCACAACGAGTGCAGATTATTAATGCTTTTACCAACTTTGCCTCCAAGATCATCTGTAATAACAGAGAGCATCCGTTAGCACTGAATTAGATCAATTAGACGGCACTCTTAAAAGAGGTTACAGAGCAATTCATAAATGGAGCTGTGAGGGAAGGCAAGAGTGGAGGAGAAAAAAAACGAGCCATGTTATAGTCCATGAATAACAATGAGAAGGTATTAGACAGCCTAATAGCACCGGATCATGCACAGACCTGTTGAGAGCTTCAGTCGCACTACAGGAGAGATAAACTTGGTCTTGTTACCAATGTGATTTATGCCAAAGACAGACAAGCCTCAGGTACTCGCAGTTGTGGACTCACAGAGACACACTACTATGAGCTTCAACAGACACTGTATAACAGGGATATGCATAATCCAAAAGGGGTTGGTTTCTAAATTTTATTTTCAGTAATCATATCTTATTTTACACTGCTTCAGGAGCTATAATATGGCTATGAAATTAAATCAACAATATTCATTTCAGCTATATTTGAAGTAACAGAAAATGTATTGAATAAATATTTTTTAATTGAGAGGCATTTTTATTTCTGCAATGTAAGCCAAATTGAAAGAGACATAGAACGGATAATAAAAGATTGTTAGAGAGATTGACACCCCCTCTGAATAAAAAAAAAAAAAAAAAAAAAATCACATTGCATTTTGTAACAGTAACAAATAATGCATTTCAAATAGTCACAGAAAAAAACCTCTATGATTGCAGCTCTATGATGGTTACCGAAAATGCATGACACAGAAATATATTCAATTTCAATATATTAAAATAGGAAAACAAATTACTTGTAGCCTAACAGTAATAATATTTTGTCCCTCAAAAATTGTTTTTTAAAAAGTCACGTTGCATTTGCAGAGACTGCTTTATTGGAGGGAAAAAAGGCAGAAACAACAACAAAAACATACATGTATAATTGACTCTTAACTCATAAATTAAACTTAGATAAATCACAAATAATTTTAAGGTGATCCAGAAACCAATAAATTGAAATAATAGAAAAAGAGAAGTCACACACTAATTAAAGTGTCCCTATTATGCCTTTTCAAAAATGATCTTTAATGCGGTGTGTCATGTAGCTGTATGTGTATATTGTGACGCCGACAGTGCACAAAATAAAGCTTTTGTCTATCAAAAAAAAAAAAAGTGAGTCGGCTCACATTCTCCTAAACGAGTCGTCAGCAATTTGAATCTTTTTCTGTTACGGCCACACGTCACGAAGTAACGTATTTTCATAATGTCCGCCCACATTCTACGTTGCGAACAACATGCCCGCCCACAAACAGTACAAATTCCTTCAAGAAAACGCTGTATCCTATTTCCTTTTCTGACACAGGCTGTAGCAGTAGACCAATCATAAAGGACTGTGCCATCTGACCAATCACAGCAGTGAGGGCTCACGGGAAGGCGGGGTTTAGACAGTCTGATTCTTCGAGCTGCTTCACACGGGTCATTTCAAATAATTTAGAAATGGGGTAAAATGAAATCTATTTTTGGAGAAAACTAAAGTGTTTTTTGACCTTAAACACATGTAAACCTGTTTTTAAGAGATTCATAAAGCAATATTAGCAACCTTTAAAATGGCATAATAGGGGCACTTTAAGATGTACAGGCAGTTAGTCATGTCTTTTTAAATGGGACATTTTCCAGCCATAAACATCATGCATGGTGCTCTTTCAATAGCAATCCACATTAAACATGTATTTAATGTGTATTTGCAGAGGAACCACATAATGTCCAAGCTCTCTTTTTTCAGATTACTTTCTTTTACTTTTCCAAAAATCTCTTGATCTTTAATCTCTGTACCAGTGCCTGTAATAAAGATTATGACAGCTATACTGACAATTCAGTTAAACCTTAGCTGGCTGACAACTCTGGCAACAGAATTATTTGAATATAATTCTCAAAAGGGAAAATGTTTTAATAACAGGCAGCCAGCGTGAACGCAACCACATTGGAGGGTCAGATTTGGCGGCCACTGACTCGCATTAAAATGAGCAAACAAACCAAAGAGTGTACAGAAATCCTCATCCAAGTTGTGAGCGTTTGACGAGTGTATAATAACCATCTGCGGCGATAGTGCCGGTAGGGGATGTGGATGTTTAATGACACATGATCTGCCACATGACAGGCCCACAGAGCCACTGATTTCACAACACTGCACTTACATCTTTAAGTAATGCGTTCGAATCAAATTGGCTGCATAAAGAACACGTTAAATCATCAGTTACCTGCTATACCTGTCTTAAACGTCCTAATATTGCCCAAGTAACACTCCCAACAGTCTCACTCGACTAGGCTGAGTTGAAGTCAAAGAAGAGAGAACAGATACACAGAGTGAACGCACTGCCCTCTTAGCTGCTCAGACTGCTTTACGAACACTGCAGGCTGGCTAATTATCATGGGGTTCTATGCTATCCCCCTTTGCCCCCCTCCAATAGAGCTCAGCACACCCCCACATCCCCTGCGGGCATGGGACGCACTGACAGTAATCTCCCTGTGACAGCACTTGGACGTGCCGTCATTAAGCCGTCCGTGTTATTGAGATGATAGCCCTGAGAATGTGGCCATCGTGCCAAAGAGAGCGAGCGATGAGCAGCTCTTCCTCTCCGGCTGAAAGACAATGAAAAAGAAAGAAAGGGAGGACAGACAGTTTTCCTCTTTCCCAAAAGCCACACCAGTTTAATCCGTGCTTTTAACATGCTCTTGCCAAGGAGAATTTTACAGTCCGCATGTTGACTTAATTAAACAGAAAATAGACTTAAAAATATCTCCTACACAAGAAAAACCCAAAACAAGTCTGATTTAAGGGTACACAGACAGGACTCTAACAACAGGCAATAGTTAAAGGAATAGTTTACACATTTACTCACCCTCATGTTGTTCTGAACTAGCATGGTCACCTTCTCGCAATTATGTTGTACAAGGTAAATATAAATTGATATATTTTGTAGATTATTCCGGCTTCTCTTTTTAAACAAAAAGAGGTTAAATTGAAAGTGAAATTTCAGCTATGATTGATATTTGGGTAAAACAACCCAAAAAAGAAAGTTTGCAAGGCCGAAATAGCTGACCAAAACCATGATTAAGGTTTAATCAGGCTTCTCTGATGGTGCATATTAACTAACTTTAATAAGAAAAATGTAATAAACTAACACATCAGCACTGTGGACCAAAAATGCTAGATGAGCAGTATGTCAAATTTGTTTAATTTGTTTGTTTGTTGAATATCAAAAGGTGGTTTTTAAACAGTCCCTTGTCTTTTAACAAAATTGTTCATATTTTGGTAAACTATCCATTTAACATGTCAAACCTTTTGATAAATTGCAAAACCACATTATTCTAAAGAAAGAACAGAAAGATCAGATGAGCGACAGAGTGAGGAAGAGAGAGAGAGAGAGAAAAGGAGAAAACTTTCCTTTCCCCCTCCTCTCCTCTCAGAGTGCCCTGACAGGGAAACAGATGGCAATTTAAGCAGAGAATTTATGAGCGCCACAATCTTAATGTTGCATAAAGAAAAGAAAAAGACTCGCATCAAGCCCACTGACAAATGCACTCGCTAATATTAATGCACTCCTCATTCATCCAATATGCTTCCTAATTGCTTTTCTGTACACAGTAATATGGCACCTGCTGCTCAGCCCTTGCTCTGGCGTTCAGGAACCAGGCAAGGCATGGGCCGCCACTGGCCCTCGCGTCGTGATGGATGCAGGGCCGTGCATCACGCACCGAGCCTGTCAGGCAGCATAATTAAAATTTTAGACTTACAGCCGAGAGAGAGAGCGAGAGCGAGGGAGGAGTGGTAAACAGACAGAAAACACGGCCACTGCTCAAAGGCATCTTCACAGTCAGTTCACACACTCTGAACACCTCGAGAACAGTGACTGACAAAATCACACACATACACAGCTTCACACAAACAAGTGAGAACACAAACAGCCACAAACCTGTGTAGACACACCTAAATAAGCATAGACTAGTGAGTGTGATGACTTTCAACACCACTAAATAAAAAAAATAAATAAAAAAAAAGTTTAAAAGCTATTTCAAGTATCAAAAACATTACATACTACTGTTAAAAATCACTACTATGGGTGAACTTCACAAAAGTGGTCAATAACACACACACACACATATATATATATATATATATATATTATTCAGACCCCCTTAAATGTTTCACTCCGTTATATTGCAGCCATTTGCTAAAATCCTTCAATGTAATTTTTTTTCCCTCAATGAACACACAGAATTGTTGACACTTTTGCAGATTTATTAAAAAAGAAAAACTGAAATATCACATGGTCCTAAGTAATCAGACCCTTTGCTCAGTATTTAG
>JAUMHI010000054.1:12091228-12129355 GCA_032359435.1 Enteromius unitaeniatus
TATATATATATATATATATATAAATAATTTTTGAAAGTCAATTTCTATAATAGCAGGCATATTGATAAATATGTATATGCCAGTTCATGGTAACCAACAGTAACAAAAAAAAAAAAAATCAAACCATAAAATCATACTGTAACCATACTGTGTTTAAAAATTAATTAAGGAGAAGATATGATGTAATTATTTTGGTGGAAATAAAATACTTTTTTTTTTTTTAGCGTTTTAAATTGTGTGACAATTAGCCCCAGCCTCCCATATTGTAGACATTCAGCAAAATACAATCTGAAATTTATTTTCTTTTTGATCTTTTCCTTTTTTTTTTTTTTGGTACTTTTAGCCGTTGGTGAACTATATCCATGCAGTATATAACTTTGAAGTATTTGGCTGGTGGTGAGACATGGGAAGGTGTCCCATTGCAGACATGCAAAGGCTAACGGCCAGTGTGCACGGTAAATGAGCAGGAACGAGGAGAGAGTGCTGGGACACTTTAATTTCCACTGACATATTGTGCTTCATGTACAGTCTGAATGGCTCCATAAAGAAAGCGTAATGATGGTCCAGGACCCTGGCCAAATAGCTGACATGCACGGCTTCCCTGGTCAGCTCAGCACCGGGTTTGATCCGTCTCATTACACCAGTCATTCAAATAATGGCCAGCTATGGGAGCTCTGGTAAAGCTGCAACTAATACACATGCCAAAGTCTACATCATAGCGGCTCATTCTCGCTGTCTGCTTAGTATGCACAGGTGTTCAGGGCTGAGAAAGCAAATGTATAAATCTAAATTTTAACATTTATAACATACTGTAATAAAATTATATAACCAGATATAAAAAGCTTATTTTACAATTATATTTAGCAAAAAACTTTTAGCTAATTAGCATCATTTAAAAACTATAATAATGGTATAAATTATAATTTAAAAAATGTATCCTTAAAAAAAATGCAAAACTCTTAATATAATAATTTTCTGAAATGTTCTCTAAAACTTGCAAATACCAAATAAAAATGCATTACAATCTAGAACATTCTAATCTGATCATATATGAGAAACTGAAGGAAGCTTAGATAAATCATCACCTATAAAAGGATCTCACGAGCCACAGTCTAGCAATAACGATATATTTTCAAACCGGTTCGTAAAAACAGCATTAAAGCTTGTCTACCGAGATCGGAAAAGAACAATAGCTCCTTATTCTCATTCAGATGAATGCATGGCAAGGAGAGGGAGAGGCGCGATAAATCGGCCACCCCTGCTCTTGTCTCGCTTCAAAAGAATCTGTTAGAGAGAGAGGGAGAGGGAAAAAAAAAAGCAGGGAGCAAGACCCACACGATGTAGTTCCAGCCAATTGCATTCCAGAGAAGTGACCATGGCTGGAGATAAACAATGCACAATAGATCACGCTCCTCAAAAGGTATAAAAGAAAGGCAGATGCCGCAGGAATAAGGCAATAGCAGGAGAAAAGAAATAATCCGCGTTTCTCCAGCAATTCTGAAAAGCATAATTGTTTAAATCCTTTATTCAGGACTGCCATTAACCCTGTGCAGTGTACGGCTGTAACAATCTGCATGTGAAGGGAAATAGGAACCTCTCTCTCTCTTTCTCTCTTGCCAGGCTCACCCTCTCCAAACCACAGTCAGAGCCAAAATCGCTTTAAATTGTTCCTCACTGTCGCAAACAAAAAAAGCATTTAACACTCACCCATTGTGCGGGGACTGATCTCTCAACCACTCTAGCACCCCGTCAACACAAGCCCAGATATCCTTCCACAGATATGTAAACAGCCCACTAAGATTTCTTTGTTTGGATTTTGAAGCTGGGTAGGTTTGCCTTTGCTGCGCTTGCTTTTACAGCTTAGAAGCAGGTGGATGACAAAACATCAATCTCTCCAGGCACAATGTGTAGCACGCACGCTTGACACTCTACACAAGCAATATACAATCACACACTCCAATACAGGGCTCTCAGCTGTAATGATGTGCGTTTGCTTAAAGGCAGCTTTACTTAATATTTGAGCATTTTTAGATTAAAAACACACTGCGTATCAGAGCCTGTGAGGTTTAATGAAGGCGGCATCGGACGCCAAAACATCCATCCACAGACATCTGCATACATAGCATCTGAGCAGGAAATGATAAAGGCATGGGAAAGTTATTTTTCACTGTTTATATTTTAACCGAAGTATTAATGCAAGACTATAGTTAATTGGAGGAAAAGAAATGTTTAAGTGGGGCGTGTTGCCACAATGGAAACCTGTCAGAGAACAACTGATATGCTGAGATTTGTGAGATTCTGGCCGTGTCATTTATGTAGCTAAGTCAATATTTCTCGGGATCAGTTTATAAACACCATATTCCTGGCTACAAAAAAAACAAAAAAGAAAAATACATATATAAGAGTAATTAAGGTTACCGCTGTTTTGCTAAGGGAAAGTTAATTAAATATGACATAATGAAACAAGCCTTGGACCAGTTTTCTTGACTACATTATTTGATATTGTTAAGTGCTTTGTTACAATCTGTATTGCTATATAAATATATTACATAAAGCGCTATATATATATATATATATATATATATATATATATATAAGTGACTTGACTACAGTACTACTCCCTTTAAGGAGCGATAGCAAACTTTCAGCTGGACATATGGACAAAGTTGTTAATTTTATTATGTTTTTATTAAGTTTTGTTAAGTATAAGCTAAAAGGCTAAATAATAATTAGCCTTTTTATTATTAAAATAATAATAAAAGTAGTAGTAAATCCAACCCATTCATTAAAAAGGCAAACTGAAATGATGTGCGACAATCAAAATTTGTTTAGTAATGAATAACTTAATGTAATAATTAACACAGTAGACAATATTTTTTTTCAATAAATCAATAAATACAAAAACAAAAATACACAATAAATAAATCTTTTTTGTCACCAATCGAGTGACAGTCCTATAGTAAAAACAAAAAGCAGCAATGTCTAAGAGAAAAGCATACAAAACTATTCATTAAACAGCAAAAGTAACAAAGGTAACGTACAATCGCATCGACAGATTTCCACAAATAATTAATGTCAGGCTACTAAAACAACGTATGGTTTGATAAAAACGTGACAACATGCCCCTACCTTACCTGAACATATCAGTCCTGAAAGACTGAAGCTCTACATACGTTAGTTGATTACATCTTATATAAAATATGCAAGTCTGCGTTTATTGCGTTTAAATACGACGATACTAGAACTCTATTTTGGAGAACAGAAGTCATAAGATTGATTTTACTGCTGGCAAACTGCTTTTTAGAATAACTGCGCCACGTGCGGCCTTTTGGCCTACCTGTTGAATTGTGTTCAATTTAGTTGGTGGTTAAAGGCGCCCTCTTACATTAAAAGAAGCACATAAACTTCCATAAAGTGATTACCTAATACTAAACTTTATATGTCGTACAATAACACATTTATTTTACTAGATGTTGAGAGAGAAATTTGGTTTTTAAGTCCTGTTGCAAATTAGTTCAAATAAAGTTCGGTCATTCAAACTTTAATGACGTCAGCGACACTCGAGTCTTTACGCGGGAAGTTACTTTCGCTTTGCCTGAATAACAACAGCAGGCAAGGCTTCTAAAAATAGCGATTGACAGTTTTCTGCCTATGAAACTTTAGTTTAAACACCTAAATAGGTGTTTAGCTAGCGGTTTATATTGAGCCTGTGCTTTGGCGTAACAGTTACTTATTTTTCATCATGAACTGTTTGCTGATGAAAGAAAGTCCTATGATTATTCCGCTTAATAAGGAGAAGACAGTCTATGACGGGTTCATCACAGTACTGGTAAGAAAAGTTTCACATCTCAGTTCACAGTCATGCTAAATAAGACAGCGTAGGTTGGCAGCTTCGTTTACAGTGTGAATGTGTAATGTCTTGTGAATAGAACACCAGAAGGTGAACCGAGTGTCACAAGTGTCACATTTTTTCTCATTATTTTATCTTTGACAGGAAAAAGACTTCAGAATAAGAATATCTCTTCCGCCTGATCGTAAGATGAAACAGGCAAAGTATGATTAATGGTATTACTTTACATTTTATATATATATATATATATATGTGTGTGTGTGTGTGTGTGATGGCCGTCGAATGTTATGTCTGTGTATATTATTGCCTTTTATTGGGATAGAGAGAACTTATTAAACAGTATAAAGCTAAATATCAACGTAAAGAACATTTGATATCTTTAAAAGATAGTCCTATATAAAATGTCTTAAATAAGGAAGTCTCAGTTACACTTTTAACACAATATTCTATAACAATTCAATTTTATATGTGTATGTTTTTGCAAAAGTTAAAAAAAAATATCCAATAAATGTATATGTATTGGATATACATGCTTCAAGATATTTTCATTCCATTACAATTTGTGTTATAATGTTAAGCCAGTATAAATAAGTCACTTGTAAACAAGTTAATTTGACTTGTTTCTTTTATGATATATATAATTTCAAAAATATTAGCATTTTCTATTCTATTTTCTCGTGCTTTTCTTTGTTTTGCAGATTACATTGTTGCTGGCGAATGAAACAGCTACTTCATGGTTATCAACATATTGTGAAGCAGGTACAATAAATCAAAGGGAAATAGTTTGCAGCTATTTCTCATCATTCTAGAAATACGTCTTAATTAACACATAATGTTTGGCGTGGGGGAAAAGCTTTTCCCATATGCCTCTAGGGTAAAAAGATTAGATTTATGATTTACCCTGCCTAGATTTATGCGGTACCCTAACTAGTTAAAGTTCATTATTTTCTTATGAATTTAAAATTATTAATAATTAACTCATGGTCACTCTCATTAGTCAAATGACAGAAGCTGGTTTTGATATTCTGTATGTAGCCTAATTATTTAATCACGATATTTGTATTTTATTGATTTTTGTTTTGACAGAGATTACAGCATTCAACAAATTTGATGGCTTTTATCCTGGAACTCAGGACAGTATTGGTAAATATTCTTAAAATATTGCACGATTTATCCTCAGGGTTGGTCATTACCATATTCATGTTGACAAATGTTATACATGATCTAATGTTGAGCCTCATATTACCATAATAAGCACACGAGTCCCACCGATTGAGTAAATGATTCTCATTACGAACTTGTCTATTATCAGGAAGTGGCGTTGAAGAGCCAACCAGGATGCCAGTCCTTCTCACCACCTCAGTATTATTCCCAGCTGATAACAGAAATGGAGATCTTAGGATGGGATAAGTATGTTTTTCTAGTGGCCTAGTGCTTTCCTCGACTCGCATTGCCATTGTGTTCTCTTATAATTACATACAGTACAAATCCTTTGCAATAATGTTAAGTTGTAGAACATTAATAGCACATACTTCTTTCATCAACTGACTATAGTTTTATATATAAAAAAAAAAACAGTGTGTCAGATTTCTTGCTTTGTAATAGAAGAGGCTAATGTGGTGTCTGTCAGCCACATATCAAGCTGTGATTTCACTAGGCTTCTCATTTTCCACTTTCTATTAATGTCCAAAGATATAATTATGATATTAGCAAATGCAAATTGGTCTAATTGGAGACCCACTCTCAAGTTTAATGGGGAAATGTAGGCTGAAAAGTTAGGCTGGAAATAAGGTGCACGTTTCAGACCTGAATTGCGGTCAGAAGTATTATACACCAGCGCTATCTGTAAATGCACTTGAGATTAATTAAGATCCTTAATTCGTGTCTCTGTTAATAGCCTCAAGTCCGGCACCGTTGCGGACCCTGATTGGTTTAGGAAGGGGGAAGTGCCGCAGAACCTGGTCATTTTAATGAGTTTTAGTTGCCTTGAAGAAGCCACATTTATTGTTAATTACTGTATAGATGGGGTCAGGTCTGTTCTCCCCTCTTATCCCCAGAATAGTTCAAACGAGTCAGATATTTAGAAAATTACAAAACATCAGTCTCTGGCTGCAGTGTAAGTGTGCTATTTGGAGTGTCGTGGCGAAGCGTTAGGTCATAAGAAAATGAAACTTGAATATTTTGACTTTGATCCCATTTTGCTCCCATTTTACCGTGAGATATTGCGTTTAGTCTGACATCGTCATCTGAAACAGTTCAGATTTTTTTTAGACAATTGGTGCATGGGAACCGTGGTGAGAGGTTGTCACACCTCGCGCATGTATGAGAGAGAAGCACGGGGCCTCTCGCTGTGGTCTTTTAACACCCCGCCAAGATAATGACACCTGAGCAGGTTTCCTATTGGCTGGTCTTCTCACCATCTCACTCTAGCCAGCAGTTATATCTTAAAACCCATGATCCCTGGTGGCACCTGTGAGAATAGAATAACTGTACTATTTTCAGCAACTGGCTTTTTGCATACCTGGAAAGTTGTGATGAGAAGTCTTCGCAAAAGTGGCCTTGACGGCATTACTGTTTGCGTTTTCCCCATCGTACTTTTTTTTTGTAGTTTTTTGTACAGCTTTACGATTTCATCTATGGCCTGTTTGTATGCAAACATGCCAAATGTTCCTTCGCCGTTTATGAGGGAAGCTGATTTTCTTGTTGCAAATGTAATGTTCTCATCAATCCTCCCAGCAAGACATCGAGCCGTCAAGCTGTTTCAATCAACTGAGGTGAACGCTAGCAAGGCCTGATACTGTGGCGGGAGATCCCTGTAGAATGCAGAGTGACTGAATTGGGTTCCAGCTCAGAAAAGAGATCTCAATTTTGAAGAAATGAATGATTGGTGTGATTTTGTGCCAAAAGCTCATGTAATTGAATGTGATGCAAAAGATTTGTCCCGTTGCTTCATAGGTTGTGAGAGAAAAACACTGAGCATTAAAGACGTTTTGAATCGTGGAACAGAAAAAAAGGGTTTGTGGGTAGATCTGTCAAAATGTTTGCATCAAAAATTCTGAAAAGTGTTCACAAATGTTACCAGAAATGGTTTTTAAAAAAGCCATTTGTTTTTTTGTTTTTTTTTTACTATTATTACTATTAATTTAACTATTAATATGTGTTCATAAAAATGTAGAATATTACAGCTAAATATTACATTTGCATTCACTTTGCTTACATACAGGATTTCTCTCTGTCTGAAAAACGTCTTTAAAAGTATTAATTACCCTTTCCACAAAATTAAAAGTTATAATAGTTGTGACATTATAGTTGCATGCATTGTAAAAAAAAAAAAAAATTATATCTTGCCCATGCTTTGTTTTCCAACAGAAATATCACATTGTGCCTTTTTTGTTTTTGCTTTAGTTGCAATGTTTAGTTTTTGCTTTAGTTGCAATGCAAAGTTTTGTTCTTGTTTTAATCAAGTCACTTCATTTTAATCAATTTCACAGAAAACAAGAGTTCTTTTCAAGATTGAAACCCACCCAATTCCTACTCGAAATTAACCCAAAAATAGCCCAATCGCTTTCCAAGGAGGATTCCTGGTAAAAATCATGTTCCGGTGGGATAAATATACACATTTTATGGTGGGGGGGTCCCTTGATAAAAGTTGCATTTCTGTGGCTAAATATTATGTTATTGTGGTCACTTTAACCTCCTGACGTGAAAAACATCCTGTGGAAAGAGCATTATAGTAGCCAAGCGTTAAAATTGCTAAAATCAAGTGTATCTTGATATAAGAATATTTAGACATTTGCACTGAAAAACAAGACAAAAATGCAAAGGAAAAACATTTCTTTTCTTTAATGTGATCACTTATGTTAATTCTGTATTTTAGTGGTTAGGACGTTTTTTTTCATGAAATATATATATATTTATAACTTTATTGTTTGCATCACTTTTTGCTTTTGCTTTTCACTGTACTTTTTAATTAAAATTATTGAAAACCAGTGAAATAATCATGAGATGAAGTTGCAAAATAGTCAAAATAGTGAGTTAGTCTGTTGTATTACAAAAAGTTGGTTATTTTCTGCAGTAATAGAAAAGGAGAGTGTGAGCCAATGAAAAGTGTAAAGGTTCTTCTCCCAGAGTTTTTATGTGGATCTAAGTGCTTAGGGACAGAATGTGGATATGTGATCCTGCAGTTTTTGCCAATGGGAACATTCAGAGCAAAGTGTGCATGTATGGACTAACCACAATATGCTCTTACACGACTCGTAAATAAGCTGCTAAAATACAAGTGTGTCATGTGAAGTGCTGGAACTTTAGCAATAAATCAGCTGTGGTCGCTGTAGTCGATTCAAGACTTTCAGCACTCTTTGCTGAGAGAAATGATTGTGTAGGTCGGAGGAACTTCTTTATGTAAAGAAATCAACCAAAATAGTATTTTTTCCCTCTAAAACAAAATATATTGTCTGATTGATTTAAGTAGAATAACCAAAATGCACATCCTTCGTTGAAACAATTCTGTTAGTGGTCATTGTTGAGCTGCCTGGTGTGTGTATTGTATGTGTGATGCTATTGATTTGTTTTGGCAGGCTGCTCTTCATTGATTCAGAGTTCCGCACACTGAAGCTGAAGGCAGAGGACTCTGCAGGTCGTCAACACGCCATTGCAGTCAAGCTCAAGTCCAAGGTCAAGCAATGGGTCAAGCCCTATTTTATTTCTCTTTTCTTTTTTTCCTCAGCGTAATCTTTTATTTTATGATCAGTTTGTACGTGGTTCTTTTTATAAGGGTTGTATGAATTACATTCAGTAAAAACTAGGTTTTGTCAATTTAACACAATAATTTAGTATGATTTAATTATGTATCTCTTATGCTTACCCAGGCTACATTAATATTCCAAAGCATAATTACAATGAAGGTAACCCTTGTAGTATAATACAATTTAAATTATAAACAAACAAAGCTGAATTGTCAGCAGCTACTGTTACTCCAATCTTTACACATAATCCTTCAGAAATCATTTTAATTTGCTCATTTGCTGCTCAAGAAACATTTTATTATTAGTATCATTGTTAGGAACAGTTGAGGTGCTTAATGTGTAAAGTAAAACTATAATAAATGTAAGAGTAAGTTTGGTTTTTTATGTGTTTTTTTTAAGTATATTTAAGGTTTCAAAATAACATTTACTGAATTTGTGGTTCATAATTTCTTAATATATATTTATTAATAAATTAATACTTTTCTTAATGTGTATGTATATATATATATATATATATATATATATATATATATGCATGTATATATTTAAGAAACATATTAAATATATTTAGGCCTATATATAATGTAAATTATATGAATATAAATATTTACATTGCAATATTTTGTATGTAATATGCACTGCTGTTCTGTATTTATATTATATACCTTTATAATTACCTTATATATGCTGTCAAAGTGAGACTCCTTTTTTCTTTTTGTTAAAAAAAACAAGTTTTCACATTGGAGTTCACCAAAATATTTAGAAATTTAATTTGCAAAATTCAGATTTTTATGGGTCACTGAATGCTGGATAAGTTCACACAGCTTTCTATATCTAGATTCTCAGACTCAGCTGGACTGCAAAAGGAGCAGAACTTTGGGTTAGGTATCTAACTTTAAGCAGGTGGCACTAATGTGCTGTGACTGTAAGATTATGTTGAGAGATGGAGCCGTGAGATTGTAGCAGGGCCTGAAGGAGAGGCGAGAGAGTGTGCGGGGATGAGGTGGCACAGATAAGACCATGAGTGATCCTCGTAAGGTGATTACAGGGGCCACAGAAGAAGCAGAAAATTGTGGCGTGTGAGTGGTTTAGTCTGAGGGTCGGGCTGTGTGAGCGGTGAGCTCTGCCTGGCGTTGGAAGCGGTGACATGGCATAGATGCCAGTGGTTCCTTGTGGACGCTGCACGGGGTCCTGATGAGATTCAGCAGGGCATGAGAAGCCCCCTGTGCCCACCTGCCCACCGTCCTGCAGGGTGCTAAAAATAGCTGTGATCTACCCACCTCACATCTGCTCATCTTCCCAGGGCCGGGCACCTCTCACAAGGCCCTCAGTCACCCAGCAGCAGCTTACTCAACAGGAGCCAGTAAAGGCATCTCTGCTGCTGGTGGAAATTTGGGTTGTGGGGTCATACCCATAGTTGTATTATTGGTTGTAGCATGAAAACATATTTGTATGTAAGAGAACTTCAAGATTAAAAAGGTTGATTAAGAAAGGCCTTTTGGTGTGGTAAGTTCTACTTTACCTTGGAGAGTGAATATGCTCTTTAAATCTATAGTTTATAGTTTTCATATTTTAAACATTAATTGTATTCATTATTTAATTTTATATTATGTTGTATATAACATGCACTACTTTTTGGTATTCATATAATATAAAATATAAGGCTTAGAAGAATAGTACAATAGTAGTTGTTTTGGGTTTTTTTTTCGTGTGATGTCAAAGCTGAATTTCCAGCTGACATTAGTCCATTCATTAGTGTCCCCTGATTTTTCACAAATAGTTCTAATATAGTATATATATTTGGCTCTCTGGAAACATTTCTTCTTATTATCAATGTGCTGTGCAATATTATTGTGGAAACCATTACATGTTTTTAGGGTTATTTCATGAATAAAAAGATTAAAAGCACTTATTTAAAATGGGAATCTTTTGTAATATTATAATTTACTGTCACTTATTTTAAAACATCTGACTGTCGGGGTATATGCGCAGGCAACAGACAGAGACTTGAGCGTTGAAATAAGACATAGACTTTACAAGACAACGAACGAACCATACATACACAAAATAACATTGACAAAGGGCTTAAATACACAAGTGAAGATGCAGGACAGGTGAGGAACACAGGTGGCAAGGATAAACTAATTAATTTAACAAGAACAGGAACAAGACCATAAAAGGACACACAGGAAATCATCAACGGAAACAAAGACATAGAACGAGTGACAAAAAACACAGACAAGGGCGTGACACTGACCCCATGCATTTGACTGTGTGAATTATTATTTTCATACGTTACTTTCTTAAACTTTTACTTATAGGAGTCATCGTTTCACTCAAATTGCCATTTTTGCCAAATAGATTGAACATTTTAAACAGTGAGCAGGCATAAATAATAAAAAACATATTTAATAAAAAAAATTGTTTTTTATTATAAACAAAGTTTTTTTTTTTTTTACCCAGCAAAAGGAGGATATTTATATTAAAAAGCATAACAAAACAGCGTGATGAGAATGAATGATTACCTACAACTTACCTTTTACACTTTAATATTTAAAATACCATTCCAGACTTCCATTAAAATTTTTAGAGATAAAAACATCTTCTAAATTAATGCTTGCTTACCACGTACAGCGTTTCAAACCGTGATTACTTACCTTGTTTTTCTCTCTCTTTTTAGTATCCAACTGAGGCCCCAGAGTTTTCTGCAGATCTTCCTGTTCCTCTGGTCATCACGTGGACCTCTCAGGTACATAGTCATGAATTACGGGAAAAAAATTTCAAAGTTGATTTGGCATTTTAGCAGAGTACCAAAATTTTATTTTTTTTTTTTAACAAAACTATTAAAGTACAATGTTTTCAATTAACAAAGTTTTTTTGGCATTTGAAGGTGTGTTTTTCTTGATAAAAGGTGTTCTGTTTAACCACCACTTTGATGTTGCTTTCATGAAAAACAATAACTCCCCTCACAAAGGCTCAAACTGTGCCAAATAAACCGACAGGACGACGATCTGGAAAGCTACATATGTTAGCGGCCTCTAATGAGCCTCGACGAGTTTCCTCTTACGTATAACAATTAAAAGCTAGAACGGAGACCCATTTTTCACTGTCGTTTTCTTTTTATCATCGTCCTCTGTTTTCGCCTCCTCCCCTGAAAAACATGCTCCTCTTCAGTCATACGTTTGCTCCAATTACTTTGAGGTGGATGAAAGCGACTTGGCATATTGCGCAGCAGTGGTGTGAGTTAGGGAGGGTTGTGCGTTGTGTTGGGTGAGGGATGGCAGTGGAACATGGCTCTCTAACAGAGAAGACCAGCTCAGCACACAGCAGCCTTCTGTCGGCTGAAGTCCAGCTGCGCTGCTGATGTCTTGATGCATCTCTTCTGTTCAGGGAAGAGAAAGGCCTGTCTGCCTGCCTCTCACATACATTTGAATGAGTAATGATTACCTGCGCTCAACTGACTGTGTGTGTGTGTATGTGTGAGAGAAAGAGTCACTGAATTTGTGAGTAATGTAGTATATGGTTCAGGAGATTTGGCGGGGTGTGCTCTTTGTTTGGTGGCGGACACAGCGGTGCAGGTGTGTCTCAGCGGGATTTACACTCAACCAGCCACCCGGTCCGACTCCTGGAGTGCACAAAGAGAAACGATGCTCACTGCATGAATTGTAACCCCTCAATCTATTTAAAAAAACTATTAAATACAGTACCAATTTAAAAAGTTTGGGGTTGGGAAGATCTCTTCATGTTTTTGAAAAAAGTATGTTCACCAAGATGGATACACTGGATTTATTTAATAATAATAAAAAAGTAATATTTTGAAATATTACAATTTTAAAATAGTTATTTTTGATTTAATATATGTGAAATGCCTTTACTGTCACTTTTACAGTATATAGCATTATTTATTTATTTATATATATATATATATATATAAATATATTGCCAAGCTTGTCAAGCATCTGCTAATAATGTAAAAACAAAAACTATATATATATATATGTATATGTATATATAATTATATTAATAAATTGTTTTTGTTTTTACATTATTAGCAGATGCTAATGACAAGTTAGGATAAATCTATTTATATGCCTTTATATTCATAAGATTTAAAATATATTTAGGCAAATATAAATGTTTATTTTATTTTTTACTTAAACATCTCAACTACAAAACAGCAATGAAAATTAAAAACAAATTAAATTATTACATCATTACATAATAATTGCTGTTTAATTATTGAATGTATTGACACTTACTAAAGGCTGTTCATTTGTAGTCAGGGTATGCATTTATTAGTTACACTGGGATCAAAAGTACTAAATTGTGTTCATTTATGCAACCGTTTACAGTGATAATGAATGATTACCATATTCATGTACTTCATGTACTAGAATGTGCTCCAAGGTACTTAGGTCATTTATGGCTCTCCGCTATGTATTGTGTTTTATACAGTACAATACTAATTTGTTTAGCCTAGCATTGCTTCATTACATGGTGGGTCCTTAACAATCACAATTATAGACTATGAGCATTAAGGAATACATATTTCTCTGTGTGCAATTATTGATTTATTTACTTGACACTTGTTCACTAAATGACTGAAAATGCACCATTGAACATTATGAGGAGGGACCTAATTGGGAGAGTTAACAGAACAGTAAGCATGCTGTCACATCACTGGGGAGGAATCTATTGTGCTGTTCCACATTTCGGGCACATTTCCAAGAGAAATTCAATTATGAGGACATCCAGCCTGCACCATATATTTAAATAAAAGCATAACTATAATCACACAACCGGCATTAATTGGAAAATAATTGCTGCGTCTTTGCACCTGTGCAATGCTAAATTGTGTGTGCTGTATTGGCACAATGACCCATCATATTTGTTTTATGCTCTCCTTCCGATATCAAACCATCCCCTCCTGTGTGGCATCAGGAAAAAGCTCATTCACATTAATATGCTCTAGTCTTAGGAAAAACTAGATTCATCCAGATTACTGATTACTCTTCCCCCCCCCCGTCTGCAGATCCCTTGCCTTAGTACTACTGTCTAAAAAAAAAAGTCATTTGATTTGTTTTGTTATGTTCAATTACCAGCTCTGGCTGTTCCGTTCAGTTCTGACTCTGTGCTCTTCAATTTAACATGTATGGAAATGTATCAGAGAATCAGGCACATAATCAACATCAGCGCACACAAATTATGTGACAAAAGAAAAACACATGAGATCTCATCCACTAAATGCAGCCGGTCTTGTCCCTCTTAAATTAGCTGAGATTGGCTGTATTATGTTGTTGAGATATTACAATGCTTCAAAATTACTGTTGACAAATGTGATTTAACATCTCACAATCTAAAATCAATCTATTTTTCCTTTGGATCACAGCAAAAATACACAGACCAATAAAAATACACTAGCCGGGTTTCCATCCTAAGTTGTGAATTTAACTGGATAACCGCAAAATCAGAGAGAAGATTGTCACTTCATGGCACTGAACTGGCACTATATCACTAAGAAAAATAAGAAAAGAAACTAAATATAATAATTGTTAAATACTATAATAAATATGACTTTTTTTTATTTTTAACGCTGAGGATGGAAATGCATTTATTCACAAAATGCATTTCCATCCTCAGTTATTCACATTAACCCTTTTTCCACAAGTCAGAAATATCCTCAAGTGAGCATAAGAACTTTTTTGTGAATTAAATTTAGTGTCCTTTCTGATGTGATATGTGCATAAAAAGACTAAGGCTGTCAATAAAATTAAATATGATCTTATTATGGCTGTCAGTAGAAGATGAATTAAATAATATTACCTAATCTCATAATTCTCATTTCCATGCGGTCTTTAAGCAGAATCAAATATGACAAATTTGACATTTTATAAAATGTGCATTGAAATATCTTTTAATTTTAAATGTAAAAGTTTACCTTTAGCAGTATGGACATACAGTGCTTAAAATATATGTGCTGTTAGGGTGGCTTTATTTTTAGATATTCAAAAGTTTGATAACACAAAAAATCCATTGCAGCTGCTGCCTTTTTTAATGCTTAATAAGCCTATTCGTATTTATCAGCGCTAAAAAATAAAGCAGTGGTCGTGGCTATGAGAGGATCTGGTGTCCAGACTAAAGCGTTCTGATTTTGTGCTGAGATTAAAGACCTTGTATTGGCAGCCGGGTGGAAAGCGAGGAGTGTGGGTCTGAGGTCACAGCAGTGTGGGCGACCTGTGCTCCCTCACTCTGACAGCATGGAGTGAAACAGGGCCAGAGCCCATCAGTTGTCAATCATCAGCTGTGATTTATGAGCGGCCATACTCAAACCATTAGCTCTGCCTCGCCACTGGACAGCTCCAAAGGAAACAGGGGCCTACTGTGTTTGTGTATGTTACAATTAGAGGAAGCCGTTATGCCGAAGCGTAGATGGGTCGTCTGTGGTTCTCAGTGATCAAACGCTATTGCTGAATTTGTCTTGTTTGCTGATGTATGAGTTTTGGTCTTTTCCTGTTCAGTCACTTTTTATATTTGATTTGTTCTTGGTTGGTGCTTTAATCAATGGTTTGTTGACAGGTAGTTGATGAAGACTTGGCAAGACTTCAGTGGGAATGTTTCTTTTTTTCATTTTCCTCTCCGAGTGTTGATGGCAGAGGGTTGAAGAGTTTGTATAAAGCAGTGATATGAAACCAGACATGTGGACAGTATCAACATCTTCCATATGCAGAAGTGTTCAGGAGTTATTAAAGACAGCCTAGCCAATGTCAGACTGGAAAAAAAAAACTGTTGTTCCTGCGGATCAAGAGTTGCACAAAAATGTAAAAGGATACTATTTCTAGCGTCTAGGCACTTCTGAGAGTCGGAAAAACATTGAAGAGTACAAACGCGGACGAGAGGCTTCATGTCTATTCAAAATAAAATGTTTAAGCCGATTGGATTTGAAATGAAACGTGAAAGATTTAATGTATAAAAATGTAACATGGTAATTAATTGATCAGTTGCATGATTATGTTTTAGTGGTATACAGTGTTTCAAATATTGTGGCAGAAATAAACTCCTTCTGATAGGGTGACTGCATTTCATCATGCCAATCTATATTCTATTGATCATATTGTAAACAATTTATCTATGCATGTGATTACATTACTTGTAATAGTTAATGATTTAATTAATTAATTTTATAATAATAAATTAAAACAAAAAATAATTGTTTTATTTGAATGAAATGAGGGTAAGTAAATTAATTTAAAAATGAATTGTGAGAGTGCTGTCAAAAAAATTAACCACGATTAATCGCAATAAAAAAGGTTTTTGTATACACAATATGTGTGTTTGTGTACTGTGTATATTTACTATGTGTATATATACATACACAAGAATTTATATTAATAAAAGTATGTTTAACATATAAACAAAACGTTTTTTCTTAAATATAATCATGCATGTGTGTATTTATATATACATAATAAATATACACAGTATACAGTATAATATGTGAAAAAAACACTGCAAAAATGGCCCAGCTTAATCTTGTTTCTAATCAAAATATCTAAACATTCTTAAATCAAAATACTTTTATTAGATAAGCTAAATGACTTAAGATATTTACTCTTGTTTTCAGGGGACAAAAATCTAAATGAAGTGCATTTTCCTTCAAACAAGTAAAATTACAAATAAAATACTCTTTTAGCCAAATGCACTACAACACAATTTATATTTTTGACTAAGCTGCCGCTTGGTGACAAACGTAAGTCAAAACGCCAGCCTTTCAAACAGGAAAAAATGCATTTGGGACTAATTTATTGCCCTTTGTTTTACACACAGAGCACCTTAGCCAGTCTCCACAGTCAGTTCCTGTTAAATGTGGAGGCTCTGTCCGAGTTCTGGTCGGTGCTGGATGAGATAGATGAGCAGACGTGGATACTGGAACCAGAAAAACCCACAAAAGCAGACTCCATGAGAAGAATCGCCATCGGTAACATCAAATTCATATTACTACATTTAAATCTCATTATTTCCAGATCACCCGCCATCCATCCCGCTATACCCATCCACAATCATTTCCCCGTGATTTTAAGCTGCCATATCGCTGTTCTTCCCCAGGAAACAATGTCTCAATAAAGGTACAAATTGACCCCAGACACCCCAAAATGCTGCCGGAGTGCTGTTTGCTCGGGGCTGAGCACGGTAGGCATTTTTCATATCTGCAAATCTCTCTGTTTATCTCCATACCGCTTTTATTACGCTTTCCTGCATGTGAGAGGCAATTCGGAAGTGAGAAACTCGTGCCTCTTGTTTTTCAATTACCTCCGTACATAAGTGCACATGCTGTAAATGCTTTACTGCATTTAGACGGGAGCGCTACAGCTGGAGCGGCCCAGCTGACAGCCCGCAATATGTTTGCGGCTCAGTGTGCTTTTAGATTTCGTGTGAGATGGTGCCGGAATGGAGGTCAGTTTGCACTATTTAAGCCGCCGTGATTGTTTCTTTAAATCAAAGGTCATGCTTGGTTGACAATGGCACACAGAACACATTGTCGGTTGCCTAGCAATGTTATTCATTGATATTAAATCCACACTTCAGTAGTCAAGACGGTGGCAGTCGCGGACCCTCCGAGCGCGGGGTCAGACAGAAATATTGCTTTTTGCATTTACAAATGACAAACAGAGAGTGCGGCTATCACGTTCCTCCCAGATTGATCTCTCGGGTGGAACAGCCATGATGAGCGCGTTTTATTTGAATTATTTGAATATTTCCCTTTCTGTCAGACTGTTTGTCACAGTGGGAAATGCCCTGTGCTTTCGGCCGCTCTGCTGTGGCATTTCTTCGAGAGAATAGAGATTAGAGGTAAGAAATGACGCGGCTGTGCATTGTCTGTCAGGGCTCTGCGATCAGGTGAGGAACGCTGAATGAGAGATGAGGTAGAGTTAATTGAAACTGCTCGGCTACATTAGGGGGGTGAGCGCCGTTCTTGCCTTCATATACAACACTCCCTCGGGCTTGTTTTTGCCATGCAGATTGATTGATATGATTTATGTTGATGGCGTTTTTTTGTCCCCCGGTGCTTTGCAAACATTATGAAGTCCAGTGCGGATCGCTATTACGAAAAACATAAGTCTGTATGTTTTAATAATGAATAATTGAAGATGTGACAGAACAGATAACAGTACACTGTGTTAACTAGGGTCAAAAAACAATAAAATACCAATACAAATTTGATGAGATAAATAGTTTAATTGTTACAAATGTTAATATTAAAATGAATTATTTAAGTGAATATGGATTTATACATGTATATTTTTGAACAATACACACTACTGTTTAATTTTTTATTGATTTATTTATTTTTAAGAAAGTCGTACTTTAATTAAAGGTGCTCTATGCGATGTTGCAGGATTTTAGCTCTATTTCATTTTTATCTCAAACCGTATGCACCAACCAATCGGCAAGAAGAGGTGGGGTTTAACGCATGCATTAAACCCCACCTCTTCTTGCCAATTGGTTGGCCGAAGTTTGTTTACCATAGTGTTTGTTTCGGTATTGCAGCCTCTGTGTTGTCTTTCGAGACCGGGTTTTTTCCCAGTGTATTCAGAGAGCGGACAGCAAGACGATCGAGGGGTGATGCATACAGTTTGAGATAAAAATGAATTTGAGCTGAAATCCTGCAACATCGCATAGAGCACCTTTAAGCAAGAGCTATTTTGATGAAATTGATCAAAAGTGATGGTCTAGACATTTATAGACTTACAGAAGATTCCATTTCAAATAATCCTGAAGCATGTATGTACCAAATCTGAAGGATCATGTGATATTGAAGGCTGCTAAAAACACAGGAATATATATAAAACGTCATTTTAAATTGTAATATTATTTGACAGTGTTAACAGTTTTTGCAATATTTTGATCAAGTAAATGCAGTCTTTGTGAGCTAAAAGGATTAGTTCATCCGAAAATGAAAATTCCGACATTAAATATTCACGGCCCATAAGACCTCCGATCATTTTTGGAACACAAATTGTTTTTGGTGATTATCAGAGAGCCATCCGACCCTCCAGAAAGCAATACAACTGAAATGATCCCAGATCTAGAAACGTTGTAAAAACATAGGTAAAACATGTGACATTAGTGGCTAAGTTTATTAGTGGTTTTGTAACACTAAGAAAATACTTGTTTTGCACAAAGAAAACAAAAATAACATAATTTACTCAACCATTCAACTGCAGATTACGTACATGCGCGTGCTTTCCCCCGGATGTAAGCCAGGCTGATTACGTCAATGCTAAAGCTTGCATATAAGTTGAGTTGTGATACTCTCTAAAATGGTGGAAGATGGAAGACGCAAGAACAATGGTAAAGTAAATTAGTTTTTTTTTTTTTTTTGCGCAAAAAAACTTCTCCAAAAGTGAAGTTGAGCCACTGATGTCACATGGACTTTTTACCAATGTTTTGACCACGTTTCAGTCAGGATCTGAAATCATTTCAGTTGTATTGCTGTCTATGGAGGATAAGATGGCTCTTTGATGCCATCAAAAATATCTTGTTGTTCTTCAAAGATGAACGAAGGCCTTAAGGGTTTGAAACTACATGAGCGCGAGTAATTAATGACACCATTTTCAAGTTGGGGTGACCTAACCCTTTTTTATGTTTTCTTTCAAAAACATAAAAAACCCTACTAAAAATATACAACTTTTTTTTTATCAATATTGTTTGCTAGTATTAAGTACTCACTGAGTACTGAAGCATCATTTTTTTTGACATTTGATCATAATTGTAACTCTTGCTTGTGTCTTTCAGTTGTCACTCCTTTAAGGAATAAGTTGAATGCTAATATGCATTTATGGTAAGCAAATAATTCTACATTTCTGTTTGATTCCGATGACTTTTTGATGATTAACAAGAAATCAAAGTGGACATGTTGCATATTTCAATGCAACTTTACCAGTTCATATGTACAGTATGCCGCACGTATCGTTCAGTGGATATCTGTATTACAGTGTAAAATGAATCAGAAACCACATGGTGAGAATGTTTTGGCCAAGAGTGTTGATTCTCACAGTGATAGCCTGTATTTTTTGGGCAGTAATCACTGAGCTGTATTCATTATACCATCATGACTTGACTGTATGCGTTTAATTAGTGTATGAAGGTCTGATTTCCTTCTCTCCTCATAGGAACCCTAACTGCAGTGTCCTACAGAATATGAAGGATGTGTTGGAGATAGAATTTCCATCGCCTACCACCCACGAAAAATCTGTACGTTGCATATTTTCGTCTCATACACTGCCACTTACAATTAGTTCCACAGCACCATCGCGTTTGAAGCTTGCGGTGTGTTTTTTTTTTTTTTCCCACCTCCTTTTCTCTTTATGTTTTTATCATCGGGAGAGGTGGGTACGGATTTCCTTTAATTGGGTTGTTTACAGATAAGATCATTACAATAACAAAGGTGGCAGAATCTTCAGCACTATCAAGAGCTGTTTAATCATAGCTCCACCATTTATCTTTTTTCCCTGTGTGCATTTTTTATGCTTTCTCTCTTTCAGCTCGCGGGTTGAAAGGGCGCAGTGTTTATTCACAGTCTGTACCGCAGATTAATGCTTGACCATCATTAACATTCTGAAGCGAGAAAAGTTTACTTGACCAGATGTTGAAATTTTTATCTTCCATCCTTTTAATGGATTGCTTAGGAAAAAAAGCCTCTAATTATCTGAACGGCAATATGCAAACACGGACAGCGGAGGAGACGAGAGCAGAAGCATGGGAATGGGAGGGGGGTGTAAAGATTTTCTTGCCTGGCTGAGGCGTCTTGCTAAGCAGGAGGATTGTGTGAAGAGGGGGTCAAGCATATATAGGGTTGATGAGTCCACCTGAGTCTCCTCACCCTGTGGGAACAAATATGAGCTGCCACGCACCAGCAGGGAGAGTGAATTTCAAATGCTTTATTTCATTTGAAATTCGCCAATAATACAAGGAATAGAGATTGGATTTAAAATGAATTAAAATTACAAAAAAATATATAAGTGCTCCACACTGTACATCTCTATATTAAGTATTTTAAAGCTTGGTGTGAAGTACAAATCATTGTTTTCTGATGATCAGTGCATTCATGAGAAAAGTAGCAGTTATTTGTTTTATTATTCGTACTATTATTTAAATTGGATTGGTTCCCCAGTACACAAAACTAGTCAGAATGATTAATTTACAAATTCATTTAACTCTATCTGCAATTCAGCTCTATTAGCTGCTAAGGCAGGCTTTTTTACTTTATATTTATTTTGGATTTCAGCTTTAACTATTTTAATAGTTCAGCATCAACACTGCTTACTAGAAAAGAAGGCTATTAAAAAAACAAGCTTCAGAAACCCTCTAATATGTTGTATGAGTGGACAACTTCCAAGATTCTGCTTTAATACACTTCTTTTTTGTAGACTAAAACGTTCTATCCCTATTTGCTGTAATGGCAAACAATATATCTGGTAGATATGTCAAGAATTATCCTTTTGTGCTCCAAGAAAAGTAGAAAATCAGATTTGTTATAATCACAGTACTGTAATGTGTAATGTGTTCCTTTACTGACAGCTTGTACACTTGAAAGCTTATCTCATTTTGTTGTTGTGTATTCAAGAGTTTCAGTGTTGAATGTGGCATCTGCTACTCTTATCGACTTGAGTCAGCCATTCCAGATCAGGTCTGCAATGACCCACGCTGTGGCCAGCCTTTCCATCAAGTGTGTCTTTATGAGGTAAGAGCTTAATGATTAAGTAATCAGAAATGTAACAGTATTTTAAACAACAGAACAATCATAGATTACAACACCAAGACCAATTTTCTCAAGCTTTTTTTTTTTTTTTTGTGGTTGTGTTTATTTAATCTTTTATTGATTTGTCTTCACAGTGGTTGAGAGGTCTGCCCACCAGCCGGCAAAGCTTCAGTATTGTGTTTGGAGAATGTCCTTACTGCAGCAAGGTAAAATGAAACTAATCAAAAGAACAGCAAATGCACAATAAAAAAAACTTTATTTAAATCCACACATAGATTTTTAAAAACTTTATAGTTCATACCTAGTGCAAAAAAGGAACTGAAAATAGTTCATGCCAATTTCTTATTTTTTTTTTTTACAGCCCATCACTGTGAAAATGGTCACAGGAAACACTTAACAATGATCTGTTCATTCAGAATACTGTTCACGTAATGTTACGACTCCAGCGAAGATAATACCAACAACCAACAACAGTCAGTGTTATTACAAGGATAATTAACATTCTTTTGATTGGCCATCTACCCTGAATTTCCGATTTCCCAAAACTATCTGCTTCTCTGTAATGGTACTGTAATGGTACATCACTTCCTCCATCATCAGTTTCTTCCCACTGGTTCTGATTCCAGCTTTGTTTCCCGCTGTAGTTCCCCCAGTACTCAACTTTACTGCTCAGTACTGTATGGTCATCATTTAGTCTGACATTATGTTTTTGCTGGTTCTCATTGTGTTGCTGGTTTTGTCTTCTCCTTGTGGTCTTCAAGGTCTTGCCCTCATAAACATCTGTGTTCCTCTTTTCCTGTGTTGTTGGAGCAAATGTTATGTTTTTAAAATATAAGAAATACAAAAATGAGAAGGCCGTTATGTTGATTTTGCTAATATACTTTTGTATCAAACAATAAACACTGCAAACCATATTTGTATTTCCTGTGACTCTTGATGCTTTTCAAACATTGATCAATTTGAATAAGTGAATAATTGACTGTGCTCTATTTGGCATTTGATCTGTGCTCTGCTGCTGGTTTTACTTGTTCAAGTTCTTGTCTCTGTCTGGCTCCTGCTCTTGTTCTAGGATGAACTCGTGGAGGGAGGGGCTCATCTTCATCACTGATGTCCTCGTCACTTTCATGAGACACAGACTTTTGCCTGGCTCTTCCTTTAGCAGCAATGTCTGCTTTGTTTGGGCTCTGTGAAGATGATACCAATGAATAATACCAATGAGAATTATTAAACCACTGTAAAAAAAAAAATTGGCATTTAATTCAAAAATGAAAACTGACAGTTAGAGGGTTGGTTAAGGATGTCATGATCATCCCCAAGCCGTTAAACTGATGTCATCAGAGAAGGCCCATCATTTCAGATGGTAGCATTTTCAGATTTGGATTAAAGATTATGAAGGCAAACTATTTGACTTGCACAGATTAATTGTTCACCACAAAAGTAACAATGTGAGCTACCACAACAAATACGGTTAATTTTGATTTCACACAGACTTATAAGCAATGCTTTTTTTAACATGTCTGATTTGCTCAGATCATCTTCAGACAATGCTGGCAAACCAAAGCGCGTTAATTAATTTTTACGCAATCAGAGCTAAAATGGACAAGAGGTTGTCTTTGCAATGCTTTAGCGCAGTGTTTTTCAAAGTTGTTCCTGGGGACCAACAGCTCTGCACATTTTGTACTTCTCTCTAATTTACACACACCTGATTCAGATCATCAGCTCATTAGGAAAAAGATAAGGGAGACATGTAAAATGTGCAAAGCAGTGGGTAAAAACAGGAGAAACAGGATTGATCTGACCAAATTTAGTATGTTAAATCAAGCATGACCTGAGGGCACATGAGTAGTGTCAGCACAGTGACACCTACTGGTCAAAAGATAATAAAAAAAAAAAAATCATAATTGTTCATAATTTAAAATTTTCACCAAAAATCATAAGATTGATCTGTTTTGCTATTTCAAACAAATGCAGTCCATTTGACCATAAGAGTTTCAAAAACATAAAAAATAAACCTTGCAGACTTCACACACTATGTGGTGTGGTAGTGTATATATTTGTATACTGTATGCTGCGTATACTGTAAATACCCATTTATACTGTGACAAAAATTAAGTTAAACAACTGCCTTTTAAAGCCAATTTTATTAAAAAAAAATGTTACCTGTTTGTGCGTTTCTCGTTTTGTCTTGCTCCAAACTTTGTTTGGTGTTGACCTGCCCAACTCTTCCTCATCATCTTCCTCTGCTGTCACCACAGGCTTTGATCTCGCTGTTTTTTTCTCAGTAGTCTTGGGCTGGCTTGCAGCCTGTGGAAGGTTAAGTTAAATTAAATGACAGAAATTTGCTTGCTTTTGTCTCTGAGCACTCACAAGAGAGAGGGAGAAAGAGAGCACTCAATGTTCCCTCCCTGACCTGGATCCTGAGTGGAGAAGACCTGCCCTGATTAATGACATCTACTGCTCTCCCTAAGGTGGCAACTGTCCAAACTAAATTTGGCCACAGATCACCAGCGAGGTCAGCTGTAGGCAAAATAAACTCCAGGAGTGTTGGAGTGACACAAGGAGCTGCTGGCCTCACGCTGCCTGACGTGGTTTCAGGAGAGCTGAGACACGAGGGGGACATTGATGGTGTTGTTTTAGCTTTTATTCAAAGGAACTGAAGCTACATCGTCTAGAAGGAGATGAACGGAACCACAGAGAAAAATAGAACTACAAAGAAAAGGGGATTCAAATCTTAATGCCCTTGCTCTTGACACTGATGCTTTCCATCTGTGCAAAAGGTAGTGTGGTCAAGGTCAGAGGAAGAAGACACTTCTGCACACAGCTTTGTAAGAACTATTCATGCAGTACATCCTTGTACAACATTAAAATACATTAATACGACAACTATTTCCCAACTAATTAAGCCCAAAACAGCAACATCAATGTACCCACTGAAGGAACAATCAAATCTTCTCAGCTCTGGACTTGCAGTAATCATGGTTGTGGAGAACTGCAAGATTAATCATATTTACATTTTGTTAGCCAATTTTTCAAGTGACTAAAACCCAGTATGAGTGAGGACAGATTTTGTCCTGGGTTTAAGTTGCTCAAGGGATCAAAAGAAAGCTGCTTGGTTTAAAAGAAACTAAATGCATCACTATATTATTGACTTTTGACCATTGTTTTAATTAAATATTACACAGACAGAACAAGTGATTGTAAAACAAATAAATAAATAAACATCTATTTTTCTGTAAAAGAATGGACAGTGGTTACAGTTGGGGCATGCATGTAGGCTCGCAAATTAGAAAAGGTTAAAATATGTTAGGTAACGATTATTTAGCTACAATTAGGAAATGTATTTTTTTCTGCAGTAGCAGATCCTTTAACATCAGAGCTTTTCGATACTTCAGTCTTTTATAATTTAGCACTGATACTGATTAAGTACAGAGTTTTGGTACCCATCCCTAATCAGGAAATGACACCGTAAACACTGATGGTATTTACCAACCCTTCTACAAATCCTCAACGCTGAGTCTTCTCTATTGAACCACAGATCAAACCACAGGACAGCTCCACATAAAAATGAGAGGCAATTCTAACTGGTGCTCTTTTGGCCTCAGCAAAATGTGTGTATTCAACAGCCCCAAATTGGGTTGCTAGGGTGTTTGCAAAAGTTCAACGGTTCAAGTTGGCAGTGATCAACTGTGAAGTGATTCCAGAGGAATTAAGGTCTCTCCACTCCAGACCTCTTGAGAGCCAATAAGCCTTTTGGCAAGGTCAGCAAAGGTTAACCTACGACACCACGGTCAAGATTCACCAGCTCATTCCCCTTATAGAGGAAAAGTGCCATTCTTGTCTCTTGTAATAGAGTGCAGGAATTCAGTGTGGTGTATTTTAGGCCGTTCAATTCTGAAAGCACATATAGACACTGAAATATAAACCTGCATGTGATTGCAATAAATAAAAGTGGTTTAATTAAAAAGCCTTCATGTACGGTTTTGACACTGCATTGAGCTGTGGCCCCAGGCTGAGGGCCTTCAGTAACTCTGAGTCTGTCACCACTGTGTAAATCTACTTTTTTCTGGTCTGCACTACTTCGGCCCAACTCCAACGCTGCCAATAGGCCAGTTAGACGGCTCTGAGAAGAAGTGGGAGTCAGTGTAGCAGGGAAAGGGTCAGAGGAGGGTTCCTAAACCTGAGCATCTCCTTCTCTCTCCCAGACAGATAAATCTGCCGCAGCCCACTGGCTGCTCTGAATGCTCCAGCCCCGGCTCATATGGTCTCTATTAAGACTACTGGGCTGCTGTGCCAAAGCATCTTACACTCACCCTTTGTGTGGTTGGCCTGGCTGTTTCCGACGATCTCGGCCTAGAAAGGTCCAATGGGCCTTGCGGTCCGGCCACTGACAGAATCTTCCTGAGGGCCTGGTAGTCTGGCTTTTCATTGTAGTCAAGGGTTTTTACAATGGACAGGTACCTGGCAATCTCTGCAAGGGGTCAGAAAGAAGGACATCTGAATACACAAAACCTAAAGGTGTAGATATTTTGAAAGAACACTTCAGATTAAGTTTTAACAATAAAACGTGGGGTCTAAAACTTATCCAAACATATTTATAAAACTTTCTTTAAAACATCCCAGATCATATTCTAAAGAAGTAAAAAAACAAGTCTGTAACAACATGAAGGATGATGATCTTCTTTCTATAGGTGGACTATAACTTATGAACTTATAACTAATAAACAATCTTAAAAATCAGATGTTGAGCAAGACATATTGTTGAAACACCTAATCATGTGAAGCATTTTTTTGGCAACTTCAGAATTGAAGGCTGCTGTGGAGGTGGACCACGGTTGTGTATTTGCATAATTCACCGATAAACCCCAACTGAGCTGGTCTGCATGTTTTATGTTGATGCATCCTGCAGTTGACCTAGATGCTTACTGAAAGCATGCACAAAAGTCCGGCCAAGTGACAACCTGCATCTGCAGACTTCATTTTCATTCCGAAGGGAACAAAAACCACATCTTCCTAACAAATGGACGATGGCAGGAGCACAATGTAGAAGGGCCTCTCTGTTCATACGAGAACACAAATGTGTGTCTAATGCGGGCACCTTCCATTCTTCACTGTAATAAATATGCTAGATGCAGTGCTACTCCGGTGCGCATTCTCTTTGTGGCAGCACAGCTGAATGTATACCACATGCGCAGCCTTGATGCATGTTAGAGGTCTTATCTTTCTGGTCCAGCTGCAGCCAGCCTCTCAAGGTTGGGGGAATAGGGCCTCATCATAATCATAGATCACAAAGTCCCCTTTCAGAAGACGCACGTGCCCTCGCTCCCTGTGGAGGCGGGAAAGATACTGCGGGGACGCTAGAGTCCGTTGATGAAGGAGAGGCAAGGAGATTGTGCTTGTGGGGATAGCGAGGAGGCTAAGTCCCTGCCCCATACCTTGTTGATCAATGCAAATGGTTCGCACGCTCATGTACACCTACCCGTGCTGGAGGGGTACGTGATCAGGACAGAATCTGGCAGGTTAGACATCAGCCTGTGGTCAAGAGAAGATAAAAAGAAAAGTTAACCAGAGGTCCTTTTGCGAAATGCATCTGAATAAAAATCTTTGCTTTCAACTAGAATAACATACTTTAACAGTTTTATTGTATAGAACTATATTCTATAGATCTGCAGATTCGTATAATCCACAGATTTCCAGAAAAAAAGAAAATGTGTGGCCTTACATCTTTAATGAAGCAGTTGAGTGAATAATTCAGGCTGAATAAGCAAAGAAAGCCTCTGATCGGCAGCCACTGTACACAACAGAGCACAAGACCTAGACCTGTGGTGAAAGGGGGAACGTACTTGGCCTTGGCCTCCTGGACCTCAACTGGGTTCTTCAGAGATGAGAGCCAGGGCAGAGTTCCACACTGCCAGTGAAGCAAGCAGTAGCCCAACACCTCCAAGTCTCCTCGTCTGGATGGGGCTGTTGGAGAAAGCGAAGATAAGGAAAAGAAGTTGAGTGTCGGTTGAAAAGCAAGTTAAAACCCTTTGATTGAATGACCCGTCCATTGGCTGCTGAAATATGCCCTTATAAAAAAGGTGGAGAAATGGAGGGGGGTTGATAGAGAGGAGTATTTTGTTTTCTCAGCTGGTGCCCTGGCCTGCCTCACAGGCTAACGGGGCTTTTCTAAGAGGGGCTGAGAGTTGAAAGAGTAGGTCAGTTTCCTCCCACCAGCGTTCCTCACATCTCTCTCACACTCCCTCCTCCTATGTCTGGTCTGGCGACTCGTCCAGGAACCTGATCCTGACGGCCTCTGACATGATCCAGACAGCCTGTGGCCCGGCCTGACACTCTCTCCAATGGAGAGCCAAGCAGTAAAACAAAGAAATAAATGTCTGGGCCCAAATAGTTTCCACATGTTTCTGGATTCCGTGGGGTCTCCGCTGGCCTTAAGAGAAGAGCTTGAGAGCATGTGCTCCCTAGACCTCCTCCAACTCCACCTCTGCTGTAGCACATTACACAACTGCCATCTAGTGTAAATATGTTTTGTATACTAAAAACTGGGCCACTTCATCTTTTATTGTTCTCACTTTTAATATCCAAGATTTTTTTTTTACCCTGGGCTAGATTTCAATACAGATTCCTTAAATCGGTTCATTTGAGATTCACAAACTTCATTTGATTTAATTTGATTTAATTAGATTCCAACTCTTTTTTTGGCTTACACACTGTTACATATCTAAATCCATAGATTATACCAATGTTCAGATGGATTCAACTCACAAACTCATCTTCTTAGATGATTAATTACAAGAACCAACTTATTAGAGCCTGATGTTTCAATGGAAACTGAAGCACTCAGGATTCTGGGTACACATCACACTGTATGTTTCCGATTCAATGGAAAGAACCAACTGGTAAAACATGTTCATTTAGGAATCAGGCCATATGATTCATGCTGTATATTTTTTTTATTATTTAGTGAACTAAAACAACTCACAAAAGTAATTTGCTTTTCAATAAAGCCTGCGAGAACAACTCAATAAAAGCTATCACTCAATTTACCCTGCACTAAATTTATTTAATTTTACTGCAATGCTTAACAACTCATAGATTCTATGCAACTCAGGAGCAGAATAGATTAGTATTTTTGGAATCAGTATGAGGACTTTGGTCTTCAAAAAGGCCCAAGAGAGCTGGTTTAACACTAGCATAAGCTCAATGGAAATCTATCCCAGTTCAGTTTAAACAACACCACTCTAATATTACAGCAAAAGCATTTGCTTGTGAGCACAGAGTGTGAAATGGCCTCACTTAAGCCGACTGATTAGTCTTAAACCAACCAGACAGACAGCAGCAACATTTAGATATGAAATATTCATTCTGGATCCCAGCTATTAAACTAAAATACATTTTGGGTCAGACTGACCAATTACAGGTTAACTTTAAGCCAAGGACCCTCAATGAATTACGCTCACCTAAATTTAAATCTGAATAGAACTGTTTTGTCAGTTCTGCTCATATACAAGAGTTAACCTCCCGTTAAGCATGTCCCTTCATGAAAAGCTCCAACTTCATCAATAAGGGTAAATTAAAGCACATCATTTGTTCGTGCCTAGAGAGTGTATTAACTCAATACTGTAACTGCAGTCCATCTCCTGAGAAATTACCTATTGACTGCATTCATCAAAAGGGAAAATCTCTGCCTAAATCCATGACCATCATTGATCCTGCCATGCCCATTACAGAGTCAGCCTCCCTGCCCACTAGCCAGCAACACCATTAGGCCACGTATATAGGTTTTCTTTATTTTTCTTCAACCTTGACCAAACTAATTTAGCAAACACACAATTTAATAGAAAAGATTTTAACATCCCTCACAGGTGACCTTGGGGGAAAAAATGCCTCTTAAGTGGCATGTAAAAAGGCCACTATGACTAAAGACCGTAGTGCACAAGATAAGACATGCTCTGTAAACATTTTGTCCGCCACTGTAATAGGGAACCAAAGGGGTGGGCTGCCTGGCCTGGTCCTGACACCGATTCACTTATAAAAAAGGCTGATCCACAAGAATGATGTACTCCAGGCTGAGCACAACACCTTCCATCAGATAGAAGCTGTTGTTCATAATTACGGCCTATTGTTATTGTGATTATCCAAAGCGCCATGTCAAACTCTTGAACCTCTCCTTCTGAATTTCAGCCGGCTCACTTCAACCCTACAGGTGATAATTAGGCCTTTAGCACGGGGTTCAGCGGGACACAAAGTGCCAGTCTCTGCACTCCTCACCATGGTAACAAATCAACATCTACACGGGGTGCCGGGGGCCAAAAGAAAAGAAACACTCTGCAATCTGCATTCATCTTCAGGGCAGACGATGCTAATGACCTACACAACAGCCGCCGACAGTATACGTCAAGACGGCTGGTGTGGTGACGTCGGCTCAGCCAAAGATTGTTTGATAGTGGCACAAACAAGCTTTGTCAAATTTACAGCCTTGCTGCTTTAAGTTTAGCTTTAGGAGTGGATCAGGACACTGAACTCCCAAGTCGGTGCATCAGTGAGTAGGTGTTTTTAAAAACTCTCAAGTGTTATATCACTTGCCATATGCAGTGTGATTTACACAGTACAACTGGCCATACATTTACAGAGCAGTGAGACAGAATCAGGACCATATGTAGAATCCTGCACATGAAAAGTTAACAAATTATATCAGGTAAGAACATGGTCTTGTCTGAAAGCAGCCAGACCTTGGTCTGAACCGGAGCGTGATTTACTTACTGATGCATCAAACAATGTGTTGTACTGTACTGTCATGTACTTTTTCACAGTTTTTTTTTATAATATACAAAGGCATTCCCACATATTCATCCTCCACATACAAAACCAACTGTATAATAACACACCTTGCTATTAAATGTTTTTGTCATGCCAGTGATTTTATAACTTGATACCTTGGACCCACAAGCATGATAATCTCCTTAAATATGACATACTTTATATTATAGTGCATCTGTCACAGGAAATGTGAAAAAGATTAACCTAGCAATTTCTTTTAATTGCTGGGTCAGATTCCATGTGATTTTTGCTTTCTGTGCAAGTTAAAAAAAAAAGTATATCAAAATTTAAAACTAATATAGTTTAAAAAGGCATAATTTCAGTGCGATATGAGCAATATGAGCTGCAAAGGCACTGCCTTTCGGTGGGGAGCAGCAGCACATTTGTATTTAAAGAGACATGAACTAAAACAGTGTAGCGTGATTCTGCTTTCAATTTAAATAGGCATGTTCAAAATTCTATAAGAGATTATCTATTGGGTATTTTGAGCTTAATATTTTATATATATACACCAATGTACCAAGGAAAATTACTGCAACTGTAATATCCTCAAATTCAATAAATCTCTTCAAAAGGGTGTTGTGTTAAATATATTTAACATATAAATTAATTTAATGTGTTAACTTCCTCCAAATATTTTAATGTTAAAGATATATTTTATATTTTTTCAAAATACGATAAATATTTTACAAAACATTTATGTAGACCACTTGGTACCATGGAGTCCTTGCTACAACAACTTGCTACAGTTAGAAAAAAAAAACAAAAAAAAAAAAAAAACATGTTTTGTCAAAAAAAAAAAAAATGTTTTCTGCTGATTGGGCATCTTGTCTTTTTTTTCTCCTTTGTTTTTTTTAAAAGAAAAACATGGCTATTAGCAAGCTTCACCACTGTGTATTCAGTATTGAGCTCCTGTAATTTCTTATGGCCAATGCATTCAGAGATATTGGCTTTGAGTCCCAGTTCAACAAAACATCAAAGCTTTAATTAATAGTAAATGCATACAAGATGCAGGTTATGACTTTGACTAATTAGGGATTTCTTGAATTAAGTCTGCCCAAGTAACCATGGATAGAACAATCAATATCCAATAAAAAGGACTGTACACAATTTACAAGTTAATGTGTTTCCAATAGCCTGACCCAGAGCTGAGGACATGATACTGAGAAGTCCCACCAATATAAACAAGACCCCATTATAAGGTGGGTGAAATGGATAGTGAATTCATACTTTTTGGTGAACCATTTTTCTTTAAATTGAACATGAGATTAAAACTGACACCTTTTACTTCCTTAAAGCATGTTCCTTTTCTAATTGTGGCTAATACACTGCTATTCCAAAGAATGGCTATCTATGTAATCCTTAATCGAATTTACAAAACCACTTTAATTAGTGGATAAAAAATATATGTTTATTATGTTTGCAAATGCTAAAATTATGAAAGTAAAATGACAATTCAAGTTGACTTTACTGTGAAATGCAGGACATGTGTCCACAATAACATAGGTTTTAAAAGATAAAATAAAAGACACATTTCACATTACCTACTCCTCTGTGAGCATCAATGCTTGTATACTCAATAGTGCCATTGTGTCCTTTCTTGGGGTTCTCTTTGTACTCTTTATGCTCACCATTAGGACAGTATCTGTATGAGAGACCATAGTCAGCCAAGTACACCTGCAGGAGATAAAGTCAGTATAAATCATCCCAAAGACATTTTCTTTCAAACTGAATCCCTCCTACTGTATATGGTATGTTAGTGGTGCAAAGCACAAAGAAATGGGGTCAGCATTTAGGTTGTGACAGTAGAATGAGATGTTCATTATATACTCAAGAGTAGTACCAAATATCATCAGTGCTGCCTCGCCTCATCGTCTTAGTAGACGATCAATTAAAGTAATAGAAAACACTTTCATTTGAGTATGTGCTGCACTTGAATAGCCAATTTATACACAAAAAAACAACTGTTTAAGATGTGATTGTGTTGATGTGTATGCAGACTCACCTTGTTTGGATCTGTGTGTCCCAGTAATAGATTGGCAGCCTTAATGTCAGCATGGACATACTCGTTGTCATGAATATATTCCAGCACATCCAGCTGTTGAGGGCAAAGTGACAGAGGGGAAGGTTAACATGAATAATTTAGAAACCTCATAATGACCTACCATAATGACTTATGACAGATGAGCTGGAAGCAAGGTAGTTGGACTCCCAGTCAGTACAACTAAAGTTTAAGTTTGAGCTGAACTAATAAAGTTGCTAAAACTTGAAATTATAGCCAAATACAAACATTAAAATAAGAGTATACAGATAATACCACTGGCAAGCAGTTCTGAATTCAAAGTAAATGTTGCACATTCAACGATGTCTCACCATGAGAACACCCAACTGTAGCACAGTGGGCTTTTTTAAAAGTCCACTATTCTCCATAAACACCTTCTGCAGGTCTGTACCCAGCCGGTCCATCACCATGAACCTGTACCTACACAACCGGAAACCAAAAAGAAACTAAAAAAGTACTTAAATACACGTTAACAATTAATAAAAAAAAAAAAAAAAATTTATTACAGAAAATAAAAATGATGCACGTTTGTATTTATTATGTCAAATGACAGTATATACTACTGGATGTGACTTTAAATGTGCTGGTAATGGATAAAAATTTTGGTGAACCATTTAAAAGCGGGCAGGAGTGTTTTATTCTACTTATACACAAGAATAATAAAAATACACATAAAGATTTGTCCTAGACATATTTGTATTTTTATTATTATATTTTATTTTTTATTACGTGTTAAAACTGCTTTTGCACTGAACACAGACTTTTCATTCATTTTTTATTAATAACCTTTTTTCCCCATCAAAATCCAGACAAAATTTGAAATTATTACATGAGATATAGTACTCATTCCATGATTTCAGATTATAAGTCAAACTCGAGTACAATACCTTGTTCCGTTACTTTCAGCCAGTCCAGACCCCCAGTAAGTTGGAATCCCCAAAAACTCCAGCTGTTTAGACTTCTTCCATTTATTCACTGTGATTTCAGAATTAAAAAAGTTTTATATTTTGCACATGCTTTATAAACACATAATGTAAAAGATATACACATCTCTCAAACACTCATAAAGAAGCACTTCCTTCAGCCTAGCTGGAAGGAGAATCTGTCTTGACTGGCTATGCACCAGATTGACAGGTGGTCAGGGGCCCTTTGGAGATACCAGCATCATTATCAGCAATTTGGTCACTCTCTCTGAATTAGAGCTCAAACAAGCTGGGATTGCACTAACGACCACAGAGGTGCATGTTTGTTTTGGTTTATTAATTCACCTAGCCAGGCTAATTTACATCTATAGCCACTTCATCAGTGACATGCACTCCATGTTTGAGAACTCTCAGATGAAGATGAGGGGTCTTCAGCATTTTCATTCAACACTACTCTAAAGACTGCATCTGTTTCTGTCTCCTTTGGCAATAATACAATCAGTGTTTATGTTTTTTATTATTATTGTGTCTTGCATAGCAACAAAATTTGGACTGTATTTAGGTTTAAATGGAACTTACTAGTGTCTGATTTTGCTGCTCGTTGGTAAAATTTCAATTCTGAGAATAAAGGTCCATTTTCATGATATTCCTGAAAATGTACAGTATAGAGATTAAAAATGTGAAAATCAGAAATAACATTCAGACAACTTATATGACCATTAATGCTATTTCTTCAATATATTTCTTACCAGTTTGATCACAAAATCAGTGTCATCGCGAACAGGGACATTCACATCACGAGAGGCTGTAATAACATATACATATGTGAACAAATAACATTTTTTAACTTTAGAACTATTCAATCCTAATATGTCTAGATTATATGACTCAAGGTGTGTCTATTTTTAAACATGTTTAATTGTTTAACTTGTACACTTGTAAACAAGTGTAAATACTTTGAATAAAATAGTGAACAAGAAATTTAATAAAAAATAATAATAATAATAATTTTCAAATTCAATCAAATGTTCAGGTCTTTCAAATTCTGCTTTCCTAAGTTACTTTGCCACCTTGTGTAATGCCATATAAGAAAATTAAATTATAATGCAAGTAATGGAGTGTGCAAGTAACAGTTACATACAGAACATAAAGTCTTTACCCAGATAAATAAGTCCAAAACCACCTTTTCCAATGATTTTACCGATGCGCCAACTCTTCTTTTCTGAGTCTGTTAAAATGCATCCTTCTGGAAGTGGACAGGGTAATGTGCATTTCTTTGGAGCCATAATGTTAAAATGTCATGTTTAAAGTAAGACTAATGACGAAAATGTAAAATTTCTTTAAGGTTCCTGCCTGGCTAATAACCTTATTTAAGGTGCTGTATGCTGTTTCACGAACAAATTAGTTATAACAACAACGCATTCTCATAAAAGCATGTCAACACTTTATAAGAAGCGTAATATTATACAGAAATAAAATTTCTACTCATCAAAAATCACAGTTTCTACACAGTTCCGGATCGCCTCGGTGCAACAGCCTGCTAGTGTTAACATTACTTCCTGAAACAGACACTCCCGCAAACTCTGGTCCAAACCTGCAACAACCAATCAAAAACAGGAATGCGAATGCCTTTCATGTTCAACCACCAATAAAATTGGTAGAAAGGCGGGGCAACGGCCATAGCATATGTTTTATCACAGGACAGAGGCAATGTCGTTCAAGAGGTTCCATGCTTTTTCGACAATTGGTTTTTTGGACGGTTTGCTGCAAATAACTGATTTAAATGTCACAGGTAAGTGTCAGCTCAGTTTCAGGACATAAAACAAAGGCATTCAATGTAATTTAAAGTAATTAAGACACATGTTCATATTATTAGCTTTATTTTTTTATTTTTTTATTTTTTTGTGTTTTTTAAGGAGCGTATGTTTCCTAATCGACCCCTCTTTAGCTTAACAGGTTCTGTAAATTCGTTCTAGAATCTTATATATTATATGAATATGTATATAGCTATATATGTATATATATATATATATATATACATTTAATTTAGACAAAAATTATTATTTAGCAAGGTCGCTTTCAATAGACGTTTTCAATAGATTGCAGGCATGCAACTTTATAAAAATCAGGAGAAAATGTCCCTGGGCCACATTCAGCTCATTTGGGCTGTGTGGGCTGCAGGGTATATCTCCTTGGCGCTCTTGTAGTCCAGAGTGCAGTGACACCAATCTTGAGGGGCCATGGCACCATTTTCCATAAATGCCCCTTATAATGAAGATGGCATAATTGTTGCAATTAGAGAGAGCAGCTTAGGATGGCCTTCCAGTGACCCACCTCAGCCCAAGTCCATATGGTCTGAAATAGATAATGAGTCTCTTAATGTGCTATGTATACTCAAAATGGACTGTAAACGAACAAGCTGTAATTTTCACCAAGGCCATCAAGAAGCCTACATGAAACTGTCTTGACAATGTTAGTATGCTGCACTCCTCTTTCTGTCATGTTCTCACTGTCATCAAGTAATGTTCAAAATAGGTATGAAAAGAATGTAATTAATAAATTAACAGTGTTTAAAACATTTGTTTATACAATAAATAGTTTGAGTAATGTTTTGCACATAAAAAAGAAAATTAGTCCCCTAGTCTTAAGTGATATTGTCATGTGTTATTTGTTTTGTTTGTTTGGTTTATTTTTAAAGGTTTAGACATTTTGTCTCAGATTAAGCATTAATGCTGACACTTGAAAAAAAAAATCTTTAGTGCATTATCGAGGCCTTGCTATTTTAAATACTAGTTATATAATTCTAATGACCAGTAATGAGAGACTGGTTTGTCATTTGTTTTTTTCATGGTTTTTTTTTGTTAAACTCAAAAAAATGATTCTTTGAACTTACTTAACTCCGTTAACCGTTAACCAAGTTGGTTTTGTTGAATTTATGCAGACTCCTTGTGTTGGGTCAACACAGTTGAATGAGGAAGAACTTAACCCAGTTACGTTGAGCGAAAGCATTTTTTTGTGTGTGTATAAGGAGAAAATCACAATGTGTGTCACTGTTCCAGTGGTCAGTGTGTGCTTTAGTTATGCTCTTGACCCTTACATTAGTAGAATTCAATGTTGTTTTGGTTGCTGTAATTTAGTTATAAATTCAACAAAGCAACTTATGTAAATAAAACACAAGTTGGTTGTGTGGAACCAGGATTCAGGAATTACATAACTGAGTTAAGTAAGTTCAAAGAGTCATTTTTTGAGTGTAGTTTATTTATTTTTTTTCACAGATTTAGACATTTTATACCAGATTAAGCATTAATGTTGACACATTTGATAAATGCTAATTAAATAGATTAATGCAAAACAATAAATAATTAGTTTAATAAATCAATATTAAATTAATAAGACATTTACATAAGTATTTATTAAATGATATGTATGCCACTTAATGTTAACAAAAAAGTTTGTATTCCAAAAATATTAAAAGTTGTGAAAAACTCCTTCCAAGGTCAAAGTTCAGAGAAGGAAAAAGGTGTTGCACATGGTGAGTTTGCCAGTGGTATTTGTTTAATTTGAAATGGAATTGTTTCACTAATTTTCATGTGTGACTGGGGTTACACTGGCTGCAGTGTTTCAGAAAAACAATTCTAAAACATTCATGGTGGATACCGAACTCTCTGCTCTGCTCCTCCGCGCCGCGGTAGGAATCGGTTTGGAGGTGCTGCATGCGCCTTCAGCCTACCCTTCGTGGCTGGATGATTGGTTTCTGGTGGTTAGAGATGCGGCTCTCTCCCAGTGCCATTCTTCCCGGAGGTGCACAAAGAGCTTTCCAGGTCGTGGCGAGCCCCTTACTCGTCGCACCTGCGCCCAGGCTCTCAATGGCGGTGCAGCCAGGGGATATGCGGCGATCCCTCATGTCGAGCGCGCTGTGGTGGTGCACCTATGCCCATGCGGTGCTGCCGCCTGTTGTGATCAGCCGCAAGTCCCGTCCGAGGCGTGTAGATTTTCGTCCGCTCTCGCTGGCGATGTCTACTATGCCGCCGGGCAGGCTGCTACCACTGCACACATGCTTGCAATGCTTCAGGTCTGTCAGAGTGTTGAAGCTCCTGCACGAGAGTGGGCCAGACCAGGGGGCGATGCAGGAACTCTGCGCCGCGACTGACCTCGCTCTTCGGACGATGAAGGTCGTGGCGAGTGCCCTTGGCCAGCTGATGTCCACCACGGTGGTCCAGGAGCGACTTCAATGGCTAAGCCTGATCGTCTCTGTCTACATAGTGCCTTGAGCTTGGTCTGGCTGAGAACCTGGCCAGCTTGTGCCCAGCCTTAAGTTGCTTGTTCTGTACGCGCTTTGAGAAAGCGCCGCTACACTGACAGCACTCGGAGTGTCACAATGCTCCAGCAGCTCGGATTGTGCTACTGCAGACAGCAGAAAGGGAATGCTGTCTCCAAACAGAGGTTGGCACATTGGGTGGTTAAAGCCTTTCCCTTTATTCCAGGGAAGCCTTGCCTTAGGTCTGGGAGCCCACTCGGAGAGTGCTGCTTCGTCCTACACGACAGGCTCAAGGCGTCTCTTAGCATAGTTAGAGCAGCAGGCTGGGCGACACCGTCACCTTCTCTAGGTTTACAGAAAAAAGGACCTCTGCGTATAGGCTGTGTCTTCTCGCATCCACAAGAGGACAGACTGCTGTGCCACTCCTACGGGATCCGTGCGCTATTTTCTCTCAGTGTTCCCTTAACTGTGCGTAACCTGAGTCCTCTCTGCCCCGAAGTCGGACTAGAGCAGAGTAGCTCCGGCTGTGCTTACTCTGGTCTCCTTCGCCAGAGGTGTGGCTATAAAACATGTCCACGGTCTACACAAGGCTGTGTTCCCTTCAATTATATCCATAATATCATCGATATATTGCATTTTTATTCCACATGTAAAAATTTGTGTTATTCATGTGCTCCGCCCTCAACCACTTGCTTCAGCACCACTGAAAGCA
>JAUMHI010000054.1:12136615-12153248 GCA_032359435.1 Enteromius unitaeniatus
TTAAAAAAAAAAAAAAATATATATATATATATATATATATATATATATATAGTAAACATTTGTAAATGTATTATATCATTAATGTTATATTTATTCCTCCATATTTACCTTTTGTCCATGCAATGTTGAAAACTCTTAATTTGATTGATGATTATCTGTTAGTAGTATGCTTGTAGTGGGCCTGTTATCCTGTCTGAGTTCTGTTCATCTCCAGTTGGTTTCCTGTCTGTCCAGTGCTGTGTAATTATGGCCAGTCCGCAGTGGACCATGACCTCACACTGTGCGCCAAACCAGTGCCAAGATGGCTCCGTATGTCCTTCAAGGCCTGTAATGTTGGAGATCTGGCTCTTATCCAAGACCATCAAGGTGTCTAGACAAGTATATGTTGAGTAGTCATGAAATCTGCCAACATGTGTTAATGAATGTAAGTCTAAGCTGACAGCAGTTGTCTGTATCTGAGTCCCGTATGATAACCCTTGACTTGCTATCGGTGTTTCCGCGTCCCCCGCTTTTCACCCGCCGATCAAATCTCTGATTATTTGGGAGCGACTTCAGGACGGTTACGGTTCTATTTATGAAGCAAAATCCACCGTTCACCCAGATCACAAGTTCCTTTGCGTGCGCGGGAAACCTAAGGGCTGATTTTATAGGTTGATAAAAGGCGTCTGAAACAGATGCCATGTTAAATGGCTGCTATGTGAGAGTGCACACTTATGCAGCGGGTGAAAGTGGGATTGCGTTGGCAGCTTTCCAAATGAAGGTTGTGCACAGCACACACCGGGGAGAGAGGGAGAGACTGTGAAAAAAAAAACGGGTGAGAGAGTTAGGCGCTTCATCTTAAGTCATGTCTGGTATCAAGGCAACACACTTAAAACAGCAATTTGTTTCCCTTGCATCCAATAAACAGCTCATTCCTTTTCCAATCAATCACCTGAAGCAGAAAGATTAAAAGTGGGGGAGAGGAACTCCAGGCTGCAGGTCGCTCTGGAGAGGCAGCGGTGCAAGGCAATCTGAACCATCATCCTCCTGCAGAACAATAACAGCAGATCTGGAACAGACTCATCATCAAGAGTTTTTCCACTTTATAACTATACAGCGTAATCCACTCTCCATATGGGATATTGCTAGGTCAGTGCTTTGATGTGAAGTTTATGTATGAGTATTTGTGGGAATTCTGATTGGTTTTTCAACTTCTGCGGATGACATTCTTTTCTGTAATGCTGAGATGGTTTGAAACTTTTAAAAACGCTTAGATAACCTTCAGTCACATGCTGGCGTGAGATGTTCTTTGCAATGTAGAGATGTTTTCCGTTTGTTAATAAACATACTAAATGTCTTAGAGTCAAGTGCATCCATAACTATTCCTCTTTCATTTGCTCCTATTGTTTAATTTGCTTTCCTTTATGGAACGCATGTTGCAGAAGTTTTGTTCATGCTGCTCTTTCCATAGCCTAAACGTTAAAGTGATAGTTTTCCCAAAAATTTTAAAGGCTGTTGTTTACTCAACTTCCTGTCATTACAAACCTGTCTAACTAACTTTCTTCTGCTCATAAGTAGCACAATATATTTGTAGTAATTGCCAAAAATACAAAAAAAGCATTACATTGGTGAAAATTATGACCTTTGACCTTTTTTGACTACAAAGAACCTTTCTGCATTTGAAAGGTTCCATGGATGTTTGAAGTTCTACATAGAACTAATGATGACAATATAAAAAACATGTTATTTTTATATGTTCTACATAAGAAAGAGGTACATGAGGTTGATAAAATGATGTCACGTTTAATGTCAGTAATTTCAAACATCATTGATTTTTATTCGTCTAGTAACCTATCAACTATTTTACACATTTACACTTAGTAGCAGTCAGCAATTTTTATATTGAGCATACTGAATTATTGTTAGGTATGTGGTTTATATAGGTGTATGTTTTTTACATAGTTCTATATAGTTTTATATAGTTCTTTTATACACTTTTGTCCCTGTAATATGAATAATGACACATGTATTTACAGGTGAGATATTCATCTAAAATAAAAGAAATATAGATAAATAAAATAAGGTTTGTTTCATAAAAGAGACAGGTTTAGAGTGACTGACAAATGAGATGACAATTTGAGTTGTAAATTAAAGAAAAAATGAGTGATACGAGGCTAAATACTTGACAGAATTTTCATTTGGGTGAACTGTCCCTATAAGTTCAAGTGATGGAAAATATTATGAGCAGCTCAGTCAATGGAAAGTCCTATGACAGAAAAACCTCTGTTCTGGTGTGTGTGTGTGTCTGAGTGAGTATGAAATACTTTGTTTATCATGCAGAATGAAAGAAAGTGAAAACTAATGGCATCTCCTCCTCTCTCACCCTTTAACAAACATCATCTTTCTCTTCCTCTCCTTCTATCATTCCATCTCTCTCTCGTTTTCCTCCCGGCCTCGGTCTCATCCTCTCTCTTGCCATTTCAGAGATAGGGCTATTTCCAGCCCTGGTGTTGACAGGGCAATTAGTCTGAGCACCAGATCTCTAAACTCCCAGCAACACTATCATTCCGCAGCCCGTCAATTCATCAGCTGATTTGCTATTAAAAAGAAAGTCGGTGCTATAAAACTGGACAATGAGGTCCTGAACTCGGCTGTTTGGAAATGCGGACGTGTCGCTCTGACAGGTTTGTTTTTCGCAGCGAGTAACTGGCTGCAAAACGGAAGACGGCTCTGTCCGGTGCGGTCTAGGCCTGGTGCGGCCTGTCAGCCCCAGAGTCTGCGCTTCTCCTTAGGCACGGAGGCACGAGGGCTGTTGTCCTTGTCAGAACACCTGCCATCTCCTCCACGCCATCACTCCAGTCCTCCCCCGAAGACCTCATCAATCCAACCCCATCAGAGCTCAACAAACCCACCACCAAGGAGACTTTGCGACAGAAAGTGTGCACATTAGTAAGTACGTTCTGTAAAAGTATGTCAGAGCGCTCTTCGGTGTATTGTTTGTTGTTTGTTTGTTCTTCTTTCAAACGAAGCATTTGGATTCAAGCTGGGGAGGGGTTTCTGCATGGGGATGGTCCCTCCCGCCCTCACTTTTCTTACTTTTTCTGCCTCCATCCATCTCTCTTTCAATCAAAACTCCAGACTTTCCCCCTCATCATCCCCTTTGTTTCTATCTTTTGTCTAATTTTGCCTCTCCCTTGACATATTTCTTCCTTTTCTGTCTCATCCAGCTTCACTTTCATTCATCTACCTCTCTCCCTCTTCTTTTCTCTCTCTCTCTCTTCATCCCTTTCTCCCTCTCCTCCTCCTCTCTCTTTCCCTCAGCGGTCCGACCGTTCATTATCCTAATTAAATCCAGCAGCTGAACATCCTCTTATCTGTAGGGGAGGAGAGAGAGGCCATGATGCAATAGGGCTGATTTGCATATCCAAAGTTAATTAGTGTGGAGGAGCAGGTGTACAGTAATAATAATCATCACACATGACAGTCACCTGTGCCCGCTTTGCTCTGCCCTTCCGAGATGTGCCCCCTCCCTCCACTGTCCCATATCCCCCCATCATCTCACCCCTCCGTTGATGGAATTCACTCTCTTCCTCTCTTAATCTCTCACCATCTCTCTCTGTCTCTCTGTTTTTCTTTTTTTTTTTTTCTTTTTTTTGCTGAAACCCCCGCACACATGCACGCTTTCTTTTCAAACGCTTCTCTTTTCAGATTTATTCCACACACGCCCCCAATTTTTTTTCTTACTGGAGTTGTTGCTTCTGTTTTGTGTGTGTTGGCTTTTCATTTTTGTCTTTTTTTTCTTCCCATCAGCTCGTGGCATCTGGTTTGTCTTTGATGACTCTGTTTCTCTCGACTCCATTTTCTCTTCATGAGCTATTTAGCTGCCCTTAGCTAAGAATGATTGGTTAGAAACCGTGTTTTCACACAGACTTTTGATGAAAATGTCTTTTACGTTTAGTGTATTAAAAATTGACAAATGTACTAAAATTTTAAATGGTATTTTTTGAGCATCAGATGTACACTGTAATATATTGTCTTTCAAAAGTACTTTATTATACGATTTATTTTATATTTTTCTGGTATGCTGATTTGGTTTTTAATATTATATTATATTATATATGGCTATATATATATATATAATTTTACCAAATCAGCATACAGCATAAACCTTAAATATGTTGTGCTAATATAAACCTGACACTTTTTCAGGCTTTGAATAGAAAAAAAAATATTTATTTGTAATTTTTGTAACATTATATCTTACTTTCACTTTTGATTAATTTAATGAAAACTTGCTGATAAAAGTATACATTTCTTAAAATAATGCAGACCAACAAGGAAAACAATCTATTATCTGGTTGGCTGACATCTGAAAGTAAGGACATTACTTTTTTTTTTTTGCTATTGTCTGTGAAATTACTTATCCTATATACTGTCCTAACTGTGCTATTTTATAAGTTAAGTTATAAGTTGTGGATTCTTTCATACAGTGGATACTGTCATGACTTTTTCTTTTTTTTTTTTTCCTTAGATATTTTCTGATGTTGCCCACTATTAAAACATAATGCTATAATAAAACAATTTACATTTCTGACTAGCTTGTAATATTGCTGAAGTCCCCTGTGCATTTGCTTAAGTTTTGGGATACATGTAATTAATTGTCTACATTATATACATGCATTTTATTAAGCATAATAGCATGCTAACAAATATGTTCAGTGAAGCTCATGTAGGTCCAACTGTGCTATTTACTGTAGATCAGTTCTCGCAGTTCTATTTTATTTTTTCTTTCTTGAAACATTTAGTGAACAGTGCGTTTTAAAATCACCCAGATGAGTCTTTTTAGTCTTGTGTTTCTTTTCTTAGAAGAGATCAAATAATCCTTTGTCAATGAACATTCTTGTCACAAATTTTGTTAACGAGATCATAGAGCAGAATAAAACTGGGCTTTTGCCATTTTACATCCCTTCTTCTCTGCACACTTGTCTCAGAGCTGTCAGTCTGTGTGATGAGGCTCTTTGAGGTCCGGCCTGTTTCGTTTCATCCTTGTGTTGAAATGCCACTAATTGCTGTTGCTAATTCTGTATGGACATTTCACAGTGTTTCTGCTTCTCAGCCCAATGCGTGGTTCACACCTCCGGGTGTCCAGGATAGTAGTGACGTGCCACAGAGTGGCAAGTGTGTGTGTGTGTGTCAGTCTTTGAGGTGTGCTTCACTGGGCATATTTAACACTGTCACCATCAGCACCATTTTAGAGCCACAGACTGATGTGGTTACCTAGATACTGCTCCCTCGGGATGCAAATTAAATTCTATGAAGAGATGTTTTGTTGTGGTTGTTTTCCACAACAAAAATATCCTTTCAATCATCATCAGTATTCGTATTCATCCACCATGAACATTTTACATGTATTAACACCTACGTTTCACAATTTCAAAGTGAGAATTTGGATTCTTTATGTTTGGCCTTGTTTTTCCTGTGCATATGCTAATCACAGTTTTGTTTTCTGGTAAAATCCTTCTGCCATCCTTAAAAAAGCTATTTAATTTGAGATTTTTTTTTTCTTATCGGATAAATAGTTATTAATATATCATTTACAATTGATGATTTGCATTTATACTTTTATTTATTTTTTATTTTTTCAAATAAATTTAAAGAACATGGTGATTTTTGTGTAACAATTTAATGTTAAGTTAATTTCTTTACAATCAGTTTGCCTGTAAAGTTAGAAAAATAACGTCAAACTTAATGGTCTCTGAAAATAAATATTCAGTGTTTAGATATTTTACTAAAAAGCTTCAAAATTCGAAGAGAGAAAAGGATATACTGTACATTAGGCTAATTTATTTTCTCATTTATCTTTTAAAGGCTGTCAAAATAAGTGCTTTAAATATAAAACTGAATTGTAGTACAAAAAATAAACTGATGAGATTTTTAATGTAATTTTTAAAGTTAATTAATTATCGCAAATTCATGATGCATGAAATGAAAATTCACTATTTTCTAAATGCATGTCATTGATTTTACTGGTATTGATTGATTGAGGCATTTGTTGGTTTTATTTAAGGCATCTTTATTATTTGTCTTTATTTTTGTAGCATTTACCAGTTATCGAATAACACACACTTACAGACACGGAAGGTGAATGCGTTTCTCACTCTACTGTCTGTTACGGTTGCCTCTCAGTCACACAGGTGGAATAATTTGTCTGTGAGGAATCACACAAGCCACCAAAATAAACAAGGCCTGTCTCCTGTAATACATTATTTATCATTACAGTCAGTCTTGCTGCTCACATTCCCTCTCATGTGCCTTTATGGATTATTTATGCTGTGTCAGTCACTTGCGTCATTTGCATCTTTTATATATTTAGAGGCCTGAGCATCTCTTTTATGTGGGCTGAGGGGTGGAGAGGTTGGCAGGAAGGCCACAGATTGGGAAAAGCGGACCTGAGATGGACACGTGGGTGACAGGGTGACGTGGGGTTTGGTGTCTTGTGGAGTGGATTATTATGAGATTGGAGCACAAGGGCAGACGATGATGCCTTTGTGTCTGTTCTCTGTCACTGTATGTGTATGTTTGACAAGCTAGTGATTCTTTGTGGTTACATCAACATTGTCCTTAAATAATGAAACAAATATGCAAAAGCACATAAAAAGGATCACTGAGGTTGGTTTTATGTAGAGTGTGAAATGTGAAAAAATTTGGCTATAAAGGTGTAATAAAAAGTACAGTTACAGTTGAGTTTCAGTGAACCTGTCAAAAACATGTAAATATGTATATAGATAGATTCTTTGAGAATGTTGTAGTATGCTAATTTAAGCATGCTAAAGCTTAAAGTCAAAGCTTTAGCATGCAAAAATCAGTTAGCATACTACAATATTTCAAATTTGATTAGTTGACCATATTGCCAGACCCTATTGCATACATTAGTACACTGGTATGCATTCGTGATGAGTTTTATCTAACCTTACGTCTGCTGAAGATTTCGTTATGATTTATTATTGTTTGGTAATTGGCAAGGCATTTTATATCATGTAGCATGGCACCCGCATTTGTCATCATGCATGTTTTGTGTTGTACTTGCTTACTGGCGCCATATTCAGCAAATTAATCAAACATCCACACACTAGAAGGCTTTGTGTTCTTTGTCTCCTCCTCTCGTAGTTGGCTTCTTTTTTTTTTTCCTTTACATCAAGCACCTTTTGAATGATAATATAGGTGGGGCTGTTGTCTTTCATGCTGTCGTCTGCTGTCCCACAGCTGATGGAGATGGATGGAAAGACACTTGTTCTTCGTGTCCTTGGGTTTATTAACAATTCTCCCCCCCCTGTGCTTTCGTCTTCATTGGCACCTATTGCCAGCATGGCCTGGACTCTTTTGGAGGAGGTGGAGAGGAGATCGTTGTCCGTTCTTGGGCTTTGAGTGAAAGTGTGGAGGGCTTTGATATCATTAGCTCTCTGTTGATTCTGTGAGCTGGTGAGCGGCCAGTAGCCCAGCCAACGATGGAATTAAAGCTATTTACACAGCTGTTAAAGTAATGCTACCTCATACAGAGCCTCTCTATGGCTCGGGTCTGAATCTGGACGCCTCTAATTCCACTCTTTCCCACAGAGGATGCCCCCGCGAGAGAGTGCCAAGAACCGTTTCCCTTAATAACCATACATCCCCAGATTTCTCTATTTGGTTCAGTCTAGAGGGAACGTACCGCCCTCGCCTCCTCAAACGAACACAATTCAAGGCTTCACGTTAGTCCCTTGGTCTCCAACATTTATCACACCTAAATGCTCTTTGTGTGAGAATGTAGGTCTGCTTTGAATTGGGACGCCAAGATTTTTTTCAGGTTAAAACATCTTTATTTTACATACGTTTATGTTCTAAGTCCATTTATTTTGTATAAAAGCCTAAGGACAGCAAAGGTCAGTTGAACGAGTTTTCATAATAATGAGAACTTTTTTTATTTGTAAAAAAGACACACATCTAAGAACTTGGCACTTGTGGTTTCATATGATTTTGAAAAGCTGTTTTTCAGAACCATTTGAATAACATTATAATTTAGCGAGACTTAAAATGTTCGTGTGGTGTAACCATTAAGTAAAAAGTCACAGATTATTGTAAAAAAGGAATTGAATCATTAAATTATAAATATTTAAATTGCATTTTTAGAAGACCTAGTTACTTCATGAGGGTCTGCAGACTGTGAATTTATTTATTTTATTTAATGACTTTGATTTGGCAGACAAATTATACATTTTTCTGATATATTTTTACGTTTTTTTCATAATATTAGAAGTTTGATACCCTGACATTTTTCACTTTATATGTTCTCATAAAAGGCAAAAAAAATGATTAATTGATTCAGAAGGTAAAAATGTTCACATCGAGCATAGTTTTCAGTCCATTGAATGAATGAATTGGATTTTAAATGTATTTTTGGAATAAATTAACAGACTGGACAAAAAATGAGTGCCATGTCATTGACCCATGAATAACAGGTTTTTTCAAATGAGGCTAAAGTTCTGAACTGTCATTATAGCCGCGCTTGTCGGACATGTCTGTGAGAGATCGTTCTCAACCGCGTTGTGCCCAAGTACCTCATCCAGCCAGACTGGCACTGTCACACTGTGTAGATAAGTAGCTCTCTCAGCGTAATGGGAATCAGGAGATGACAGGAAGAGGGATTGACATGAGCAAACAACAGCAAAAAGAAACGACAACAACAGACCGTGTCTAATTCCTTCTGTTACTTCCTTTTATAGCGGAATAAACAGGGCCATCTCGTAAATTCCTCCTGAAAAGTATTATTGCTGACAGGTCTGACCTCGGCAAGCCTGCAATGTTTACCCATAACTCACAATTAACAGAGACATTAGAGAGTTCTCCTGAGGATTGCCAGCTTTATTTCTCTCTAACTGGGCAGCACTAAATCTGGAAGAGATCCCAGTTCTGCCATTTACCATTGAAGGGGCGGATTCCACACCGGAGAGAAGGGGCTCCACAGACTGAACACACTTCTGAGCTTTGGGGCTGTTATGGATATGGCGGCGGTAATTATTCAGGCCTTGTTATTGCCCAGAACACCACACCTGCGTCCAGCTCACCGCCTGTTATTAGAATATCAAAAAGGCCACGGAAGAAAAATGTCTCGCACAATTGGAGCTAAATGTGGACTGGGATGTTGCATGTTGCGTAGGTTTTTTTTTTTTTCAGATCAAAGTTTTTCGAACAACTCTGAATAAATCACGGTGCAGTTTATGCTTTGTTTTAACGCAGGCATTGAAATGGGCAAAGCCTCTTCGTTTTTACTTCGGAGATAAACACGCACCTGTTCGTAGACGTGTCAAGTCCAATCAAATGCCAGCGGGATAGATCCTCCGACATTTTTTACTACGGCTTTGTGGCTAATTTCCAATTTATTGCTGTTGGCTTATGTCATAGCCGGAGACATTGGAGTATTTATTTATTTCATCATTGCATCTCATGATTTTATTAGATCAGTAACAATTGTGGTATTTTAGAAGCAAACAGGACACGGGCAACCCAAAGACTGAACTGAATTAATGAAGGCTCCATCAACCGATAATCTGTTTTACCACTAGCTCGCCGTTGAATATCAATGAGACAGCGCCGTTTGCTGCTCTTAATGGACTAATCTTTTATGTCTGAGTGTAGTTTATCCCAAATCATCCATGAGAAACGTTGTCAGCGCGAGGGTCTGCTTGTCAAAACACTACGCTGCCGTGGCCTCAGGAAAGGGAAGTTTCCATGTAATTAAACACAGCATATGACAGAGGCAAGGTCTCATTGCTCACTGCACATCAGACGTAGAAGTGATAGTTGAACATTTGAATGTTACCAAGCATTTCTGCCTATTCTGGTTTCATTTCCAGAGCGGAAACAAAAGAAGGCCAACACGTGAAGACATGCTAAAAAGCAGCAGATATTGCTCATCATATTCCACGCACACACATGCGTTCATATGCGTGCCCATCTGCGCTCAAATTGAACACTAATGGAATGTTGTCATGTACTATTGCTGTTATTGTCATTGGGAGATAACTGAAAAATGTTCGTAGTACCTTAATGGTCAATTACAGGCCCGGTCCAATGGAGATGGTGCTGGGGTCCCACCAGAGAGAAGATAAAGGGCCTAGATGAGCTTGGAGGCTTCCATCAGGAGTGGGTCATTGCGTATAACTTGTGAGTCAAAATTTGGATCATTTCCCAGCTTCTCCCTGCTCGACTGCTACAGATGAGGTTCTTTTTTTCTGTCCGCATTGATGAGAAGCCCTGTGGCGTGCCTCTGTTGATTGGAAACCACACGTTAATTTAACAAAGCTCATATATCAAGATCACAGGAGGCCTTTTCTTTATCTCTTTATGCCACTTTTTCTCCCTTCAATTCTCAGTTTTCTGCTGCTCAATTTATGACTTGGGTTGAATTAGGATTTATAACATGTACGTCAGGGGTTGCTTTTACGGTTCTGTTTTGCCCAAAGAGATCATATATGCATATTTGGACACTTAAGGCACATTGCATTGTACTGCACTGTGCTCTGTTTCTCTCTCTTGTCTCACTATTGTCAAAAGTAAGACATTTACATATTTCTTATTTCTGTTTATTATTTATTTTATTTTATATAGCCTTTTATTCATAAACAAATCATAATCATGGTTTCTACAAACATATTAAGCAACATAACTGTTTTCAACATTGATGATAACAAGAAATGCTTCCTGAGCATCAAATCAGCACAGATTTCAAATGATATGACAATAACATGCACATATAGAAGCAGCAGTTATAACAATATTACATGGTGGTACAGTTTTACTGGATTTTGATGTAATAAATGCAACCTAGCGTAACAGAGCTCCTAAAGCTCCGACTGACTCCTTATTTTTAAACGGTAGTCTAAGATGGAAATTTTTGCTTTTAAAAGTTAGGCTTTTAATGTTTTTGAAAGAAATATATTATGTTATTTATTTGTTAAAAAATGAGGTAAACAATGTAATATTGCTAAATAGCTTATATTTTATGTATTATTTGGATAGTATAAATACAATATTTATAATACTAAATATTATAAATAATCGAAATATAAATCTAGATTCATATACCTTTCTTCGTGGGCACTAAATACATTGCATGCTTTGTCAACATGCAGGCCTTATGTAGTTTGAATGTTTGCCGTAGTGTTTGTGTACATATGCAAGGGAACAGCTGCCCTTGTCACCTCTCCATCCGTAACAGAGCTGTCACCCGCTTTTAAATAGATCTGAGTGAATTAACACGGTGCTCCAGGTCGGGTCCGCTGGGGCGCCGGTGACAGTAGCGGTGCCCTCCACTAACGCTAGTAGAGAAGGCTTTGGCACGCTGACATGGCTGGCAGGGCCTGCCCAAAGTGACTCTACAGGGGCTGGATGCCAGCCAGTCAGCTGAAGCCTGGCCAACAGCCCCAGCCCGGACGAAAGCGAAGCACAGAGAGGCCACTAGAGAACGCGAGAGCCAGCTTTTTCATTTAGCCGTCCAACTGTTTTCCCCTCTCCTCTCAATTGACAGAATAAATGCACCTGCCATTGTGTGATATTGGGCAGATTAGTTTTGGCTGTGATTGAGGAGTTGGTGTCAGAGTGGGGCATCTCTAAGGGGACCCACCCAGAGAGTTGGGCTGCTGGGAGCTCTCGTTTGTACTAAATAACATCTTTCTGGCCAGCCATTGGTGTATTGATATTTGGGGGGGAAATACAGCCTACTGGTAAAGTTGATTTGGAACGAATAATGGAGCAGGTAACTGGAGTGAGAGGACGTTTGTATATTTTTTCGAACAGCAAATGTTTGCCAATAGTATTATACATTTTATTCAAGAGCTGAACAATATATTCCTCTATAGTCTTATATAAATGAGCATTCTGCGGTGCTCGGGAATACTTGAATCTGATCATGGCATACAGAGGTCTGATGCGTCGTAATATTCACCATCATCCAAGTAACTGAAATGAGCGCTTCTATCGTATCTCCCACATCGCAAACTAGCTTTTAGTTTTTCATAAACGTGAAACTGATTTCATCTTTCACCTCACTTATAGGTTAAAGTGAATATTATCTCAGTTCTTTAGAGTATAAATATTATTGTAAATTATTATTATAATAATTATAGGATTCTCACTGTCTTGGAAAGTCTGTATAGGAAACTATGGAAAGTTTAAATTATTATTTTATTGAATATTTCAAATATTTTGCCTCTCTTGACTTTTTGTAAATACATTAAAAAAATTAGCATGTTCAGGGACCTTCCAATATTATCTTTGACTCAGATCATCACCCTTTTGACTTTGCACAGTAAAAGTATGTATAATATGTTAAATTAAGCAATCCTGACTGAAGACTTAACCAGCAAGGTCTCATCTTGCATATTGTTCATACCACTAAAACAATTATACTTTCCTGTCCTGTGACATCTTATTCTGATGCAGAATTTTCTGCTGCTTAATTTAAATTTAATTGGACCGTACCCAACTGGCTCAGGTCAGTATGAAAAGAAAATCAGGAACATTAATCAAGGTAAAATTATCAGCTGATTAATCAGTGTTCTAATTATGGCACACTGCGTCTCTCTCTTTGTTCTGTTTTAATTACTGTACTTCATTGTCTTTTCCATATGGCCAGCATGTTTCTGCATAATGCCAGTGTCTCACAGCTCGGGGAGCCATTTGTACCCTGCCTGGTGCTGTTGTCCCAGCCTTTCTCTCATGCTACCTCCGTTCCTCTCCTTTTTTTTCTGTTAGTGATGTTTGGAGGGTTTGTAGACACTGCAGCGATGGATGATTCTGTGAAAGGGAAAACTGCAGTGATGTTGGTTCAGTCTGTAGACAGTCTGTAATGATGTTTGGCTGTTCTGTCGGCGGTCTGAAATAATAGCTGGGAGGTCTGCAGACAGGCCGTGTTGCTGCTGGGCGGATCTGGAGATGCGGTGCACGGCGGAGCGGCAAGGACTCAGTGTGTTAAGTGCCAGAATGGATGGGGATCTAATAAATTGTTGAATAAAACATGCTCTGTTGCCACGGGGGCGCAAAATTAGCGGGGCAAAGTGGTGATTAACCATCCTATCATACTTGCCATTGCAATTCCCAACTTCCTTTTCTATCCTTCTCTGAATCTCTTTCACAGTCCCTTTCAGCTTCTCTCCCTCTTTTCCACTCTTCTATATTCCCCTGGCTTTTGGCTTTCTGGATGAGAACAGAGAATATTTGATTTTCTTACATGTTTTAACTCTCATGTTGTGTACTGGTCATTCTGACTTAGAGAGTTTTTTTTTTCTCTGAAAATGTTAGTTAATGTTATTGCATTGGAGTAAAACTTACTGACTCACACAGGGTACAAAAAAACGTCCTTCCAAAAATAGCATTTTCCCCCAAAATGACTCTCCTAAGAATTTCTCCTACAAAAATCTCTTTTTAAGCCATATTATCACCTGACTTAAATGGCTGGTTGGTCGGAACACATGCACATTAGTTTATAAATAAATATTTTAAACAAATTTTCACCACATACGTTTAAAAAAAAAAAAAGAAAAGCAAGAAAAGAAAAAGAAATTACACAACTGGTAGCAACATGGAGGCGGCCATCTTGAGACCATATGCCCAGGTGAATGCTATTAACTTCTTATTCAGTAAACTTCCTATTATCACACACTCACTCTCAGAATAAATTCATAATGACCTGGTTTCAGACAGGGCTTAGACTAAGTCAGGATTAGGCCATAGTTTAATTAGGACATTTAAGTAATTTTTATGATTGTGCTTAAAAAAACATTACTGGTGAGCATCTTGATTTCAAGGCACTGACATATTTTAAGTGCAAGTTTCTTTCAGATGAAACACTGACTTACACTTTAGTCTAGGATTAGGCTTAAGCCTTGTCTGTGAAACCGGGGTAGTGCATTTCCTCAGTGTCACTTGAAACCAAACCTTTGTGTGTTGCTACATCCATACCACTAGGTGTCACTATCCAAGACAAATTCCATCCAGAGCAACACAAAAAAAAACTGTAGTGAGCCTGTTTAACTAACATTTGTGTTGTCAATTTTCTGTGCTATACTAAGACTGAGTGGGCAGATATGTCTGTCCGCTGTAAGGTCTTGTTGATATTCAGATTGACATTAAGGTATTGTGCAATAGCAGCATGTATTCAGCAATAACCAAGCTGTACCTCAAAAGATCAGCACTGATCATTTTGTGAACTGTTGTGACTGGTTAACATAAATTGTAGGTGTTTTTCTCGCTTTTAAGACTCATCCATGTTTTACAATGGTTTAGCATTTGAACCAATCAAGCGCAAACTTTTTGTTACATTTAACAAATCATTTTTAATACCGCTTTACCCAGCCCAAGGGGTAACTCAAAGGTCTGTGTACCCTTCCCCCGAAAGGAAGCTAACACCTCAAGAAGGCAAAACAGGCCTCTGATTCCATGGCAACCGATTGATAATACTGGTTTATTGAAGGAATATGAACAAAGCAACTCTCACTAGTTCTCCCTTTTGAAAAGACAATAGACTTTTCCCTAAATTAATTCACTGGAAAATTTTCTTTGAGTGAACACATATCCTCCAGGTCATGGTGTATATTGTTATTGTCCTTGTATATTGTCTTGTGTATGGTATACTGTTTTATGCATGTTTATGATAGATTGCTAGCTAATATCACCTCATAATATCAACACATTTCGTGTTTGGTATCTAAGAACTTGTCCTCAGACGTTCTAATTGAGAGTGTATGTTATATGTTGATATCTTTGCAACATTCAATGTTTTAAGAATCTCTTCTAATTTGTATATCAACCTTCAATCCAGTGCATATGCAAATTACCATGCTGAGAAACATTGACCCATAAGAGGTGTGATCTCAACATGTAACCCACCTCGCTTTTTGCCTTTTCTGTATGCTGGACCCCCACCCCATCTCTCTCGTCTTCGGGCTAAGCCCCCAGGCCCGGTGTAAACGCATCGGATGGGCCTAGCTGCAGCGCAGTCTGTAGTCATGTGAGACACTAAGATGAGGATTTAACTCCACGGCAACACCTAAGTTTTATGCCAGGTCGAGGCCTTGACTTTCCATGTAACTCAAGATCCACGGATCACGACAGATCTCTCTCTCAGCTCTCCTTTCATCTACCAATCATCAGAGTGAGGACATCTTTGGAATTCATCACTCTTCAAACCAGGTAGGACAGGATTGCCAATCCAAAACCTTGGATCCATCACGACCTCGAGACTGCCTCGGACCCTCGCCAAAGAGGCAATGCAAGTGTCATACATATAACTAAATGAAACAGAGGTTTAGCATTAGTTATAGAACCTGTTCTAACGGCACTGATGGTTTTACAGAAGTTTTTCTCTTTTCATAACTTCAATTTTGGCTTTTCGTAATGGTTTACCCTGAAGACTTCTTTGCACTTTGCCCTTGTGTGAGTGTACTTACACTTGTGTGTTCAGTTATGTGAGTTAACGTAGAGTTAAAGAAACTTTTGCACAAATTGCATGAGTTTCTGATTCTGCCTTGCAAATTAATGTCCCTTACGATTTCGACCCTTGCTACAGACTCTAATGCAGTGATACTGTTAGAAGGTATTTTTCGATAGCCACACCTTAACCTCTACAATCTCTTGCACTTTTTCTGTTTTCTTTGAGGGTTTTTTTTTCTCTCTCTAAAGGAGAGTTTTTACTATCTCCCTTCCGATCAGTGCTGTGCGGCGTGTTGGAATTAGACATCACTTAAGAATACTTACGCCAGCGTCTCACTAGCGCATGAAACCTTTTTTCAATATGTAATTACTGGAACCGTACAAGTGTCTCATGCATATTCATGTGGATTTTAATTAAGCCCATCTCTTCACAGTTTGTGCCTTTGCCTCCTGAAAAGTTGCTTCCTCACACTCTGCAGGCTTCACACATGCAGAAACGCTCACAGGCATATTAGTATGTGTGTCCATCAGCCCGGAATGTACAAAATGCACAAAGCCACAGCAAAATGCATGGACATAAACACACACACACACATACACACATAATGTAGGCTATAACAGCCGTGATGTCTTCGCATTTTGTCATCCTTCACACCGTCTATCTTCCCTGGGTAGATCCTTTGCATCTCTGCTTTTGGCGACTGTAAGTTTAACCATTTTGTGATATCTACAGCTGTTCTGTTAGCCTAGAGAGAGACAGAGAGAGAAAGACAATCAAGCTCTGTGCAATGTTTTTAGCCCTGAGAGAGGAGAGACAGACTCAGTAGCATATGCTTGCAGACAGATCAGAGACAGACAGTGCTGTGTGACTCATCAACAATTAAAATGGTCATAAATTATGTTAAACGACACGACTTGGGTCTGTAACCTTGATAGAAAAGTATCTCTTTCTCTCATGAATTGGGTAAAAACCCACCTTACAAAAATATCTAAATTAGCGCTTGTTATAAATGGGCTGAGAGCTGTGATACTACTGACTGTGCACTCGTATGTTGTGATAGGTTTGGCAGTACAAACTCTATAAACACTCTTACACTTATTCTGTGGTGAAAACACACACACACACACACACATGCTGATGATAAGGACAGGAGGGAGAAAATATGCTAGCATAAAGCCACTTGGCACT
>JAUMHI010000054.1:12154805-12175593 GCA_032359435.1 Enteromius unitaeniatus
TCTTCTCCCGACTACAGTTGATTTTTATTTTATAATTTTTCTTTTCAACATAACTTTTGGATTATTATTACATTAGATATAAAATTCTAACATACTGCTATGTGTGTGTGTGCTTGTCCATTGTATTGTTTTTCAGAAAAAAAATGTGTTAATGAAAAGCCACAGAATCGCATTGTGTTTTATATATATATATATATATATATACATGCACCTAATATTACACTTATTGTAAACATTGTGTTGTATTAATAATCACCTTTTAAGATAATGTATCCATTTAAAGTGTATAAATCAACTGAATAAATTATTCAGATGTGGCCATTCTTAAATGCATTTGCTGGAAAATAATGGCATACAGAGGAAAATCCTTTCTGATTTATTTAGAATGTGCACCCCATTCAAACTGCTGCTGATCCCAATACTATTCATCATTCTCATATTTCACTAAAACTCATCAGTGTTGGCTGGCAAGTTAATATTACCTTGAAGACATATCAAAATTAGCACAATCTGCAATGTTCTATATCTCCCAGAAATCCAAACGATGAGGTTTGCAAGGCATAACCACACATGATCAACAAACATAGGCTAGAAGTGACAGTTCTGTCAGCTGGCCCGAAACTTTCTCAAACTGGCCCAGAGCCATTCGTATTGTTGAGCCCGTGTGTGTGGGTGGCGTGTGTTGGAATGGTGTTATCACACGCATTGTGATGTTATCAGCGTTCATGAAAGATGCAGCAGAGGACCAAAGCGCTCTACCCGAGGTGGTTTTCAGGCAGCGAGGCCAGAAAAATAAAAAGATCGGGCTACGGATTCTTTTCTAAAGCCTTGAAGGTGGGGTCAGGTGATTGAGATATGATTGTGAAGATATGTATAGTTGTGCAGGTGTGTATGTATCTCTTGGTGGCCTGTCCGGCGTGCAGGCCTTCCGGCTGGCGACCCGGTCCAAACATCGCGGCCTGACATTTTTATCATCCGTCAGCGCAGAGGGAGATAAATCTGGCCTCCTAGCAGCCCTGGCAGCCTCCCGCTATCTTGTCACATTCCAGACAGTCGGGGTCGGTGGGCTGAGCCAAGCCAGGCCGGGCTGGGAGGGGAATCAGGGCCAGGTAATCCATTACTGTCCGGGGGCACGTCTCCGCGCATACGGATTTAATATCAGCCTGCCGAGAGTTATGAGCCATCCCCATCCACAAACACATACCTGACTTATGCAAAACGACAGGCCCACAGCTGGGGGATTTGGACCCTCTGTATTTTCTTTCTGTTGTGAGTGAGTGTGAGGTGTTTTTTTTTTCCTTTCCTTTCCTGACAGTTAGCGTCTCACCCTCTCCTACACTCTCAGTCTCCTCTGTGTCCTCTACTAGAAAAGGCTGGACTGCGTTCAGGAGTCATGCAAATGGACCACCATCCATCCTGACCTATTTCCATGAGAAAGGCAAGGTGACCTGGCTACAGAAGTGCCCTGGCACTTGCCTCGGAGGCCTGTGACCCTGAGATGTATGCCCCAAGAGAATTTTCTCTCTTGAGAAGAACAGATACCGAGGCTCTGTGTAACTCTCTGTGGTTTATCTTAGTAGCCACAGACAAACACATGCAGAAAAAGCCCTGTAGCCATCAGCACGGACGGGCATGCCCTAGTTCTAGCTCTTGTAATGTGAGGGCAAACTTTGTGCAAGAGGAAGTGCTCAGGAAGCAGGGTGAAAATGTCTTAGGTAGTGCATTTGTACCACACTAAGGACATGGAAGTGGATTTTATGGAAGTCTGTTCTTTGTCACAATGTCAGAGCTGGGACCAATTTAAATGGCTACAAAATAGAAATGTTATATATAACTATTATATTGTGAAAGTTAAAATTACATGTGTAGTTAATTGAGGAATATAACTATTGTTATGATAAAATAATTTAAGATTAAAATTGTGAAATGCAGTTGCTGAAATGAAAAGTTACATTATGAGGAAAAAGGTGCAATTGTGATGATGGTGAAATTAAGAAATTACAAGAAATTGCTATGAACTGCTAGATATAAAATGTTTGAGAAGCTGCAGATGTTAGAAACTGAACCATTTTTGGATTGTTACAGCTTGAGTTAAAGTGATTTAACTGTTAAATCTGCAAAATAAATTAAGACATTTTAAGTAATACATGTGCAATTATAAAACAAAAAATTGGCAAAACAATGTAGATACAAAAACAATGGAATTTGAGACGAATTGTTAATTTATTAACAATAAATTAATTATGTGTCTGCAGTTGTAAGGAATAAATAGTAGAGTTGCTAAAAATAAAGCTAAAAAAAGTCACCAGTGTGATATAAAAAGTTTGTGACATTTAAATTCACAATTATGAGAAATAAAGTTTACTTTGAGCTGTAAACAGGCTCACTATTAGTATTTATATACAGTATGAAAGAGTAAGATAATAGGGTATTTCAACCAAACCAAAGCTGCTATGGCAAATCACCTCGGTTTGCTCTGGAAAAACACATTGTCTGCGGTCAGAGGGTCAGGGTCTGACTGTAGTGATGGGACTTTGACCTATACCGATAGAGGCTTTTTATAGATTTCAGCCAAATGTCAGACTTAATGCCAGTGCTTGACCCCACAAAAGGCCAATGAATGCCAAGGGGCAGCGAAAGATGATAATGAGAAAAGAAAATGTTTCAATAAATAATATGATTGCTTTTTAGTCAGCCCTGAAATAGATTGTTGGCAAAGTAAACAAAGATATTTGTTATTACGTCCTCTGAATGTTCTTTTAAACAACAGAAGTATCAGGTGAATAGCCCTGATGCATGGGCTAAAGGTTTGACAGTGAAAACATTTCCAATTAACCTTCAAATAAAAGACATCTTAATGAAATCTCTCACTCTTTTGGGTTTTCCCTCTTTCTACTCCCATCTGTGGAGCTTATGGGAATCGTGAGGGTTACTCTGGGACAGTAAATTTGTCATAGATCGGCAAGCCTGTCTCTTTACAGCACCCTCATAACTTTTTTCAGCATTCTTCCAGAATAAAGGGGAGAGAAAAAGAAAAAAAATGCCTGAGTAAGCTTAGCCTGCTGGGAAAAAGTTGGCTGATCCATCAAACCTGCTCTCGCTCTTGGCGCTACAGCCTTGTTAGCTAATTGAATATATGAAAAATGGGCATACAGCTATCTGAGTGGGAATTTCACCAGCCCAAGTCTCATCTTATCTATGTTTTATCAACTCAGCCTCATGCCTAAATCATAAACAAGAGTTTTAATGCAAACATTATGAATGTGGTAATGTGAAACTTGGATGTCATCACTATAGGATATGACCAGATGTGTGAGCGCTGCTGATTCAGGCATGCAAATCTCTCTCTCTTCTTTCCTTCCCCACTTGTCTCATCTATCTTTCCTGTTCCTTGTTTCATCCCACATCCCCCACCCCTCAACACTTCATTCTACTTTTTTCTTCTATTTTTTTCCCCCCTTTCTCTCCCACAACACAATTCCTCCTCCTCACCTCTTTCTGGCCACGTACACATAACCGAATACAGTTCTCACTCCTATCTATCTATCTATCTATCTATTAGCATCAACACATACTGAACACAAATGTTCTATTCATTCTGTTTGTTTGCATGCTGCAAGATTGCTATATGTAACACATATCATGTCTGGATATTCCATAGAAATACAAAAATGATCATTTAAGAAATTCTAGCTGTCTAATTTTGTCTAGGTAAATGTTTTTATGTATCGTACATAAAAGAATATGCAATATGCAGAATAAACAGTACAATATATTTTTTTATGTTATGTTATACAGAAAACATCCAATGTCAGATATTTATGGAACATATATCAATTTTGATAATTGAATGGATTATTTTGCATGCAATGTCTCATATGGTGAAAATGTTTATTTTAGTCATTTAGCAGATCTTTCATCCAAAGTTATTTACAAATGAAGACAATAGAAGCAATCAAAACCAACAGAAGTTTTAATATATTTAAAAAAAAATTATATATTTTAATATTAGTTTTTTTTTGTTGTTTTTGTTTTTAAGTAGATATAATAGAAAAACTTGTTTCTTATTAAATTAGTAGTATAAGATATATATATTAGAGAATAAATATGCAATTGATAGAAGGTCAAGGGTGTATTTTAAAGGCGATTTTATCAGTATATTGTTTTTTTATGCACCCTCAGATTCCATATATTAAAATGGTTGTAAATTATACATGAATAACAAGCTTATTTATTCAGATGTTGTGTAAATCTCAATTTAAAAAAAAAACATGACTGGGTTTGTGGTTCAGGGTCACAAATAAGAAATTCAAACTTGGTGTCAACAAGAAAATGATAATTTAGTTAATCTCATTCAAGAATTAATCCAAAGCGACTTTCGGTTTGCATTGCTCTTGGTGCCTCTCTCTCTTTTTCTTTTTCTCAGTGGACCGGAGGGATTGTTAAGAGAAGGCACTGCAGCTGGTGGATGCGTTGCTGTTTGCATGCAGGTCTTTTTAAATAATGAATGAGGTGTGGTGCTGTCACACAGGCTTTTGCCTACTGTTAAACGCTGCACTGACGGCTGGCACAGTGACTTGTTAAAGTGTTAGAGGCCTACACCTCCGCCAGGAATTTATGAGGATCTCCAGAAACTTCCACCGCTATGCATTCTGATCAAGGCCCACTCCAGTCTCTCTCTCTCTCTCTCTCTCTTCTACCTCCAGTTTTTGTGCTGCCTTGTTCTGTTCCTCCATCTAACGCACCCCTCACTTCCTCTCTGTCCGTTTTATCCCTCTCCCAGGCTTACTATAGTTTTCAAAAGTACGAACAGTCCTCCATCCATCGTCTTGGTGTGAAAAAAAAATAACCAGCTTTTCCCTGCTCATTACGTCGTAGACTTGCACACCACCATAAGAGGGTTTAGCCCTCAAGGGTGTGGAAGTGTGATGGTCCCACGGATGATGGGATGTGTTCGTGGACGAGCAGAACGTGTGAATGGTGTGAAGACCAGGTGTCATTCGGAACAGGATGGGAGGGGAGCTGTTAGCGTGCCCTTGTCTACCAAAGACCCCCCCCCCCCTCCATCCTGGAGAAATAAGGGTCAGGAGTCAGTAACAGCTGAGCAGCTAATAGAAGATTTATGACTCACTGAATATGCAGATCTGCTTGCTGTGATTGACCACGATCCACACGCTGCCCTTGGGTACATCATTGCATTTAGAGGAAGAGAGAACGATAGGGGGATGACTGCTTGGGGGGGTCGCGGAGGAACGGAGAAAAAGTGCAAAAGGAGAGGACAATGGAGAGAAAAATGCACTGGCAAATTAGGCAGCCTCTCATTTTTGAATAGTCCGAAGAAGCTCCGTCAGAAACAGCTATTAGTCATTTTCCGGGGGGATGAAATCTTCCCGTTTTTTTCCTTTGTTCTGTCTGCTCACTTCTTCCCTCATTTCAGGCAATTTGAACTCCATTTGCAAGAGTGCAGATGCCGCTCTGGAAAGCAGATGTGTTTTACTTTATTTGAAATATACATACAGGCATAATGAAGCTGAACCCTGACCGGGTCTCTGCTGTCAAATAAGTGCTGGTAGTTTGCTGGCTCTCTGATGAATGTGTAGGTAAAAACCCAGCAACGAAATGTCCGTACCGCTCGCCTGTCTAGATTGAGAGCGCCTGAGATGGAGAAATTATATAGCGGGGCCTGGTCTGCCAAATGAATAGGCATACTGACAAATTGAATTGAGTTGCATCAGAGGGCCTCCATTTAATCTCCTAAGTCTTTTTCGCCCATTAAAAGAGTCATTCAGCGCCCATCACGACTGCAGGTCCTGCCACCCTGCGAGCCACTCTTTATATTCTAGCTACTCATCTCTGCCATTTCAGCTTTGCGTCTGAGTGCAAGCTGTGTTTTAAAGTGTCTGCGTGCGTGTCCATTTGTGCGAGGTTTGATTTAATGATTTTGCGCTTGTGTAGATCCCCTTCTTCGTCACGAGTGTTATATACAATATGGCTGCAGCAGAATGTATTAAATGTCCATCGGTAGCCTCGCATGATAATAACATTGGTGGTTTAGGAGACTGAGGAGATTGAATTATTAATGGGATGACGTTTACCATATACATCCATGATGATGTGATACTACTTCCTTAATTGAGTGTTAAGTTTTAGACCATGATGAAAAATGGATCATAAGTGAGTTTGTGACTAACACTTTAAGGGGGAATTGTTTACCTGTCCATTGACATGCATGATGTTTCAGTGCCCCCTTCTGGTTAGACATTAGAACACCTGTACATCCTTTGAATAGCAAATAGGTAGTGCTTGACAAATCCCATTTTGTTGGTTATTTTATCATACAAATCAATAAAAACCCAGTGAATTAATTTAAAGTTTTGTTGAATTTAGCTTTATTTTTTGTATGTAAAATTATGTTGCAAACATTATATATATATATATATATATAAATATATATAAATGTATATGGGATATTTTAGTCACTTTTTATTGTTAATGCTACATTTACTGCAATTTGCTATTTCAAAAAAGATGCAAATAAGTGCAGGATACAAAAAAATGTCCACTTCCTTTCCCATCCTCTTAGAAATGTGTCCCTTCCTAGTCTTCTCTCCTAATGGAGACAATATGAATTGCTCTGACATTTATCTTACACTAACAGCATCTCTGATTCCTTACAGCTATAAAAGTCCGGCAGGTAAAGTTTATGTGGGTGTCTTAAGTGTATTACAAAGCATCTTTACAAATTGCATTAGTGAGTCATTGCCTTCTATATGTTTTCCAACTGTCTTGATCCTCCATGCAGGTGATAAACACGCCATACTACCAGTTTCATCACTTGGCAAGAGACAAGATAAGACAAGATAAACCTCTCTCATGCTAGTTGTAACTCTAAGAATGACATTTTTTATATATTTTATTTTATATTTCAAATAATTTTTTTTCATGCTATTTGTACTTTAAATTCTCCTCTCTCCTCCCAAATTTAAATGCTGCTCTCAGTTAATGGCAGCTTGAAGAAAGAACTCAACAGCTATGAAGGGAGATGAAATGGTGAGAGCTCTGGATCTACAGTGCAGACATACTATAGTGCAACAGTATGGACTAGAATTTTTTAGACTTTGTACACGACAAGAACAAGAACAGTGCAATCAGACAGTAAGTAGTGATGTATAAATAGTTTTTTCATGTGTTATAGAGAGTAAAAAAGTGCTATCTGACAAAGCATTTAACCTTTGACTTTTGTTTTGTTTTTTGGTTTCTGTCGGTTGTGTGTAAAACCCATATGTGTGTGATATGATGCTCTCCCTCCCTTGCACTGTGTGTCCCTTAAAACGTGAATGTGGCCCATACGAGCCACCAAGGGAGTTCTGACGAGCATGCTTTGATAGTGTGTCAGAGCAAATTAGCTTCTGTGTGGAGGTGCCTTGGCACACAAAGCCGCTTCCGCTCCTGCCATCACCCCGCATATGTGCACAAGATTATAATTAATAAGCAGGCCCGTCAATCACACTTTAATAATAATAATTTAGCATTTAGGGGGCAGAGTGAGGTTATTGGCATCTGTGCCTTTGATGTGGAATATGAGCTGGCTAATAGGAAGGCGGTGAGGCAGATAGGAATGGAGAGGGAGGAATACTTGCTCCATTCAGCATCTGGATGTGGCTATCAACATGAGCAGTAAGCTTACGTGAGATGGACACATCTGCAGCAATCCATTTTGGACACTTACAACCTAGTTTTATGCATATGCTATAAGGTCTGCTTTATTACTCTATTGGTTGCAATGGGTTGTGAAGGAATGACTTATTAAAGTCAGTTGCGTCCCTCAAATTTGATTGGTCATACTGTGTTCCAACTTGGTGTGTTCCAAGAGTACTGATTTGTCGGTAATTTGTCTAGTTACTTCATAATACCACCAGATGGCAACAGATGGCGACATATCTTTGTTCTTTGAACCAACCAAATCATTTAAAATACTTAAGAAACTAAACAAGTGTTAATTCAATAATGCAACAAGTGAGTGTCTTTAGGTGAACTTGAATCATTCACTTGTTGATTTCAATCAAAAACATTAGTGTTTCATTCAGGAATGCTACTGTGTTGCTATGAGAAGCTCAATCTTGTTTGGAGGTATTTTTGTTGTTAAAGCAAACATGGACAAAAGCTGGCCATACTGTAATTAATATGTACCTAACTCAATATTTGCTTATTATATGAGGATTCTATAATGCTGTTCCACAAAGTAAATGGTTTTAGGCACTTGCGATCAATTAACAATGTTTTTAGAAAATAACTTCAGGACATTCTAAAATGCATAAAGGTACGCTATGTAATTTTTTTGGTACAAAATTAAATAGTCAATAAAACACAATACAATATAACACCAATCCATCTTCTACACTGAATTTTGGTCACGTTGTAAACAAAATGTAGCCAAATATCAAGGTCTTATGACGTTGTGCACCTGCTGATAGAGTTTATTGTAAAAACATTATTTTTTGAATGTTTCATGAGCAGTAGAATAATGTCTGTATTTTTTAATTATGAAACGAACCAATTACATTTTATATATATATATATATATATATACTTGATTCCTTGATATAATCGCCCTCAGACACTCACACACACAAGTATATGTTATTTGGTCCAGAACTTTAAAATGTTAGCTAAAATGTGTAGATCTAAATAATTTAGTGTTGCTAAGTCTTGAGGTTGACCATTTATTGATTACAATGGCAATCTTTACAATTGCTCAGAATATGACTTAAAAATATGGTATAACAATTGCAACGTTTGACTTTATTTATTTATTGAAAGCTACAGTTTCAGTGTAAAATATATTTTATTAGCCAAGCTTAATATTTAGACACAGCCATTTCTCATTGGCACTGTATAAACATGAGGCCCTGTACTTTCATTACATTAATAATTTATCTTCTTTTTTTCTGGAAAATATCTGACCATTCCTGTGAAACAACAGTAGTTTTAACAAAGTAGTGAAATTGAGATCTGATCAACATTTTGTCTGACCAATAGCAAGTGTGTTCAGACTTGTTTGAAAATGATAATTTTTGCAATTCTGTTTAGTGAATCCTGTGGTTGTTTTGGTGTAGTAAAATGAACAGACTATGTAGAATCTCATTCTCTTTCTCTTTCTCGTTCACTGAGGTGACCATATTGCCATGGCCCTGTTCCACCGTCCCTTATTACTCAGACACATCCGCTAATTGCAATCAAAATAACAAAACAACATATGTCAACACCCCAGAGACCACAGCATTGGTGTCCTGCAGTCACTGAAATGAAGAGTGATGGTTGACAAATGAGCGCTTGATTGGTTACATAAATTACTTTCAGTAGACAGAGCATCTCACCAGGCACTGCAAGCAAACACTCATCATTAAGCTGTGGAGGGGGAGTGCTGGAGAAAGAGGACCAGGTAAAGACAGAAAGAGTGGCAGAGAAAAGAAAAAATAAGAAAAGGCTAGATTATAGGCAGTGGGCAGTATAGTTGTATTTTTTGTATGATTATTTACATATAAACGTGCAGGTAAAGGGTTATTTTTATCTGGTCAGGAATACATTTGACATCTTGTGGAGTTTGGAGTTTCTGCTTTGCCGTCTGTATGAACCTAAATATTTCTAACTTGCTTAGTCTAAGTGGTCTGTTAGGTTCATTTTTTTGTGCAGTTGCTTACTGGCTAAATATTTTGTATCGAATGAAATAACATTCAAACAGTCTTTTGTTAATATATACACTACCATTAAAAATGTTTGAGGTCAGTACATTTTTCTTTTTCCCAAATACTAATATTTAGAAATATTATTACAATTTAAAAATAACTGTTTGCTTATTTATTATCAATGTTGAAAATAATTGTGCTGCTTATTTATTTATTTTTTATTTTTTTTTTGGAACCTATGATACGTATTTCAGGATGCTGTAATTAAAAGACATTTTTAAAGAAAACAATTTAATCAACAGAAAAATCTTTACAAATATTTGGATTAAAATGTATGATTGTGTGTGTGTGTCTGTGTGTATATATATATATATATATAAAATCATGGGGTCCAATGTTATGAATTGGTCATTTTTTTCAGTTGAGTAGCCTACCTGGAATTAGTTAATAATGTTTTGTTATAATCTCTATGTCTATAGAGGGCAGTGATGAGTTGCATTTGTTATCCAAGGTTTTTCTTTATTACACAAAAACAAGGCAAACGGGGCAATGTTGCACATCCCAAGCATTCAACACAGAACAACAACAAAACAAAACGAATACAGACATATACATGTTATCCAAAGTAGTTTGCAGAAAACTGTATTGTTGCAATATAGTAGATAAATTCAATATCGATATGATGAGAAAGAAAAGTGTTTTTTAAGTTTTTCTGTATTTAAACTAATGTCAATGTGGAACTGGTCTCAATTATTTATTTGTTTATTTATAAGCCCTTTTTTCACCAATGCTCTCTGATCTCACTTACTGTCAGCAGGGGGCAGACATGTCCTAGACGGAGTTTGATGTTGTGAGCCACACTTTTTAAAGCCTGTAAAATAATAGCGATATACAACATGAATATATCCTACATATTCTATACTACCTAGGCTATTCTACACTCTTTCTAAACTGCTGCCTCAACCTCTTATAGTTTCTTATGAAATGCCATTGTTCTTTATTTAAAAGAGAAGCTTAAATAGTGTGTAGTTTCTGAATTTTCCTTGTAAAAACGGTTCAAAATGCCTTTGATATGTCTTTATTAGAAATTCTTGTTGATAAAATCAAACTGACTGACAGTAGCTGCTTATTGTACTTCAATAAATAATAATTGGTTGGAATAGTAATCTTAATAGTGATCTTGCGCAGAGGACGGGCTGTCAGACTTCAGGCACAGAGAGATCCACAGACCTGACAGAACTAGCACAACTCTAAAGAGACACAGAGAGAGAAAAAGAAATTGGGTAAGGATGAAGGGATTTTAGGAAAGTGATAAAAGAGCATGTAGTTAGTGTTTTTAGATCACAAACTCCATGATGAGCAGAAAAGTTTTATAGAGAGACGAGAGACACACCAATGAGACCGAGAGTGTACAAAGAATGGAAACAAAATATGAAAACAGGACACGGTTACATATTCTGATATGATAAATACTTGTTTGCTATCTACACAAGCACAAATATGAAATATGTAGATGATAAACAAAAAGACAGGCTACATGTAAGGCCAGAAACATGATGGGCAGGATTGCCCAGAGGCCTGATTTTATTGAATTTCTTCGCCTTTCTTCATCCCTCTTCTCTCCAATTTCAAAGTTACGCACACTGACCTGCAGTCAATATCAGATTGTTTTCAAACCTTCTCAAAGTGGCGGTCTTTATGTCGGTATCATCTTGATCATGCCTGATATGAGGCTCCAGCTATAGCTGCCAGTAATATCTAATTTGAGTGGTTTTTTTTTTGGTGCATCGATTAAAAGTCTTACAGATAAAAATGCTTTGCAAAATATAACATTTGAAAAATGAATCCTTTTTTGATCAATAATCCTTTTAATATGATAAAATACCTATTTGTTTGTAACTTACAATATTTAAAAATAAATACATTTTGTATTGTAGCACTGTAGTGTGGTGATAATGCCTGTTTTCTCATAGCATGGCTTTGCTGACATTGTAAAGTGCTGATGTTTATTTTATTTTATTTTTGAATGCTATGCATGTCCCCACCTGACAGATCTCACTGAAATAGGTGTCCTGAAATCACACCTGTCTCTTTGACAGCTCTAGGCTCTAGCTCTAACAGTCAGCCCATACTTTTTTTGTTTTTAAAATTTATTTATTTACTTTTGACAATCAGAAATGTTTCCAGGCTTTTTGTTAACACTTCAATGACTGACAAAGCCCTACTTCTCACTTAGGAACATTTCAGGGCACATTTAACTTTATTTTGTAACTTCATTATTAAGTTTTGTATCACAACTCCTACTGCTCATCTGGTTCTTTGGATATGTAACATGTTGTGTTTGTAGTTCCATGTTCTCATATAGTGCCTAATAGTCCCAAGGCACTGGTTTGGTAAATAATAACTTCTGTAATGTGTTTGTCGCCTAGCACTCATTATAAATGGATTATCTTTGTCTGTTAAGGAAAGAATGTGACATGTGGCCAGGTATAGTTTCCCATACTAGGAATTTGTGCTCTGCATTTAACCCAGTGCACACACACAGCAGAAGTGATCAACCACGCATACACACACTGTGAACACACACCCAGAGCAGTGGGCAGCTATTGCTGCAGCGCCCGGGGAGCAGTTGGGGGAACGGTGGTTTGCTCAAAATATTGAAGGTGGAGAGAGCACTGGTTTTTCACTCCCGCCACCCACAATCCCTGCCAGACATGGGACTCGAACCCGCAACTTTTGGGTTACAAGTCCAACTCCCTATCCTCTGCTGGACATTTTGAAGCATTTGAGTTCGCTGTTTATGCTGCAGTTTCCTGGGCCTTGGCTTTATGATGCAGTTACTCGATCAGGCTCTTTTTTCTGAAACACAAAGCATCCAGACAATGCAGGTTTAAAAACTGTGCTTCAGCAAAAAATCCTTGTGTGACTGCAGAAGAACTAAACCTATTAAGCAGGTTGTGTTGTCTATTGCTGGAATGTAATATTGTAATTTTAAAATGTCTGAGCCTCGTTGCAGAGGAAGCAGGTTCAGATCTGTTCTGTATGTACCATTTACAGTTGTACCACAAAAACTGTTAATACAAAATCTAATTCTATATGACATTAAAGGTGTTTTATCTTAAATCTAACAGTCATTAACAAATTGCATATTTAAGGCAGGCCATTCAGTCTGCTTGCCGTGATTAGATATTGTACGTTTGTGAATGAGTGGCATATACCTGTGTATATACGAATATCCATGTGTGTTTGAAGGTATTGATGCAAAAGCATGAATTTGTTAGTGTATATGTTTTGTTGTGTGGTAGGGATAATTGGATCATTCAGGGGAAAAAACAAGTTGATGGACAGCAGTTTAACAAGACAAAGATTGCACAAGATGGGATTTCAAAGAGCAGAGAATCTATAGCCGCAGGAGTTAAGACAGAACTGGTCACGGGCTGCCAGCAAGCGCCTGGCACTTGGCCCATCTCCTCTATTAGAGGAAGAGTGGCTTACAGCTACAAAACTGAGAGGATGTGCTATTTCTCACTTCAACAGAAAGAGACCACAGAGCGCTGAGATAAGCCACAATCAGATGTAGCATACACCAGAGGAGACATTTCAAAGTGTCCTTCTAAGGAATGTATCCAGATTTTTATGTTCATGCCTGATGGCCACCATTTAGGATAATTAGGAATGAGGATTTGTGATGCATTACTTTAAGCTTCCGTGTTAACTAATTAACAATTAGCTGAGTCTGCCGCTGTCAGAAAATGTATTTCTGAAACATTTACTGCTACATGAGTGTTTTGATATCTGTTAATAACATTGAATAAAATATTATAAATGAGGATATTAATTAGGGTTGCTTTATCATAAAATTACAATTAAGTGAACATACAATAACAGGGAATATAAGTACTTCAGTTTGATTAGATGTTGACTTTTTTCCTATGCAATACAAGTCAAAATGATAATCATTTGATAGTCAAAAACTGATAATTGTCATATGCTCTGCTTTCGTTATTATTCTTTTAGACATCTGCTAAATAATGAGCAATAATTTCTATATTTTTAAGATATAACCTTGCTCAATACAGACTGCATATTTAAAATAACCCTGTTTTTATTATTTATTTATTTTTTTATATATTTATTGTGATCATATTTATTCTAGATTTTGGGGTGTTTGAGTTTTTCTTTATGGTTTGTGTGTGGTTTAAAAGTAATAACAGTAGATGGCAGCATGGCTTAGCATTAGAAAGGATATAAATTCCTCATCCATGATCCATGTTCCTCTGTCAAAAGGTAAGATTCCCCAGGGCTACATGGGAATCGCAAAGTATGATGTCATCTGAATGGCAAATGGAAAAAAGCTGGATTCCTAGATTTCTGTTCTATCTATTCCCTCACAATTCTAAATGAAATCATTGTGAAAGTTCAATGCCAGTATAATGTTATGAAGGAGCATTAGCATAAATTTTATCATTTCATTGCGTTTTCTCCTTTTTCTTGCCGGAATATATGGGAAAAATGGTTTAAAGAAGCAGTAATTGAATCAGAAGGGCACAATTGATTCAGTAATGTTGGCTGCAGGGTGGGCTGACCGATTTCATATCCTGCCAGGAGAGTTTTAGACTGAGTTTTATGGCATTGCTCAGCTTTAAACCATCATAAATAAGCAGTTTCACTCTCTTTAAGCTTTCAATGTGATTGATTTCACCCAGTGCTTCATTTGTCATTTTAAAGTGGAACAATTCGAGATACAATTCAGGGAACAGTTGCTTTAGTGCAGTTTAGTTTCTATTATAAAAACAAATATCATATAATATTAGTCATAATTTGAGGTAGGCCTACTCTCTAAGCACTACAGCACTGATGAATTGAAGTTCAAAACTTGGTGAATGACTAGACCATTATTCACCCAAACATAAACACAATTATTTGGATGTATTTACAAATTACAGGACTGCTCAGTTTAGAGGGCATAACTGGAATAAAGTGCTTCGTTTTGTGTAGTTTTTTTTTTTTATTATTCAGTCTATTCACACCATGAATGGAAACATGAGGTTGATTTTCAACAATGCGCTGGTTTTAGGGCAGACAGGGAGTTGGACACATAGCCAAGAGTAAAAATCAAATACATCTCAAAATTCCAGTTTAAGAGCACCAAATCCCAGACCTCTCCTTACAATGTTTCTATCATCTGTTGGGTGGATCCAGGTTGGAATGTCGGTTTCAGGCCAGGGTGGAAGAAAGTAAGCCGGCAGCTGTGGAGTGATGGACCATTATCCCAGATCAAAGCAGGGCTCAGCAGAAACGGCACAAGAAAACACACTAATCCTGCTATATTAGGTAAATATGTGATTGACATTAAATACAGGCTTATGGAATATTGAAATGCTCACATAATGATAGAAGTCTTTAAATCATGTGCGTATTAAACTTCCCTAGTCCCTTACCCATGGCAAAACAGTAACAAGTGGCTTGTGGCTTTTACAGTATAAAACAGTTTCAACAGCAATATTATATGACTCAAGTGACAACTGCCATAGTAAACAATTCTTCTGCTAAGTTATATGTATAGTCATTTCCTACTGTGAGGTTGTTAGTCAATAGTATGCTATTGTTGAAGCCATCAGATCAAAATTTTTAATGAAAACTCTACTATGAAATCTTCCACTATGTTCTTCCCTCAACTTAGACGAGTTCATACATATCTCTCCCATCTCAGTGTGTGTACGTAATCACTTTTGCATGCGACACAACGATGTTAGCGTTTAGCTTAGCTCTATTTATTCCTTGGGATCCAAACAGGCACTTTGCAGCACTTCAACCTGGGTGCAGTAATACCACGACTAATACTGTATCACACAAAGGAGAGGAAGAGGGAAGTTTTCAGGAGTGATGATATTACTGCGTCGAGGTTGAAGTGCTGTGAAGTGCTCTTCCGCCATACATTATAGTTGTCGTTTTATCAGCTTAAAAAATTGTCGCGTTTTATTTTGTGTCACCATACTTAAACATGTAACCATCTTTAAATAGAGAAAATGTAGAAGTGTTTTGGTGGCTTCTAAATTAATCCATGTTTGGATCCTGAGGAATGAAAAGACCTAAGTTAAACGTTAACATAGTGGCGCCACGCGCTAGAGCGATTAAGTGCATGCACTGAGATGGGAGAGATGTATCAACTCATCTAAGTTGAGGGAAGAACATAGTGGAATATGGAAAAATGGTGGAGTTTTCTTATAACTTAGTTTTTTAACTGTTTTACAGCAGACTTCCTGTTGAAAAACTATATTACTATGCCCGTCAGAGAATCACAAGTAAACCTCATGCAAAGAACTCAAAATTCTGTGAGAAAATCATTCAAAGCGAGTAATAACTTTGCAACCATTAAAAGATATTATGGGGTGGGCACTGTTGCAGTCTGCTGAAGATACCTAACTGGCAATGTTGGGTAGAGTATTAACTAGTTGCAATATCACTTTTACGGCCATGCTGTTGGCGATAATATTATGTGTTAAACACATCATTCTTGTTTTCTTATATTAGTATAACCCCTAATGTGGGTTTTTCTATATGAGAGGCAGACAGGATTTCAATGACCTTAGAGACTTTGATGGATGGAATCCTTTCCTGATGTGGCAGCACTAAGAAACAAGAGTTTCACTTCACATAGAATTAGAGGACAGGGGCTTCAGGAACTTTACGTTAGGTACTCTACAGAGAAGCTAGAGGAAATAACCTTGACATGATACCGTCAGCAGCTCAGAATATTCACACAATGCAACAGGCAGAGAGTTAGTAAAGCAATGACTGCAAGGCACTGGAACAGCTGAGGCTGAGTAGTATAAAATGATTTGATGTTCCTCCCTCATGCCTTCGGTGCCCTGTTTTCATTCTGTCACTCATGCATGAATATAAGAGGCAGGGGCTGAGAGTAGGGCAAGCTTGCATCTGTCATTTTACCAAGTGTCTCTTGCCCTTGTGCTCTATTAGTTTATCAGCGAGTGTCTTATAGAGTGTTAATCGTTACCAGCATATTGGAGTGATTTCTTTCAGACTCAGTGAGAGCGATCAATTCTGTTTGTCATTCCTCCCTGCCCACTCCTCCATCTTGAAAGATGTGAGTGTATGTGTGTGTGTGTTATGTACAGTATATGTACAAATCCCCAAGGGGTACATGGCAATGGAAACAAAAAAGTGTTGGGCGAAAATTTTAAATTCATCTGCATTCTCTCACAAAACATTTGCATTCTATTGCAAAAGTACTGGGATCCCTTGATAAATTTGCCTTCTTTCACAAAAAAAAAAAATGTATTCCCCCAAGAAACTCTCACCAAAACATTTGCGCTCTCTCACAAAATTATTAGGTTCCCCTGAGAAACTTTGTGTTTTCTTGCAAAAGTGCTGCTTTACTCTATTGAGTTTACTTACAAAGACACTAAAGTATGGTTTTTTTCATTATAAAAGTATCGCAAAAATTACATGGCAGACAGTGGGTCTCAGAATTAAATGCTCAAATTTGTGTGTGAAATCTACATGAAAAAAAAACATTATTCATCAATAACTTTAATACTAAAATGTATACTAAATTTACCAAAAAAAATTTATCTGGCTGATAAGCATTTTTATTGTTATCGGCCATTTTTAAAACCAGTTCAGAACCAATTTGAAAGCATTTTAAGTATGTTTTTGTCAAAGAACTTTGTTATTATTAATTTTGACATTCATTTTCGTTTTATCGCCAGGCATACAGTATATCTGTTTGAAATATCTGTTATCAGTTATTTGTATTGTAATAACTACAGGGTGGGCTATTTATATGGATACACCTTAATAAATAAGTAATAAAAAGGTTCTGATGTTTCCAAGGTTTTGGTTTGGCAATCATATCCTCCTGGTTTGAAGAGTGATGAATTCCAAAAGATGTCCTGACTCTGGTGATTGTTAATGAAAGAAGAGCTGGGAGAGAGATCTGTTGCGATCCGTGGATCTTGAGTTAAGACGATATACAAGCACAATAACAATATACACCTGAAAGATATGTGTTTACTCAAAGAAAGTTTTCCTGTGAATACATTTATGGAAAAGAATTTATTCTTACTTTGTTCACATTCCTTCAAGCAATAAACCAGTCTTATCAGTCGGTTGCCATGGAATCCGAGGCATGGTTAGCCTTCCTTTGGTCGGGGGAGGGCTCTAAAGAACCTCCTAGGTGCAATTTGAGTTGCCCCTTGGGCTTGGAAAGCAGTATTAAAGATTATTTGTTAAACTGATTTAACTGGTTCAAATGCTACAGCTATTTCTCGCTATCTGTCTTTTACCTTCTTATGTCCTCTCTCCTTCACGCTTGTGGCTCATTGAGTTGTAATTGTTGATCATGACATGACCTCTGGTCTCCGTGGAGACTTGTCCTCCGAGACCTTTGTGTGTGCGTGTTGTGCAGAGGAACTCGGCTGATACTGTATTAGTCACTGAGGCAGTAGTCTTAATGTATTCTGGGCCACTGTAAGCATGTCAAAACTGGCTTAATAGTCACAGAGATTTGTTTGTGTTAATGTATTATTCATTACATTTCATCTTTTCGTGTTTAGTGATTCTAATTTGCTAATTCTCCACATGCTGTATTATCCTGTAGGCTAAGTGGACTTGTTTTGCACATATTATATATGAAAAGTGTGGGATTTAAAGAGAGGGAAGGCAAAATGAAACGATTCTCCCTCTTTTCTATAGGGAAGGGAGGAGAAAATGAGCATGCAGTGGATGGTTGTGTTTTTTGGGGGGTTTTTTGTATTTCAGAAGGCAATACAGATATCAGCTGTAAAATATTTGGTACTCTAGCTTCAGAAGCAAAATTTTTTACCTGACTCTATAAGTGCAAGAATAAATGACTTTAGAGTATGGAGTGTTTTTCTATTCATAACTTTTAAAAAGTTCCAATAGCTGCCACATTCTCACACTTGCTGACTTAGTAACCAGTGGTCTAATAACAAATTACTGAATTGCTGATAGCTTGCTACCTTGGAGAACTTTTGAGCTCATTACTTATAATTGAAGTTGGATATATGTGGATAATGAGGCCTGGGATGTGTCTGTGTATCTATACATTTTTATTCACTAGTTAAAAAAATGGATGATGGCAGACAGCGCTGACACTTCTAACCATACTGTCATGGTTGCATTACTGACTTGAATATAAAAACAAATATTCAAAACTATACATTGTGTAAAATTTGAAAAAATGCTATTATTATTGTTATTATTAATTAGACTATTGTGAGTTATTTATGCCTACAACATTTATTTAAAAGACCTGTTAGTTCAATAGTTTAAAATAATCGTTTTAATGTTAAATGTTAAATAGTTAAATGTTTTTTTTTACCACTTTCAGTGAAATATTTAGATATTTACCACATATTTATGAAATTTTGAAGGCATATAGGCCGATTCTATGAAGTTGTTCAAGCATCACTCTCTTTTGACAAAATAAAGTAGCGAAATTCTGGGGGTTCCATAACTTTCTCTGTAGGTTTGAAGCACATCTCTGGTGTAATTAAAAGCCTTAAGCATCTATCATTCTGTCAAGAACTTTTGCCATATAGCAGACTACAAAATTAATGAGCACGGTTCCATCATTAAAACATCACAAACAACTCTAAAGAACTGAAGGCGATTAAATTCACACTGCAAAGTGACTTTTTTCTCTCAAGTGGAACACATATTTACTCATCTGCTGATATAAATGCTGTCAGCATGCCATAATTTATCTTATTTTAATCATCTGGACTGGCATTGTGTTGTGTGATTCTGTATGGAGTATACACTAGAGAACAGGTCACCATTCTCTTATTAAAGGAGGTCTGTGCCCTATCTGTCCATCTGTAGTTCACTTTTTTAATTTCTGATCACGCAAGCTCAATCTCTCATTCTTTTTCTCCTCCACTCTCTGACTTACAAACACACTTGCATTTTAAAATACCAAATAATAGAGGGAATTCTTCCAGTATAACTGGTCAGGAGGCATCGGTATTGATCTGAGGGCTTATGAATATGAAAAGGCAAGGCAGGGTGATCAGATAAGTGGGCTGGCTGCCCTTGCTGTCTCTGGTTATTTTTCTCCTGCTTTTCATTTTGAGCAGTTACTGAGCAATAAAAATACAAGCTCTGGGTGATGATAAATCAGATGCTGCCGTGATAAGCAATCTTGGCACTTATCTTGAGGAATAAATGGAACATTGGTACATTTATTTGAGTAAATGTTGCAGAATTTTTTTTTAATCTTTATCTTTATATTTAAGTGACTTTTGAACAGTATTAGTTTGGTGTCAGAGAGTGCATATTACGTAACCTTTGTAGTGCACTGTAGTAATCTGAGAATGACACACATAACTTGTTACAACACTGTCTGAAACAATCAAGATGTAAATAAATTGGGAAGGTCTTTTTTTTTTACTTTTCATGTTTGCATTGGCATTTGTGAAGGCTCATGTTTGTAATTGCATCAGTGGATGTGTTTTCCTCATTTGTGCAGTTGGTGTACATGTGTTTTGTATAATGCACACATGTCCCTCCATGTGCTGTGTCTGTTCCTGCAAGCATCAAAGCAGCTTGCTGAGATTAGATTTTTTAGGCAGCTGTACAAAGTTCGTTTAAAATCAGAGGATGAACACATCATTTACTTTGTTTACATGCACATGAATATTTTCAATTTAATCATATTCCAGCTATGCTCATTTAGTCAGGACATATGATGCAATTTCAAGTTTTCTTTTCTCTTTGGAATATTACAAGCTGGCCGCGCTTATAGATGTGTAATTTTGCAAAAACTAAAGTTTCAAACCCAGAGATATTTTAATATCTTTTTTAGACTTTTTAAAAGTTAAGACTCATCCACGCCTTCCTAAATCGCCTCATTTAAACACGCCTTCACATATCAATGTCACTGTGTTGGACAATTTGCATAACAATAATAGAAATAGAAAATCGAATAATTGTAATAATTTTGGCCACCACTTTGTTGATATAAAAAGAACACCTTATTGTAACGAGGAAGACAGAGACATTCGGATCCATCTGCGGTAAGAACAATTTATTGACTTAGACCGACTGGGTCAGGC
>JAUMHI010000054.1:12186379-12197173 GCA_032359435.1 Enteromius unitaeniatus
CACAGAGTCCATATATTTGCCCATAAATAACGATAATAAATCAAAAAGTGACACAAAGGACCTGATAAGACTACTCAGAATGTATGAAATCCTTACAGAATTTGTAGGAATCACAGATTCGACGTGGAATCACAAAAATGTTGCAATCAATAAATGAAGTTTGCACTCTTCTGCAATTCAGTTAAAATAATGATTACTTCTGAACATAATCACCATCATCATCATCTTTTATTCTGTGCAAAAGTCTTCTGTTATAACTTAGTTACAGCAGACAAACAACAATTTATGTTAAAAGCCCAACTAAAGTAAACACTGACCACTAAAATGGTGACATAAAAATAGTGATTTTCTTCTTTGAGCGTTCTGTTTGTTGACATCAAGTGTCTTCAATAATGGTCAATCATCACTCAATCAACTCACTCTTAATTACCTCATTAACTTTAACACTGCTTCATTATTACTCTAACACTATTTGGAGTGGGACCGGGGGCCTGTTCCATAAACCAAGATTAGAGAATAAGCCAGGCTTATTTTGGTAAGTCAGGCTTATTTTTGGTAGATGCGGTTTTGTTGCTGAAATGAATTTTTTATCTGTTTAATTCATAAATAACAATAATCATAAACTTTTGCTTTTTCTGTAATGAACTTTTAAGCTGCCTTTCTTCCTTTCTTACCACTAAATTACCACGGCAACTTATGTTGGCAAGTTAACCTGGTCCGGGGCAGGCTAACTGTCAGGCTAAGTCTGAGTTCAGGCTTAACGAACATACCATTTATACTGGATACCATTTATAACGAACATACCATTTATAATGTACAGTAGCACAAGTACCTCTACGTGACATTACTGCTATAATGTACTTAGGCTTACAATGTTAGTCACGAAGGAATAATGATAATAATAAAACACACACACCTTTTATATACACTCTTTATACTAGGTGATATCACTTTAGATGATGTCCCCCCCCCCATATTCCCTCAAGGACAGGCCTCCCTTTGCTAATTTCCTTTTGTTAATAACTATATTTTTATATTTTATTTTCACCTGCTACCGGGTTCTCTTAAGTTGCTGCCGTGTAAAAGCCATTACTGCTATTCACACTCTGCAATGTATTGTGACACAAATTCAATGTTGATAAAGTATTTTAAATAGTGTTCACTGCTACTTACGCATTGAGACGATCAGCAATTTCCTGCCAACCTTTCTCTCTTGCTTTGTTTATTGCCGCTGTATTTTTCTTTTTTGGTGATTTCATCTTTAAATCCTTCATACGTCTCTAATAGCAAACGTTGTTCTGTTGCCGTGAACATCGCTGCTCTTTCTTTCCCTTTTGTTGCCATGGTAGCCCACAGTAAATCAATTGACCCATGCTCGACTTTTCAGGACCTTTAAACAATGGCTTGCATGCACATTTATCTAGACTATTGAAACCTGACTCAAATTAGTAAGATCACATGATCCTCAACTTACTGTTATGGAATCGATTTGAGCGCGGATGTTTAGCTCGGCTCATTCAAGTCAGGTTTTGGACTTTAATCCCCGCTTTTCTAAGCAGCTTTTATGGAACAGCCCCCTGGTTTGCTAGTCTGGTTTAGCTTTGGAGACCAGCTACAGCCAAAAGCCAGCATTAGTCATCACAGAGGTAATCTTAAACCAGCTAAAACCTACTAAGACTGCCACACCAGTTTAGATTGATTTTAAAAATCAGTGTAAAATACTTTAAAATAAATAAATTAATAAATATGTATTTATTCAGCCAAGCAGTTTCTACTTCATTTACTCTTCCCTATTTGTCTATTTATGTACTGTAAATGGTTTATTTGCCTTGAAAATGTCGCCAAACTGCAGTGATTATGAAAATAAAATGTTAGTGTTGTCACTGTGTGTGCGCGCTCCTGTGTATATGACGCGTTGAGCGCGCGCAGCCATGATCTCTGTCCTGTGTTGAAAACATGGACTCCAGTAATCGTCAGTTTAAAATGTTTTGCATCATTTTTCTTACTTTTACTTGGTATTTCGCTCTAGGAGACGACACTGCCGGTGAGTAGTTTGTTTTGGCGAGTGTTTAATCAGTTTAGTAATCTGTTTAACGCAACGCTCGTCACAGTTAGTTTCGTTTTATGAAGATGCAAACAGTAAAGTTAGGCGCGTACTCGCCATTAAAATACACACACACAAACAAGCACAGATTGTTTATTGCATTATATAAAATTATATATTAAGGTTCTGAAACTAAACGTCAGTTCACTTCTCTTCATGTCAGTAACTCTGCATCACTGTCACAAGCTTTGACTACTAACTTAGTAAGACCGGAAAAATCAGTCACAGAAAGTTAGTCATTGAAAGAGGAAGCTCCGCGTGTTTTTTGTTATTGTTGTTCGTTACAGTTATCAATACTGTAAAACCGTAATGAATTTCTGAAAGAGCTTTAAGTTTAACTGTCATGTTTAACTGTTTTTGGTGATGGTAAACCATTCTAGGACTTCACCTGATTTTAATTCGTGGTCTGTCTCTGCCAGTGTCAAAGTCAAGTCAAAGTCAGCTTTATTGTCAATTCTGCCACATGTACAGGACTACAGAGAATTGAAATTGTGTTACTCTCAGACCCTAAGTGGATACAGATAAACATTACTTGAATTTTTAAAACTCTTTTTGTATTTAAAGATTTAAATAAATACAATTATACATATAACAAAAAAGCAATACAATATACAGTATTCAATTAAGGGCACATGGTATTGTGCAAACTAGACAGAGTAATGCAAATCTAGACAAATAGTGCAAATGGAGCTTGCATGATAAGTGATAGAGTGCAGCCTTATAACAGACAAAAGTCTTATGAGGTAGTTAGCAGTCCAACGTAGGGGTGTAACGATATTACAAACTCAACCGAAATATCGCGATACACCAACCACGATACGCATCGCGACAGTCTCTAACTAATTTAACCAATTTAAACACATCTTTATTTTATCACATTTGAATAAATTGTTTTAGTAATGATGAGCTTTTGTTCCAAATTTTGTTATAAATATAATATTCTAAAGTTAGTATTTTTCAAGTGCATGTCATGTCATGTGACTTGAGTCAGCGATCACACTTGGTTACTACTGTATACGCAGGATGGCTGCTTCCCCCAGACACATTTAAGTTGCCTGTGTGGGTTTTCCAGTGGAGTACAGGAATGGAATTCGTGTCAAAGACAAAGGGCACACTATCTGTCGTAACCGTTTCACGAAACTTACTTATACGACAGGAAACACTAATATGCAAGCACTGGAGACATCACCCCAACATTGATATCAGTGGCACACTTTTAAGAAGCCTCAAAAACAGGAAACCTTTCCCACTGCCTTTAGAATTAAACTACAAGCTAATGCCGAGCCTGCTCAAGCAATCACAAAGGCAATGGGTGTTTTCATGGTGTCAGATATGCGGCCGTTTTCCGTTGTTGTTCACACATTTGCAACACAGTCTTTCATGACGATCACAGCACACTACATTACAGACAACTGGGTCATTAAAAATCCCGTTCTGCAGACACACGCTGTCTATGAAAGCCACGCAAGTTAGCACCTGTTGGAAATATTACAGGCAGCTGTAGCAGAGTGGAAAATCGAAAGAGAAAATATCACTATTCCTGTGAATACTATACTATGCCACTATTCCAAATGTCCTTAGAGAGGAAAAGCCTGTTTATCTTTCAGTAGTCTACACTGCAGTTATTTATTTTAATTTTAGTTTACTTAGTTAAGATGGCTGCACTAAAGAGAATTGTTTTTTCTGACCAGTCTATATTGGAGGAATTTATTACATTTTTGTTGTTTACTCGGGTATACTGACTGTACTAAAAATGTGATGGCAAAGTTAATAAACAAAAAGTTTAGTTGTTCTTATTATTAAGTGAATCTATTGTTTCTTAGCATTGCTGTTAAGATGGCATCAACCCTAACCCCACAGCAAACCGAAACCGAACCGAACCAAGACTCCAAAACCATGAACCGAACCAAATCGTGCCTTTGGTGTATCGTTACACCCCTAGTCGAATGCTACACAAAGTGACTGGTGCAGGACAGTGAGTAAGTGAGAGTGTATGAGTCTGTGTTTGTGTCAGAGTTCAGAGAGTCTCCGCAGTCTCCTCCCTGATGGCAGCAGCTTGAAGAAGCTTTGCATTGGGTGGGTGGGGTCAGCCGCTAAGCAAAGGGCTTTTTTGGTGAGACAGGTGCTGTAGATGTCCTGGAGGGAGGGGCCTGCCCTCAGAAGTCTTGAGCCCCAGTCTGTCAGGACTTCTACTTCTGAGACCTCTTAGCCATGAGGACATCCCTCAAATCTGTCTTGGGCTTCGAGGTCTCAGTTTCAGAGAGTTGCCTCGAGCTGCGACTCAATCGTGGAGGAGCTCGCGAGGCAACACTCTGGTTTTGAGCCTCACTATACGAGGAACTGGCACTCTGTGAGGGCTGCTCCTGCCCAGCAGGAGGAACCACTGGAACACCGCTTGTTTCTTTGCCTCCTGAAACCTGTCGACAACTTGATACTGCCGCAGAACAGGCCAGAAGGGGGCATTCAGTAGGCAGACCCTGTCACGATCTTTCATTTCAGACAGGGTCAGCCACAGATGTCTCTCCGCTGCTGCCACATCGCAAGCATCTGTTCAACGTTAGGCATCGCCCTTTAACTGTGGTCATTCAAACCAGCCACGAGGGCCAGTTCCCCTCTGGCCAGGCGAAACCAGGACTTAATTTACAGTTAAATTTCAAACTCAGCCATTTCAAATTGTCTGTGACACATTGTGTGTTATATATAGTGTTCCCAGTTCCATCTAATCTAACTAATGCAGCCTAACACTCCTTTAACAAATTTGATTAATAGAAGCATATTAGTGTGTGATGTGTAAGTGTGTCTGCCTCCCGAACAGTGTTAGGTAGGTTGTTCCAGAGTTTGGGTGCTTAATAGGAGAAAGATCTGCAGCCCAATTTTGAAATTCTAGGTATTATCAAATGGACAGAGTTTTTGAGAATGCGGCAGACGTGGAGGACTATGTGATAACTCGCTCACGTACTGAGGAGCTAAGACATTCAGGGCTTTATAAGTAATGAACAAGATTCCGGGTTATATACAGGTGAAACTAGGTCAGTGGGCGAGACATGAGTTCATGGAAAGAGTCTGGGCATGTAAACAGAGATAAACACACACAGAGTTTGTGGGGTGCTGCAGTGCCCTCTAGTGGCTTGAGCTGGCCCTCCAGCTGATCATGACAATTCAAATCTATTTTAAATATTTTATTTGTGTACATTTACAATAAAAACAGCTGTGTATTTGTTAACAAAGGAAACTATTTGGATGCCACTTTCTTTTGAGCGAATCAAGGAAATAATAGTTTACTTTTTGCATTTTTTCTTTTCTTCAGTTTTGTTTATTTATTATTTGTTTATAAATATATATTTCACATGAGGGCATGTTTAGGCTATTGTATTTCTTTGTTCTCACAAGCTCTGCGTGTGAGTGATGTGAATCCTCAGGTTATGTTTTTGCTGTTCTTCTTTTCTCTTTTTTAAGAATGATGTCCTTTTGACATGTTATTTCACCTTTTATAAATTAATTTTCTAAAAAGTTATCTATATTATTTTTAAGGGTGTTTGGTTATTTTATCTCTATTTAACAAAACAAAATTGTAGTCAGTTTGGAAACTGCGCCATCTGGTGGAATGTTCATGAACGAGTTTAACACGCGACTGAATTAAATTTAAATCTGGGACTTTGCGGCAGCGATAGTAGTCATTTTGGTTGTCCACCTACTGTATACATGATCTAAAAACCTTACTGATGTTTTAGTGCATGATTAGACAATAGTGGTTAAGAGTATCTGAACACTAAACTGTGCTAATATATACATCCACAATGTCATATAATACTGCAAAATTTTAATCTTTATACTGAAGTACCAGATGGCCAGACAGCGAATTCAGACAGCAACATTTTTGTTTGTTTGTTTTTCCAGTGTATTGACTCGCGCAGTTTAACTGTTCATCACAAGAATTACAAATGTGCATTAATGTGCACTAAAAAAGTAGTAAAAGTAGGGTAAATTTTGATTTCATGACAAGCTTAATCCTTTTCAGTACCGCTGGAAAAACTACTACATAATGTATATTGTCAAATAGGTTTTTTAATATCTCAATATTTGTCATCCATGCAGTTTCTTTATCATTAGCAATCATTAGTTCAAGCTTTGACAGGTTTAAGTCTTCGAAAAAGATATGTTCACTTTATATGATGAATAGATTTTCATAAAGGCTTTTATTTATATAAATATACATTTTGATCAATTACCATTACAAAAATCTTTCTTAAACATTTGCTTATTCTTTGTATTTGTATCTTTAAAATATGGTAACTTTGTCACAAAATCTTAAAGCACAAGGAGAAACTGAACTGAATTTACAAAAAATACCTAATATCTGCCAATTTGAAGATTTTGGGGACATATCCTAATTACAGTGATTAATTATTAATAGCCAAAAGAGGATCTATGACTTCTGGAAGCTTTTAGTAGTTTAAATGGAATAGGGTCTAACATACATGTTGTTGGTTTAGATGATTAACAAGTTTATAAAATTCTTCCTCTCCTGTAGTAGAGAACGAGTGGATTTTTTTTTCTTGGGGGATCTGATGCGATTTTGTAGCAGACAGCCGCATGGTTACAATTTTATCTCTGATAGTATCTTGGAAGTGAAGTATTTCATAGCAACATTACTGCTGAGATCTTGGGGAATATATAAATTGATGCTTTATTTTTAGTTAATTTATTCACTCTATTGAATAAATATGGAGGGTTATGTTTGTTTTCTTCTAAAAGAGATGAAAAGTAATCAGATCTTGCAGTTTTTAATGCTTTTCTGTTGAATAGCGTGCTTTCCTGCCAGGCTATGCAGAATACCTCAAGCTTCGCTTTCCTCCTGCTGCGCTCCATTTTCTGAACTGCTCTTTTTAGGGTGCAGGTGTGCTCAGTCTGACTATTATCTTTTATCTTTCTTAAGTGTAAAGGAGCAACTGTATCTAAAGTGCTAGAAAAGAGACAGTACATGGTTTCTGTTACACCATCAAGTTTTTTCCGCTCTATTGGATGTGCTAAGGAATTGAGATAAATCAGGAAGCAGTCTTTTGTGGTGGAAGTGATGGTCCAACAAGGTGCAGAATTTTCATTTTTAACTATGGAGTTTACACACAAGACTAGATAATGATATGAGATATCATTGCTTTGCTGCAGAATTTCAACACCATTAACATCAATTCCATGTGACAGTTTTAAATCTAGAGTAAGATTTCGACAATTAGCGTCTTTCTCTGACAGTTTTGCCTCTGACACTGCCGACATGTTTGCTGCATTAGCACGAGTGTATTTGATCATATTTGATTCCCATTGTTCGGCATAATTTATTCAGTCTTTTCGGTTTTGGTGAGTAATGTGAAGCTGCAGGCCCAGAGGCCCAACTGCACACTCAGACCTGCACTTCCAGACCTGTCGCTTTTTCAGACAGTGCCACCTGCTGTTTGTATAAACATTTGTTTATTGCATGTGTACCGTAGTAATGTTATAATAATTTCCAACATTATAAAATGTTGGCAAGTAGCAACATCAGACACGTGAGTAAGGTAATTCATTTTATTAAAGCAATTCCTGAAAATTACTCTTTTTTTGGCATAAATCAATGTGACATCTAATTACACCAACAAACGAATATCCTATTTTAGTATTTAATTATAGTTTAGATTTATAGTTAGACAAAATTTTATGCTATTTAATATGCTAAGTAATATACTAACCCAATTATTTTTTTTCATGATTTTTTTCTGCATTGTTTACGGCTCGATGACTTGTAGAGGACCTCATGAAAAAGAATGCATAAATAAAGTTAAGATATAAAAAAATAAAGATATCGCCCATCCCTACATTGAACCAAAATGTAATCAAATTGTTCTTTCATTTGACAGCTGGTTAAAACAAAGCATGAAAGAGATTTTACCACTTGTTGCTCTTGTGGTTCTTGTTGAGATGTTAACTTTGAAGTCCTGTCTGTTCAGACTGTCCTGCAGATGGACGCACATGGTTGCCATTCAACTCTAATTGCTATCACTTCGTCCATGGAGAAGAGGACATCGCCAAAAGCTATTTTATTCAAGATGCAAAAGACATGTGCAGAGGATATGGTGATTTACTTGTTGTGCACTTCTAAACTTGTGTGTTATTTTATGCACTGAATGGTACAGTTTAACCTTCCCTATAATGTTTTAGATCTCTTGACAGTGAAGAGTGCTGAGGAAAATGACTTCATCGTGAGGTACAGTCCTTCTGTATGGAAAGGCAAAATGAGCATTTGGCTTGGAATGTACTACGACAGTGACGGTAAGTTTGATTTCCATCCAAAAACATGCCTGCATCTCAAAACCTACTGATGTCCATCTTTAAACTTAAACATACTTCTTTTTCTAATGCGGTATCTTATTCTGAGCGTTTATATCGGGGGAAAAAAAGTTTGTTTTTGTGATTTTTCATAAAAATTAACAGTAATCACTTGCTCCGCATCTGAAACGACTTTACATCATGAATGTCTTTTACTTTTGAACCTTTTAAACAAAATAATCAAAATCAAATCAATCATTGAATCAAATAGTAAAATGTTCTTCTAAAAACTAATCTTTTCAAAACAGAGGTCTTGGCAGGGGCGTAGCAGGCAATTTAAAAGTGTGTGGGGGGGGTGATCTGATCCAACAAAAATTCGAACAAACGAACAAAAATTCACAAAAGCAACAAGATTTGAAGCTCATGGCAGACACCCAAGAGATTCGCGCTGTGTGCTAAACGTTCGTTCACTATATTCAATATTGGTGCTAGGTCAAAAAAAAGCGCGGGGGACAGAATCACCTGTTTCTAAAAGTGCTACGGCCCTGGGTCTTGGCAAAGAGTTGTTTACCAGACTTTTGCCTAGTCAGTGCATTTAAATCAGACTGTTAAAGGAGAAGTGCTCTGCAAAATCTTGACCGGTCTGTTTAGTCATTTTTGAGTTTTATGTCTGGAGTTGCTGACAGTAAGTGAGTAAATCATGTGCACTTTAAGTTTCAAGAAGTCTGTTTATGCTAAAAGATTAAAAAATATTTTCATTGAAATGAAAATGTTCAAGCTGTTCTTTTGGGCTTGTTGTTTTTAAAAACTCTGTGCAGGTTTGACATTGACAGGTTTGAATAAAGTTGCTCTGTATCTTCAGGTTAAATCAGTATTCATAATGCAAATGTAAACACGTTAGAGTTTTTCTTGATTGTTTTAACACATTTCTTGAAACAGTGCCTCACATTCTCAATAGAACCTGACCGATTTATCAGCAGGCCAATATCATCGGCTGATATTAGGCATTTTCCAAACTATCGGTATAGGCATTTATAATGGCAGATAAATTAATATTTAAAAAATAAAATAAAAACAGACAAAACACCCTTCAACCATGTCATGCGTGTTGGCCTTGTATAGTTTGTCCACCAGAGGGCACTCTACACGTCCCAGTTGGCAAAACTTGTGTATAACGCGCCACACATCCTGCAACCTGCTGATCCAGCCAGAGTTGGGCAGAGATCGCTGAATAGTAGGTTTTAGAAGGCAGGCAGCAACTGATCATTGAAAATGGTTTGATGTAGCTTGGTGGAAAGAATTCAGATACAAATATATAAAGTATATATATATATATATATAAAGTGCAGGTAAAGGAATAAGTAAGCTGACATTGTACATTGTGACATAAGGTACTTACTGGTAACTTTGATTTGGTTGTTGTTTTTTGTTCAAAGGACTTTACGTTTCATATCTTAAGTTTGTATTTTTATACATTTTATTTATCAGAACTTTAATATATTTTGATGTTCCTCTGTTCTGCTTTGACAACAACAGGTGATCATATTATGTTAGTTAAAACGCATAAATAACTACAATTAACTAATGTTAGGGAAATCTGTTAATGTTTTGTTGCGCGTTTCTGAAATAAAAAAAAATAAATAAAAAAATCAGCCGATATATCAGAATATCGTTTTTTAAAACCAACAAATATTTGTATCGGTAACGGCCTTCAAAATCCTTTATCAGTGGGGCTTTAATTCTCAGTAAACGCCTCACCGAATTTCTCAAACACCCAACTTTCAGGTCGAAATGAAGCTCTACACTCAAAACCATTCACTTATGCTGAAAACTTTGCCCTCAGACGTCACACACAAGCCCTCAAAGCACACACACTACAACAAAGTCCTGCACAATGGTGCAATAAATATAATTTGAATTTTAAAATTTTTTATTGAATTTATATAATATATTTCTTATATAATAATTTCCAAAACTTGTAAGTTATGTTGCTTGGGGTTCTCCCCAAAAAACACTTTCACATGAACACAAAAGACACAAACAATGTATAAAATATGACATTTTTGAAATTGTTATTCATTCATGTACTAAAAAGTACAGCGTTTTAAAATGGAAATAAATATTCTACCTCTGCATCCCGTCTGTGGTTCTAATTCAGGCTAAAAAAATCTTGTCAACATACCAGGCTATATTGGCTCTAGACAGCAGGGGTAAAATCTTCTCACACACCTGGGGGCTGTTCCATAAAAGCCGCTTAGAAAAGCAGGGATTAAAGTCCAAAACCTGACTTGAATGAGTCGAGCTAAACATCCGCGCTTAAATTGGTTCCATAAAAGTAAGTTGAGGATCATGTGATCTTACTAATTTGAGTAAGGTTTAAATAGTCTAGA
>JAUMHI010000054.1:12197995-12236379 GCA_032359435.1 Enteromius unitaeniatus
ACGGAACAGACCAAAATATACACACACAGACAGACACAGACAGGGAACAAGAAACAGAAAACGCCTACGGCGTCACAATTGGCAGGTACAGGTTTTTATTTAATATTTTGTGCATAATGAAGGCTTTGTGAAACTGCAGTTTTTCCAACTGAGTTTGAGTTTATTTGACATAAAAGTAGCTGCTCAAGGATAACACAAAGTCAAAGAACTTATTTCCATTGTGTCCTTTGATTTTGGAAAATTACTGTCATGGTGACGGTTTCATATAGATTTGAACACTATATATTTTGTCCTATGAACACATTTTCTATCATGTATGCCTATGAAGGACACCTGAACCAATCAGAGTGGGTTAGGATATCATTGCCTGATAATTTGGTGTTTCCACTTTTGCATAATTCCTTCACAACATATCTGAAAACAGTCTCTAAAAAACAAACTGCATTAGCCATTCCAAATGTCAGTTCAATAAGCTGAAAGAAACCTGTAGCTGTAACTCAATTAGTTTTGTTGTCATTATACAGTAAATATTCTGTAATTTTCCTCTGTGGATGCATGAGAAAGTGAATATGTGTCACGTTCAGCTGTGAGACACCAATGCATATTTATAATTATTTCAACACAAGACAGTCACAATCAAATCCCTAGAAGCTTCATTTGTTGTTCCTGCATGCAAGTTCTGCTAATTCACAATCCAGCAAGCTGTGAGTCATACTGGCAGCCTATGTGTGCAATGTGATTATATCAAGTGATAGGCAGTGGGTTTAAATCAGTGACATTATTAATGGATTTGCTATCAGGCATCTTCTCATCACCCCCTCAACCTGCTTCACTTAGAAAAGCTGAACAATCGTATTACACTTTCCAGTTTTCTCCCTGAACGATGATGTGAGATACTATGGCAATTCTCAATGCAGTAGTTCAAAGGGATTTTCATTGTGAAAAATGCTGCCATTATAGGAATGTCCAACAATGGCAACATTTTTCACAATCAAAACACTTCCTTAAACTCAATAGCAGTAATACGAAAATTCCTGCTAATATGGCATCTAAACAAAAAGGTTATCCAGAATGCAACAAAAGAAAGACTAATGTCAGCTTCAGGTACAGAAATGGTTGGTGAGATACAATACTAGTTTGCAAAGCAGAATAGATGATGTTCAAGTTTATTGCTACCACTTTCTTTCATAATTTAGTCCCAGGGCCCATTTAAAGGGACAGTTCACAAAAAAAAAATTAATTATCTGTAATCCATAGCCTAAGGAAACAGGGAAATACAAATCTTTTTTCGATTTGGTTCTTTTAGACGCATCATTTCATTTGTAAGTTTATGTAATCACACAAATATATAATGTAACATATATTATTAATAGGGGTGCACATTACTGTAAGCAGAAATACAAAAATTAGTAATGACTTGTGCAGCAAGTTTGGCAAAATTTTGCTGACAAAAAAGGTCTATTGTCAATTGTGTAGTGATGAATGAAGCACCCCTCAGACAGAGGCCACTTTCCAACCATGCTGCCATGCAGGAAATTTGCATGACAAACTTGAATATGAACTTTTTTGTGTTTACATGAAATTACTTGTCACGCCTGCACAGTTCACAGTCGCTGTCAGTCTCCAGACTATTAACGAGGCACACCTGATCCATTCACTGAGTGCATATTAAAAGACACACACACCAGTCTCTCAGCGGCTGAGCTCATGTTTACCTCTTTTTAGATGTGCAGATCCTGTCCAGCTGATGTTCCTGAATTGATCCCTATCGGAGTCCTGCCAGTGTTAGATCGACTGAGCCATAACAACCTGAAATACCTTCCTGAGTTCCTTAACTGAGCCTATAACCTCCTAAGCCTCATTCTGAGATTAAGAGACCGTTCTTCCTGAAGTAAGATTGACCTACTATACTCGCCTTCCACACTCACCTGAATATCTGCACTGCACTTCACCGGGAGGATTAAAGTGATGTTTTGGAGATCGCTCGTTGGGATATAAACCTGCTGTTGCTATCCTTTTGTATACTTATCTGTGATCTCTTGTGTACACAGCCTGAGGAGGAGGACATGCGATCGGGAGATTGCTGAGCACTTTTGTATTGGAATAAACTTGGATTAAACTCTGAGGATTCTCTGCCCACAAGCGATCAGGGAGATCGCTGTGTTCACGGCTCTTCTTAGCAGCGATCAGGAGGACACTGCTTTATGAACTTTAGTTTGGTTACTGATGATACTTACCTGTGCCTTTTCTGTTTGAGCCCTTGACCTCCGTTTATGTGAAATAAACCTCTTCTAATTTACCTCCTCTCTCTGAGCAGTCTTTGAGCGTTACATTACTGAATTTCATACAAAAAAATTCACAGAGCAATAGAAAATGTGACTGCACTTTAATATATTATTAGACCCTCCAGTGAAATAAAGTTTTGCTTCAAATTTTAATTAATGTTACATCAGCTGGTCTGTTTCCTATAAAATTCATGTCCTGTTTAATTCAGGAAAGTTCTCTATCTTGCCTGCATTTTTTGTGAAAGCAATGCCTGCCAGAGAGCTAATTTATAGTCTGTTTGTTCAAACTAGCTATAGAGCTAGATTGAACATACAGATCAACTACGCTATTTCCTGTACTTTTCAACATTTCTAGTATAATATGAAACTATAACAAAGCAGTTACCAAAAGTAAATAGGCAAATCAGTCCGGATTGGCTCAACATGAGCATGTGCGTAGCATAAGTGTGCAATAAGACGCCTCCTTACCAGTTCCACATGTGGCGCTGCATTCAGTCCAAGCCCCATAAATCCACTGGAAATAAGAGACAGCAGTGCCATTGTTGGAGTCGACAAGAGTGTCTCTGCTTATGGTGTACTCATACCTCACCCCTGGATTGGTCTCTTGAAAAAGCAGCTGGAGAACATTGAAGGCAGATTAAAGAGAATCATTGACACGTACAAACATACAAACCCATAAATCTCAAACTTGGAATCTAGGGCAATGTCCATATAATCAGATATCAATATGTCAGGATGTCGTTTTTTTTTTTTTTTTTATAAAAAAGCTAAAATTAATGAAGTAGCAGTTTCTACAAATTTGCAAACAATTTGAACAATTGTGAAAAAAATGTCTTAAAATGTGAGTCTGTGTACAAGTGCTACAAGTGTACAAGTGCTGTACATTAAGTTACATGAAAGTCTGTGTGTGTGTGTGTGTGTGTTTAACTTTATAATATAATCAATGAACAATAAGTTAGTCATTAAATATTGTACACTTGAAAGTATGCAATTTCGTATTTTATTATTATATACATTATTATTTTTAGCACTCATTTTAATTGCAGTATTGTGATACATTGCACCTTACTTAATTGTAACAGTATAAATGTATACTACGAGGCAGCTGCTAGCCCATAATGTAAAATTTTACATTTTTTTAGTGTTGAGACCAGCAACTTTTGTTTAAAAAGTTTAAAATGCAAAATCCGATTGGTGGTGCAATGTAGTACTTTGATTTTTCCCTAAAAGATGAAAGAAACCAACATATAATTATCATATAGTAATAGTTTTTTGTCTTTGCTAAGCAAAACAGTAAAACCTAAAACGTGAGGTTGCAAGCTGTTCTCTTCCACATGGGATTTAAAAATATGGAGAGTGATAAGACAATATTTCATTTGTCTGCCTCCCGCTGCTGTAGACTGCTACCCGCTGCTTCTTTCTCCTTCTTCTTTCACTAAGGCTGTGAGCCAAAGACCTCGAATCATTCTGTGGGAGGAGGTCTTTTATCTAGAAGCTACACATACTAGCCTAAATCCCTAATCAACAGTATCTTCACTTTAATGGTGCTACAGCATGAAAACCTTGACTACTGAGTCCGGTAATGATTACAATTGGGAATAAGCCCTTTATCCAATAAATTCACTCATCACTCATTAAATCCCCTAAATCTTCAAATATTTTTTGCTCTTTAAACAAGGAATAAAATCATACATTCATCTTTGTTGCTGAAAAAGATCATACAGCTACTTCCTGCTGAGTATGCAAATCCAGAGGGTTAAGCCTTTGACATTCCTTTCCCTGTCAGATAAAGCTGTTCTGTTTTCTCATTTTAAATATTTACTGTCGAAGGAGATTTAAAAAAAAAAAAACGAAAAAGAAAATAGCAGGATGTCACACATTTAAGTATATTTCTTTTTAGAAAGCAATATGTAATCTTTCATCTGGATGATATAAAAGAAGCTGTTTGTTTATCTTTCTATGTGACAAATGTGAGACGTTAAATTATAATGTATTGCATTTTTAGGTCAATATTTAAACTCTAAACCATATTTTAGGCTCAGTTTCACTAAAAAAGTTTAGCAGAGAACTTTAGCAGGTGGCTGTGAAAAGAGACAGGCCTCAAACATCACAAGCTAGATTCTGCTCATAATTAGTACGTGAGACTTCAACATGGGACTTAGTACCTGGATCCACACTGGCTCCATAGTTGGTCCGGGGGAAGATAGGTTTTCCAGCTGCCCGGTCCTTTCATAAGTAAATATTGTTCCTGCTGCTTTATATTCGCCATTCCACTGGATCGTCCAGCCACCGTTCAGGAAATATTTTTCAGGGTCATTACTTCGCAACGCCAAGTAGTTCCCAGCCTCTGCGACTTCCTCGATACGGATGTCCCGCGCTCCTTCCGGAATTAGACCTATATCTACATAGCCTGAGAGACAAAAATTACCTCAGCTTATTCAAACAAATAAAGCAGAAAGAAAACAAGCAAGCAATGTTATGTTTATAAAATGAATGCTACTTTAAGTAAAATATAAACTGAAACTTATTTTACAAACCGAGCCCTTCACTGTCCTCAAAGGTCTTCCTCACTGTTTCACATGTAGATCCATTTCCATGGCACACTCCACACTGATCCTCAACTGCATCTGAGTCAATCTCATAATCACAACCTAAGTACTGACATAAAGAAACAGATCATACATTTTACTAGATTTATGTTAATTATTGTGATGTTTTTGCAGCTGTTTCAACTCTCATTCTGGTGCCACCCATTTACTGCAGAGGATCTGTTGGTGAGAAAGTTATGTAATGTTAAATAGCTCCAAATCAGTTCCAATGAAGGAACAAAACCATCTACATCTCGGATGGCCTGAGGGTGAGTACATTTTAGCAAATTTTCATTTTATATATATATACACTGTAAATACAGTGTAGTACTGTGCAAAGTTTTAAGCCACCATTAGCAAGTTTTATTTGACTTTAATAAGATACAAATAAAAAATAAAGGAAATATGTACAAAAAACCCCCACCTTTTTTATTATATATATATATATATATATATTATATATATATTATTATATATAATATTCAGGTCTGGACTCTGTGGTGGCTGGTCCATGTCTATCAGTGTTTTATCAGCTGTTCTTAATCTCCAAATATGACTAATATTAACTGCATTAGCAGTGTGCTTGGGATTATTATTATCCTGATATATAATATCACTCCAAATCAGGCATTCTCCAGAAGGAATGGCTTAAATTAAAACATGTCTGTACTTTTTCTCCAACTCTTCTTCTCACATATTGTTGATGATTGGATCCAAAACTTCAAAACTGGGATTTGTCACTTAATAATACTTTTCCACTTGTCTTCACTCCAATCTTTGTGAGCTTTAGCATATCATAGCATATTTTCACCCTATTTTCCTTCCAAAAGGTAGTTTCTTGGCTGCTACCCTTTAAAAAAAGATCACTCCTGATCAAGCTTTTTAAAACTGTACAAGGGTCAACTTGGCATCCTGATGAAGCTGCCAGATGCTGCTTTTTCCGGCTTCTCAAAGAAGAAACTAAGAAACTTTTTATCAGAATGTTAAAGTTTGCTAGGCCTTCCAGTTATTTTTCTGTCCTTGAGCTCTTCTGTTTTTTCACATTTCTTGAATACCACATCTATTCAGTTTGTTGCTGATTTTCCTTTGATCGGCCTTGCGGATTGAAAATTAAAATGTTATGTCTGTCAAATTCTGTGATTCTGTGATCCATTTTTTAATGGAATGATGCTATAGAGAGATGGTGTTATACATATTAGCAAACAGCCAACTCATACTGTACATGTGAAATGCTCAAGCATGTCTTGAACAAACCTAGTGTAAAACACATTTTTGACATGAGTTAGCAGGTGCTAGCGAAGACATTAATTGGGGAGGTCACACTAAACAATTGTTACCTTAGTATATAGCAGCTGGGGTTTTTTTTCCATACAAATTTTCTGCTTGTATTCTAATAAATATATATGGTCATTATGCTATTGCTATAACAACAAATCAACTAATATTTGCATTTGAACTGAAAGCATAAATCTAGGCAATGTTTCAGAGCAAAACACAAAACTGAAAAATTTAATTCACTGACATACTTGACTTAAACCGCTAATTGTTCATTTAAAGCAATTTTAAATGCTTAGAAAACTAATAGTTCTCCACAAGAAATCTCCAGTTTTACTGTCTACAGCACATTTTCTCAGGGCTATGGGATGGTTCAGTGAAACTGAAAATATTTGCTGTCTACTAAATATTTAACTCCTTTATTGTATAAGAGAGCAAAACTGCACTGCAAACAATTACTTCCTGCTCTGCATTTAACAATACCGTGTATAACTTTAGCTTGGGGTCATACAAGAACTCATTCAAATATTTATATGAATTAAGTTTCAGAAAAAGAGAGCGGAAGAGTTTGCTGACACGTTCTCACGATTTCACACCCCACTGTTTTTGTGAGACTCTTGTGCTATTATTTCACACTTGACTGACGCTCAAGTTGACAAACTATCAGTGGTTTACAATGAAAATGACAAGCAGAAATTTACATGGAGTGCATGAGACGGAGCAAAAAGGTCAAAGCCATTACCAACCTTACAAATGCCGTTAATGCATATGTCATGGCTCTGACTGCCTTCATAGCACTGTGTTCCGTCTATGACAGTGTCCAGCATCCTCTCGGAAAAGTGCTCATTCACAGGTCTACAGTGCAGCTCACATGGATTAACTGGAATGACACAAATATATCCCTTTTAAGAAATTTTTATTTAAAGAGTGCTGCAACATAAAAAAACTTTGATAAAAAAGTTAATGGCAAATGTCAGCACATATAACGCACCTCTGTTATTTACATGTATCCATTTATAAAACTTTCCCTTGTATGGGATTGTGTTAAAGCGTCTGCACTGGATGTGTCTGAAGCTGGGCTGGTCCACGGGGCACGGGTCACGGTTACACGTTCGATATCTGCGGCGCTCTCCAAGACAGTATTTACCTCCATACTTGGGCCTGAAAAACAAATGCATGCAACACTTGTGGGTCCAAATATTTTATTTTGTGTTTTACTGAATAAAGAAAACCATAAGAGTTTGCATTGTTTTGCTAAACTTGCTAGGGGTTTCTGGATGGTTGCTACCCAGAGATCCCACCTCCTTACACCTTACACTCTTGGTGAAGTTCACCTTCAAATGATAGCAGAAAGCAATTTAGCATAAAGCTGAATACTTAGGGTGACGTTTATATAATTATTTATGCCAAAATGCATTTAATTAACCCAGATTATTGTTCATTGACTACTAGAAGCATGACATTAGTGGGTTTATTTACCCCCAGACACCAGGAATACGTTCAGTGTAGAGTGGTTCCCTCAGATCCAGCAATCTTTTTCAAGCAATAGTGAGAGTTTAATGAGTGTCTACTGCAGGCTGAGACAGAAGGTGTTGGGATCATGGCTGTTCTGTTTCAGAAGTCCTAATAAAAATTTGAAGACTTGCCATAATATGTAGAAACAGGCAACAAGGTAAACTAAGAGTACTTTAACAAGATGTAGAAATATGATTGAAAGTTTAGGTTTTAAATGACACACCAAACTTGCAGAATTTCTTCTTGACAGGTAAGATAAACTACAAGTGTTTTTCCCACAAATGCTAGCTTTTTAATATAAAGCCCCAGATACAATCGTAAGAATAAGATAAGAACATGATGTAGAGGTTTGCAAAGGCTGTTTGAAATATGCACATAAGCATGCTTTGTCTTCGAGTTATTTTTATTTTTTTTCCTAGAAAGGAGATATTTTCTATAAGTACACAGAGGGCGTAGTGGTAAATAGTAGCAGATCTTTTTCCCATATCCTTAAAAGTTCTTCTGAAATAGGATGCAGATGTTGCACATGCTTTTTATCAGTTACAGCATCCTAGAGATGCTTTCACAAGCAGGCCACAACCTGGTTCTTAAACCATTTCCATCTTTGAAAACTTGCTTGGGTTGCAAATCATTTGCCAGGATAGAGTCCAGTCCAAGCCAAATATAATGAAATGGTTATACTTCATAAACTCTGAACATTTGGACCAGAGACAGTGACTGTTTTATTGGTCTAGTGAGACTCTGACACCGTATGGGATCTGAATTTGTCACCATTCAACAATTAGTTGGAACCGCAGTGACCCAAGAATGCCATTGAAGATGACTGAAAACATAAAAGTAATTATAATTAAATGTATGAAACCCCAAACGCATTATGCAGATGTGGTGGTGAGAAATAAATGCAATCACTTCCTCATAGTCTTTTCCCTTACAATGTGTGGTTTAAAAAAGCTTTTCTCATGGTTAGAGGTTTTTCAGAGTAAAGCTGATGTAGCTCTAAGAATTACTTTTGCACTTGTTGGGTGAAAAACAGAAGAATTTCAAAAAAAGAGCTGCGTGACAATTAGTAAATGATCTAAGTAAATGATGGTAAAATTATTCATTCATTCATTTTCTTTCTTCTATGCAGTTTGTAGAGGTTTCTAAATGTTTGCTAGTCAAAAGAACAAAATGCCATGCATTAAGCATTGATGATTCTGACCGGACAGGGATCCCAAAATGATTTTTGTATTCTGACATGCTTGTGAGAATAAAATGCATCCATTTACTTATCAACAATAAACATGCAAGTCGTTTCCCATACGATCTATGATAAAAATAGATTTCTTGTGGTTTGTGGTTTATCCTAGTAAAGTAAGTGAGCATAAATTGTGTGTGTAGGTAACTTACACAGGGTTGATGCACTCTCTCTGTGCATCCTGAACGCCTACACCGCATGTCCTGGTGCACCTGGACCACTCGCTCCATGAGTCCCAGCCACCCTTCACGCTTTTAGGTTGGAAGCCCATCTCCACACACTCCCTGTCAATGCACCACTGACCAGAAAAAAAAAACTTTTCCGTTAGTCAGAAGAATTCAAAAGGAGAACTACATTTTGAACCTCATGTAGACAAATGAAAAGCCCACAGAAAGCCTGGCTTGCCTTGCCCTCACCACACTTTGTCCCATCCACAGCGCCATCCAGCCTCGAGTGGCAGGTTGAGCCCACTGTGCACCACAGGGTGCTACAGATATTCTGAAGGGAACAATCATTTAAGAATAATTCAGAATAATTCAATGCTACATAATATGCTATTTTAAGTGTTGTAGAAGTGTCTTTATTCCTTACAACTGAATGAAAAGATCATATATACATATACATATATATATACATATATATATATATATATTAGATTGGATTTTTAAATAGAAAAAAATATCCTATATAGAATCTCACAATTTTAGTACAAAATGAGAATTGCAAAATATACTCATGTGAGATGAGAATTCTTTCTTTCTTTTTGTAAGATATTGTAAGATATACACCCAGAATATGAAAAACAATCATTTTTTTTATCCCATGGCAGAAAAAAAAAAACTTTCATACCATTTTAACCAAGTTAACAAAGATATCATACTAAGCTGTGTTAAGTGTCAGATTAAATACATTAAATAACATGTTATTATAACATTACATTTTCAGAATTTTTTTTTGTCCTAAATAATTATGTCAATTTCATTTTACTATGTACCAAAAGATCATTATGTTTCCCTATATACATTCGGCAGTTTTTAAGCTGTTGATGTTAAACCTATTTGGCTTGCAGTCTGTAGTGAAGGGGCATGAGGAAGCAGCTGCAACTTGAGTTTTGATACCCCAAGGGACTACTACCGCTTGGAAGATAAGTTTGGAGGGATACTTAAATTATACTGGTTGAGTTGAGGAAGCCGGATGATGAAACAGCTGATGCTGGAGCAAGGTAAATTATAAATTGTATTTAGGAATTTCAAAATATAATAAATGACCAATTATTAAAATTAGAAAAACTTCACAATTTGACAAACAAAATTATAGAATGCAACCATATAGTAAGTATGTGTAAATATACATGTATTTCTATAAATATATATATATATAGATATAGATATATATAAAAATATATGAAACCACATGTGCTTAATTTGAGGCCCACTCTGGAATCCCGAAATTCCAGAGTTATGTACCATAAATTGTGTTCTTCTAAACTTTTGGGAAATGGCAAACCTTGTGAGTTGGGTACCAAACACAAACATTCACTGCATTTCTAAACCTCTTCAGTTTCCTATGGTGTCATTTTCTTGAACTGTAACAGCCCTGATAAGAAAACTGAAGTCTGACTTTATCTGTGTCCGAACGAGTGCCAACTCTTTTGCTGTGTCTGTGACATTTGGACAATAATTGAAAGATGCCCAGTATCTGCCAAAAGCTGCAGCAGAAAGCACAGAACACATCACTGATGAGATTTGACATCACGGAAAACAATTCTGAAATCTGATGCCCTTTTCCCTATTTTATTTCAGGATGCCAAATGTAAATGAGCTGTGTTTGCTTTCCCACTCATTGTTCAGATAGCTCGGGTGAAAAAAAATGGTAATTTCAAGGCAGAGAGTTCTTTATGTTGAACTGTTTACAAAGTAGTTCTTCTAGTTGCAACATAAGCCCTGCTCTACTAATGATCTGCTTTTTCCCACTAAAACAGCTGGGAATCAGATGATACTGATGTAAGTAGAAACTGACACTTCCTCTGCGATGGAAAAGTGTGTGTGTGTGTGTGTGGTCTATGCTTTACCAGACACTTGAACAAATAGAGGTTTTTGTTGAACTATTCACAATTTAATAGTGAGAAATTTAAAGCAGCCCATGGGCTTTGAAGTACACGTGTTGCTTAATTAAATAGTTTCCTAATGAGATCAAATTCAGAGCAGATCTCTTTGTTTAAAACACCAGCATGGTATGGCTATTGTGTTTTGGGGGCTGGTGCAATACTGGTACAATGGTTAAACTATGGTAAGTATAGCAAAACCATGGATAAATTCTGGTTACCATGGTTTAATAACCAGGTTTTATGCATATTAAAATGGTTCATTTTCATAAGGGTTGTGCTATTGCTCACTAATATAATGTTTTTGACTTTAATAAAAAGATATTTTTTAAAATCAACATTTAAGGTTTGCATCAAAATCTTTTTTTTTTTAACTGTTCCAAAGTATACTTTTTTTCTAGTGTACTTTCAGGATAAGTTGCCTCTGTGTTCTTTAAACTTCAAACGATCCAGTTCCCATTCTTTGTAACTGAACTATAAAAGTAACCATTTTTTTGTGTTACAAAAGAAAGTCATGCACAGAAATCACAATATTTGAACTTTGGCTTCACTGTCAGAAGCACATTGTTTTAGTGTACATCATAGCCTACAATTTATTTACAGTTCCTAGCAGATGTGTGGTTTAGAATGTCTTTCTCCAACTGCATTTCATAAACAGATAATGTAAGCCCTCTGTATGCACTTGTGTACACTTCTGACCTATTTTTCTTAACAGTTTGGCATCAGACAGCTGTCTGCAAGGGGAAACAGAGGTATTCGTGGGTATAAGGGAAAGTCTTACATCTACATCGTCACAGAGCCGTGAGCCGGATCCATACTGGAGCTTGCACTGATGAGCAGCGCTGTACAGGACACCAGGGGGAGCAGAGTGCATCTCCAGATCGTTTTTGACAGGAGGGTCATCCAGACACCAGCCCCAACCTCGACTGTAAGGAATATGACAAAAACAAATGTGGTGACATGCAGAAAATACTCAGGCAGAGGTTTCTGCTTTTGATGCAAATTGTTCTCAGATTAGTGCTTCTATTGATTGCAATATTACATTATCCTAACTGAACAGCCTGTTAGATCTTGTTATATTATAATATTCTTTAATACATCCAGGGCCAGATTTACTGCTTGCACCAGCACAATCCCTCTTTTTGGCATTTATAAAAATTAAATTCAGTATTTAGTCGAGACACATAATGAAAAATTAAGGATGAATGGGCATATTGCAAGGAGTTCCGCTTAGATGCAAAATTTAGGGGAGGAGTCAAGGTTTCACTGAGGTAAATAATGTACAAGCATTTGTGGCCAAAATGCATTTTGCACCTGATATGGTGATGATAAAGCTGCTAATTTTGCTGCTCTTGGTAGATTGTGTTGGTCATGAGCTGAAATGAGCTGCTTGTATCAGTGTTCTTTAATTTGGTTTATTGTCACTATATCATCTGCAGAACTCTGTAAATCTGGCCCAAAAACAGTAATCTGGATTCTAATTCAACGGCAGATCACTTGTTCAAGCATACTTAAAAAATAATTAAGTGCGTAGCTTTTTATTTTTTTAAACAAAATTGTCGAAAGACATACTAATGTCCATATTCTAAAATGACTAGAATGTTCCAAGTTTTATCAGGCTTGGACTGTGAAACAGAGTGCTGAACTATACCCCATTGAAAGTTTTGAGCTGTACTGGAATCAATTTTACATTGCCGGTCCAAAAACAAGTCACAAACTCTGATATTTAGTTGGACTGCCTTCAGCTTTGATAACATTACTTTTGTTGCAGCATTACATCTTTATTTCCATCAAGAGTTGTGTTCATTTTTGGCAGAGATCTTGTATTTACAGTCATTGACCCACTCTGTAAAGTCGAATCCAACACATCATTTCAATAGCGTTAAGGTCAGGACTCTGAGGTGGCCAGTTCATGCATGAAAATGATTCTTCATGCTCACTGAACTACTACTTTGCAAATTGATCCTGGTGAGTCATCTTGGAATATGTTACATGGGCATATTTTCTGACATGCTTAAGAAATAAAAAGCTCTGAACTGCAACAGTTAAAAGAACGGTCGCAAAACATAAAACGTGATAGAATGAATCACTGTGACAATGATATAGGCAGGGTACATAATATGTATGTTAAAGACAAATTTTGTGCGACCTCAAAAACACACTATTGTTAGGACTTCCCCAATAATAAAAGAGCCTGCATTATAAAAGAGATACCCTACAGGAACTTCCTGAAGAGCACTCAGCAAACAGTTTTCCTTTGATGACACTGTTTCTTTGTTGTTCTGATTTCATGGTGCCTCTGGTCCACACTTTTATAAAATAGTGCAGAAATAAATGTGGGTGGAAACACTGGGTTTTAACATGCCGTTTTAAATTCTTCTTTGTATAAAATTAGTTTGGTACACACAACCAAAGTTTTCCAATGAGTTTTTTCAATAACATTTTCAGGTTTAAAGGGGTCATACAGTGGTACATGCACTTTTTTAAGCTGTTTGGACTGAAATGTGTGTTGAGAGTGTGTGTACACAACCATCCTACAATCCACAAGATCCACACGTATTTTTATTATATTAAAAGAGGCCACTCCCACAATAGTTGATTGACAGCAGCATGTCACACAGACTGAACTGGTGTCTTACCTCAGACCCTCCATCAGTGCGAGATGCAGAGACAAGCAAGACTCCTAAGAGATTGAGGTGTTTTGTTGTTGAATGTATTAATGAACATAGCAGTAGTCATTTACTCCCGACATCTGAGAGACTGAAGAGGCAGAGGTTGATCAAGGGAAACCGAAAGAAATGCGTTTATGTTCGCGCGAATCATTGATGATCCAGCCTCACCTACAGAAGCAGTGAGTATAATGTATTTTAATGAATCTTTGCAAATGGCCTTTCCTAATAATGAGCTAATTAGCAAGTTTCACTATGAATGCGGCTATAAAAAGATCCTCCGAGAGCGCCTCGGAAAAGAGGTGCGGGGTCAGCGGAGCAATTGAAGATTTAAAAGGAAGTACACAGAACAGAGTGATTTCAAAAGAGCTGTTTATGACAGGGGGAAATGAGCGTTTTTTTTTACACTATCTTTGAGAAATTTTAAAGCAATCTATATTACAAACTTTCCATTAAGATCGAAATCTAAGTAGGCCAGAGAGTGATATTTTGATATTGCTTAATTTTATTTCAGGCCTTGTTCAGCAGCTGGCACTCCTGAAAAAGTAAAACACTTGCATATTTATATGTATAGGCTGCAAATTTAAGAGAGAAAAAACACAGACACAAAGTGCCGTCTGACCAAACTAAAAATATTACTCGAGCCCTCAAATCCTGTAGTGCAGATTGCTGAAAATGCTGACAAAAATCTTGCCATCTATGGAAGGTTAGCAATGCTAAATATGATTTTAGTTTTATTTTTGCCAGGGGCCATTCTATGAAGTAAAAAAAAAACAAAAAAAAAACAAATCAACTATACAGGAAATGTTTAAGCCAAAATATAACCATGCAATTGAGGTGCAATATGGACTCCAAGTCAAAGCAGACAGCATGTCAGCCTTTCATTCAGTTTTTGCAATGTAGCTTAAATAATCCAACTGAAAAACACTCAGCAGCTATAACTGACACTGAGGGAAATTGGAAACATGCGGCTGCAAATATCTCTTTAAATGCCCACAATTGTTTTGGTCTGCTGTGTAAGACTAAACTGTTCAGACAACAAGGAGAGGTCCTTTCTGGACAGATGCCATCTCTCTTTAAGCCTCCCAAACCTCATGGTCCTTCCCCCAAATTCTCTGTAACACAGTCCATATAAAAAAAAACAACCAGGCTGAGTAGCTGTGTCTTTTGTGTGTTTTACACCTAAAAGTAGTATCAACTTCCAAAATTCTAAACACATTACTGAATTTAAGAAAGCTAATGTTAATTTATAAGTGAATGCAATGTATTTATATATATAAAATGTAGGCCTATGAAAATTAAATAAATAAATAATTATAATACTTTTTCATTCTAATTAAATTAGTTCTTATTTTAATTTATTTACCAAATATGTATTTTTCTTGTTAAAATTAGTTATATTCAAAACTGCATATTATACTTTCTATGTTGTACTTCATTCAATTTTAACCAGTTTCAGCATGCATTTTTTAACAGAAGACCTAACATAAAGGTAAAGATATATGCAAAACATCTGGATATTCAACCCAACCTCACAGTAATTCACACATATTTTACGAGGTAGCTAATTTGTATTAATTCACTTGACTTCACTCAAACAAATTCATATGATTTCTGCTAAATTCACATGAATTTGTACAAATTACCTATACCTAACCCCGCCCCTAAACCTTCCTGTCATTGAGGTTTAGATAAATCGTATGAGTGAGATCGTACAAATCCATACATATCGTACAATATATACAAATTGGTTGTGTTGGGATATTTTAATACATTAAAGATTAAAATTGATATTACTGCATCTGCAAACTGTCTTATACAAATCCTATTATTGATTTGTTTTCTTTAGGGTATTGCAACTGTCAAAATGAAATAAACTGGTGTATTTAGCTGGTAACATTTAAATCTTGTTGCCACTCCAGGTATTTAAACAGTTAAATCAGACCTACACAAAGAAATGGCTCTCGTCTGCCCAAAAGTTTAAAACACAGATAAAATAATGGTGTAAGGACAGGCCTAAACAATCGAAACCTCAAAGGGATTAAGATAAACTAATTACTGGATCCGCTTGGCCTAGATATCGTAATACAGCCCCATCCTGTGTCTGGGCACTGCCAGTTGTGTTAAACATTTCCCCCCCATTTCAGGCCAAGCTGCAGCAGGCAAGCCTTGTCTAATGTGCTCCATATGGCAGGCAGCAAAACTAGTGTAACTATGACAGAAGAATCAACACAGCCTTGTTCCTTCTTGGGAAATCTCAGCTATTCACATTGCCTTTGCCAACACACACATGCAAAGGTCAAGAAGGACAGAGCCAGCTTGTTGAAAGGGTAAAATACTGATTAAGGTACCCATTGGCAGCTGCTGCCAAGAAGCTTTTCAGTGAACTCCATTAACTTCTCTTAAGCGTAAAAATCACAGAGTACAAAGATTACACCAATTTCTGCCATTAGAGAAAATACGCCATCTGTCCATTTTATGCAAAAGTTATTCACGCTACAATTTAGCAAAAATAAAATAGCAGAGAGGCTTTCATAATAACAAAATTGTTATAAAAAACAAACAAAAAAACAAAGCTGATGAATGAGAGTTGTGGCCTAGCAGTGCTGAGCCATGTTGTTCATTCAGTCAACTCAAGTTTAAAGCAGCATTTTGTAGTTACTAGGGCTGTATTTGAGTCCAGTCTTGGACATTTTTCGATCATCTCGGACTTCTCTCGGACTCGTTGGTGTTTGCACTCGGACATGTCTCGGACTTGGTCATTGGACACATGCTCATTGATCATTACAAATAATAATGCAAAATAATTTTCTTAGAACTGGAGATATGCTGTCTCTCGAATCACATACATCATCAATAGTTAAGTATTTGGTCTTGAAGAGGATCCTTTTTTTTCTCTTATTTGGACTCGGTCTCAACTTGGACTCAAACCTTTTTTGACTATGTCTTGACTCAGACTAGTCCTGATCTTGGACTCGAAAAAAGCTGGACTTGACTACAGCTCTGACACTTACATCAAAAGCAAATATCGCTTGAGTGAAAAATGCACAAACTTGGGAGCACAAGTTATAAAAGTGTGAAAACCCTTGGTTTGGCTGCAGGACATTGGCTCTAGAGGAGCAGGACTGGACACCATTTTTCTACACCATTTCCTGTCATCTCTGTGCTTTGGTTGAAAAGAAAAACAATAGTGAAAAGAGCATTGTTTTTTACTCACTCGAGGAAGCGGGTGATGTATTCACGGCTGCAGCGAGACCAGTTGGGTGGGGAGGTTCCATACAGGAGCTGTGGAGACATGACGAAAGGTCTTTTCCCAATGGGTTCACAGTCATTGCCGTTCCCATCATGCTGGATCCCAAAGCTGTGGCATAAAAACAAATTTTTACAGAGAGAGAGGGTAAGAAACGCTGCTGTTCGCAATTCAATCTGTGGCTGAGTAGTGGTTCAGCAAAAGAGTGAAATTATTTATGTTAATCTTAATATCTTATATAATATCTTAATATCACATTTTCATCACTGTGTGCTGGTCTCTGTGTGTCCTTGTAAGTCTCCAGTGTTGTTAGAGAAGTTTAAATGTATTTATTGTTGTATCTATATAGAAACTATACTGACACAGTAGAATCATGCCTGCATACCAGGAAGTGGCAGAAAGTTTGTATGCAATGAAGAATAGGTTTGTTATTTATTCATTTGTGATGGACATGGTTGCTTGGATAATAAAGTAAAAGCTAAATGCTATCAAAAAAAAACCCAAAAAAACCCTTGTATGGGTAAAAACAAGAAAATCCTTATGTAAAGTGTGTATTAGATGTATAGTATGCACTTTATAATATCCATATATTGTTGTTTATTATTATATACTCTAATGCTGAAATTACTAATATATTAGCATTTGTAATAATAGGTGGCAAGACACTGAACCATGGTAAATGCATTTACTATTCTTTCTGCAAAGCTTGTCTTTCATCTGTTACAACGAAGCCATTTAACACCAGCTTTGTCACAAAAAAATGTTTACACTTTATTTTAAAGGGTTGTTATCACAGTGTTACTACACAAATAAACATTGAGCGATATTAGTTGCCAACTTGATATAGGGTTAGGGTTTGGTTTATGGGTTAGTTGCCTCATAATAAGGCTTGATTTACAGTTATTACTATATGTAATGTGTAGCAAGGACACTCTAAATATAGTTTACTGTTAACTTTACACTAAGCAAATTCACACACTGCTCCATAGACATGCTTATAAGCAACACTAGACACTTGGCTGGGCAAGTCAAACTATTTTTCTGCTTAGACAGTCAGATGTTGTTGATAGAGCTTGTTTTAAATATTTCTCAAAATGTACATTCAGATTTTCTAATGTATTGCAAAGAATGCTGTCTCAGCACTCTAGAGACTAGGGTCACTAGAGACCCTTGCTGAGCTGTGAAGCTGCATTTTCTGGGCCCTGCTGTGCTAGACTGTTTATCATGATATCACTGTTTATATTTCTATGTGGTGTGACCACAAACATTTATAAAAGGCATGGTGCGGCAGACCAAATGGCACAAGATCAAACAAACGCTAAGTCTAAGAGTCCTGTGATGCTCCTGTGAAGAAAAGAAATCCCCATTTCTGCACCACTAGGCATCCATTAGGCTTCACAAGGCACAATTCAAACCACCTTCATTTACATTAAGTCTGGAACAAACAGGGGCTTCTTAACTATTTCTTATTATCTTGAAAGGAACTATACTCAATGAATCACACAGATCCGAATGAAATATAGCTGAAGAGATGCTGGAAAAAAACTTTCTAGTGATAATTGGTACCAGAAAGAGTCCCCTTCTCCACAACTCTTGTCTCAAAAAAGCAGCTTTCTACTGAAGAATAATGAGAGAGAATATTCAGTGTGTGGTGGCCTTATACTGCCTGCAGTAAAGAGGGTGTTACTGGACTCTTAACTCCACAGAACTAATGCATGTTTCATCAAAAACACCTTGGCTTTGAGAGCAACATAAAATGAGCAATTTGCATATGCAACACTGTCTAGTTTTCGCTGAGGAAGGAATCTGTATTTCTTTCTGAATTTGATCAAAGAAAAAACACAGAGGTTAGCCAATCATCCAATCAATCACTTTTATTCATATAGCGCTTTTAACAATACAGATTCTAGCAAAGCACTGAACAATATCAAATAGGAGAACAGAGTGATGGTAATGTATAATCACTAGATTAAACTATTTATTTATCAAATGAAGAGACGGTCTCTGTAATTAAAAACGACGATAATCACTAGAAATTAGATGCCCCTAACTAAAACTAAAACCCAAAAAACAATCGGGAATCAAAACCCAATCTGTGAAGATGTCAATTTTGTTGTGCATTATTTCTTAACCAGTAATTAATATGCGCACAATGCTTTTTAAGCACAATTCAAAAGTATTTTTATAAATATATTAATATATTTGTTCAGAAAGATTCATTCATTGATCAATTTGTGTCCTCATAAACCACATAAACCCATACACACACGTGTGTGTATGGGTTTATGTGGTTTATGAGGACACAAATTGATCAATGAATGAATCTTTCTGAACAAATATATTAATATATTTATAAAAATACTTTTGAATTGTGCTTAAAAAGCATTGTGCGCATATTAATTACTGGTTAAGAAATAATGCACAACAAAATTGACATCTTCACAGATTGGGTTTTGATTCCCGATTGTTTTTTGGGTTTTAGTTTTAGTTAGGGGCATCTAATTTCTAGTGATTATCGTCGTTTTTAATTACAGAGACCGTCTCTTCATTTGATAAATAAATAGTTTAATCTAGTGATTATACATTACCATCACTCTGTTCTCCTATTTGATATTGTTCAGTGCTTTGCTAGAATCTGTATTGTTAAAAGCGCTATATGAATAAAAGTGATTGATTGGATGATTGGCTAACCTCTGTGTTTTTTCTTTGATCAAATTCAGAAAGAAATACAGATTCCTTCCTCAGCGAAAACTAGACAGTGTTGCATATGCAAATTGCTCATTTTATGTTGCTCTCAAAGCCAAGGTGTTTTTGATGAAACATGCATTAGTTCTGTGGAGTTAAGAGTCCAGTAACACCCTCTTTACTGCAGGCAGTATAAGGCCACCACACACTGAATATTCTCTCTCATTATTCTTCAGTAGAAAGCTGCTTTTTTGAGACAAGAGTTGTGGAGAAGGGGACTCTTTCTGGTACCAATTATCACTAGAAAGTTTTTTTCCAGCATCTCTTCAGCTATATTTCATTCGGATCTGTGTGATTCATTGAGTATAGTTCCTTTCAAGATAATAAGAAATAGTTAAGAAGCCCCTGTTTGTTCCAGACTTAATGTAAATGAAGGTGGTTTGAATTGTGCCTTGTGAAGCCTAATGGATGCCTAGTGGTGCAGAAATGGGGATTTCTTTTCTTCACAGGAGCATCACAGGACTCTTAGACTTAGCGTTTGTTTGATCTTGTGCCATTTGGTCTGCCGCACCATGCCTTTTATAAATGTTTGTGGTCACACCACATAGAAATATAAACAGTGATATCATGATAAACAGTCTAGCACAGCAGGGCCCAGAAAATGCAGCTTCACAGCTCAGCAAGGGTCTCTAGTGACCCTAGTCTCTAGAGTGCTGAGACAGCATTCTTTGCAATACATTAGAAAATCTGAATGTACATTTTGAGAAATATTTAAAACAAGCTCTATCAACAACATCTGACTGTCTAAGCAGAAAAATAGTTTGACTTGCCCAGCCAAGTGTCTAGTGTTGCTTATAAGCATGTCTATGGAGCAGTGTGTGAATTTGCTTAGTGTAAAGTTAACAGTAAACTATATTTAGAGTGTCCTTGCTACACATTACATATAGTAATAACTGTAAATCAAGCCTTATTATGAGGCAACTAACCCATAAACCAAACCCTAACCCTATATCAAGTTGGCAACTAATATCGCTCAATGTTTATTTGTGTAGTAACACTGTGATAACAACCCTTTAAAATAAAGTGTAAACATTTTTTTGTGACAAAGCTGGTGTTAAATGGCTTCGTTGTAACAGATGAAAGACAAGCTTTGCAGAAAGAATAGTAAATGCATTTACCATGGTTCAGTGTCTTGCCACCTATTATTACAAATGCTAATATATTAGTAATTTCAGCATTAGAGTATATAATAATAAACAACAATATATGGATATTATAAAGTGCATACTATACATCTAATACACACTTTACATAAGGATTTTCTTGTTTTTACCCATACAAGGGTTTTTTTGGGTTTTTTTTTGATAGCATTTAGCTTTTACTTTATTATCCAAGCAACCATGTCCATCACAAATGAATAAATAACAAACCTATTCTTCATTGCATACAAACTTTCTGCCACTTCCTGGTATGCAGGCATGATTCTACTGTGTCAGTATAGTTTCTATATAGATACAACAATAAATACATTTAAACTTCTCTAACAACACTGGAGACTTACAAGGACACACAGAGACCAGCACACAGTGATGAAAATGTGATATTAAGATATTATATAAGATATTAAGATTAACATAAATAATTTCACTCTTTTGCTGAACCACTACTCAGCCACAGATTGAATTGCGAACAGCAGCGTTTCTTACCCTCTCTCTCTGTAAAAATTTGTTTTTATGCCACAGCTTTGGGATCCAGCATGATGGGAACGGCAATGACTGTGAACCCATTGGGAAAAGACCTTTCGTCATGTCTCCACAGCTCCTGTATGGAACCTCCCCACCCAACTGGTCTCGCTGCAGCCGTGAATACATCACCCGCTTCCTCGAGTGAGTAAAAAACAATGCTCTTTTCACTATTGTTTTTCTTTTCAACCAAAGCACAGAGATGACAGGAAATGGTGTAGAAAAATGGTGTCCAGTCCTGCTCCTCTAGAGCCAATGTCCTGCAGCCAAACCAAGGGTTTTCACACTTTTATAACTTGTGCTCCCAAGTTTGTGCATTTTTCACTCAAGCGATATTTGCTTTTGATGTAAGTGTCAGAGCTGTAGTCAAGTCCAGCTTTTTTCGAGTCCAAGATCAGGACTAGTCTGAGTCAAGACATAGTCAAAAAAGGTTTGAGTCCAAGTTGAGACCGAGTCCAAATAAGAGAAAAAAAAGGATCCTCTTCAAGACCAAATACTTAACTATTGATGATGTATGTGATTCGAGAGACAGCATATCTCCAGTTCTAAGAAAATTATTTTGCATTATTATTTGTAATGATCAATGAGCATGTGTCCAATGACCAAGTCCGAGACATGTCCGAGTGCAAACACCAACGAGTCCGAGAGAAGTCCGAGATGATCGAAAAATGTCCAAGACTGGACTCAAATACAGCCCTAGTAACTACAAAATGCTGCTTTAAACTTGAGTTGACTGAATGAACAACATGGCTCAGCACTGCTAGGCCACAACTCTCATTCATCAGCTTTGTTTTTTTGTTTGTTTTTTATAACAATTTTGTTATTATGAAAGCCTCTCTGCTATTTTATTTTTGCTAAATTGTAGCGTGAATAACTTTTGCATAAAATGGACAGATGGCGTATTTTCTCTAATGGCAGAAATTGGTGTAATCTTTGTACTCTGTGATTTTTACGCTTAAGAGAAGTTAATGGAGTTCACTGAAAAGCTTCTTGGCAGCAGCTGCCAATGGGTACCTTAATCAGTATTTTACCCTTTCAACAAGCTGGCTCTGTCCTTCTTGACCTTTGCATGTGTGTGTTGGCAAAGGCAATGTGAATAGCTGAGATTTCCCAAGAAGGAACAAGGCTGTGTTGATTCTTCTGTCATAGTTACACTAGTTTTGCTGCCTGCCATATGGAGCACATTAGACAAGGCTTGCCTGCTGCAGCTTGGCCTGAAATGGGGGGGAAATGTTTAACACAACTGGCAGTGCCCAGACACAGGATGGGGCTGTATTACGATATCTAGGCCAAGCGGATCCAGTAATTAGTTTATCTTAATCCCTTTGAGGTTTCGATTGTTTAGGCCTGTCCTTACACCATTATTTTATCTGTGTTTTAAACTTTTGGGCAGACGAGAGCCATTTCTTTGTGTAGGTCTGATTTAACTGTTTAAATACCTGGAGTGGCAACAAGATTTAAATGTTACCAGCTAAATACACCAGTTTATTTCATTTTGACAGTTGCAATACCCTAAAGAAAACAAATCAATAATAGGATTTGTATAAGACAGTTTGCAGATGCAGTAATATCAATTTTAATCTTTAATGTATTAAAATATCCCAACACAACCAATTTGTATATATTGTACGATATGTATGGATTTGTACGATCTCACTCATACGATTTATCTAAACCTCAATGACAGGAAGGTTTAGGGGCGGGGTTAGGTATAGGTAATTTGTACAAATTCATGTGAATTTAGCAGAAATCATATGAATTTGTTTGAGTGAAGTCAAGTGAATTAATACAAATTAGCTACCTCGTAAAATATGTGTGAATTACTGTGAGGTTGGGTTGAATATCCAGATGTTTTGCATATATCTTTACCTTTATGTTAGGTCTTCTGTTAAAAAATGCATGCTGAAACTGGTTAAAATTGAATGAAGTACAACATAGAAAGTATAATATGCAGTTTTGAATATAACTAATTTTAACAAGAAAAATACATATTTGGTAAATAAATTAAAATAAGAACTAATTTAATTAGAATGAAAAAGTATTATAATTATTTATTTATTTAATTTTCATAGGCCTACATTTTATATATATAAATACATTGCATTCACTTATAAATTAACATTAGCTTTCTTAAATTCAGTAATGTGTTTAGAATTTTGGAAGTTGATACTACTTTTAGGTGTAAAACACACAAAAGACACAGCTACTCAGCCTGGTTGTTTTTTTTTATATGGACTGTGTTACAGAGAATTTGGGGGAAGGACCATGAGGTTTGGGAGGCTTAAAGAGAGATGGCATCTGTCCAGAAAGGACCTCTCCTTGTTGTCTGAACAGTTTAGTCTTACACAGCAGACCAAAACAATTGTGGGCATTTAAAGAGATATTTGCAGCCGCATGTTTCCAATTTCCCTCAGTGTCAGTTATAGCTGCTGAGTGTTTTTCAGTTGGATTATTTAAGCTACATTGCAAAAACTGAATGAAAGGCTGACATGCTGTCTGCTTTGACTTGGAGTCCATATTGCACCTCAATTGCATGGTTATATTTTGGCTTAAACATTTCCTGTATAGTTGATTTGTTTTTTTTTTGTTTTTTTTTTACTTCATAGAATGGCCCCTGGCAAAAATAAAACTAAAATCATATTTAGCATTGCTAACCTTCCATAGATGGCAAGATTTTTGTCAGCATTTTCAGCAATCTGCACTACAGGATTTGAGGGCTCGAGTAATATTTTTAGTTTGGTCAGACGGCACTTTGTGTCTGTGTTTTTTCTCTCTTAAATTTGCAGCCTATACATATAAATATGCAAGTGTTTTACTTTTTCAGGAGTGCCAGCTGCTGAACAAGGCCTGAAATAAAATTAAGCAATATCAAAATATCACTCTCTGGCCTACTTAGATTTCGATCTTAATGGAAAGTTTGTAATATAGATTGCTTTAAAATTTCTCAAAGATAGTGTAAAAAAAAACGCTCATTTCCCCCTGTCATAAACAGCTCTTTTGAAATCACTCTGTTCTGTGTACTTCCTTTTAAATCTTCAATTGCTCCGCTGACCCCGCACCTCTTTTCCGAGGCGCTCTCGGAGGATCTTTTTATAGCCGCATTCATAGTGAAACTTGCTAATTAGCTCATTATTAGGAAAGGCCATTTGCAAAGATTCATTAAAATACATTATACTCACTGCTTCTGTAGGTGAGGCTGGATCATCAATGATTCGCGCGAACATAAACGCATTTCTTTCGGTTTCCCTTGATCAACCTCTGCCTCTTCAGTCTCTCAGATGTCGGGAGTAAATGACTACTGCTATGTTCATTAATACATTCAACAACAAAACACCTCAATCTCTTAGGAGTCTTGCTTGTCTCTGCATCTCGCACTGATGGAGGGTCTGAGGTAAGACACCAGTTCAGTCTGTGTGACATGCTGCTGTCAATCAACTATTGTGGGAGTGGCCTCTTTTAATATAATAAAAATACGTGTGGATCTTGTGGATTGTAGGATGGTTGTGTACACACACTCTCAACACACATTTCAGTCCAAACAGCTTAAAAAAGTGCATGTACCACTGTATGACCCCTTTAAACCTGAAAATGTTATTGAAAAAACTCATTGGAAAACTTTGGTTGTGTGTACCAAACTAATTTTATACAAAGAAGAATTTAAAACGGCATGTTAAAACCCAGTGTTTCCACCCACATTTATTTCTGCACTATTTTATAAAAGTGTGGACCAGAGGCACCATGAAATCAGAACAACAAAGAAACAGTGTCATCAAAGGAAAACTGTTTGCTGAGTGCTCTTCAGGAAGTTCCTGTAGGGTATCTCTTTTATAATGCAGGCTCTTTTATTATTGGGGAAGTCCTAACAATAGTGTGTTTTTGAGGTCGCACAAAATTTGTCTTTAACATACATATTATGTACCCTGCCTATATCATTGTCACAGTGATTCATTCTATCACGTTTTATGTTTTGCGACCGTTCTTTTAACTGTTGCAGTTCAGAGCTTTTTATTTCTTAAGCATGTCAGAAAATATGCCCATGTAACATATTCCAAGATGACTCACCAGGATCAATTTGCAAAGTAGTAGTTCAGTGAGCATGAAGAATCATTTTCATGCATGAACTGGCCACCTCAGAGTCCTGACCTTAACGCTATTGAAATGATGTGTTGGATTCGACTTTACAGAGTGGGTCAATGACTGTAAATACAAGATCTCTGCCAAAAATGAACACAACTCTTGATGGAAATAAAGATGTAATGCTGCAACAAAAGTAATGTTATCAAAGCTGAAGGCAGTCCAACTAAATATCAGAGTTTGTGACTTGTTTTTGGACCGGCAATGTAAAATTGATTCCAGTACAGCTCAAAACTTTCAATGGGGTATAGTTCAGCACTCTGTTTCACAGTCCAAGCCTGATAAAACTTGGAACATTCTAGTCATTTTAGAATATGGACATTAGTATGTCTTTCGACAATTTTGTTTAAAAAAATAAAAAGCTACGCACTTAATTATTTTTTAAGTATGCTTGAACAAGTGATCTGCCGTTGAATTAGAATCCAGATTACTGTTTTTGGGCCAGATTTACAGAGTTCTGCAGATGATATAGTGACAATAAACCAAATTAAAGAACACTGATACAAGCAGCTCATTTCAGCTCATGACCAACACAATCTACCAAGAGCAGCAAAATTAGCAGCTTTATCATCACCATATCAGGTGCAAAATGCATTTTGGCCACAAATGCTTGTACATTATTTACCTCAGTGAAACCTTGACTCCTCCCCTAAATTTTGCATCTAAGCGGAACTCCTTGCAATATGCCCATTCATCCTTAATTTTTCATTATGTGTCTCGACTAAATACTGAATTTAATTTTTATAAATGCCAAAAAGAGGGATTGTGCTGGTGCAAGCAGTAAATCTGGCCCTGGATGTATTAAAGAATATTATAATATAACAAGATCTAACAGGCTGTTCAGTTAGGATAATGTAATATTGCAATCAATAGAAGCACTAATCTGAGAACAATTTGCATCAAAAGCAGAAACCTCTGCCTGAGTATTTTCTGCATGTCACCACATTTGTTTTTGTCATATTCCTTACAGTCGAGGTTGGGGCTGGTGTCTGGATGACCCTCCTGTCAAAAACGATCTGGAGATGCACTCTGCTCCCCCTGGTGTCCTGTACAGCGCTGCTCATCAGTGCAAGCTCCAGTATGGATCCGGCTCACGGCTCTGTGACGATGTAGATGTAAGACTTTCCCTTATACCCACGAATACCTCTGTTTCCCCTTGCAGACAGCTGTCTGATGCCAAACTGTTAAGAAAAATAGGTCAGAAGTGTACACAAGTGCATACAGAGGGCTTACATTATCTGTTTATGAAATGCAGTTGGAGAAAGACATTCTAAACCACACATCTGCTAGGAACTGTAAATAAATTGTAGGCTATGATGTACACTAAAACAATGTGCTTCTGACAGTGAAGCCAAAGTTCAAATATTGTGATTTCTGTGCATGACTTTCTTTTGTAACACAAAAAAATGGTTACTTTTATAGTTCAGTTACAAAGAATGGGAACTGGATCGTTTGAAGTTTAAAGAACACAGAGGCAACTTATCCTGAAAGTACACTAGAAAAAAAGTATACTTTGGAACAGTTAAAAAAAAAAAGATTTTGATGCAAACCTTAAATGTTGATTTTAAAAAATATCTTTTTATTAAAGTCAAAAACATTATATTAGTGAGCAATAGCACAACCCTTATGAAAATGAACCATTTTAATATGCATAAAACCTGGTTATTAAACCATGGTAACCAGAATTTATCCATGGTTTTGCTATACTTACCATAGTTTAACCATTGTACCAGTATTGCACCAGCCCCCAAAACACAATAGCCATACCATGCTGGTGTTTTAAACAAAGAGATCTGCTCTGAATTTGATCTCATTAGGAAACTATTTAATTAAGCAACACGTGTACTTCAAAGCCCATGGGCTGCTTTAAATTTCTCACTATTAAATTGTGAATAGTTCAACAAAAACCTCTATTTGTTCAAGTGTCTGGTAAAGCATAGACCACACACACACACACACACTTTTCCATCGCAGAGGAAGTGTCAGTTTCTACTTACATCAGTATCATCTGATTCCCAGCTGTTTTAGTGGGAAAAAGCAGATCATTAGTAGAGCAGGGCTTATGTTGCAACTAGAAGAACTACTTTGTAAACAGTTCAACATAAAGAACTCTCTGCCTTGAAATTACCATTTTTTTTCACCCGAGCTATCTGAACAATGAGTGGGAAAGCAAACACAGCTCATTTACATTTGGCATCCTGAAATAAAATAGGGAAAAGGGCATCAGATTTCAGAATTGTTTTCCGTGATGTCAAATCTCATCAGTGATGTGTTCTGTGCTTTCTGCTGCAGCTTTTGGCAGATACTGGGCATCTTTCAATTATTGTCCAAATGTCACAGACACAGCAAAAGAGTTGGCACTCGTTCGGACACAGATAAAGTCAGACTTCAGTTTTCTTATCAGGGCTGTTACAGTTCAAGAAAATGACACCATAGGAAACTGAAGAGGTTTAGAAATGCAGTGAATGTTTGTGTTTGGTACCCAACTCACAAGGTTTGCCATTTCCCAAAAGTTTAGAAGAACACAATTTATGGTACATAACTCTGGAATTTCGGGATTCCAGAGTGGGCCTCAAATTAAGCACATGTGGTTTCATATATTTTTATATATATCTATATCTATATATATATATATTTATAGAAATACATGTATATTTACACATACTTACTATATGGTTGCATTCTATAATTTTGTTTGTCAAATTGTGAAGTTTTTCTAATTTTAATAATTGGTCATTTATTATATTTTGAAATTCCTAAATACAATTTATAATTTACCTTGCTCCAGCATCAGCTGTTTCATCATCCGGCTTCCTCAACTCAACCAGTATAATTTAAGTATCCCTCCAAACTTATCTTCCAAGCGGTAGTAGTCCCTTGGGGTATCAAAACTCAAGTTGCAGCTGCTTCCTCATGCCCCTTCACTACAGACTGCAAGCCAAATAGGTTTAACATCAACAGCTTAAAAACTGCCGAATGTATATAGGGAAACATAATGATCTTTTGGTACATAGTAAAATGAAATTGACATAATTATTTAGGACAAAAAAAAATTCTGAAAATGTAATGTTATAATAACATGTTATTTAATGTATTTAATCTGACACTTAACACAGCTTAGTATGATATCTTTGTTAACTTGGTTAAAATGGTATGAAAGTTTTTTTTTTTCTGCCATGGGATAAAAAAAATGATTGTTTTTCATATTCTGGGTGTATATCTTACAATATCTTACAAAAAGAAAGAAAGAATTCTCATCTCACATGAGTATATTTTGCAATTCTCATTTTGTACTAAAATTGTGAGATTCTATATAGGATATTTTTTTCTATTTAAAAATCCAATCTAATATATATATATATATATGTATATATATATGTATATGTATATATGATCTTTTCATTCAGTTGTAAGGAATAAAGACACTTCTACAACACTTAAAATAGCATATTATGTAGCATTGAATTATTCTGAATTATTCTTAAATGATTGTTCCCTTCAGAATATCTGTAGCACCCTGTGGTGCACAGTGGGCTCAACCTGCCACTCGAGGCTGGATGGCGCTGTGGATGGGACAAAGTGTGGTGAGGGCAAGGCAAGCCAGGCTTTCTGTGGGCTTTTCATTTGTCTACATGAGGTTCAAAATGTAGTTCTCCTTTTGAATTCTTCTGACTAACGGAAAAGTTTTTTTTTTCTGGTCAGTGGTGCATTGACAGGGAGTGTGTGGAGATGGGCTTCCAACCTAAAAGCGTGAAGGGTGGCTGGGACTCATGGAGCGAGTGGTCCAGGTGCACCAGGACATGCGGTGTAGGCGTTCAGGATGCACAGAGAGAGTGCATCAACCCTGTGTAAGTTACCTACACACACAATTTATGCTCACTTACTTTACTAGGATAAACCACAAACCACAAGAAATCTATTTTTATCATAGATCGTATGGGAAACGACTTGCATGTTTATTGTTGATAAGTAAATGGATGCATTTTATTCTCACAAGCATGTCAGAATACAAAAATCATTTTGGGATCCCTGTCCGGTCAGAATCATCAATGCTTAATGCATGGCATTTTGTTCTTTTGACTAGCAAACATTTAGAAACCTCTACAAACTGCATAGAAGAAAGAAAATGAATGAATGAATAATTTTACCATCATTTACTTAGATCATTTACTAATTGTCACGCAGCTCTTTTTTTGAAATTCTTCTGTTTTTCACCCAACAAGTGCAAAAGTAATTCTTAGAGCTACATCAGCTTTACTCTGAAAAACCTCTAACCATGAGAAAAGCTTTTTTAAACCACACATTGTAAGGGAAAAGACTATGAGGAAGTGATTGCATTTATTTCTCACCACCACATCTGCATAATGCGTTTGGGGTTTCATACATTTAATTATAATTACTTTTATGTTTTCAGTCATCTTCAATGGCATTCTTGGGTCACTGCGGTTCCAACTAATTGTTGAATGGTGACAAATTCAGATCCCATACGGTGTCAGAGTCTCACTAGACCAATAAAACAGTCACTGTCTCTGGTCCAAATGTTCAGAGTTTATGAAGTATAACCATTTCATTATATTTGGCTTGGACTGGACTCTATCCTGGCAAATGATTTGCAACCCAAGCAAGTTTTCAAAGATGGAAATGGTTTAAGAACCAGGTTGTGGCCTGCTTGTGAAAGCATCTCTAGGATGCTGTAACTGATAAAAAGCATGTGCAACATCTGCATCCTATTTCAGAAGAACTTTTAAGGATATGGGAAAAAGATCTGCTACTATTTACCACTACGCCCTCTGTGTACTTATAGAAAATATCTCCTTTCTAGGAAAAAAAATAAAAATAACTCGAAGACAAAGCATGCTTATGTGCATATTTCAAACAGCCTTTGCAAACCTCTACATCATGTTCTTATCTTATTCTTACGATTGTATCTGGGGCTTTATATTAAAAAGCTAGCATTTGTGGGAAAAACACTTGTAGTTTATCTTACCTGTCAAGAAGAAATTCTGCAAGTTTGGTGTGTCATTTAAAACCTAAACTTTCAATCATATTTCTACATCTTGTTAAAGTACTCTTAGTTTACCTTGTTGCCTGTTTCTACATATTATGGCAAGTCTTCAAATTTTTATTAGGACTTCTGAAACAGAACAGCCATGATCCCAACACCTTCTGTCTCAGCCTGCAGTAGACACTCATTAAACTCTCACTATTGCTTGAAAAAGATTGCTGGATCTGAGGGAACCACTCTACACTGAACGTATTCCTGGTGTCTGGGGGTAAATAAACCCACTAATGTCATGCTTCTAGTAGTCAATGAACAATAATCTGGGTTAATTAAATGCATTTTGGCATAAATAATTATATAAACGTCACCCTAAGTATTCAGCTTTATGCTAAATTGCTTTCTGCTATCATTTGAAGGTGAACTTCACCAAGAGTGTAAGGTGTAAGGAGGTGGGATCTCTGGGTAGCAACCATCCAGAAACCCCTAGCAAGTTTAGCAAAACAATGCAAACTCTTATGGTTTTCTTTATTCAGTAAAACACAAAATAAAATATTTGGACCCACAAGTGTTGCATGCATTTGTTTTTCAGGCCCAAGTATGGAGGTAAATACTGTCTTGGAGAGCGCCGCAGATATCGAACGTGTAACCGTGACCCGTGCCCCGTGGACCAGCCCAGCTTCAGACACATCCAGTGCAGACGCTTTAACACAATCCCATACAAGGGAAAGTTTTATAAATGGATACATGTAAATAACAGAGGTGCGTTATATGTGCTGACATTTGCCATTAACTTTTTTATCAAAGTTTTTTTATGTTGCAGCACTCTTTAAATAAAAATTTCTTAAAAGGGATATATTTGTGTCATTCCAGTTAATCCATGTGAGCTGCACTGTAGACCTGTGAATGAGCACTTTTCCGAGAGGATGCTGGACACTGTCATAGACGGAACACAGTGCTATGAAGGCAGTCAGAGCCATGACATATGCATTAACGGCATTTGTAAGGTTGGTAATGGCTTTGACCTTTTTGCTCCGTCTCATGCACTCCATGTAAATTTCTGCTTGTCATTTTCATTGTAAACCACTGATAGTTTGTCAACTTGAGCGTCAGTCAAGTGTGAAATAATAGCACAAGAGTCTCACAAAAACAGTGGGGTGTGAAATCGTGAGAACGTGTCAGCAAACTCTTCCGCTCTCTTTTTCTGAAACTTAATTCATATAAATATTTGAATGAGTTCTTGTATGACCCCAAGCTAAAGTTATACACGGTATTGTTAAATGCAGAGCAGGAAGTAATTGTTTGCAGTGCAGTTTTGCTCTCTTATACAATAAAGGAGTTAAATATTTAGTAGACAGCAAATATTTTCAGTTTCACTGAACCATCCCATAGCCCTGAGAAAATGTGCTGTAGACAGTAAAACTGGAGATTTCTTGTGGAGAACTATTAGTTTTCTAAGCATTTAAAATTGCTTTAAATGAACAATTAGCGGTTTAAGTCAAGTATGTCAGTGAATTAAATTTTTCAGTTTTGTGTTTTGCTCTGAAACATTGCCTAGATTTATGCTTTCAGTTCAAATGCAAATATTAGTTGATTTGTTGTTATAGCAATAGCATAATGACCATATATATTTATTAGAATACAAGCAGAAAATTTGTATGGAAAAAAAACCCCAGCTGCTATATACTAAGGTAACAATTGTTTAGTGTGACCTCCCCAATTAATGTCTTCGCTAGCACCTGCTAACTCATGTCAAAAATGTGTTTTACACTAGGTTTGTTCAAGACATGCTTGAGCATTTCACATGTACAGTATGAGTTGGCTGTTTGCTAATATGTATAACACCATCTCTCTATAGCATCATTCCATTAAAAAATGGATCACAGAATCACAGAATTTGACAGACATAACATTTTAATTTTCAATCCGCAAGGCCGATCAAAGGAAAATCAGCAACAAACTGAATAGATGTGGTATTCAAGAAATGTGAAAAAACAGAAGAGCTCAAGGACAGAAAAATAACTGGAAGGCCTAGCAAACTTTAACATTCTGATAAAAAGTTTCTTAGTTTCTTCTTTGAGAAGCCGGAAAAAGCAGCATCTGGCAGCTTCATCAGGATGCCAAGTTGACCCTTGTACAGTTTTAAAAAGCTTGATCAGGAGTGATCTTTTTTTAAAGGGTAGCAGCCAAGAAACTACCTTTTGGAAGGAAAATAGGGTGAAAATATGCTATGATATGCTAAAGCTCACAAAGATTGGAGTGAAGACAAGTGGAAAAGTATTATTAAGTGACAAATCCCAGTTTTGAAGTTTTGGATCCAATCATCAACAATATGTGAGAAGAAGAGTTGGAGAAAAAGTACAGACATGTTTTAATTTAAGCCATTCCTTCTGGAGAATGCCTGATTTGGAGTGATATTATATATCAGGATAATAATAATCCCAAGCACACTGCTAATGCAGTTAATATTAGTCATATTTGGAGATTAAGAACAGCTGATAAAACACTGATAGACATGGACCAGCCACCACAGAGTCCAGACCTGAATATTATATATAATAATATATATATAATATATATATATATATATATATAATAAAAAAGGTGGGGGTTTTTTGTACATATTTCCTTTATTTTTTATTTGTATCTTATTAAAGTCAAATAAAACTTGCTAATGGTGGCTTAAAACTTTGCACAGTACTACACTGTATTTACAGTGTATATATATATAAAATGAAAATTTGCTAAAATGTACTCACCCTCAGGCCATCCGAGATGTAGATGGTTTTGTTCCTTCATTGGAACTGATTTGGAGCTATTTAACATTACATAACTTTCTCACCAACAGATCCTCTGCAGTAAATGGGTGGCACCAGAATGAGAGTTGAAACAGCTGCAAAAACATCACAATAATTAACATAAATCTAGTAAAATGTATGATCTGTTTCTTTATGTCAGTACTTAGGTTGTGATTATGAGATTGACTCAGATGCAGTTGAGGATCAGTGTGGAGTGTGCCATGGAAATGGATCTACATGTGAAACAGTGAGGAAGACCTTTGAGGACAGTGAAGGGCTCGGTTTGTAAAATAAGTTTCAGTTTATATTTTACTTAAAGTAGCATTCATTTTATAAACATAACATTGCTTGCTTGTTTTCTTTCTGCTTTATTTGTTTGAATAAGCTGAGGTAATTTTTGTCTCTCAGGCTATGTAGATATAGGTCTAATTCCGGAAGGAGCGCGGGACATCCGTATCGAGGAAGTCGCAGAGGCTGGGAACTACTTGGCGTTGCGAAGTAATGACCCTGAAAAATATTTCCTGAACGGTGGCTGGACGATCCAGTGGAATGGCGAATATAAAGCAGCAGGAACAATATTTACTTATGAAAGGACCGGGCAGCTGGAAAACCTATCTTCCCCCGGACCAACTATGGAGCCAGTGTGGATCCAGGTACTAAGTCCCATGTTGAAGTCTCACGTACTAATTATGAGCAGAATCTAGCTTGTGATGTTTGAGGCCTGTCTCTTTTCACAGCCACCTGCTAAAGTTCTCTGCTAAACTTTTTTAGTGAAACTGAGCCTAAAATATGGTTTAGAGTTTAAATATTGACCTAAAAATGCAATACATTATAATTTAACGTCTCACATTTGTCACATAGAAAGATAAACAAACAGCTTCTTTTATATCATCCAGATGAAAGATTACATATTGCTTTCTAAAAAGAAATATACTTAAATGTGTGACATCCTGCTATTTTCTTTTTCGTTTTTTTTTTTTTAAATCTCCTTCGACAGTAAATATTTAAAATGAGAAAACAGAACAGCTTTATCTGACAGGGAAAGGAATGTCAAAGGCTTAACCCTCTGGATTTGCATACTCAGCAGGAAGTAGCTGTATGATCTTTTTCAGCAACAAAGATGAATGTATGATTTTATTCCTTGTTTAAAGAGCAAAAAATATTTGAAGATTTAGGGGATTTAATGAGTGATGAGTGAATTTATTGGATAAAGGGCTTATTCCCAATTGTAATCATTACCGGACTCAGTAGTCAAGGTTTTCATGCTGTAGCACCATTAAAGTGAAGATACTGTTGATTAGGGATTTAGGCTAGTATGTGTAGCTTCTAGATAAAAGACCTCCTCCCACAGAATGATTCGAGGTCTTTGGCTCACAGCCTTAGTGAAAGAAGAAGGAGAAAGAAGCAGCGGGTAGCAGTCTACAGCAGCGGGAGGCAGACAAATGAAATATTGTCTTATCACTCTCCATATTTTTAAATCCCATGTGGAAGAGAACAGCTTGCAACCTCACGTTTTAGGTTTTACTGTTTTGCTTAGCAAAGACAAAAAACTATTACTATATGATAATTATATGTTGGTTTCTTTCATCTTTTAGGGAAAAATCAAAGTACTACATTGCACCACCAATCGGATTTTGCATTTTAAACTTTTTAAACAAAAGTTGCTGGTCTCAACACTAAAAAAATGTAAAATTTTACATTATGGGCTAGCAGCTGCCTCGTAGTATACATTTATACTGTTACAATTAAGTAAGGTGCAATGTATCACAATACTGCAATTAAAATGAGTGCTAAAAATAATAATGTATATAATAATAAAATACGAAATTGCATACTTTCAAGTGTACAATATTTAATGACTAACTTATTGTTCATTGATTATATTATAAAGTTAAACACACACACACACACACACAGACTTTCATGTAACTTAATGTACAGCACTTGTACACTTGTAGCACTTGTACACAGACTCACATTTTAAGACATTTTTTTCACAATTGTTCAAATTGTTTGCAAATTTGTAGAAACTGCTACTTCATTAATTTTAGCTTTTTTATAAAAAAAAAAAAAAAAACGACATCCTGACATATTGATATCTGATTATATGGACATTGCCCTAGATTCCAAGTTTGAGATTTATGGGTTTGTATGTTTGTACGTGTCAATGATTCTCTTTAATCTGCCTTCAATGTTCTCCAGCTGCTTTTTCAAGAGACCAATCCAGGGGTGAGGTATGAGTACACCATAAGCAGAGACACTCTTGTCGACTCCAACAATGGCACTGCTGTCTCTTATTTCCAGTGGATTTATGGGGCTTGGACTGAATGCAGCGCCACATGTGGAACTGGTAAGGAGGCGTCTTATTGCACACTTATGCTACGCACATGCTCATGTTGAGCCAATCCGGACTGATTTGCCTATTTACTTTTGGTAACTGCTTTGTTATAGTTTCATATTATACTAGAAATGTTGAAAAGTACAGGAAATAGCGTAGTTGATCTGTATGTTCAATCTAGCTCTATAGCTAGTTTGAACAAACAGACTATAAATTAGCTCTCTGGCAGGCATTGCTTTCACAAAAAATGCAGGCAAGATAGAGAACTTTCCTGAATTAAACAGGACATGAATTTTATAGGAAACAGACCAGCTGATGTAACATTAATTAAAATTTGAAGCAAAACTTTATTTCACTGGAGGGTCTAATAATATATTAAAGTGCAGTCACATTTTCTATTGCTCTGTGAATTTTTTTGTATGAAATTCAGTAATGTAACGCTCAAAGACTGCTCAGAGAGAGGAGGTAAATTAGAAGAGGTTTATTTCACATAAACGGAGGTCAAGGGCTCAAACAGAAAAGGCACAGGTAAGTATCATCAGTAACCAAACTAAAGTTCATAAAGCAGTGTCCTCCTGATCGCTGCTAAGAAGAGCCGTGAACACAGCGATCTCCCTGATCGCTTGTGGGCAGAGAATCCTCAGAGTTTAATCCAAGTTTATTCCAATACAAAAGTGCTCAGCAATCTCCCGATCGCATGTCCTCCTCCTCAGGCTGTGTACACAAGAGATCACAGATAAGTATACAAAAGGATAGCAACAGCAGGTTTATATCCCAACGAGCGATCTCCAAAACATCACTTTAATCCTCCCGGTGAAGTGCAGTGCAGATATTCAGGTGAGTGTGGAAGGCGAGTATAGTAGGTCAATCTTACTTCAGGAAGAACGGTCTCTTAATCTCAGAATGAGGCTTAGGAGGTTATAGGCTCAGTTAAGGAACTCAGGAAGGTATTTCAGGTTGTTATGGCTCAGTCGATCTAACACTGGCAGGACTCCGATAGGGATCAATTCAGGAACATCAGCTGGACAGGATCTGCACATCTAAAAAGAGGTAAACATGAGCTCAGCCGCTGAGAGACTGGTGTGTGTGTCTTTTAATATGCACTCAGTGAATGGATCAGGTGTGCCTCGTTAATAGTCTGGAGACTGACAGCGACTGTGAACTGTGCAGGCGTGACAAGTAATTTCATGTAAACACAAAAAAGTTCATATTCAAGTTTGTCATGCAAATTTCCTGCATGGCAGCATGGTTGGAAAGTGGCCTCTGTCTGAGGGGTGCTTCATTCATCACTACACAATTGACAATAGACCTTTTTTGTCAGCAAAATTTTGCCAAACTTGCTGCACAAGTCATTACTAATTTTTGTATTTCTGCTTACAGTAATGTGCACCCCTATTAATAATATATGTTACATTATATATTTGTGTGATTACATAAACTTACAAATGAAATGATGCGTCTAAAAGAACCAAATCGAAAAAAGATTTGTATTTCCCTGTTTCCTTAGGCTATGGATTACAGATAATTAATTTTTTTTTTGTGAACTGTCCCTTTAAATGGGCCCTGGGACTAAATTATGAAAGAAAGTGGTAGCAATAAACTTGAACATCATCTATTCTGCTTTGCAAACTAGTATTGTATCTCACCAACCATTTCTGTACCTGAAGCTGACATTAGTCTTTCTTTTGTTGCATTCTGGATAACCTTTTTGTTTAGATGCCATATTAGCAGGAATTTTCGTATTACTGCTATTGAGTTTAAGGAAGTGTTTTGATTGTGAAAAATGTTGCCATTGTTGGACATTCCTATAATGGCAGCATTTTTCACAATGAAAATCCCTTTGAACTACTGCATTGAGAATTGCCATAGTATCTCACATCATCGTTCAGGGAGAAAACTGGAAAGTGTAATACGATTGTTCAGCTTTTCTAAGTGAAGCAGGTTGAGGGGGTGATGAGAAGATGCCTGATAGCAAATCCATTAATAATGTCACTGATTTAAACCCACTGCCTATCACTTGATATAATCACATTGCACACATAGGCTGCCAGTATGACTCACAGCTTGCTGGATTGTGAATTAGCAGAACTTGCATGCAGGAACAACAAATGAAGCTTCTAGGGATTTGATTGTGACTGTCTTGTGTTGAAATAATTATAAATATGCATTGGTGTCTCACAGCTGAACGTGACACATATTCACTTTCTCATGCATCCACAGAGGAAAATTACAGAATATTTACTGTATAATGACAACAAAACTAATTGAGTTACAGCTACAGGTTTCTTTCAGCTTATTGAACTGACATTTGGAATGGCTAATGCAGTTTGTTTTTTAGAGACTGTTTTCAGATATGTTGTGAAGGAATTATGCAAAAGTGGAAACACCAAATTATCAGGCAATGATATCCTAACCCACTCTGATTGGTTCAGGTGTCCTTCATAGGCATACATGATAGAAAATGTGTTCATAGGACAAAATATATAGTGTTCAAATCTATATGAAACCGTCACCATGACAGTAATTTTCCAAAATCAAAGGACACAATGGAAATAAGTTCTTTGACTTTGTGTTATCCTTGAGCAGCTACTTTTATGTCAAATAAACTCAAACTCAGTTGGAAAAACTGCAGTTTCACAAAGCCTTCATTATGCACAAAATATTAAATAAAAACCTGTACCTGCCAATTGTGACGCCGTAGGCGTTTTCTGTTTCTTGTTCCCTGTCTGTGTCTGTCTGTGTGTGTATATTTTGGTCTGTTCCGT
>JAUMHI010000054.1:12236479-12272614 GCA_032359435.1 Enteromius unitaeniatus
AAGGCTATTTTTCAACACATTTTTCAGGGCATGAACAGCTGGCAACAGTTTGTGATGAGTTTTTCCTTATACTGAATCAATTTTACACCCACACTCTTCTATCTAAATAGTGCCATTTGGATCTCTGGTTTCAGGCTTTGTTTACACTGACAACAAACGGTATCCACGAAATTATTAGAAACGGTTGTCAATATTCAGGAAGTAATCAGGTGGCTCTGTATTAATGAGTCATTGAATTATTAACTTGCCTGATCATAGCACGGTTGCATTTCAGAGAAATCTATTGAGCAAATATGTTCTATTGTCAGTGACATGACGATGTATCCAGCATAGATATCACTTTCGAAAACAAGCAGATCCTTGTCGGTCAGTGCAGTGAATTTGCCTGACAAATTTGAACACAAGTAAAATTTTGCCAAACAACAGTAGCCGTGTTTCCATTACTCTTGCAAATTGAAAATACACCTAATGCAAACGCGTCAATTTCGCAAAAACTCCCATATATCACAAAAAAAAATTTATGCGCGCATGAGGTGGTTCTCAGGCAATTAGAATAATTTGTATTTAGCAAAACAATAGAAATGTTTTGGGGGTTTTTTCTCGCATTTACAGGTCACATGATCTAAAACATAACTGAGTAAAAAGTATGATCATTCTTCAATGTATTATAATTCTCAAAGAAACACTTAATAAATGTTCATTAATGCTTAGACACTTTAAACTGCACACATCTGCAGTAGCGTCTGGCTATGATACGACACTGAACTGTTTGCGGCCACTTGATGTGTGCTTATTCCAACCTCGCCCCGCCCATTTCTTAAGTATCTCTCCGTGCTGCTTTTGTAAAGATAGATAATGTCTCTTGTATAAATATATCCCAAAAGTTGTTGCTTTGACTTTAACTGCATAATGTTGGTTAATGGAAACACTGTCATTTTGCAATACATTTTTACTGACATTTATCAAATATTGCCAAATACTGTAAACAAGTCCTGACCAACAGATTGACCTGAGACTTCCACGATCAGTGTAAGCAATGCTTTAGTAGTAGCTTTAAAATGTAGGTTTCGTTACAAAATGTTGCACCAGAGCTTCTTTCACCTGCACTAGATTTACAGAACACCAACAACCCTGTGATCATTTTGCTGACTAGCTCAAAGCTAATTCAGGTTGAGTTTTCTGTGTAGTTTTCTTTTATGTTTGATATTTTATTTCCGACTTTGATCTAAGGAACGTAAGGTCACGTCACCCCTTGTTTGCAAAGCCACTTGCCAACTACCTCCCTCTCTCTCTCCCTTTAATGAACAGCAAATATGTTCAAAGATTACTGCTGCCTGAGTTTACCCAATTAGGAGTGAGTTTGATTTATAACCCTGTCGCTATGGAAAGGTGGGAGACATTTTACATGCAACACTGACGTCGGGATAATGCGACAATGTAGTCCCAATTACCCATAGGCACCATTTACAGACCACTACCCCCACTGATGTACTTCCGCATCTTCTCATTTGCATAATGCCGACAATACGTGCAAAAATGCTATCTTCATTACACTCAATCAAAGCCATAATTATGTTTTCTACATTACTGTCAGTTCCTGATGTCACTTAAAAATAACCTGACAAATTCTTCTTTGCTCTGTGAATGTCTCATTGCACCTGGACTCTCTTTTAAATGTGAGGAAGTGCGATCAAAGCCAGTGAATGCTGTGAATTGATTGAGGCTATAAATAGCCAGTGGAGATAATATGTCTGCCGTGGTCTGTGGTAAATGTATAAACGCTTCCATTGTTTGTGTTGCTGTGCTCAGAGGAGTGGAAGAAACAGGAGGATGCTCCACTGCTCCACCACAACAACTGCATATTCCTCCAAACACACTAGCCTGAGGGTGATGTCATTACATTCGTTGCATCCCCTGCCCCCCATCCACTGCTTTGTCATGTACACAAATACAGCCATTTTAATATTGGAAGGGTACAGTGTTTAGTACAATTATATACTTTGATTCTGTTTAATATAAAATACCTTTATTTTTGTTATATTTTATATATTTTTATAGCTGTATTTTTTATTATCGACTACCGACATATTTCAGTTTTAACTACTAACCTAGGAAAACATTTATATTTATTATTTACATGTTATTTTTTTATTATTATTATTTTTAGTCACAAATACAACCCTGAAGTGCTTTTTGTTTGGGTTTTGTTTTCCATAACTGTTGGTTTTAACACAGTCGATTTTTTGCGATATGCAAAATGCAATATAGTGTGGTTTCCTTGGTTTATAGGAACATTAAAATAAATAAATAATTAATAACTAATTTGCCAACTCACCATTTTCAAATCCAATCAGCCATTTTCCAGGTCTGGCAGAGCACTTTTAGCTGGAGCTTAGCATTGAATCTGATTATACCTACCTATTTTGAGCATCTAGCTAAAAAATGACCAGATTGTTTCAATATTTTTTCACATATTTCTTACAGAAGAGTTAAACTTTAAGGAAAAATATTGAAACTCTTTTGTCGTTTTTGTTTAACTCCAGGTGACCTGAGAAATGAGCCTATTTTCAAAAAAAAGTGGCATGTTCCTTTAAGATCAATATTCTATAGTTTTGTATAACATTAATTTCTTGGCTTCATTAGTTGCATGTCTTGTCAGTGGGTTTACACTTGTGATTATTTTCATTATTTTCTCTTCATGTCAATTTAAGCATTCATGACATTAAGAATCTGTTTAAGAATCTTGTCACAAGTAATCTTTAGAGACAAACTTGAGATTCATTTTACTATTAAGTGTAAATGGTAGTCTGTTGTAGTTGACGACATATGATTGGATGTGTGTGCTTCCGTGTGTGTGTGTGTGTGTGTGTGTGTGTATCTGGGCAGTGAGTGTAGAGACAATGCTGAAGGACAGATTCATCACTGGTGCTGAGAAAAACAGCACTGTGAAATGACACTGTTTACTGTGGCAGAAATAAAGACTTCTTCCTTCTAACCACACAGAATGCAATTTAGTAACTGTCACCGCACTCCATCACTCAACCAAAAGTGTGACAGGACACACATACACACTCAAGCACTGACAGAAACAATGCTTATAGCAGCTTGTTCATGTCAACAAAAAAGGATTATGCAATGCTTCTCTGAGGATTTGTCAGCTGCTGTCATTTGTTACAAGGTATGCTCATGTAGTAAAGGTTAATGTTCATTTTATATCTTTCCTTTAGTTTTTTCTTGTATACCTTATACCAGATTGTGAGATTTGTCAACTTGAAATGCTGTTGGCAATCTATTTTATGTACACTGTAAGAACAGTAGTGGTTAGAGTTCAGACTGTATTAATATACGTTAGATTAACAATATTTCCTATTTATTTGTCTGAAGAGTTACATTAATGGAAAGATCAATTTCAAGCTTTATAAACAATGCACAAAAACTGCTCTTTGAATTTTGTAAACATTTCAACTGTTACAGAGAAGTTTGATTTAATTCAAAGCGAAGCAGAACATTGAAAGGGTGAAAAAAATAAAAAACTAGGCCAGCCCTGAGATTTGGAAATTGATTGGATTGTGCAAAATATGACAAACCAAAACAAAGCCAGGTTGCTGGAGGCGACAGACTGAAAAGTCAGTTGTTTTGTATAGTGCTTTTCATAATTCATCTCTTTTTAAAACAGTTTTACAGACAATAGTACCTTATAAATCCCACTGTGTGAGCAAAAAAAAAATACACTTCACTTCAAAAGTCTGAAAGATTTTATTTATTTATTGAAGTCTTATATGCTCACCAAAGCTGCATTTATTTTAACTAATAGACTTTAAAGACTAATATTCTAAAATATTATTAGCATTTAAACAGCTGTTTTCAAACTGCACACTGTGCTCCAGAGGCCTCATCTATCCACAAGCCTGCATCAGAGACTTCATTTCCCCAGGGGGTGTGTTTCCAGGTTTTAGCTCAAGCTTTAGATCCTCTGGAGGTCCCGCCGGTGGCTGCAATGACCCTGGAGGTGTTGGCTAACATTGTAGAGTCCTCTGAGGTTCCACCAGTGGCTGCACAACCTCCAGAGATGTCGGCTCTGGCTGTAGGTTCTGTGAACAATAGTCCGTAGGTTTCGCTGGTGGCTGCACAACCTATGGGACTGTCCGTTTGTTCCTTAAACCCTCGCCTCACCTTGCCACAGCTGTGGAAGCTGTTTCTGGATCTTCGGCAAATCCTCATCCTGCCCAGTCCTGGGCCACAGGGGCCGATGAACCTTCGTTCTGCCCTGTCGAGCCCAGAAGGGCCGCTATAGAGCCCTTGTCCTGCCCTGCCACAGTTATGGAAGCCGTCTCTGAGTCCTGGTCATGTTTAAATATGGTGCCACAAAGGCTGTTGAACCCTCATCCTACCCAGTTATGCTACAAGGGCCACCATAGAACCCACGCCTCGCCTTGCTATGGCTAAGGAAGCTGCCCAAGAGTCTTCATCATGTCTAGTCCTTGTCTTGCCCTGCTACGGCTATGGAGACCGCCTATGAGTTCCTGTCATGTCAAATCACGGCACGGAGGCCGTTGAACTCTTTTGTACTGCGCTGTCACGCCTCGCCCTGCCCTGCCCTGTTCCGGCCATGGAGGCCATCCTCGAACTCTGGTCCTGGCCTTTTCCGGCAATGGAGGTCGTCCTCGAACTCTCGTCCTTTTTCCTGTTCTATTTCTGCCTGTACCTCCCTGAAGGGTCAAGGCTCTGCCCGCTCTGCCCTGGTGTCCTGTGGCTCAGCCCTTGCCTTCTGTTCTGCCCAGTAGGGTCTCTGTCTCGCCTGTTCCCTCCTACGAACTCAAATAATTAACCTTTCTGTGCTCTACATTCCAGTCCCGCTAGCCCCGCCCTGGGGGACGTCTCTAATGCCCGATCTGCCCTGGAGTGCATCTCTGCCATCTGCCAATTTCTCAGTGTTATGTTTTCCATGGTTCCCTTGTTTAGTGTTATGTGGACTTTTATTATGGACGTTTGTCTCCAACTGTGCCTTGATTCCCTTGTGTTTGTGTCTTTTTAGTTTCCTTGGCAATTGATTAGCTCCGCCCCTCATTAACCCTCTTGTCTCTCCTTTTAAAAGTGTTCATGTTTGTAAGTCTAATCACTGCATATTAAGTGTGTTCCTCGTACTAAGCGTTTACCCCTTGTGTTTATTGTCTGCCTGATTTTTAGTGTACCGACCTCCACCTTGCCTTGGACTATTGTTTGTAGTTTTGCCCCGTTTGGACTATTGTTCACTGATCGACCAGCCCTCGCTTTCGCTCCGGACTACTCTTGTGTTTTGCCTCTATTATTCCTGTTTGCTGTTCTCTCAACCCTGCCTGTCTTCAGTGTCGCATGATCCTTCAGAAATTATTGATGATTATGCATACACTGATTTTGTGCTCTAGAAACATAGTTATTATCAGTAATTTCTAAAATTCTGTGATTTCTGAAAGAGCAGTTTTTGTGCATTGTTTATAAAGCTTGAAATTGATCTTTCCATTAAAAATCCATTCATAAATGACATTGTTTTCCCTCCCATCAATGTTGAGTCACTTATTCATCTTGTTTGCATTCTTGTTGGTCACTGATTTTATGTTCATGTTGTCTTACAGGTGATTAAATAGACCTAAATAGTACTCTAAGGTTTTATAGAATTTTACAGAATAACACATTTTTACAGAATAATAATAATAAATAAACACTACTATTTTGCTACTACTTAATATACTAGTATGTGACTATTTTAGAATATATATATATATATATGTTGTTAATATAAAGATGCAAACAGCATGGAAAGTGTGCTCTGAAAGATCAAACAGATCAAATGAGAACGTGTGGGTGGCCCTTTGTTTTGTTTCACCAAAGTACAGCTTTATAAACATGACATGAAGTGGGGACACATGGCCACTGCTTTGCACATGAAACAGAACAGCAGATGCACAGAGCAGATCAAAGGGAGCTTTTGGTCCAGCAGGCTTTGTGTTGCTCCATGTTTCCCCCTGAACTGAATGTGACACACAGCTCGAGTCGGCTATTCTTTCAACTGTTACACACCGCGGTGGAAGCTTACCACTAACATCTCCTCTGCTGTAGAAAATCTCCCATATTACCAATTAATGACTGTAGCATTATTGTACTATTTAGTGTTGTTCATTTTCCCTATGCTGCAGTTTTGGAAAACTTTGGAAATGAGGGCAGCTGTCGTAACCACTGCAGGTGTTTTTCAGGTATATCAGGAGTTCAGGATGCCTGACTCATGATGTTATATCACTGCAGACAGGTTTCAAAGAGAAGGAGAGCCAGCAGTTATAGAAGCCAAAAAAAGAAACCTTTCTTTCTGTGAAACACATCACACTCACTTTTTTTCCAAAAAGACCCTATATAGTGTGTTCACTATATAGTGTATATAGTGTATAGTGTGTTGCTTTAGTCTGTCAGCTTGACTGTATATATCTAAAATGTTTAAACATTAATAAATAGACAGACATTTCTGGGAATGCAGTGCAAAGTGTAGACAAAGCAAAGTTCTGTACTGCATTCGATTAAGTACTTTTCTACCATTAAAATAAAAAAACTTGTAAAAATGTGTGCAATCCAGACACATCTGTTATCTTGGCATTGCTAGGAACTGTGATGTTAACTGTGTGTGAATGTAGCAATTGTCCCATGGTCTTAACGTAAAGTTTTATATGCCATCATGAGCACATTTCCGAATCTCAGCAGATGTAGTAGGTCATCCAGGTGGTTTTCACATATATTGTGACTCGTTTGATGTAATTTTTGTATGTTATATAGGTAGGCATATTGAGGATATGGGATAACTAAAACTTTATCTGCTATTTTTCAGAGCCCTCAAACCCTTTATGCCTTTTAAGTAGCTTGTTTAAAAAGAAGCACTATACTGTTCAAAAGCCTGGGGTTAGAGAGTTTATTAAGGTTTTTAACAGTAGTTTCTTATGCTTGTTATTTGCAAAATAAAGGAAACACTAATGCTGTGAAGTATTATTAGAGTTTAATATTGTCTTCTATTTTAATATATTTTATAATGTAATGTGCTGAGGTGATAAAGCCAATTGTCAGCATTGTAAATGTGTATACTATCATTTGATGAATTAAATTAAATTAAAATGTGCATCTTTTTTTCTTATGTAAATTCTTATGTGTGTGTATATGTATATATATATATATTTATACATTATATATATAGTGTATATATATATATATATATATATATATATATTATGTGTTGTTGTTTTGCTTTTGCAGAAGAATACTACAATTCTGTCTGTCCTTGCCTGTGGCTTGTCCTGCTTTAAGTTACAAACATCCAATGCTGTACTGTATTGCTTTTCATCCCCCTTTTTTCTTTCATTTGTGTTCCCCCATGAATCCTTTCATATAAAGCCAACAACATCGAAAATGGTGAGTTCAGCTTGTACAGAACCCAAGAAACACACACCCACCTTTGTCCTTGAGCTCCTCCTGCACAAACAATTTCACCTGGCTTTTTCATCATCCTAGAGTAAAATCCAAGTCCCGGCCATGGTGACAAATGAGAATTGTAATGAAAGAAAATAAAAATAACGACAGGTACGGTGGCCTTGATTTAGCATGATTTTAACTGCGTGTTCTCATAAAAAACTCATAATTGTATTTGTTCTTTATCTTTATCTTTGAGTAGCAGTTTTGTCTTGCAAGGTCTGCCATGCCATAACAATATAAAACATCCCTAACATTTGACTTTTGCTTGTACACTGCTAAGGGGAACACTTAAACAACACAAAGTAACTCCAAGTCAATCACTCTTCTGTGAAATCAAACTGCCCACTTAGGAAGCAACACTGAATGACAATCAATTTCACATGCTGTTGTGCAAATGGAATTGACAACAGGTGGAAATTAAAGGCAATTAGCAAGAGACCCCCAATAAAGGACTGGTTCTGCAGGTGGTGACCACAGACCACTTCTCAGTTCCAACGCTTTCTGGCTGATGTTTTGGTCACTTTAATGCTGGCGGTGCTTTCACTCTAGTGGTAGCATGAGATTGAGTCTACAACCCACACAAGCGGCTCAGGTAATGCAGCTCATCCAGGATGGCACATCAATGCGAGCTGTGGCAAGAAGGTTTGCTGTGTCTGTCAGCGAGGCACGTGCACAGGTAAGGCTCAACCTGTGCAAGAGCACATGCCCTTTTTGTAATTACACTCGGAAGTGTCCTTTTTTTTTTTTTTTTTTTTTTTATTAAATCAATGCTATTAGTAAATTGGTAACCCTTTACATCTGTTTGTCTTTTTAACAAATATTTAACCAATTAAAGGCGCAGAGAACAATTCTCGTGAGGGAGAATTTCTGCATCTCCACAGCACACAACACTATGCGCGTGCAAAAACACACTCTCGCGAGGATCTCTGCTGCTCAGCCCCTGTTTGCTTGTCAAGTATACTTTTGAGACTTTGGAGGCGGGAATCAAATATCAAATCTCTCTGCTCTTGTGATTGGTCATTTTCAACACATAGCTCTCATCATGGCTTTAGGAACAGTGTTTTTGTGGGTGTTTTTATTAATAATTAATCCTTTACAAACGACAATACAACACCAATACATATTTGCAGTAGAATATAAAAATCAGGTATAAAACATGAAACATAATGAATAGTCAACAATTGAGAACCAATTTAGAATACTATAAATCCGTTTCTTAGGGGCAGTTTCCCAAACAGGGTTTAAGGCTAGTTCTAGATTAAAATAAATGTTAAGAGCTGTCTAAACTGGAAAAAGCTTGCACTGAGATATCTTAAAATACAATTATTGTCATTGTTTGGTCTTAAAATGCTTGTAGATAATGCATTTTTGTAAGACATGTTTCTAAATTTCCTAAATTAGCAAAGGTCTAGTCCCTGTTTAATCTAATTCCTATATGGGAAACCGGCCCATAAAGTATTTCTTCGAATCACACATTTAAGACAAAAAAAAATCTAGTATTGTATACTCCCCGCTCGTCTTCACATGTATAAACATAGAAAAACATGGTTTACTACTGTATTAATGAGAATCAACAGGTTACTGTGCATTCTATATATTTTATCATGCACAATGTAATCTGCATGTATGGGGTTGGGGGGGTGCCCTTTTTTCAGTTTCAGCACTTGCCCCTCAAAAGGTCTGTGTACGGCCCTGCTGTCAGCGTACTGTCCAGAGCATTGAGGCGCTACCAGGAGACAGGCCAGTACATCAGGAGATGTGGAGGAGGCCGTAGAAGGGTATCAACCCAGCAGCAGGAACTCTACCTCTGCCTTTGTGCAAGGAGAAACAGGAGGAGCACTCCCAGAGCCCTGCAAAATGACCTCCAGCAGGCCATAAACGAGCATGTGTCTGCTTAAACGGCCAGAAACAGACTCCATGAGGGTGGTATGAGGGCCCGATGTCCACAGGTGGGGGTTGTGCTTACAGCCCAACACCGTGCAGGACGTTTGGCAGATAACACCAAGATTGCAATTTCGCCACTGGTGCCCTGTGCTCTTCACAGATGAAAGTAGGTTCACACTGAGCACATGTAACAGACATGACAGAGTCTGGAGACTCCGTGGAGAATGTTCTGCTGCCTGCAACATCCTTTAGCATGACCGGTTTGGCAGTGAGTCAGTAATTCTGTGGGGTGTCATTTCTTTGGAGGGCCGCACAGTCCTCCCTGTGCTCCCAGACGTAGCCTGACTGCTGGTAGGTACCGAGATGAGATCCTCAGACCCCTTGTGAGACCATATGCCACTGCGGTTGACCTTGGGTTCCTCCTAATGCAAGGTTATGCTAAACCTTATGTGTCTGGAGTGTGTCAGCAGTTCCTGCAAAACGAAGGCATTGATGCTATGGACTGGCCCGCCTGTTCCTCGGACCTGAATTCAATTCAGCACTTCTGGGACATCATGTCTCGCTCCATCCACCAACGCCACATTGCACCACAGACTGTCCAGGAGTTGGCAGATGCTTTAGTCCAGGTCTGGGAGGAGGTCCCTCAGGAGACCATCCGCCACCTCATCATGAGCTAGCTCAGGCATTGTAGGGAGGTCATACAGGCACATGGAAGCCACACACACTACTGAGTCTCATTTTGACTGGTTTTAAGGACATAACATCAAAGTTGGATCAGCCCTCCATGAGTTAATAAATTTGATTTCTATTAGTAATTTTTGTGTGATTTTGTTGTCAGAACATTCAACTATGTAAAGAATAAAGTATTTAATAAGAATATTTCTTTCATTCAGATCTAGGATAAGTTATTTTAGTGTTTCCTTTGAGCAGTGTATAAGACTTGAATGATTCCAAAACAACTTGCTAATCAGATTATTTAAATACAGTGGTCAAATCGTCACCTGCTATTAAAGATGGACAGTGTAACACCCTCTTTTAGACAGAAAGGGTGGAGATATCAGAGTAATGATGAAGGCTGGAGACCTTCCTGATGGAGTTGGTGAAGCCGACGATAACGTCTGTTTTCACTTTTCTCTCCTTGTCTTCTCTGACCTTTCTATCTTTCCTTCCTTCCACTCAATTTCTCATCCATTGCTTCAACTGAGCTGTGACACAAATCTAATTTATCTCATTTCCTGTTTGTCTTGCAAATAAATGCGGACCCGCTTACTGCAGTCTCCCAATCATTCTGCCTCATAGGAGGAGATGCTGGCAGAAATTGAAATTTTACCCAAACATTTGTCTTCCAACTGGCAAAATGCCTGAATGACTGTCAGATAGGATTTCTGATTCTTGAGGACTCAATAGTGGAGACTTTAAGATTAATTCCTTGTCAAACGTGAATGGATTAGATTAAGATTTTATATCATCCTCGACTTGTGTTTTTAAAATATCTGGTTTCAATTAACCAGATATATTAATCTAATCAGTGCTGTCAGAGGGAATCAAATCAACTGTAATTTGCTTATGCAATAAGGGGAAAAGTATTTGGAAAAGTAGACTGTATAATTTCTCATTAACTTTATTTATTAATTATATAGGTAGCTTTAAGAATAACATAGTTTATTTTTAACTAATATTTTGTGTTATATTTTAATATGTCATAAAATATACATTCATTGGCTGATTTTTTTAAGCATACCTTATACATACCGAGTTTGGAACCCCTTTTGCCTTCAGAACTGCCTTAATATTTTGTGGTGTAGATTAAACATGGTGCTTTTTGCTCTGAAATTATATGATAGCATCACTTTACATCAACAATACATTTGTCCCATTCCACCACATCCCAAAGGTACCCTTTTGGATTGAGATGGGGTCACTTGAGTATAATAAACAATAAATTGTCATTCAAGAAGACAATTTGAGATTGTTTGAGATTTGAAACATGGTGTTATCCTGCACACTGGTCATAAAGAGATGGACATAGTCAGTAACAGTAGTAAGGCTGTGGCATTTAAACAATCCTCTTTTGGTAGTGTAGCGCCCAAAGTTTGCAATGAAAATATCCCCACCATTACCGCACCTGAAAAGCCTGGACCATTGATTCAAGGCAGGATGGATATAATATACCAGATTCTGACCCTACCATCTAAATGCCACAGCAAAATGTCAAGACTCATCACACCAGGCAGCCTTTTTCCTTCTCCTGCCCATGTCTACATGCCTAAATGCACTTAGGTGCTGCCATGTGATTGGCAGCAAAACAATTATACCCAACACGACCATTCATACAGATCATTCGGACAAATTCATACGAATTGGCAACTCATAACATATACATTTGTTCAAATTAGCCACCTCATAAAATGTGTACAAGTTGCCATGAGATGGGCTGGTGTACCTAATAAAATGGCAGATGAGTGTACTGTATGTTTACTCTGTGTCCTAACCAGGCGACATACCGTGGCATGTGATAATTTAGATTTTCCATGCTATTTAGAGTTTTATCCTTAACAGCTTCAAAATTATATGATACTTTACTGCATTATAAAGGATCATTGTTTTATAGGACTTGCTGATTTGACAGTATTTCTGCAGTACTTCATATTATAGTGTGAATGTTCCACATATTACATATATAGTGTGACCACTGTTTCTAAAAGTCATTTGATCAGCTCAGTCTGAGCCAGTTGTACCATAAAGCAAAAGGCTCATGAAACTTCATCGGCCACATTTAGAAAATCAGGCCCCATAGGGACTGTGAGAAATAGAATAATGCGATGACTCCACTTGAGTTTGCTGTAAAGTGAGAGCTCTTTTTTCAATATACCAGCTGCAAGGCTATTGATATCTCCAAATTTCCCTCCAAATGTGAGTTGGGGGTGGGGACATGCTTTTAAATGTTTAAAGCATGTTAAATAGGCATCGCATTAATTATGTACCAAGACTCCTAACAGAGGATTTAAAGAGGCAAGGCACAAAGATGTAAAAAATTTAGAAGAGCAAGATACTGTGCAGCTCAGTTATCTCAGTAAGACCTCTTTAAAAAAAAAAAAAGAGCACTTACTAATGGAGGTAGTCAGTCATAACAGAAAAGAGACAGCCTATGATCCTCCTTTCATTATGAAACAGTATACAGTATGTTCGCCTGACCCTACCAAAGTGCTTCAGCATTATATAAATTAAAATGTGGTGCAACATTTTAAAATCTAATTTATTCCTGTGAGGAAATGCTGATTTGTCAGCATGATCATTTAGAAATCACTCTATTATGTTGAATTGGTGCTCAAGAAATTACTCATAATTAGATGTGGCTTTACAGCACAGCAGTTTATCTATGTGCAATGCAGTATTTTACCGTATTTCATGCTGTGGTTAATTTAATAAGGGTGTGCGCTGTTAATGAGTTTTAGTCCTTTTCCTCTGTGTGTGTGTGTAACCCCCCCAGGTCCGTTTCCACCACGACTCGTCTTCGCTCCAAGCGGGTCTCAAACCCAGGTCCCTGGCATGGAAGGCGGGGTCACTAACAAAGGGGCTAAAGGCCTTTACATCTAGCATCAGTTGTTAGAGCAGCTTTTTTTTTTTAGATCAGAGGAGTGAGGTTTACCTGCACAACACTTAATTGCTGGCCTCCGTTGCATGTGCAGTACAAGTTCAGGAAGGAGAATCAGGAATTAGTCTTATTTTCTGCCTGGCACCATGGGAGTACAACCGTACATCAAAACCTCATATTTTCCATGCTATTTTCTGTTCAATGCATCTCCAGTGTCTCTCAGCTGTGCTGCGGACCCTGTGTCCCTCATTGCAATTCATTCCTTTTTTCTCTCTCTCTGTCTGGCATGGTATGTATTTCTGTGTGGGAGACAAACGAGATTTGCGGTGTAGGGTGGCTGCAGCACTTAAACTGAGAGATGAGGAAGCAATACGACCACGGCCTTGCTCCTGTTCAGCAGGCTCAAATCCATCTACTCGATGTCATCACATTAGGCTGAATGTATTCAGGGAATTTTAGCTTCATGTGGAAAGATATACAGTATATGACACAAATCAGCTGAGATGATGTTATATATGTGATGTCAGTAGTTTGACTACACCACAACCATGTGTGTGCGTATTTGTTGTGTGTTAGTTCAGAGATTTATGCATTGGGTAGACATGAGTTCAGCACAGTATATGAGTCTCAGGTATGACGGGAGAGATGTAAGACAGTAGCAATGAGCTTCTAATGCGTGCCGTCCAGCTGCAGTGTTTATGGGCCAACAGATGGTGAAAGGGGACAGATTATCCTTGCTAGGCCATAATGAGGAGGCCCTTTTCTGTAATGTAAAAGGTTGGATGTGTATCTAAAAATTCACATCCAGTTGGCCACTGCACGTAAGAAATAGAGCACATAACAGAAAGTTATATTTCATATAAATGTTAATCTCACATACATACATAAATAAATAAATAATAAATGTCCAGGTCACAATTAACCCCAATTTTAAGAGGCAAAACTAAGAAAAGTTATTGTAAATTATGAAAATGAAGGATTTTCTTAATTTGACATTAAGACATTAAGTTGAATATTAAATATTGCAATACAGATTACATATTATGCTCAAGGCAAAGTTTTAATTAAATATATTTATTTTGCGATACAATTAAAATGTAATTAACTTCGTTCTAATGTACACAGTAGTGTAGCTTGTGTACAGTTCTAGCTGTAACAGTTGTGCTGATTAATGTTTTTGTGGAAAATGTGATACTTGTTTTTAGAATTCAACTTTTTTTTTATAATGTAAGCATTTTATTATTATCATTTTCATGCATCCTTTCTGAATAAATATACATTGCTTTAAAAAAATGTTTACTAAAATTACTGGGTCTTTTTTGGGTGTGGAATTTTAAGTCGTAGTTTGGAAATATAATTTATGTTTTTGTTAGTTAATTAATTTGTTTGCTTGCTTGTGATTGGGGTAAAATATGACCAGAACTTTTTCACAACATCCTTTTTGAGATCATGCACCCTTCATCTACCTTTGAACTCCTGTTCCCTATCTATCACATCTTTCCTTTCATTCCCTCAACATGACTCTCCTTTTCACCCCTTCTTTTATTTCAGGGTTACAGTAATAATTTCCCCAGTACTTGCAGTCTGGCTCAGCTCTCCACATGACTTTGGCAACCATCTTAGTACACTACAGTGACGCAAACGTTCACCTTCCAAAGCCAAGGCGAACGCTATTTCTGGCTCTGTGGTCCAATCAAAAGTTCAGAGTGTCTTTGCTGGATATGATGTCATAAAGTTATTGACAGCAGGGATGAATGAGTTCCGTTGACTCCCTACCGGCTTTCAGCATCTTTGTGTTCTGTTGGCCTAGAGCCCAGTTCTGTCCTCAGCCTCTCACTGGCCCAGCTGGGTGCCCTGTTCTGTGGGCACAGGATGGGAGACACAAGGCCACAGGTGCTCCAGGCTTCATCAATGCCGTTCCAGTGGGCCTTCCAAATATAGTGCAAAGCGTTCATGCCTACACACACACACACACTCCCCTGTGGTGTAGCCTTATTCAGAATGTGCTCAGCTGTTTGCCGAGCTCATGTGACTAGCTTGTGTGGAAATGAATCATGTAGTTTAGATTTCAACTTATACTTTGTTAAATCAGATCTGTGGTCATTGTTAGGGTTCAAGAATAAGATTGCACCCAGTGACTGTACTGGACATCCTTTCATGATGTGCTAAAAGAGGTTTGATTGTTTTCTCATGTTCTGTCAGCCTTTTAATCTTACACCTCTCAGTCCTTTGAGGTATAGGGTTTTCTCATCTCTCTAATCCGCTGACAGGATATATAAAGTTGTTCGCTTGTTCGATGCTAAATGCCTGTGAGCATGACCATCTATATTCTGTGGAAAGCCGTGATGAGAGTCGTAACATCTCTCAGTTCTGTTATTATCATTCCTGGGTAATTACAGAGACTTGTGCTTGCTGATTGCTTTTGTCAAGCAGTTAATCTGAAAATGAGGAGGTAATGAGAGTATGGGCTAATATGCCACATATCTCTATCTGTGCGTCCAGAGGGAGACACACACACACAAAAAAGTAGAAGACAAATTGTAGTTTATATACAGATAGAGGAAAACATTAGGATAGCAGAATGAGAAGATGGATTCGTTTACAAATAAATACAGAAAATAAGGTTTCAAGAATGCTCCCTGCATCTGTTGTTGTTTGAACAAATAGACAGTCCTGTTCCTGTTTCATATCATTGGCTGAGCTATGTTTTTGTGTCAGATTGGTCCAGATGCTTTAACAAGCAATTTTTTTATGTGGCTGAAACCTGGAAAATGTTGAGTTTTTTGTATGTGTAGCTTTGTGTAGTCAGGTTGATTCAATCAAGTTTAGTGGTAAAAATTACATATGAAGTATAGTTTTATGGTATATTTTAGGCTAGTGATTAAACACTTGATTGGCAGCCTGATAAATAACACAGTCAAAATACCTCAAGCGCTTGGTGGAAATGTTATGCCCATTACCATAACATGAGGCCGTGTCCCAGCGCTATGACACAAAAACCATAAAACATATTACAAACGAGGCAATTGTTGCATCCAGTGTGGACATAATTACTGTTTATCATGTCTTTTTACGTTTCCTGTTGCATCGCGCCTCATAAACATAACACATCTGCATTTGTGATCGGAGAAACGACAAACAACAAGCACTACCCTTCACTGCTCAAAACTCATGTTTCAATTAAGGTTGTAAGCTTGTTACTTAAAGGTTGTAAGTCAGAAGCGCCAGACTGTCCTTGCAGAGGTAGAATTACTCCATAGCTTCTCTGCACAGCCAGCATAGACTGCTCCTAGGTTCAGGAAATAGTCCTCCATCAATGCGCTGAACACACTCTAATATTTGTGTTGAACTGTCCTGGAACAGTGTTGTAAATACAACTCCTCATAGTTTTCCTCTAAAATATCTTTTCTGATAACATGTTTTCTGAAGATGAACAAAGCTTTTGGAATGACATGGGAGCAAGTGATTAATGACAACATTTTTATTTAGGGGTGGGGTAACCCGTTACAGGTAATTTGATTAGATATTAAGGCAAGCAGATGTGAATTTGCATATCCAGGGGTTTTGTGGAGCTGAGGCACAGAAAAATGTGTTGAGACAGGAAATCTGTGGCTGTCGCTGTGAGATCTCTGAAAATCTCACCTCCCAAATCATGCTGTCTCTGTCCTATTCAAAAGTCTGTCATGGACTTGTATAAAAAAGACTATGACTTTACTCTCATGATGTGCTGCAGTCTCAGTGTCTTGCCAGTTGGACGAGAGCCAACGTTATGAGTAATATTTGGGTCGATTCTGAAGTAGTCTTGACTTTTTCTGTGAATTTGAAACTTAAACTTTTAAATCTTATTGTGTCTGCTGCAGCTTAGCACAGTCTTTTAAAATTCCTAAAGAAAGCACCACCCTATTATACTAAATGAGCTTAGTAATCAAACACATTTAGTTAGCGTGTGGTGAGAAGCAGTTCACTATAGTATATCATGTTTTTTGAAGTCTAATCCTAATAGGTCATAATCTAAATCTTTCTGTAGAATCCATATATACGAATTCAGGGCTTTTTCACTTCAGTAAAAGTCATATATATATATATATATGATAGTTTGCAATATGATTCTCATGATTTACATTACAGTGGCCTACATTATGGCAAACGGAATGTATATGGAGACAAACATTTGCAGTTCAGTTACTGGATGTTAATCATGTGGATGGTTGTCTTTGATATTAGAATAGAAGTGACGGTTCACACGTGTCACCATGGAGACGAGTTTCTAAGGAGCCATGACTGTGTCCCCTTGCATGAGTCCCTCTCCTTTTCACACTCACTCTGTCTGCACCCATAATGCCTAGTGACAATCAGAACCTGACTCACACAATTACATGCAAATACTGTGCATACTTATATATCATTTAATTTGTGACACATTTTCATTCTCCAGAGCATTTGATTGGACAATGGTGCAAGAGTTGTCACTTATATCTTTATTTTTAATAACATTTTTGCATTTCATTAATTCTTTGAAATTAAATGCAGCCATAACAACTTCCTCTTGCCTAATTCCACAAGGCAGAGATCACTTTAAGCCATAAGCAGAATGCAAGCACAGAATTCCTGCATTTCTCCAGCTCAGCATTTCATAACTATTTGTCTTTGAACAGCGCTGCATTTTTAAGTCTTGATTTTCCATCAGCTCATTCTAGGTCTGAGCGGACCAGAGCCACATCCACATTCACTGTGAAACATTATTGTATTGATTAGTATAAATATGAAGATGCAGTTTTTAATAAAAACCTGAGTGAGAGAGAGAGCAAGGCAGAAAAGTATTTATAGGGCCTCTGGTTCCTCTCGGTCTGATGTTTGTGTTGATTGATTGGGTGTTTTTTGGTCAGGTAGGCATTCGGCCTGCTCTCAGCAGGATCCCAATGTGTGCTGCATTGCAGTGAAAAGCAAAGAGCAGACATTAGGACTCAGTGTTTGTGTGTGAGAGAGAGTGTGTCGTGCTCCCTTGACAATAATACATCTTAATCAGGGCACACAGTGCTGCTCTTTGCCCCTTACCTTCTGGCTGATATACTTCCCTACTTATCATATCAGTGAGTAGGGCACACATATTTTTATTTATAGCATTTACTGTACTTAAACATGCACAGTGAGTCAATGACAAAAGTCAAATAAAATAGTGATGATATTTTTGAATAATGCTTTTTAGCAAATGCCCTGTATTTTCTTTTATGTTCTTTTCTTTTAAGTATTCTGTTTAAAATACTAATACACTTACCATAAATTACCTGATTCTTGATGTCAAATAGACCATTCACATAGCATTTTCTCATTTGCATGATATTCTAAACCTATATGACTGCCTTTGATCTGTGGAACACACAATAGGATATTGGTTTTGTCCATACAATTAAAGTCTCTGAGGACAAATAGGGTAAGATTTATTTATTTATTTTGGAAATGTATACTTTTATTTAGCAAGAATGCATTAAATCATGTAAAGAATAAAATAAACACGCCATAAAAAATATTACGATTTCCACAAAAATATTAGGTAGCACAACTGTTCTTTGCATTGATAAGAAATGTTTCTTGAGCACCAAATCAGCATATTAAAATGATTTATGAAGGAACATGTGACACTGAAAACTGAAGAACAGAACAAAGTCATACAGCTTTAGAAAGTTTAAGTTAGGCTACATTTAAACATTAAAAAATTAGATGTCTGGTTTCCTGACATGAGACATGAAAAATTAACAAATCAGTCAAAATAAGGATCAGATTAAAAGTGTTTTACATAAAGAAGACTTTATTTTTATTTTTTTACATACATCTCTTATTATAATATGTATAGATTCAATAATACCAGTACGTCAAAAATAATAATTATAGTTATCATATATAAAAAACTAAGCCTTAAACTACTCTTTACTTTTTAAAAACATAAAGGTTTTATATATTAATATTTGTTCTGTTTCGTTATCTGTCAACAAAAATAAAAAAATCACAGGTTAATGAGCTTATCAAGTAACTTTTGCTGTTTTTAATACTGACGGCTTACAGGAGGATCAATGGTTTGCGAGATGCATGTTACGTTCAGTGAGGGAACGAATATAAACTATGGGTCTTCTCAAATGAATTGCAACAGTACCTGGTTTGTACTGTCAACCAGAAGAGGTTCAATTAAATACCTGGTAAGAAGAGAGTCATGTTGGTCTGTGTAGTCCAGCGGGATGACAAGTGTTTTAATGTGAGGGCAAGCAAGACTGGACTCTAAAAGAGCCACAGGGCCGCCTCTTCCTTTTGAATCCACAGACAGACGGAGAAAAAAATCAGTTGTATTGGTGAACCATAAAATGGTTTGGCAATTTCACAAAGCACTGAAATGGTCAAGATATGTGAGCTTTGTGATTGGGCCGCTTGATTTCAGCAGCAGTGAGGGCAGAAACACCAGACGCAAAAAGACTTGACACAATGGAAGCCTAAAGCGTCTGGCTACACAAGTCTCAGGTGCAGCAGCAGCAGCTTTCTATGTGCTTCTTTTACATCACACAACACTGCATCTACAAAAAGATCAGTAATGGGATATTAATAGACAGGAGGGGTGTTTTAGGACGCCTCCAACTTTTGACTTTGACTAGATACTTTACAAATGGCCATAGTCAATGTAGTTAATCAACTCTTTTCACATAGGTTCTAATGAAAGCCAGGCAGTGATTGATATGACATAATGTCATAATCATAATCATTTCCGTTCAAATTTGATACTTGTGAGCCACTGACATACAGTATTGCTCTTTTCCTCAAAACAGTTAAGAAATGCCCATTTTCTTAGAGACAAAAAACTGGTTTGGTAAAAGGTATCTGCCTGTTTGTGCAAAATGTTGGCACACTGCAAAAAAAAAAACCCAAAGAACTATATTTTTGTCTAATTGTTTTTAGTAAAAAATATCTAGATGCCCTTTACATAAGCAAAACTGCATAAGACATGTTTTGAGAGATTTTAAATAGATTTTCTGATATTACAATCTCTTAAAGCAGGTTGTATAATATCTTATACAATTTAGCATAAGTTATGTAGAATTTTCTATATGATGTACATTTCTATTTCATTTGTTAGCATTGAATATTTAGTTTGAAGCATAAACGTTAGTGAGGTTTATGCTTAAAACAAGAACATATACAAACGAAGTACAATGATAAAAGTAGTAAAGGTAATAAAAGTGAAAAACTCTTATTCTTAATGTCATATGCAGTTTTGCTTTTTTAGTAAAGGATTTTTAGAATTTTTTTTACTGAAAAACTACAAAATCATCAATATTTTTTGGGGATTGATTGAGTGTTTTGTGGCGACTGTAAACAAAAAGGGTAAAAAAAAAAACTTTCAGTCCCGTTTCAGACTTTTTTTTTGTCTGCTTCCATTCAAAGGAGGTAGGTCTATTTTGTTGGCAAAAAAGAGATGATTAAATCTCCCATTTGAGAAATCCTTTTGGCAATCGTGTTATTTCCAGCTGTTTAAACCCTAAAGAATCCCTCCTCCAGGCCTCGGATTTGCAGGGCTGTAAGTTGTATTGAGAGACCAGCAGGAACCAGTGTGGTGAGGAAGGGGGGGAAGAGACACTGGCTTCGCAAACGTTTTTGTCCTTCACTCAGGCTTTTTCTTCCTTGTCTTCCATATCTGTCAGTGCACGTTAAATGAAAGCAACAGGGATCCTCTTTCATAGCCCACTGAATCCAGTCAAGGCAATGGTCAGGAGGCATCAAAACTGTGGGGAGAAAAAAGCATTTGATTAAGACTGAATACGAAAAACGTTATGTAAACTTTTATACCAAACCTGTAGATTTCAGTCATTAATTCAATTCATCATTGAGGAATAAAAATATGAATTTGCCCAAAACAAAACTACTGACCTCACACTTTTGCATGTTAGTGTACTACACAATTTTAAGTGTAAACACATACAAAAACAAATATAACCATATGAAATATCGTCAAACTAATTCTCTTTTGAGTTGTTTCGTGCAAAAATAACATACGTGTGCACTGTACAGTACAGATGTGAGCCTTACCTGTCCCAAAGCTTGACACTTCTACAGGAGCTGGTGCAACAGCCAGCCGATATCAGAGCTGCGGAAGAAAAGAATATATTGAGCTTTCATTTTAGATGGTTCATTTAATATTGATGGCACTATTAGCAAAATAACAGCTTCTCTAATATCTATATATGAACATGGTGTTTTTCAGGCTACACTGAGGACCTCAGAAAAATAGTGGGCTGACTCACTGACTCAGAGATAATGGATAATTATTCACTTGTTTATAGAGCAGCTAATTAACCCAAAAAACTGTTTTACGCTGCCGTGTAAAAGGCGCGAGACAACCTATAATTTATAGTTATATATTGTCCTTTAATTTTTTTCTGTTTGGTAAACGGGCAGCACCGAGACATTTATTGTAAAAGGGAAAATACAATGCTTCAATGTGGCAAATGAGGTTAGCAGCACGGGCACAGCTCTCCACAATAAACCTGGATGAATAATATGATTATTAATATGAATAAGATATTTTTGATGAATCATTTCAGCCAGCTCACAAAAATTATTAATTACTGAATCAGACTGGTATTGAATCACTGGGATGTTTACTAAAGCTTTGTTTGATAAAAAAAAAAAAGTCTTCTCATACATTCAAAAATATCAGAGGTTTCAGAGGCTGGTATCTTACTAAATTCAAGGTTTGATATTGATCCACTCTTATAGTCACTTTGAATAACAGCATTAGTTGGATGCGTAGATGTATACTTATAGCCGCATTAATTTCAGATGGGTGCATTTAGCCATATTTTTGAAGAATAAATAAGGATGTAAAATGGTAGGCTTAACAAGATAACGTGCATGCTTTTGTCTGGTTGACACTGCTGTTTACATTTGCACACCAAGAGAGAGGATAAGAATAAAGGGAGAGAGAAAGAGAAACGGCGTGAGAGAGAAAAGCCTGCTCTAATCTGTGTTACGTACAGTGTGATTGCAGCAGCAGGAGGTGTGACCCTGAGTGTCTGCTGATGAAAAGTACCTTCTGTCTAAGTCAAGTGTCACTTCTGCAGCGACTCTGTAGTGGAAGGACTCTCTCTGTCCCTCATGTGCTCATTCACACACACACGCTTTAAAGGGATAGTTTACCCAAAAATGAAACTGTGGGCATCATCTACACCTCATCATGTCATTTCAAATGTGTGGACAAATGTGGTTAGTAACAGTTTCTGGTCCCTATTGACAAGTCATTGGCTATCAGCAACTGTTTGGTTACTCACATTCTTCTTTTCTGTTTCACATTTCTTCTTTTGTGTTCAGCAGAACAAAGAAATTCATACAGGTTTGCAACAACTTAAGTGTGAGTAGATGATGACCAAACAAAAAATTTTGAGTAGCTATCCCTTATAGGATTCTCGTGAACTCCTTATTCACATACAGACTATAGAAATAGGTTAAGAGGTTCTTCAGAGTCAAACCAAAAGCAATCTGTTTCTCTATTGATTTACTTTTCTTAAGGACTATTACTGTAATACTTCACTTAAGCTGAGAAGACCTGCATCCAGAGAGACACTGCACACACACTTCAATCTCATTTTATGCATCCATTGTTCTATTTAGTCTTCTATCTTTCTGTCATACATTTGATTGATCATTCTATTGTTCATTTTAACTGTTGTTCTGTTAATCCATCCATCCATCCAACCATCTGTTTTATACCCAAAGACTGCAACTAGATTTGTAGCCTGCGATTTATTATGAAAAATAATAATAAATACCGATCTTGTACATATGTACTTAAGCATTTTTGCCATTTTAAAACACTTTTGATCACATTGAACTAAGGGCCAATTTAAATTGTAAGCAGAATTTTGTTTTTGTTTACATTTTTATTTGAAAAAAAAAAGAAAAATTAGGTTTCTTCAAGCAAGTTTTGTATATCCACCTTAAAATGGGGTGTTAGTATATTGCTTTGCTGGATAGCTATAATCATGAACATAAAAATCATGTTCAAACCTGCAGTGAGAATCGATAAGCATAATTAAAGTAGCTACCAATTTCTTCAAAAATACTGCCTTCAGTTTGATAAAATGTTTTAGACCTTATATTTAAAAAGACAAAAAATACAGGGGGAAAAAAGATGTGTGATCATCTTCTAGAACTACAAATTGCTAAAATAAGTATTCTGGAACAAACTTTGAAAATGAACTATTTTACTGCAGAAAGATGCTGTTACGTGCCCAAATTATACCTGAGTACTGCTAGCCAAAGCTCTTGTTTGATGAAAATACCTGATCTATTTTAAAGCCTGATAGTTTGCGGAGCTCCATCAGTGTAAGGTAATAACATTATAATGGTGCTGAAGGGAGCAGAACAGTGGTACAGGAGATGAATGAAGGTGCTTAAACCTCTGACCCGCTTCTGTACATGTTGTATTTGTCAATATCTTTAATATACACCCCTGAGTTCAAACTGTGTCTGCCCTCTGCAGCTTCAAATGACTGCAATAAATTGTACACTCACAAACACATAAACCTACCCTGAACTGAGACACACACACTAATACTGGTTGTAAGTAGAGATGTTTTATGGTACAATTGTTATTTGAGAATGTAAAACATTATGTCTATAATAAGCACAGTGGCTAAAAGGAAAGGAAAAAGTCCATAAAACATGTAAGTACTTACTTCAGTTCAATGTGTTTGGAGTAGAACTTTTCCTGCAGGCAGCAATGAGTTTCGTTTTATTGACAGAGCTGCCTTTTTAGCTTGTTTGTGACCTTGTTCTTCAATTAAGGCACTGAGATGTTAAACATAAACTAACATGTGTTCTCAGGCATGTTGCTTGCATATAAAGTATATTTGCATTTCTTGAAGGAGATACTAGTAGTTTCAAGACAGCATATTTTTATAGGTTAGCATCGGTTTAAAGTTTGGATTTTGTATAAATTAAATGCCACATCAGAGCAGCTTTAAACTCAATGCTTTTTCTCTCAGCTCCATGAGAATCAACACATCTGTGACATAAATAAAAATTAAGCAAATATATACAAAGCAACAATAGTAATCCAGCATGAAATTACAATGAAATAATCACTTTAGTTATATATTTCCAAAAGTATAAAATTAGAATAATCAAAATGGAAAGTCTAAAAATGTGGACACACAGAGTGAGAACCTTTTTGTATTAAAATACAATATTGCATTTTTAACTTGGCATGGGGTTTACATAAAAACATCTAAGTAATCATTACTCAAGTACACAGTTATAGGAAAGCTCTGTCAGAACAGATATGGAAACATTTGCAATACTTCACATGCTCACTAATTGATTCTCTGCAATAAATGGGTGCCGTTACAGTGAAAGTCAACACAAATTATAAAAACCTCACAATAATCCACAAGAAACAGTCACAGACCATTGCATTCTGTCAGTTAACATCTTTTGACGCAGAAAAAAGACGCAGACGCAGATTTGATTACCAATTTCCAGCCCAATAGCTCAAAAATACTTGCCCAAAACCGCCCAAATTTTTAACTATCAAAATAATGTGATCGAATGCAAATCAAGGTTCATAATCATAATTTTTAACTCCATAAAACTTTGATGTTATGATCATCATAAAAATTATGATGACAAAATAATATAAACATAACGCTAGATAAATCAGAGAAAATAGATTAAAGAGAATTAGCCTATCAAATATGAAAAATATGCAAGCAGCAGACACTGTCAAAAAGGCAATCAAAAAAAACTAAATCGGTGCCCTCGAAAAAACTGCATTATTTTCAATGTCAACAGTCAGAATTTTACTGCAAAAAAGTGTCCAATATAGTAATCATGCACCCACCATGACAGTCAAAACTATAATTCATTGATGCATACTGCATGATAATCCGACATAATAAACAAAAAAAATAACAATTTAGTGTGCTTACCTTTCACTCTATAATTTTACACAGAACTAGGAAGTGTTTAAAGTTTATTTTGAACATTATACAAAACTTTGCAGTCAAAACAAGTCCAGCAGATCTCAATACTAATCTGAACCATATGAAAAAGAAGACAGGTTCATACAGATTTTTTATTTAACTGTGCCCTGAATTCGAAGTTGCAGTGATAAGAGTTTTCATGTCATCTCTCTCTTAACAGGTGTAATTCACGTTTTGAGATTTAAAACTCCGCTCTATACCATACTTATTTAGCCATGATCATATACATTAGTTTATCGAACTAAACACCCGTCACTACTGAATCGTCAAGTCTGTATGCGGCTGCGACATCAACATCAGCACCAGCAGTCTTTGCAGTATGCGTGTGTTTAATAACGTTGTGATGACTGCTTGGACGCAGCATGCACACCTGGGCTTGTATGTTAACTAATTAGTCTATATAATTCATATGTTTGAAAACGCCCAAATTTAGTCCACCTGCCAAAGCCAATATTTACCCGCACAAACAAATTAAAAACCGCCCAATTGGGCGAAAACCTACCCCATCTGGCAACACTGATTGTTATAAATTTTAGACTCATATTTTGGCTAAAATTCATGTACAAACACTTTACACCTGTTCTTACCTAAATGTCTATATTATTTATTGTGTTTTTGTGCTACTTTGTACACTACTTTGTATATTTGTATATAATTATTTTTATTATTTGTGTCTTGTCTTGTCACTGTCATTCTGTTGCACTGCCACAAAAACAAATTCCTCGTACGTGTAAATATACCTGGCAATAAATTCTGATTCTGATTTTAAAAAAGGTAAAGTTAAAAACCCAAATAATGGATTTGTTTCTTACAGACAAGCATCTTTTCATTCAAGATGTTCATTGATGGACAGGAGTCATGTGGATCACTTCTGATGATCACAATCTGACACTGACGGCACCCATTTTAAATCATGCTAAATTTATCCAAATCTGTTCATCTACATCTTGGTTGTTCTAAGGGTAAGTACATGTTAAGCAAATTGAATTTTTTGGGTAAACCATTTCTTTTGGTCAAACCTAACTACTTTTGTATATTTTTTTTTTCTCGAAAAGATTTTTTAGAGATAAAATACTTGATGGATCACATGGATTTACAAAATGTTTGAATATGGTTAAGGGGTCTGTGCTAAATTAGCTGCAAAAAACCAAAGAGAAGAGAGAGAAGAAAACACAGGAATAAAAATTATTTCAATACGATAGCAAAGTAATGAGCAGTGCAGTGTTGTTTTGGGAATGTATTGGAAGTGTGTGAGCAGCACTGCAGTAGAATCTTTATTAACATGGGAGGAGCAGGTGTGCTCCAGCAGGAGATGCAGACAGGACATTGATACTTTCTCAGGCTCTATGTGGCAGTTTTTGTGCATCTAATGCCTGAAAAATGCATGTTAAAGTGATGAGGAGACAAGAGTTCAGTGATGTTTGTTATCTTCTTCCTTTATAACCAGCCCACGTCACCGCTTCTTTCTCTATCATCCTCTTTGTGTTTTTCCCCACACCTCTGCTGTAATCAGTCAGTATAGGGCTTCCCTGCAGTCCTTCACAAGGTCAGCTGCTGGGCCTCTCATTAAACAGTCCCATCAGCCATCTCTCTAACTCTCTCATCATCTGCGCCAGTTCACACTGCAGTCCGGCCTTTCAGCTTAAAATGAGAACAGAATGAATATTCCTGTGAGAAGCAGTGTAGCAGACACAAATCAATACCTCTCAGTCTCTTAGAAAGAAGCATGGGACATAATTGCTCCAGTTTCAGGCCGTCATGTATATATTTTCTCACATTTCTAAGTTCTCGCTAGAGCCTTCCAGTATAAGATGTGATAGTGGCATAGCTGTCTCTTGGCTAATTAATATCCAACATAGTTTTATCATTTCTTCAGTGTCATACAGGTTCAATGCTTATGCTCTCTGCTGCCATAGAAAAGCCTAAACCTTTCAAATCAGTGTTTAGAAGCAGAGTGGAGAGTGTCAGAAAGCATAAAGTAGCCTTATGAGTCAATAAGCATACAGGAACAATATTTTTCGCATCAGTCCACTGGACCTTTGGCCTGTTTGTTAGTGGTTGAATGGAGAGAAGCGACTGCGTTTGATGTCCTCTGAGCAGACACGCTATTCTGTTGTTCAAAGAACTCAGTCTCATTCTCACACACACACGGTAGCCACTTTTTTTTTGTAGAGACCCTTCAGCAATTACAAGGAGACAGCTCAGACGATACGACTACTTCAGAATCTGTCAACACACACACATACACTTAGTTCTCTGCATATTATGTGCAGTATCATTATCAGAGACACTGTAATCCAAAAAATAGCCCAAGGTGACTTTCGGGATACATTTATCAATATATCAAGGTCTGTCACTTAAATTCAAGAGGCCCAGTGCCAAATTTCATGGCGCCCGAAACTTATTAAACACTCATGATTCAGTTATTCCTAATATATTTATATGTTTGACGTGCACATTCAGATTATTGATGCATTAATAAATTCACCACAAACCTTGCTGCTCTAGCTGTATCAGTGTGTATTAAAAGTGTGTATTGTGATCTGCTGTTCCAGGTTAGAGATTTGATAAGCTCTTGTGGACAAGACAAGGGTCTTTTTTATGTCAGCTGCTATAGTGAACTATAGGAGTTCACAATGAGGTTTAAGGAGCGCATTAATATTAATGCTTTAAACATTCTAAAACAAAACATAATGGGAGGGGATTGACTTCAAAGTGAAAAGCTAATGAGACGAGAAGGAATAGCACGTTGGCCTACTTAACAGGATGTTCTGGGAGAAAACCTGATCGCTATCTTAAATGCACCATGCTCCCTGCTGCCCTTACGAGGAATGAATGACAATGAGCCAGAACTTCCCACCTCTGCCGGGATCCTCTGGTCATCCTCTATTCCCCACTGGACAAGGTCAACCCTTAATGAGCTTCTTTGCAAATAAATCTGAAATCCGGCCTCCGCTGACCTCACCGATTTCCTACAGGCAAAAGAGGACTATTTTTATAAGCACATCTGCGTGACTCTTTTTTAATATCGTGATGCCCTCCACACCGTGTTTGTGCCATCATGGAATATGAAACAATGGGAAGCCATCAAGGAAATCAGGTCAGTTAAGAGATTAAATCACTATTTGAGAAAAAAAAAAAAACACAGGGAGCTCAAATAGTTTTACGTTTAATAGTTTAATGTACTTTCCCGCAGGGTAAATTATACAATAATCACTATTCAGAGTGAAGACAGTCTCTGGAGCACTCAGGAACGCACTCTCCTAACAAGCACAGGAGAGTCTTCCCTAAGTAGAAAATTTTCTCATAGGCATACAAAGCCCTTATTGCACAGGAGATAAGGCATAGAATTCTCCTATACATGGTAAACAGTTTAAAATGGAGGTTTAAATGGTGAAAGCAAGTCTTAATAATAGAACAAACATATATTCTGACATATACACGCTCGCACACTGGTGGAGGGTGGGCTGCTCTACTGACCCAACTTCTAGAAGCAATTTCCCTGAAGCACCAGTGCTCATCCCAAAACACAGCAGTGCTTCAGATTTTCCATAAATGCTACATCTGTCCCCAATAGAGCTTAAGCACATACTGTACTTTAAAAAATGACACTTCACATAACCGAAAACCTGAGTCTCTTCACCATTTGAGACCATCTGCACAAACTAAAAACACACAAAAGGAAATCTTTCTCTGTGCATGTTCAAGTGCTACATTTTTGCAATGGCTTTTATGGATATTTAAAAATCAAGTGGAAGCCTTTTTTTAAAGCTGTTTAGGGCTTTTGCAGGGTAGAATTTTTAAAGTGTGCTTGCTAACCTTATCTGTTGAGAAAAGATGGATAACAGTATTAAATAGACAGTTTACTCAATTCTGTCATTATTTACCTGTCAGACAAAAATTTTGTGAATGGCTACAAGCTATTTACTAAAAAGTCTGATTTAAAAAAAAAAAAATTGAAGACTGTGGTAAATAAATCATATGGACCATGACAGGTGATCTGACCAGTCATAACACTGAATCTGCCATTTTGTCAGACAAACAAACCAGGCTAAGAGAGCTGATTATCCACGGTGGACTTCTTTTTGCAGTTGAAACAAGATACTTTTGAATGTTCATGTATGTTTATTTCATATTTTCAAAGACAACATTTGAAAGCTGAGACTTTGTTTCATACCAAAAGTAACCTGTTCTGTCTTGTCTGTTGGCGTGCTGTCATGCAATGTAAATTTCAGTGTGTGAGAACATATGACATGGTTTGTCGCGCGTAGCAACAATTCCTAAGCGGGGTGGGTTTCTGCAAAAAGGGTCTTTTGCATAAAATATTTGTATTTTACAAATTTAATGACAGCAACATGGGAGTAAGCATGCATGAATTATTTATTTATTATGCACAAAAATATTTTGCCTTTCTGTGTGTTTTATGGCGAGAGGAATAGAGGGAGGGAAATAAGCAGCTTGTTGTCAACCTGGGTGTTCTCGCATGTCTGTTTTAACTTAAAGATCTAAAGGTTGTGTGACTGACGTGTGCCTCTGGATTCAGCTGTACAGATGACATCATGTCCTCTCTGTGATGATTCTGTGAGTAGCTTCCACACAAATCCCTGTCAGTCCTATAAATAACCACAAACAGCTTGAGTGTCTTGCTTCATAGAAATTAGCCTTTTTCCAACTCAGGAGCAAGATGTCCAATTTTTTTGCATTTGGGATACAGTAGGAAAACAATACATGGATGACTAACTACATCTGCTGTGAGTGCTCAAATAGAAGTTTGCTGGTCTGATCAATTGTTTTTGGAAGAGTTTTCTCACATTGCAGCCTGATAGCAATCCAAGTTCAATGTGGTTAAATTGCACTTCAACATTCATATTGCAATCATTTTGAATTTAATCTATTAATTAATGAAGAAACAACATAAAGACAGTATATCTTGTGAACTTAAAGTGAACAAATCTTCACATACACCTATTATAATAAATCTCATATTAAGCTTTTGTTCTTTGATAAATAAACATCACAAAAGCTGGGTTATTAGTTTTTTTTGGCTGCTTTAAAAGCTGCCGAACATGATGCAGCTCTGACACGCACCATATTTTCTCATAACTTTTTACATTTTCTGCCATGCTTCAGGTCTTTAAGTCTCTAATGAGCTGACAAGTTGAATCTGGTGTGTTAGATGAGGGAGACTGTTTTGCTCCAGGACAGTTTTGAAAACCACTGCATTTCAGAAACATGTTTTTAAATGTGAGTCATATTTAACTCATACATACATGCACAGTTTAAGGCAGCTCGCCCTATCACCTATTTTGTTAAATTCATCTCTTAACTGGTGACATAGGCTACTCATTGGATGCTTGTAGTTTAATTTGGGCTATAATATTAAATTTTATATAGCGCGTGTCACTGCATTTGTGCATGCACATGAAGAGCTTGCACTATGAACACAAACCAGGAAAATAACCTGTGACACACTATAGTATATTTAAAAATTGTATGATTAATTGCACTTAATCGTGATCAATTTCTGATTATAATTTAGTACATACTGTACATACTTGGATCTTTTTTTTTTTTCTCCTGTGAACGTATCGAAGTGCATTCTGGGATTCCACTGATGACGCCTTTATAATGCAGCATCTGTATAGGCACCTCACTAGGTTTTGAAATTGAGTCTAAATTACCCTTCAATACTTCTCTCACAGCACTGTTTTGTATGTATATCTCCATCCATCCATCTTTTCCTCTGGTTCTGAAGATTGTAATTCCCTGATATGATGAAATATTTATGAGCATAAATTGAAAAAGGGGTCATTTAGTGTGGCTGTATTTTCCAAACTCCGTCAGCACATTATGAATTTCAAAATGCATGTCAGGTCATGCATTCAGATGATTTATAAAGAGTGCAATAGCACTGTTTATGCTGAAGGGAGTCCATAAATACCCACAGTTAGCTGCCTGCACACTGCCCTCCTCCCACAGAGAGCACAGCATGGTTTGAGGTTCCTCCCTGAGCATTACCTCTCTCATCTGCATAGAAATTTCATTAATTTTAATAGCCTTACCAATTACCTGGCTCTGTTGCCCAATTTCATTTTATTTAAAGCTTCTTTTATCTGTGTGAAGATGGGAAGATGGAAAGCAAGGGTTTGCCTCTGAGCTAGCCAGTCTCTTTTAGCCTCCATTGCTTCTATTACTGTTAACTGCATGTGTGTGCACTTGTGTAAATAGCTGTCCACTCGAAAAATTAGTTGAATCGCAGTGATTTCGCAGATTTCATCTGAGTGGGTTTTCTAAAGATTGGAAACAAAGTGTAGCCTTGCCACACTGTATTGTGCCAAGAGGAGAAGCAAAAAAGAAAATACAGTATACTAAAATTGCACTCATAATGCAAGATGATTGCATAATATGACTCACAAGCTGAGGTAGCCTGCTGCTTGTTCATCACAATGAGCACAGAGACCTTAAATAAGATGGAAAGACTGGAAATAAGATGGAAATACAGGTTCAGTATTTTTCTTATACTGAATCCACACATTGGTGTTATTAATTTAAAATATTTCTTATATAGCTGTGTACATTTATATTAATGTGTAATTGGTGGACAGTAACAAAGTAGTTGTACTTTTTAGTATCTGTACTTTATCAGAGTAGTTTTATTTTTGGCAACTTTTACTTCACTAGCTTCCTAAGCATACGATTGTACTTTTTACTTCTCTACATTTTATAGAACATATCGTTACTCATATGTCGCCTGCTCCGAGATGCAGACGAGCGATTCATTGACAAACTTATTCTTTTTAACGAACCTGTTCAATTGGTTCGTAAATCACAAATTGGAATGATCCCATTGCAGCTTTTCTCGATTCAACAACTGATTCAAATGATCCATTCAGAGCGAGTCTCCAGTGAACTGAATTCACAAGTAAGAACAACTGCCGCACGTAAGTAACGAATGTGGCATTTTAGGATTTAGCTAACAAGCTTGCTGGTGCTAAGTTATAGTCATTTTTAGATAATGTCCAAATATTTTTGATATATTACATCTGTGCGAAAAAGGAAAGGATGTGAATTTCAGGTAACTACAGTAATTATGTGGGAAGTAATGCCCTCAGGGGCATTTGGCCAGGAGTGTTTACAACACAGACAAGGTTTGAGAACAAACAAAAAAAAAGGGAAGAAAATATAATATTTTCCTTCAAATGTTTTTCCTAACTTACTCTCATGTCATACAGTATATGATGTCCTGTGATGTTAACAATAGCCTAAGCTTCAAAAAAAAAAATTCTTACTAGTGAAATTTGTGTACCTCGTCCACCTCTTGGGGAAATATATATAAAAAGAAAGAAAGGTTTAGCACAAGAGCTAAGATGCTCTTTTTTTCCACATTAAGAGCATGCACAGCATGCTGCTTTCTGAAGCTGATACATGAGTGTCCTACAGTCTTTTTCTGCCTATGCCTAGAAATGTGACCCGGCTGTACGAGCCAAGAGCAAAAGTGCAGTGCTTTCACCACGAAAAAGAGTTTCACCTCACGTCCCGCTGTCTCTCTGTTTCTCTTTCTCTTAGTCCATCTCTCACTTTTTACTTGTATAGCAGCAGTCTATTTCTATCCCTATACCACAGTACAAAAAATCTCCAGTAAGCAATAAACATAAACATCCATACAAAAACGCATGCTAGATCACTGTGATAGCGTCCATATACAGTATTTCTTCATAATAAGCCGCTCAAGGGTTAGCAAACCAATCTGCTACAAATGCTAGTGTTAGCATCCTTGCTAAAGCAAGTTATTGCCCCAGGTTTATGCTGGGTAATTTGGTGCTTAGCAGCTTAAACTGATTAGCCCATGTAGCCTTCCAAGTTTTTGAAATAAAAAAGCATCTTTCTCTCGTTGGATATTCAAAAGTAGGTGAATACATATAAATCACAAATACTGTTTTTAGAAGGGCTTACATTCTGCTCTCTTTCACATAACAGCCGCTAACAGAGCTGAATTAATGCACACTCTTACCTGGGCTTAAGCCCAGATCCCCGGGCTGAGGAAAGGCACAGTGTTGTCGCAGATATGTATGTCATATTGAAAGTGATTACCAGAATTTACAATGTGTTGCTATGTTTTTGCTTAGCTTTGAGTCTGTGATTCTGAGAAGATGGGGATTTGTGAGGCTGAGCACCACTGAACTCTCTTTCCTGACCGTGCGTGTGTGTCACCGCTTCTGACCATCAGTGTGAAGAGAGAGCTGCAGACACAGTGACACAGCCAGGTACAGTGAATGAGATTTCATGAGAGCAGAGTGGAAAGATGCTAATATACAGCTACCCACATAGTGGATATTCAGCAAGTATCTGACCATTATAAGAAATTATTATGGACTTCTTTGTCTTCCTCTGAAAACTAGAAAGGTTCTATCATTGAGCAGGTCATCATGTATAATGCAGTTGTAAGTTGACAGTAGTTAGTCTTTCCTATAGTTTGCTAATATCATCCTACTAATGTTTATTTTATATCTTCTGGCCTCCTGGCCTCATCCTTCTGAGCAATTAACAGGGTGAGCAGCATTTCTTTCTTTATTTTGAAACTGGTAGAGCATAGCAAACGCAATGTATTGTGTTCAGTTCCCAAGGAATGCATGCACGGATACAAATTTATGTAGACTTAAGTTTGCCACTTGGTTTGCTTACCAAGTGGCATTAATAGAAGTATTGTCAAATGTAATTACAATCTAAATGACATGTTTTCAGTTTTCATATATTTTAGAAAATAATTTTCAGCAGCTAAATTTGAAGCTGAATTTTCAGCAGCCATTAGCCCAGTCTTCAGGGTCACATGATCCTTGAGAAATCACTTTAATATGCTTATTTGTTGCTCAGGAAATATTTGTTATTTACTTGTATTATTATCAATTTTATAAGCAGTTTTGCTGTTTAATATTTTTGGAAACTGATATTTTTATGATTATTTGGATTCTTTTTGTAGAGAAACATAAAGACACTATAATGCCAGAACGCTTTTTTTCAGGGTTAACTATTAAACACTTTTAACCCTTTAAACTGAAATACTAATACTTGCAGTGAACTGAAGCACTAATTCACCACAAACACCAGCTACTAGTACTGTAACTGGCAAAGGTCAGCACACCTTCATAAAGACGTGTGTGAACACCTTCCCATTAACATGAAATTGATTTCTCAGCATTTCCATTGAAAGTAAATCTCTTTTAACGTCTGTATTTATTTTTCTTCTGTGTTATAAAACACACATTATGTTGGGTTAAATGTGGCCCTTCAGGCTACTGCATGAGCCCTTGAAAGAGATCTGTTGATTGGGTAACAGCTCTGCAGGGATCCTGACCACTGCAAGCCCTCATGCTCCCTCTTTCTGAGGCAGCAATCAATGGTTTCTACCTCACGCCTTGAGCCAGCAGGAAGATAAACAGGGGTTCTAGATAGAGCACAGGCTGGCTCTGGCCCTCTCAGCATGAATTCCTAATATCTTACATAATCTCTCCAAGTTGCCGGACAGCACAGAGGCTAGTATTGGTAGAGATGGCACTGGGTTTCATTAGGAACACAAAGCTTTTGTTGGCACACTTGAACATCTTCCAGGGAACGAGAGATCAAGGGATACATATTAGAGGAATAATATATATCATTTTCACTGAGATTAATTAAACTATTATTGTAAAATATGGGCCAGAAGCCAATCATTGGAGATGACAAAGTATCCTGAACAAAGACACTGACTGTCTTATACAGTCTTTGTCTCTTACAGAGGTCTCTGTTAGGGTAACAACAAAGCAGTAAGGAAGCACAAAACTGCATTGAGTTTAGATTTCATTACAGCCTTACACTGGAACCGCATGGGTTATAATTTCATTATAAGAAGGCAGCTTATTTTTCCTTTCAGATCTCAAGACAAATGCACAAGTTAACTTATTCTTGGGGGAAATGGACAAAAAGAAAGTCTAAAGGACAGTGTTAAAGTGAAAAAGTTGCTGATGAAAAATTTCCAAGTGATTAATCCAGCAGCAAATACCAAATTATTAGAAACTGAGAAGTTTGTTTTTTTTAAATCGTAGGAGTTGTTTGCATGCTCTGTAGACTGCAGTTTATAAAAAAGGAGAAAATTTAGTTCCTTTTCAGGAACTCGAGCTGCGTCGATGAGACACTTTGGGAACACCCTCACCGTGACGGCTCTGAATCATGTGTGAAATCAGCCAATGATGAGTTGGGACGTCAAGGCAGGTGACGTCACTGGCCAGGAAGCATATAAGCGCGTGGAAAACGCCGGCCAGATAGCTTTTTGTCATTCAGCAAAGCACTCTGTGTTGACTGTGTGTTTGTCCTAGTTTAAAAAAAAAAGTGTCTCTGTCAAAAAAAAAAAAAGAAAAGGTGCTAGGGCAACTAACCATCTTACAAAGTGCGTGTTCTTCCATGCAAGAGAGTTATTTAAGATTGCCGGTTATTCCAGCAATTCGAGGGAGGAAGCGTGTTCTGCTACTTCCCCTCGTTAAAGCAGCACGGCGTTCCTCCTTTCTCATCCGAGGATGAAGAGGTTAGAATGCAGAGGAGACCATGGTCTCTACCGCCCCAGTATGAGGAGCTCATGAAGGCAGTGTCTCCCGCTGCTGCTGAACTAAAAATAGAGCAGCAGCAGAGATGAAAAGTAACTGCGCTGTAGTAATGATAAAACAAAAGTTGTAGGCGGGAGCAGCGACGAATGCGTCCCTCACTGGTTGGGGAGCGATCATGAGTGGTTGCTCAGCCCGGGGTTTGTGAAGTGGTCGCTATCTTACTGGCATATCAACTGTCTAGAAATGCTGGCAGTATTTTGAGCACTCAAACACTTTTTAAAACTGAACCCCATGAAAAGTGTTCTTTCTCCAGTTCAGAGAACCACTTATCTAGGCGTGGTGTGGGACTCGACCCCGATGCGGGCTCGTATGACTCCTGCTCGAGTAGTTTCGATTCTCACAGCAATCGCAAGACTGAAAGAGGGCCCAGTTCTGGCAGATCCTGGTCACCGCATAACGCTAACAACGGATGCGTCCCTCTCTGGTCAGGGAGTGATCATGAGTGGTCGCTCAGCCCAAGGTCTGGGAGAGGTCGCCATCTTATTTGGCACATCTACTGTCTAGAAATGCTAGCAGT
>JAUMHI010000054.1:12272714-12297650 GCA_032359435.1 Enteromius unitaeniatus
GCGCGCCCCTCCTCGGGAGACCGGTCTCTTTCCCCGTGCATGCACACTGGTGTCCTCGTGGGTCCGGGAAGGAGGTGGCGGAGCAACGCCAGAGCTGATTCGAGTGGAGCGAGCCGTCCGGTACGGCGCACCGCGAGGAGAGCGAGCCGCGAGAGAAGCGCCGGAGCCGCCCCCAGGTTAGACGCCGGGAAAGGAGCAGAGCCGCCAAGAACGCGAGCAGATGGAACCCTTTCCCTTCTGCACTGCCCGACCCTCACTGAACACGAGCGGCACGACGAGGACACCAGTTCCCTTTTTTATTTTTATTTATATCAGTCCCATATACACTCTTACAAATACAGGTGCTTAAAAGGTTTTTTTGTTTGTTTGTTTGTTTTTATGTTTTTTTACAGCAATGCCTTAGAAGAACCTTTATTCACCACAAAGAAGCTTTTGTGAAACATTTTTAAACCATTTAGACCAAAAATATTTTTCTTTGGCATTGTGACGCAAATAAATTTTTAATAAAGGTGTTGTCATAATTATCATTAACTTTCATTCATGATACTGTAAGTTTGTGTATTTTATTTACAATATCTGAGACCACAATAAATATTTTAGATTAAGAATTGTTGATGTTTTGTCTGTCTTTTTTGATTTTCTTTTTTTATTTAATAACAAAGTATATTAGAAGTAGAAGAAATTGTTTGCACAAATCAAGAATCCCCTTTGCGAGTTATAGTTGTTTTGGTTTGTGTGTTTTATTTATTTATTTTTGTCTTAGTTGTTACAATGGTGGGGGAAACTGTAACTGTTGTCTTAACCTGCATGGTCTTTGAAAAAAAAGAAAATGAAGCCCCTTTGCTTTTAGGACTGCAAGTTCTTTTTGTCATCTGGAGAACAGAGAAGATTCTTTGACATTTTGAATCAGTTTGGCTGTTATTCCGACACCACCATCTGTGTGCAGCTGAAAAACCCCAGACCACTTAGACAAAACAATACTTACAACATCAGAACATCTCTGAATTGTTACTCTTCAGTATTTTACCCTAAGCTATATGTTGATCAGTTTTGCAGACATGGCGATGTGAATGCTTTTGTTTAAGCAAAAACTGCATTTTGAACATCACCTCAGAAGGCTTGTGCACAAACATTGCTTACTGTGACACATTATTATTTGTAACCGCACACTCAGTTTGCATGTATTACAAACAGACCTTGTATGATGGCACATTTCTCTCTCTCTCTCTCTCTCTCTTGCACTCTTTTTCTTTCCACCCAATGCAACGCCAAAGTACAGTGATTTTCTTAGAGGACAGAGGACTGTCCAAACACATAAAAACTCATTGTCTGCCTGCAGGGTCTCTACTTGTCCAGTCAGGTTTGGTGTGTAGGGAGAAGTGGCAGAACTGGAAGAGAGGTATTCTTCGTGTTTATCAGCACCCGACTTTGCTGGTCCTTTTGATTGTTTGGACTCTGACTGTATCTTAAGACCAGAGTGAAAAATCCACAACCAATTTACAGTGGAATTATAAAAGGGAAATATCATTTTATTATATTGTACCAATGCACTGGTGCATGGCTTGAATTTGAAGTTTCTGGCCAATTTTGGCTGATGCTCGCATGTTTTTTAAGACTAGAATTCAGGTTTAGATTTTCAAATTGCACAAACCTTGCAAGGAACCTCAAAGTTTATTTGTGGTGCATACTTCAGTAACTAATGCTGATTACTTTAATCCTGTTGTAAAGTTTTACCAAATAATTTTTTTTTTTTTTTTCTCAAAACATACTCTCAACTCTTATTTAATAAAACAATATTAATTTGCATTAACTCTACCATAAAGATGTGACATCCTTAGAGATGCAACCATTTTTTGGAAAACCATCTTATTTTTTTTTCGCCAGATAATGCAAGGTTCTGCAGTCAGGTTATTTCCAGCAGCAGGGATTAAGTGATGAGTTTTCTCATAGTGTGACTTGGTTGAGGATTAGAGAGACTTTGGGACAAATGTCAGTAGACTCCAGACTCTGCTTCCAGTATCCACCTGGCTCCATCATCTCTAACAGTCATGCTGAGGCTATAAAAGCTGTGCTCCAGTGTGCCACTTTTATTAAAGACTTATGATAGATTGGATTGGTTAATACTGGGATTTGAGATTTGTCACTGAGTAAACAAAACACATTAAACCTATGTAGCCAGTGTGGTAAGAGGAGGCGTGCTATGATTCAAAGCACCTCCTGACAGCTGTCAATGAATTTTTAATGGCTATACAAATGAAACATATATAATTGGAGATTGAAAATGAATTTTTAATATACTGATAGATTGTAAGTATTATATAATTTCTACATAAATTGCACAAAGAAACTGATAGTATTGTTTGTATTGTAAACACATCAGATGCATGATTATTGTGAATGTTTTGCTGTGTGTTTGAACATGTGATTGTTATTACATATATCCTGCTTACTTAAAGCAGGAGAACAAGAGATTAATAATTCTCTGAATATTCTGACTAGATCAGCCCAAATGTTACGTACGGACCGGTTCATTCCTCTCGGTTTCTCTGAACTTTTAGTCTGACATGGGGAGGATGCTGGCCAAACATGCAATAACATAAACAGATTGGATATTGCAGACATATAAGGCACACAAGATTGTCATACATTGCTTTCTCCAGGATGTTATAACAGCAGTTATTGTAATACATATAAGCATTTAGATGAACAGTGTGTTTCTGCGAATGTTTATTTCTATTTCAGGAATTTTTCTTAGGCGAGTGCTTTGTGTTTTTTAAGCACTTATGAAATTGAGTAATAGAGATATTGGTTTGGGTGATAGACTGAAAACACTGTTGCATAACATTTTCTTTCCTTTTTTGTACATGTTTGATTGTTATTTTGACCATTATTTGATCCTACAAGACCATGTAATGATAAAAGCAATTATGGGAGTTTAATCTGTTAAAAAAGATATAAAGTTAGTTTACTATTTATTTGCGTATAATCATTTATGATGCATTTATAAGGTGCATTTTGAGTTTATGCCTAAGCAAATGTATATTGTAAGGCTTTTTTTTTGTTAATTGTCTGTGTGATAACATTGTGATCCCTATTACAGCCCTATAAAGTAAATGGTTAAACATTTTTTAAATGATATAAATGTACAAAGCTAAGGGTTCTGTATGGCTTAGCTTTAAAGTAAGTGAGAGAACATCATTGGCTCAGTATAAAAACAATAAGGAAAATGTGTGTTAGCAACTGAGACTTCTTGTATGTTCTTCACTCTGTCAAATGACGTCAAAAAGAATGGAAACACAGCATCAGGCTCCTCATTTATTAATCATATCCCTTTTTAAGGTGCTATATTTAAGACAGAGTGCTTGCTGCACAATGTACCTCACTGTAATTTATTATGCTAGATTTGTTCTTCCCCGGGATCCTCTCCTTCAGGGCTTTTTGTCCTCTTTCTGAACCTAGGGCAAAGTTTAAGTGGCCACAAGTGTCTCAATCTGCCTGCTACAAGATATAATTATTAAAAAAAATCAATATAGCACAGGTCTTTGTTCACAGAAAGCAGAAGTCACATGATATTAGTATCATCAGCCTATTAATTGAACTTTCTGTGAACAGTGAAAAAAAAAACTAAAATAAAGGTACATATTCGATTTTAGATATTGAAAATGAGCTAATCAGCAGTTATCTGGAGTATTTTTAGAGATATGTTGTAATGTGGTTTAAAATGTGGTAATGCAATTGATTTTGTTCTCAGTGTTCTACACAGAAACTTTCACATGTCGGTCAGTATTGCATTTCCCAGAAACAGGTCACCTATTCGACTCTAGCAAGTGACATCACCCCTGTGCATTTCCCTTACCTTTCTATTTCCATCTGTCTGTCCTACTTGTCTTTCCTCCAGGTGAACTGTCTAATTGAGAGCCGTCAAGGGGCAGCTCCCCCACCATCCCTTTTTTTGTCTGGGGGGCAAATGCTGGTTTCTGTTTCTGTTAGTCCTCTACCACCCACTGTCTGTCCTTGGCTTGACTTTGGTCAGAGGTAATGTATCCTTTCCTAATATAGAGAAACCAAAGACAATAAGACACTCTTAGAATAGAGCCTGGATTGTGGAGTCCCCATGGACGAATGTCTGTGCTGGTTTGTGGAAAAGCACTTCAGTGCAGTAGTGTTCTATACTCCTCTCCAAATCAATATCTCCACAACTCTTGTGTGTAACTTTGTCCATGTTCTCATAAATTGTGTGGTTTCCAACTATATGAATTAAAAGTATACAGTGAAACTATTATCTGCTGTTGTAATTGACAAGTTGCTGCATCTTGTATCAAAAAAGAAAGAAAGAATGAAAGACAAAAATTAATCAGTAAATCAGTTCAACAGCATTGAAACTTCTTAGTAACAGTCTTTTCACTAAATCCGGCTGTGTTTGCTCTGTTTTTGAAAACAATTACTTTGTTGATCCCTCACATGATAAAAAAAAAACTTTCATAAAGCTTTTATTGTACTTTTTTACTGTATTTCAATGACTCTGTGTATACAGTAGATAATCAGTTTACCAAATGTTTTCTTTTCTTACTACTTCATTTTTTAACTAAATATATAGAAAAAGTATCAAATATTAAAAATATGCCTTGCTGGTTTTTAAAAAAGTTTTCCACTTTTGGCAAATTGTAACAAAATTAATAATAAAAAAAAAGGTTGGAAGAAAATATTTTAAAACATTTTTTAATTCATATAATTATTTTTTATATTAATTACCATTATGAGTTTTGAAATCACTATTGGCTTTCTAAAAAAGGTATTTATTTAATTTTTTTGGAATCTTTGGTGTTCATATAAATATTAAATAATAATGAATTTGGTATGTAATGATGATGGTTCTTATTTTTGTGCAAATGTCAAACCTGTTTTCAGGATTCAAGAAGATTTTACTGTCAGTTTTGACAGCATCCTCGATCCATTATGAAAAAAGTATTAATTTCTAATAATGTAAATTAATGACCCCAAACTTTAAAACAGCAGTGTTTGAATGTTAAAGTCACTTGTAAAGCTTGTACATTTGTAAAAAATATCAGTACAATATGAAATTCAGACCCTTTCTTTGTTACTTTGTTTCTTTCTTTCTGCAGAAGTTCAATAATAGGGCTTCTCTGGTAGCACTGTCCATCCATATTGACATTGTGAATGATGTGTGTGTCAATAGGTGTCTTTTGTCCTCCTCTGGGAAGGCAGGCATGAGTTACAGTAATTACCACAGATCTTTGACGTGAAGAGGGAATTGATAACTTGCCGGTAGAAAATTGAGGCTTGTTTAAAAGTAAAGAAGGGTTCTTTTTCGGAAACAGAATACTTTAATGCACTCTTAAAGAAAAAGAATTGTAAATAAACTTGACAGTGAAGACTTGAAGTGGTTTGGCAGATGATGAGAGGATCTAGATGACAGTGTTTGAGATTGAACTGGGGAGGATAAGACTGAAACAGGATTCTCGATTAGTGCTATTAAGATCAAGTTTAACAGAAATGAGAGCAGTTTTAAGAGTGGTGTGGATTGGGTAATATTGATCATTTTGGAAACATCGATATGCATCACTGGCTAAATGCTAAAGCTTTGATTGTGTGTGTGTCTGTGAATGGATGTTTTTCTAGTTTATTTACAGAAAAACTGGACACGTATAATGCGTGCATGTTTGGAATGAAACATGTGAGGTGAGACAATGGAAGGATGAATGCGGTATATAACAGGAGGACTGAGTCAACGAGAAAGCGCCAGAGAGAAAAAGAGAGAATAATCCCTCAAAGCCCAGGAGGATTAAGCATCCAGATAGCATCACACCATATTACAGAGAGATGTTTTTAACCTCAGGTCAACTACCCAGAAACCACCTCTCACTAATTTCATTGCAGTAGGAGGACAGGAAAAGGTGTCAATTTCTGAAAAAGTGCAAATAGCTGCAGTAGATTAGCTTTAAGAAAGAAGAAACAGAGACAGGCACAAACGTTGCGTGCGAGACAATATGGCTGCTCATTAAGAATGATTTCCTCAGATTCATTTTCATTCCCAGTGTAAAATTTCCCACAGTATTTGTCTGTATTCTTTTGACTTTTCATTTATTAGTTTTTGTTGTGCTTATATTTTGCTGAATGTTTTATGTAATGTTTTATGTTTATGGGATAATGAAGCTACAGCCAGCAGGTTATGGCAGAATAAAGCCCGACAGGCCTGTTATTGCCTGTTGTATGTAAGACTGAAGGGCTTTATTCTGTGATAACAACCTGCTAGTTGTACATTATCCCACTTATTACATGGCTTCTTGCCCTTCTCTCAGCATCTCGATCTCAGTATCCCACCTCCTCCCCAGTTTTCACAGAGGAGCTCTCAGGGTAAGGAACTGGCCGTCCCTCTCTATCTCCTCCCGAGCCCTCAGGGCTGTTTACCCTAGGGCTCTGCAGCCCTCCTAACCGTGAGTACTCTTCCTGGGCAGCACGCCAAACAAGCTTTGCTTGCTTAAACTCTTTACCAGCAAGTACGGACTTATGAAATAATTGTTTTAACCGGGGAGTCAGTCGAGTCATCTTCTATCCACTGCTGAAAACATTTGTGTTTTCTGTACATGTTGAAATTACTTAAGTCCTTAAGTCCTCTATTTAACGGTCAAGATGATTCATAGTACCCGGATAAGCCTGTGTTATTAGTTTTAGAATCATATTTTTATAGGATAGCCATTCTAAAATAATCATAGCTGAATAATTGCTTGACGTATAGTTTCTCCCTGATATTGCAGATCTTCTTTGTTGATACCTTCTCTACCATGATGATATTGCACACCTGGTCCTCAACTGTGCACACCTGGTTCTGGTCTAGTTAGTTGCTCATTAACCATGTATAAGTATACCCATGTGTTTATCTCTTGTTTTTGATCATCATGTTGTTATGGCATTGGTTGGTGGATGTTTCCATATTATGCCAAAAGATTTTATTCTCCTTATTTTTTAATTAACTTAATTTGCATAATAATTATGAAGGTGAAAGAAAAGTGGAAATGTTTGGAGAAGCAAAACCTAAGCTGAGTATTAGTGAGAATGTCACTTTATCGGAATATCAGTTTTCTTTCATGAACCAAAAGTCAATTCCTCCACTTGGCACCAGATCAGAGGCAAGTGCTTCCTGAAACCTTTTGCAGGCAACTTTCATCTTTCTCAATCAGAAACATCTGCCATTAGCTAAGATAGAATTTAAGATGAATGTGATTGTGATGTATCACAAGTAGAAGTTTATTACATAATGTGAATTGTAAAGACACAGACAAAGCAATCTGAAACTGGTTATATCAAAGGATGGGCCATCAAACAACATCAAAGATAAACAGAACTGGACACTTTCTGGGGACATCATAGTGGAAATCAATAAAATTGATTTGAAGTATTTGTTCTTTTTAATGCCAAAAGCAAAAACGTTAGAAGAGTGAACATCAAGGAGAGAGATTGCTGAATGAAATAGTTTAGTTTTCACACAGTTGCTTGATTTGCATGTATGTATTTGAAGTAGCACATACTGTACAAATTAATTGTAAACATTGTTAAATGATGGAATCATATCTGAGAGAAAAAAGTGTTGTTTTCCATGAAGAACCTTTGTTAATTTAGTATATATCTATGACCTTTTTTTCTGTGTACTTGATGGCAAATCAGAGCACCTCTGTGTGTCCTTGATTAAAACGTCCTGCTCTCAGAAAAAGCCTTTGCTTGAGAGTACATATATCTAGCAGAGGAAAGTAAGGTGCCATACAAATTGGGATTTTGACCACCCAGCTGGAAGAGTATGCATCTTTGTTTGCAATTATGTGGATGCCACATAATTATTAATTCTCCAAATTATCCCTCTGGTCTCTCTAAATCCTAGTGTGTCACTTGGGCTTGATCAATCATGTGTGGTTCCTTTTCAACCAGATCTCTTTCATCCCAGGAAGCACATCCTGTTCCACTGCTTTGTTTGGTGCTGAAGGATATACATGTTGAAGGCCACTCAGTAAAATCATATTAATATTATGTCTACAAATGACAACAACAATGATAACAATAAATTGTATTTATTGCCATAAGATCCAATAATAATAATATCCTTATAATCATTGCTATACATTTAGATTAAATATGCTGTTATTGTCAGAGTAACGTAAAATAGATCAAGACAGCTTTATGTGTGGCTTTTTATTATTTTTATTATTATTATTTTAAGTTGAACTCAATTCTACAGAAGAAACAATTATGTTTTTTAAAGTATGTGGGCTAAGAGAATCAGCTTCTTTTTATCAGTTGTTGACAAGGATAACTTCATGAAATGACAGCTGTGAAATGCCAAAGGTGAAATATATGTGTCATAGAGATCTTTTATATATTAGATTCTTGTTCACAAAGATAGTCTTGTTTTTAAATATGATTTTGTTCATAATTTGGTGCTAGGCTGTAAAGCAAAGCAAATTTATGTTAAAGTCCAAATCCTGATTTGAAGCATGTGAGTGAACTGTAAAATGGATGTATAACATCACTTATATATATATTTATATATATATATATGAGAGCAGAGAAATGATTGAATGCATTAATAATGTTGACTTCTAATGCATTCTGTATGAAGACAGAGACGGAATGTAATTGAAAAACTTCTGGGAAGGGAGAAAATTTCAGCACTTATATTCTAAATGAATTGAAGTAATTTAAAATAAACAAGACAAGAGGTGAGAGGAAAAGAAAGAGATGTCACTAGATAAATGACAAAAAGCATGAAAACTCAAAACCTAACTTGTTACCATTTTAAAAATTCAAAAAGCTACGTTGAAACCAGTTTGCATCATTTAGTATGTGTCTTGTTTCCATTCTTCCATCACATTGTACATATGCCATTAAGTATATGTCTGTGTTTGAGCCACTGCACAAAACATCTACACTCATCTGTTTCCTATTTTAACCTCATTTCATCAGGCCTACTTTGTTCTTCTGTTACTCTCCATTTCACATACTGTATATTCATATTTTAACATCCTCTGTAACATTAGCGTTTCATCCCATTCTTTTTCTAGCCAACTAATGGTAAAAGTAAAACTGCTATTATCCATTTATTCCACTAATTCCAAAATATTTTAGCTGACCCATATATGAAAATTTACTTGTGTCCAAGATGTAGACAGAATTGTTTCTTCATCAAAACAGATTTAGAGAAATTAAGAATTACATCACTTGCTCATCAAGAGGTCCTCTGCAGTGAATGGGTGCCATCAGAATGAGATTGCAAACAGCTGATAAAATCGTTGTGTTTGTAATAAATAAAACCATCTTTTTTATAAAGTAATTTTTAATTTTTATAAACTTCTTTAATTATAAAAGAAATAATACTAAATATGCACAGATCAAACACCATTAGAGGACAACAGGAGATGGACTAGTGGAAGTGTGATTATGATTTTTTTAATTTTTATTTTCTTTTTTTGAAGTCAGAAGCAACATTTACAGTTAAGATATTTCAGTGATTGATTTGTCTCTTACAAGCACATAGCTTTTCACTTCACAAGATTGATGGGTTAGAGTTTTATTTAGGAACTTAAACTCTCGTTCTGACGGCACTTACTTACTGCAGAGGATCCAGTGGTTATGTAATGTTACATTTCTCAAAATCTGTTCTACTGAAGAAACAAACTCATCTTCTATGACCTGTAAGGGTGAGTTAATGTTAAGCAAGGTTTTAATTTCTGGTAAGTAACAGGAAACTGACCATTTCTGGTTTAGAGCATGAGAGCTAATTCTGACTCTGCACTGTTAAAAAAAAAAAAGGTGTGAGCATCGATCAAGGGGTTTTCCACCAAAGACATTATAGTCAGGTTGACAAGAGCAGATGACTTGAAACGTATCATCATGGTGAGTCACTCATGTCATTATGGAAATTCACCTAAGGCATCTAACGTTCCACATGAAACACGTGTGATATTTACATAGTGATTCTGCCTGCTGCATTCGGACCTTTTTAAATGCATATTAAAGAACTAACCCTGGTGATCAAAGGCGTTGAAAAAATCTTTTATTGGTAAACAATTACTACACAGATGGATATGGAACATCAAGACAAAATGAAGCTAATAGCACATCAAAAGACAAACTGAGTTACACACAGATTCATAGCAGAGAGAAAGAGAGAGGGGGATACAGGTGAAGCACAGATCACAAGCTATAGATGAAAGCAGAAGGGGGGCTAGAAAAGGACCGATGTCACATGCGCTGGGTAAACAGTGGCTAAACTGTAGCTTATACTACCTTGTTTTTATCTACCATCCTGTGTAAATGTTAGGTAAAATAACCAAACAATATTTGTATACTTTGCCCATCTGGCTCAGACCTCTTTGCTGATGCAAACAGATTGAAAAAGCCTATCGCAACAGCTAACTCATCGTACGGTATGTCCCACTGGAGAATCTGAGACTATAAGGTCTTGGGTTATGGACAGAGATTACACCCAATCTGTCAGTATGTGCCCACTGCAACGCCGTCCAGTTTAATCCAATAGGCTCATCGCCCACTCTTTGCTTCTCTCCATAAAAAGTGCATTGTTGTCCTAGCAGTGGCATTAGGCACGCAAGCCATGCGGTCAGTGGGAGCTGACCCAGCTGCTGACACAGTGCTGGCTGGAACAGTGCTCGGTATTTGACGAAGGGAACACAGAGCACCGAGCAGCTCTATCCCTGCAGTGTTTAACATATTTCAGGGAGGGGAACATGTTTTTTTAAAGTATTTAAAAAAAAATAGCTACAAGATCTGCAGCTATGTGGATTTATGACAAACTCAGAAAGCAGGTACTATGATACTGAAAATACTGATCAGGTGCATGGAACTGGTGAGATATTGGGGAGTCTGAGACGAGCTGACTCACATTTTACAGAGAATATTTAATCATATAACTTCTTTTGTGTGTAGACACATACTGTACCTTAAATACAAATATAAAACTGCTTCTAATATTTATTCTCCGATTATTACAAAATTGTACAAATTTATAACATTTAAATCAATAACAATGAAAAAAAAATGTGACAACTTGCCCCAACCTTGCCTATGTTAAGTATGCTAGCGTGGTTTCATTTAATCTTTACCCATCAGCTGTAATTATATTACTATATTTACATATTAGTATGTACGTATATTAGTAGTATCAGTATCAATTGATTTAAGATATAATATAAGCAAGATATTATTTTATCATTACTATTAGAAGGAACCCACCATACCAAATTACTGTAGAAAACAAATAAATGAATGCTTGACATAAAACTTTATATTTATGAACTACAGTAACTAGGCCCGGTATAAACTAGCCTACTATCTGCGGCACACACCAATAAAATATTTTTTGGAATAATTCAAAATTATTCTAAATTCTAAATTGACAGTAATTTAATGAATGCAGTGTATTTATCGAATGAGCCTGCAAACAAACCAGCAAAATGCTGCCAATAGAGGGTGGCGATGAGCAGAGGGGTTTGTTTGCGGTAAATCGGACTATAGCTCCTCCTTTTAAACCCACCAACAACTGCCCCTCGTTCCAGCCCACCTATCTTTCTCTCTCAGTGCATGGACTTCATCCTATGTGGTGCACCATTAGAACAGCTGCGTTCCAGTTTCTCCGTCTCTCTCTCTCTCTCTGACGGCGTTCACTTCCTTACTTTCACCCCTCCCTCTCTCCCTCTCTCCCTCTCTCCTCCTCTACATCCTCGATCTCTCAGCAGCAGCAGTTTGTGTCCTGAGAGAACTGGCACCAAACTGACGCATCCATGGGGCGCGCACAGCATCTTTATTTCACCACATTACAATTTGAAGTCATATAGAGGGAGTATTCACGTCAACGCAGCAAACACAAGTCGCTCGGCGTTTCATCTTCCGGCTTAAAACTCTCAGTCGCACCATATCTGTCTGTGACATTTGTAGCCGTGCTGAGCTGTGGTGATGGATGGAGATGCGTGTGTTCGCGTGTGGACTCGACCGCTGCAAGTGATGCTCCAGCAGAAGAAGATCAAAGCGCGGAGGAAAAAGCGCAAGGAGTTGTTCGGAGGACAGATGTGCTTCGTGGGGCTGATGCTGCTGGCGGTGTCCGGCTTGTCCAGTTTGGCCGAGAATTCCGGTGAGTTTCGGTTCAGGATTTGTCAGGAATGTGTGTTTGTGAAGGCGGAGGGGGGCAATGGAAAGTTTTACGGGAGATTCATACTCGCACTCTGAACTGTTTTAGTTAGAGAACCGGATCGCGTTACTGCGCTGAGTTAAAGGGAAACATGCACAATCACACTCTGAACTGTTCAATAATGTAAATGGTTCTCTAAAACTGTTCAACTTTACAGATTTGTTCAGCTGCTTTAGATCATGTTCGCAGTTTAAAGAGTCATCCGCTTTAGAGATGCGCACTTAACTGTTTAAAGAATCCTAATCACTTAGTTAACAGAGAATTGTAGAGGCAACTAGCACTTTAAACTCTTCAGAGAGCAAAACTTAACTAGAGAACGATATTAACTGTTGCAGACAGCTGTAAACTACTCACACAATTAACGGTTTTACACAGCCATACTTAAAACTGTTTACTGTTATTATTGCTGTTATAAAGAACTGTACTCACAATGTTAAACATTTCAAGGAGAATGGTGGTAACTTTTTAAGCAAGTACTCTGCATTTAACCGTTGCAGAGAACTGTACTCAAACTGTTAACCACATTAACAAACATGCTCACATTATTAACCATTTCAGAGAGGCATACTTGAGACTGTTATATTAAAGAACCATACATACAATATTAACTGCTTCAGTGAACTATAATAATGCTAGAGAACTTAATTGTTTAAGTGAACCAACTGTCAGAGACATACTAGCATTATACCATCTGTTATCCATTTTAAAGAAACTTATTTGTTTTGGAGAACCATACTAGCACTCTAATCAGTTTTCGAGAAATGTTAACTATTTAAGTGAACTAATTAACTGTTGTATTTACAGTATTAACCATATTTGAGAGGTGTACATACAAAGCATGATCACAATATAAACTATTAACATACTATTTACTATTACAATATAAACTATTACTACTATCCACATACAATACACTCCATCTGGCTGTTCTTATCTTTGCAACTCAGCACAAAAATAATGACTCTTTATAATAATCTTACTATTAAATGTGTCTCCCTAAAAGCCATTCAGTGCTTGTGCATCTGTCCTACTACCCTGACATCATACAAAACAAAAGATGTTTTCGTATAATGCTCTGCATGTTCACTTAAGGCCACCGTATTTGTAGATAATCTTGTTGTATAACAGAATTTACACAACTGTACATTGAATTACGGCTGTTGGATGTAATGGATAGAGACTTTCATTTACATGTACAGTGTTTTAATGTAAAGGAAGATGCTTTTTTGCAAATGCAAGGTGGGAAAGCAAACAAGGAGAAGAGGAGAAAGCAAAGAGGTGGATTTGGATGGAGAAATAGGGAATGATGAAGGCAGGGAGAGCTGTGCCGAGAACCTGCCAGCCAGCACAGACACTGATATGAAGTGACTGCTCTGTCAAATGCTTACTGGCTCTAACAGACATGCTGCCTGCATCTGGTCCAGCAAGTCAGGCCTCTGAGCTTCTTTATTGTTTTCTGAGCTTATTTATTTATTTGTCCTTTCTTGTCATTTCTAGTGTTCCCCATTTTGTTTCTCTCTCTTGCTCTGTGCTTCTCACAACCCTTAGCTCTCTTTTGCACTTGTTTGGATAGGATTAGTTTTTCAAACGGCTGGAGTAAAATTATTAACAGAGGACATTTGTGATGTCATGTACTGATTTGGACAGGATTTGGATCTCTGCAGGTTTTTTGCATTCCTTTCATTTGTGCAAAAAAAGTCTAAAATCGAATGTGCGGCAGGTAGTGATGTAGCTCTAGTTATGATATTAAACAAATATATAAATATAAATAATTATATTTATTAAAAAACATTGCTTTCACATTCCTTGTCAACCCAGATGCTCTCAGGTACCTCATGTTCATGTATGGAATGCTCTTATCTGGAAGATAGACAAAGAAAGAAAAGAAGAAAAAAACAAAGCATAACGGACAGTGTGTTAGATCTTCCCTGTTGTCTTGGATTATTTTGGACAATACTAGAAAGTGGCTTGGCATGTTTTGGCTCTACTGGTTTAAGAAATGCACAGCACTGGACAAACCTGTTGAATTTAAGATCTATAGTTTTCCACAATTGCAGTCCCAGTTTCTGTCTGTTGTGTAATGTTTGTGAGCCCTCATTTATTTATGTTGTTTTTGGGAATATATTTATCAAACCTAGAAATACGTACCTTTGTCCCTGTACTTTTTTATTGTCATTTTTGCAATTATTTTAAAGAAAGACAGCACAAGCAAAATATTTGACAAAAGATGTGTTAAGGCATACATTTTAAGACAATACAACTGCTGTCAAACGTTAAATGCATAGATATAAATGATAAAAGATGGTCTGTACTTGCCTCAATATTTTAGAGGATTCCTTGCATATTCTTGCCATTGATTCAAATTGCTGGGTCTTCAATCCTTCTGTCACTTCGGAACATGGAACTATTGACAATAGAACACCTGAAAATTCCCAGCAGAATGACTGAATTATGTTTAAATAATGGAAAGCCATTGATAGGCTGTCTACAGGTGTCTTTACATGTGTAGAGAACGCAGGGCTCCAGTTTGAATGAAGAGTATCTGTGTAATCTGTGCCCAGAAGGTCATTTCTTTGTCTTATCTTACTTTTATCATTCATGTGTGAATCAGCTTTACTTAGCCTACTAAGCCAGTGCTTTATTGTCTCTAGCAATATCTAGCAATCATTGATCATTTCAAACTTAATCATTCATTTTCCTCTGATGTATTGTATGCTGTTGGAGCAAATTCTGTTTCAGCTGACTGACATACGCGAGACACTGCAGAAATCATTTGTGAGAATGCGTTAGAAATCATATGCAAGTAACATTGTTTAAATGTACTTAAAAAAATTATTTATGGAATATTGTGTATGTTATGTTATAGCTATATAAAGAACAATTAATTGTGATATTGGTAATATCATAATATATATTAATATGATACAAATTAATATAGACTTTTTTATTGTGGGGCCCATGAAAATACTGGTATGTCAAATACTAATTGTATACACTGTCCAACTATCCATATTCTTTATTCCTATAAATAGAATGGATGCGGTAATACATTTATCATCCATTTTCTGACTGCACTTTCTTACATTAGCCACAACTTTTGTAGGCATGACATGCAGACCCATTTCATTAATTCTCACAGTCTTAGCCCTGGATGAAAGGTCCGAAATGTAGTGTAGATAATGTCTCCATTCTATAGGTGACTTGGCTGCTTAATTGATTTTGCTTTCCAAGTAGGGTTACTTCTTGTTGTTCTTAACTCTCTCTCATTCTCTTCTGACCAGCTCATTTATCATCCACTCTTGCCCACACCTTGCCTAGTCTCTATTTGGAGCAGAGCAGTTCATTATTTTAGCTAGTTTTACACCACGCTGGGCCACAAGCCTGACTGCAAGCTAGTCCCAGATGGATGACTTGTGATGGATCGGTGCCGCAATTGTAATTCTACACTGCACTGACAAATTGAAGGTTTAGGTTCAGGTTACAGATTTGCGGCCATTAAAGCTCATGCACAGGTTATTAGGTGTCACCATAACAAAGGGATAAATTAAGTCTTCAAGAGATATTAGGACCATATCGGTCATGCGGTTTTTGATTTATTGGTATTAGTCAGTAATGGATATATTTATCCTCTGCTATCAGATATTTAATTTTGAATGCTCATTTCCACTTATTTTTGGGATCTCAGGTTACTTTTGCCAGCATCTACTGTAGCGCATTTTTAAAGGGATAGTGCTGTATTAAGTTGTATTATGCACCATTACCTACAAAAGCCATACTTACACACCAGACCAGCCTCTCTGTACATCCCTTTGACAGCTAATCATTCACAATTCTCTTTGAAACATGGCTTTACGTGTTAAAGCAGAGTCCCGGCACTAAATATACGCAGCACAGACTGACGTTTCTGCAGAATTTTTAAGATGTATTCACAGTGAATAAAAATCATCCAGTCATTTGATCAAGTGTGAAGAGCAAATAATGGCTCATCTTTTAGTAAATCACAGTCGGCAATTAAGCTCCCCGTTCAAACACTGATTACAAAAATCATCTCAACACAGACTAAATGTACAGCAGGAGACTCAGTTAAGTAAATCAAGCTTAACGAGGAGGCACTGCATATATTTTAAAGCCTAAAATAAAAAATGTTAACATGATAGACAAATGCAAACTTTAGTTTCTGTCATTTCTCTGTAGTCTCTTTATGTCATAAAGAGATTTCTGACCGATAATATCATTCAAAATTAACACAGTTGTGTTGTAGAGGAGCAGCAAAGTAAACACTGTGACCTCGAATATTTGCATATGCAAGAATGTCATTTCATTATATAAAAAATATCAAAACAAATGTGGCATTTATTTGTAAAGAAAGATAGCGCAAGATCACTATTCATGTAAAATACTTCAAAAGGTAAAGTCCAGCGTTGTGTTAGCAAATGCTGCCTGGTTCTGTATTTTGTGTTTAATTTAATAATATTAGAAAATTAAGTGTGCCCTACATATCCAAAACAATCCATATGTGACAAATGTATAGGCTGTGACAGCATTAAAATGATGAAGTGACATACTATTTGATTGTGCTGAGCTGTCTGTAAACTCTTGAAATGTCCTGTTTGATTACTAAGCATATAATCAGAATGAATATAGTTCATAGAAAGAAAACTTTATCCAGTTCTTTATCATCAGGTTTACATATTACTCCATTTGTATAGAATTGTCAGTTTTGATTATTTTTTAAATTATTATTTAGCACTTCATTGTTGGGTTTTACAGTTAACGTAAACGTCTGTAAAATTAATGTATACTGTCCTGGCATTACCAGTACATTTTTGTGTACAGTCTGTAGTCAATCAAAATGGAATGCATGCTTAAATATATTGTCTAGTGATTTCTTGTATAACACTGATAGCACTGTGAAATTGATGTTGAAGACAATTCCATGGTAGATTTGCTGAATCCAGAAGTCTTAGATTTTTTCTCTGCATGTTGAGCAACACTATGTCACATGATTTTTATTTATTTTACTTGAGAAATGTGACATATTTCCTAGTAAAAGGATGTTTTAGAAGTGAAAATGTACAGCACACGTTTAGTGGTTGTGAATTGATTGTATTGTGAAAAATCAATATCAGAATAGAGCCAGACCTGAAAGCGAGTTTGGTCAAATAATAGCTAAATAACTAGTTTGATTAAAGTTATCCAATAACATTTGCATCCTCAGTAACATTAGCAGAAAGAGAAAGTCATTTCAGAAGAAGAGCTTTTTTATTTTCTTGTCATTTTAATCTTTTTTCAAAAATTAATATTCTTTATTTAATTAAGGATAAGAATAATCTGGTTTGTAATAATAACAAAGGTCTTTTTCTAAGCGTGATTTTAAATCAAATCAATGTGAAAATCTATTTTACTTTTGTAATGTTTCCGGAAAGTAAAAATAGTCATTTTGATTTCATCTGGAGAGTTTGTCAATATCTAGAATAACCAGAGAGAAGAATCCTCAGTAATTAACAAAAGGAATTGAATCCCCCAATAGACGTCCCTAATTAATACAATGGTTTTATTTTAGGCTAGCGGTCTATTTTGGAATACACAAGACAATTTAGTCAGGACGGAGGCAGCTGCCGCCCTGGAGTGCATGACGAGGTGAAAAGGCGATGGAGAGAGAGAAACAGCAAGGGGTTTTGTATCTCCTCCACATGTCTCTCCTCCAGCTGCCCTCACGTGTAGCGTAGGTCATTAATTCAGCGAGGAGGGGGCGCCCTACATACCTTTTCTCTCACTATATATATAGCATGCTCTAAATGTCCTCATTAGAGTTGTGATTTATGATGCCCCGACACTCCACCTTCTTTATGTTTGTGCTGCGGTAAGAGTGGCTCAGGCCCTGCATTGCATTTGTTTATGGAGTTTGCTAAAGCCAAAACCGCTCTGACCGAGTAAATCAAATGCAATGCACAGTTCAGCAGAACTCAGCAAGACCACTGAACATCTCCTAGAGAGACTCTGGCCAGGCAGTGAGCGAGTTTGCACACAGATGTTTGAAATATTTTAGACGTATGGTGATGAAAACCAGCCACACTTTGTAATGTAGTAAGGACAAGCATTTGTACGGGCACTCTGCAAACCGGGATGACCTGCCAGAAATATTACGCACTGAAAACAATATGTTCTCAGGTTCACTTTACAGAAACTACTATGCTGATGTTTTTCAGAGTGGGATATATTAACCATGGGCGTTAACCTTGAGTCTGATGGCTTGTGTGCGGCAGCTATTCTCTGTTGTGAATTGTGAGACGAGTTTGAAATAAAGTTAGGCCAATTTCAGACAGACAGAGAAGTTGTTCTCATGTTTCCTATCTTTGTCTGTGTTTATTGCAAATGAGACCTAATTGAATATTTTTTGAAAAATCTTTTGTTCTTCCCAGATGATGTTACTGTATTCTCAAATGCATGTCTGTGAGTCATCACACTAGAGGTCTACACCCGACCAGACTTCTTGCGGCGCGGGAATACATTTCGGAATATAACACTGGTGTAATTTGAACGGGAGCAGGCAGTCTAACAATATAGCGTTCCCGATATTTTTTTTTTTTTCGGAAGAGCATATCTGTGATTTCCTCATTCTTAGAGAGCACTGGTATGACTGTTGCACATGCTGAGTGCATGGACCAGTGTTTTGGCGCGTGCATTTTTTTTGCACAGTCTGTGCGCGCATCAGAACGGGCTTTACCAATATGAGCAAAGTGAAGATGCGCTGTCCTAGAAAACGGTCAGTTTAAGCCGGTGAACAAAGACTGAATATACAGTGGGAGCGGTCGGGTACAAAACCTCGCGGGAGCGGGACTAAAAAAACGATCCCGCGCAGACCTCTACATCACGCAGACAGAGGCCACTCCCACAATAGTTGATTGACAGCGGTGTGTCACACAGACTGAACTGGTGTCTTACCTCAGACGTGCCCTGAGTGAGCCGTCATCAGACCGAGATGCAGAGACAAGCAAGACTCCTAAGAGATGGAGGTGTTTTGTTGTTGAATGTATTAATGAATATAGCAGTAGTCATTTACCCCCGACATCTGAGTGACTGAAGACGCAGAGGATTAACGTTATGTTTGGTTCTGAAGGAAACGTGCCCTTGATCAACTGAAATGCATTTATGTATGCGCAAATATACGTTTGCATACACTGTTCCTAAGTTTTACCATGAATAGGCTAAAAAAAGATCCTCCGAGAGTGCCTAGGTAAAGAGGGGCAGGGTCAACGGAGCTTGTGAAGATTTAAAGGGGAAGTACACAAAACAGAGTGATTTATAAAGAGCTGTTTTTAACAGGGTAAAATTAGCGTTTTTTAAACTATCTTTGAGAAATTTTTAAACTAACTATATTACAAACTTTCCATTAAGACCCTAAAGAATCATATTAGCTTGTGGAAAATTGGCTTTGTATGACTCCTTTAAAATGTATATTCATAAAGGCAAAGCACATACATTTCAGCAGCCATTACTCCAGCCTTTAAAGTCACATGATCATTTCTGAAATCAATCTAATGGGCTGATTTGGAATTCAAGAAATGTTTCTTCATTTTTTGTTATAGTATAATTAATAAACCAAATTTATATATATTTATGCTTTTACAAATAATGTAGTATTTTTTTAGAGGATGTAACGCCACGTCTCGGCAGAGACATTGCGAGTCTCTGGAAGATCTGCTGAGACATGGTGTTACAGATATACAGTATCTTCAGTTCAATTTGTTATACAGCATTGCAACATCAGTGCAGTAAGATAAACTTAATCATATCCATATTTTCTGAAAACAAGTTTTTATGTCCAACACAATATTGATAATAAATTCTTATTATTTAAGGATTTTTTTCTGCTGGAGAACAATACAACATGTATTCAATTTGTTGACATAGCAACCTATATTATATTATGCTGCTTTTTAAATCTCTCAAAATATTGGTCATTATAATAGCAATGACTTGTCATTGGTATTAACAAAAAGTTGCTGTATAATCTAGTTAAGTGTTGTGAGCAATTAGCATGGAACCCCAGCACACGCTGTGAGTGCTAGCGCATTCAGATAGCCTTTCACCTGCGCTAAGAGGGGAAGAAGAACTGATTAGCTTTTTAATTGTCTGATTTAGATCAAACGTGAGCTGACTACCATGCGGTCTAGTGCAAATTATGAGTAAGGATATGAGAAGGTAGCTCATTACTTTTTTCACACGGGATTGCCTTTCATTCAAATAAGCATTTCTGCCCTGTAAAAAAGACAAATATGCTTAAGATATTAAAATCCACTATGAAAGAATAATGAGTTCTAAGCCTTTAATCTTTTGAATGCTTTGAATTTATATAAGCCTTGTTTGATATTCTGTCTGATTACATAAAGCTGCAGTTGAAACATATTTGAAGGTGGTATGTTAGTTTTCAATGTAACCTGCTGTGGAAGAGAGTACTGACGAGATATTTTGGTGGAGTTGGTGTTTTTTGTGATTGTCCCAAGGTGTCTGTATGGGAGGGTGGCAAAACAAGCCATTTCCCCAAAAAGAACAATGTCTGGATAAAACACAGAAGAATTAGTCACAGCTGTGATGTAGAGACACAGAGACAAATTTTGGAAGCCAAAATGCAACACTCATTTTGCCTTAAAAATACATTGAAAGATGCTGAAAGCATTAGTAGGGCTGCTTTTCATCATCAGGGTCTGGACTTCTTGTTAGAATGTGTTCAGTAGATCTCTAAAATGAAAAATGGTTTGTAAGAATAGGCCTGAAGAGTGTATGAAGCTGGTAGTGCATACTTGTTGTTGCTTCACGATGTGGCGTTAGATATATAGTAAAATGTGGGTATTGAAGATAAAATAAGTGTGTACCAATTTGTGTACTTATGCACTATTCAGTTATGTTTTGTCAAATAAATAGTACAATAAATAGTAGTGGTCATACTGTAAAAAGAAAAAGTACTTTTTAAATACCTGGATGATGCACTTAGTGTGGAATGTTGAGCACTAGTGATGGGCAGATCGGATCATTTTATTGACTTTTATATCATTTTATATGACCTTTGAGTCTCGTTCAGCAAAATGAACAAATCTTTTTTTTGAGTAATTTCCTTTATTTTGTTCATTTTAGCAAAACATAATTAAAATGCTATGTAACATATCTACTACTTATACCAGGGCTGTCCAGACTCGGGCCTGGAAGGCCGATGTCCTGCAGAGTTTAACTCCAACCTTAATCAAACACATCTGAAACAGCTAATCAAGTTCTTGCTAGGTATGTTAGAAACTTCCATGCAGGTGTGTTGAGGCAAGTTGGAGCTAAACTCTGCCGGACACTGGCCCTCCAGGACCGAGTTTGAACATGACTACTATACTATAACTATAATGCTTTGAGAAACAGAAAAGATGAAGTCATTGTTTACCTGGGTCTTAGAATGAAGACCAAGGTAAACAATGACTTTCATCTTTTCATTGTAAGACACATCACTGCACTGAACATTTTTTAAATTATACTCTTTAATTGTTTAAAACTGTATGAAGAACTATGCTGGTTTTTGCTTTGCTTGGTTCTAATTAGACATGCTAATGAGGGCTGTTAAAAACAGAAAAATGTGACTAAATTAGTCGACTTCATTGCTCGAACTGACTAGTCAACCTTTGAGAGCCTTCACTACTATAGACATTTTTTTGTGACTCATTATGCATTAGAATTTACTAGTGATGCTACACTTAGTGACGCCCCAGAAACCTTCTCCCTCACTGGTATACTCAAAGTCTCAAAGCTTCCTGACTGCCCCTCCAGTCCTTTGAAGATTGATTGGTGGAGATGAGGCTCTTGTCCAGCTCTTCTGGCTGACAGCAGACATGCACAGCAGGAGCCGCACCGCCAGCAGTCACTAATGAGACTATTAATGGCCTGTCACATCCATAAACGACCCATTACTGATACCCAATCACTGACTTTATATATAACCACCATAAATTTAAGCCTAACAGTAATTTGCCTGATAGCCTGAACATTAACTACACTGTACAATTCTCAGACAGGTTCGTTCCCATGCTTTTTTGGAGATGCAGTAATTACAGCACTCACTAAATCTCATATGGAGTTTATTTGTAGTTTCTTCATAGGTGCTGATTCTATATTTAAGGGACTTTTTTAAGGGACTTTTTTTTCGTACTACATACCAACAAATACGATGATCCCCTTGACCGTTATCTCAATTTATTTTGAGTAAATAAATCGATAAATGTATTTCTTGTAAAGGAAATAGTGTGATATCATGAAAACAATACACTGGAAATATATATATATATATATATAGTCTTTTTATTTTTTATATATATAAATATAGATTTTTGCTGACTCCCTAGTGGTCCTTTGGGGTCCCTGTTCCTTATCCAAACAGATGTTTGCCTTCTGTTACATTATTAATGTAATACAGTGTTTCAACAACACTTTAAATTCTATGTTTCTTTTTTCTCTCTAACTTTGTTTGACTAGTACTGTCCCATATTCAAGTTTTCACCTAATGAAGATAAACTACGTAATTACGGTTTTGGCAGAGTGGAAGTCTGCAGTGTTATATTTATCCATTTTGACAGTATGGGGTCGGATTTGTATGGGCACTCTGAATCTATAGGATAGAATTTCCCTGGTAGTTCCTCTTCGCAACAGCTGCTAACTGGGACAGTCTTCTGTGGGACAGGTCCTCAGGTGATGTGCTACAGATGTGGCAGGATAGAGCAATCTATTTTCTATTTGACAGTGTTTAAAGTATATAGCAGACGCATCTTCATACAAATAGACACTGACTGACTGACTTTTTGTGGAGTATTACCAGCAGAAGTTAAATAAATAAAACCTTTTAAAATTTATTTTATTTGTTGAAGCTATAGTTGTTTTGTATCCTTATGGTTAAAGGTAAAGCATGTGATTCTCTACCACTTGTAGCACCAAAAGGAACTGCATTCTGTTTTGTTTTGTTTTGTTTTTCCCAGATAAAATCTTTGGTTCAACCAGTGGTATAAGTTTTTAGATAGGATCAACTTTTTTTTTAATCTGTTTTGTGCAACTACTTGCACAAACGTTAAACACTTCACCTGACCAGTGCGATTCTTCAATTAACTGGTCCTAAATTAGTGCAGTATTGCAGGTAAATAGCTTTTAATAAGTCACAAATAACTAGTGGAGGACTCTTGGGAATGATGATCAGTACCCTCTGTGGTTCTCTTTGGGACATATGCACCTAGAGGCCTTATTATTCATTACTTAGAAGTGACTAAAATACTAATGAGAAGTAAATAAGACCCTTTCCATTAATGATGCTGCCTATTACAGTATCATATTTGAGTAAATCTTTAATGAGTATTATTGTTTGGTGACAAGTGCATCCAATGACACTATAATCACCCTACTTTGCTATTAATTTATAGTTTATTTTGTAATTTGACCTCATTCAAGGTAATTTTCCATCTGCAAATAGCATCCCCTAATATAGCACTGCAGTAAAAGGAGTAAAGTTGCATAATCTGTCTTAGTCATGTTTGCTCTCTGTGAAATTACTTGAACATCAGGACAAGCACCTACGGCTCTTTCTTTGTAGAAAGGTCCTTTGCCATAATGTGCCCTTGTCTTTCAGTTACGTTTTTATGCTGTTTTATTGCAAAACACTGAGTATTTAAGGCATGTTTATTTCTAGGGCCTGGGCATTTAACATCATGCTAGAGGCTTTTTGCTTTATGACATGCACCATGTTGTCTTTGTAGATCTTTGTAGAACATTGTTATGTAATATGTTCTATGTAGTTTTTGGAAATGGTCATTGTTTTTTTCTTGTACATTTCGTAATAAAGGTGAAAAAGGTGATGGTGCAGATGCACTTTGGGCTGTTGCATTAGCACATAGGCACCTTATTATTCAATAGATGTGTCTAAACTGCTTTTTCTATTTATGCTTTACTTTATATATATATATATATATATATATATATATGTTTATGTTTATACATAGGGGATGAGAGAGAGGGAGATCGACTGTATCCATAATTTCAATAGAATCAGACTGTATCCATAATTTCTATAGACACATACACACGTGTATAGCTATATCTCTTATACTGTATTATAATTCATTATTATTGGTAGTTGGTCATTAGTAGTAATTATGGTTCTCATTATTATCACTGGTGTTTGTGTTGCTTAACATTTTTGTGGAAAGTATGATGCGCTGTTTAAATGTCTGGGGTAAGTATGATTTTTAAAAGAAATACTGGAAATTGTGATAATTTTTTTCAGGATTTATTGATGCATAAAAGAACAGTTAATTTTAAAAACAATATGTATAGTTTGTAACATTATAAATGTCTATTATACTTTTTAATCCGTTTTTTATCTATATATAAATTCTTATGTGATAATCTAATGCTTAAAAGTCACAAAAGTTGACTTTGGTCAAAAGGTGTGTGAGGCTTGGTTGTTACATAATGTATTTTTATACCACATGTGCATTTTCAATCTCAGTGAGGGACTGTCTATTTAATGGGGTCTCTCACAGAGGTGCCTTGGGCAGCTAGTACAGCTGCATGCTGAGACTTTCACATTCATTACTTAGAAATGCCTAAAATACTTCTGCAGAGTATCTCAGACCCTCTTGTGTTAATATAAATGTTTTTTATATTATTAAAAAAGGAATTATAGTTATTCACATGCAATGACACTT
>JAUMHI010000054.1:12308098-12337829 GCA_032359435.1 Enteromius unitaeniatus
GAGGAATCGGCCAAGGAGGGGCTGTCGCGAGGAGCATAAGTTCGGGGAACCAGGTCCTGGTGGGCCAATAGGGGGCTTCCAGCAGGACCTGCTCCTCATCCTCCCTGACCTTGCACAGGAATTGTGCGAGAAGGCTCACTGGGGGAACACATACTTGCACAGCCCCTGGGCGAACTGAATCGCATAACCAAGCCGAATGGTGCGAATGAGCCATCGAGACTGTCTGAGCCCTATCCAGGCATCCAAGAACCGAGCAAGAGGCACCATCGAAACCACCGTGGTGCTGGAGGTGGGGCAGCAAGGGGGAACGCAGGGGTCCAGTCCGTCTCTGAGCCGGTTCGGAGGGAGGCCTGCATGTGTATGTGTGTGCAAGTTACCTGCGTTCCGGCAGAAGTGAGGCTGGAAGTCCGTTGGTTTGTCCTCCACAAGCTCTGACTGCTGCCTGAAACTTCTGAGTCATGGCTACCCTCGTGCAAAGCCTTCAGTGCTTTGGCCTGATGAACTTGCAACAACGCCATGGATCGATCAGAGCCGACGAATGCTTACAGGCCCAGGAGGGGAGCATAGGGTTACCCTGCCAGGAAGTAGAAGCCTCCGGACACAGTTGCATCACAACAGACCTCTCCACCTGGGGGACCCCCGTGTAGCCCCGGGCTGCACCACCGTCAAGGGTGGTGAAGGAGAATGAGCCACTCGATCGCTTCCTGGCAGTGAAAGGTGCCTTCCACGATTGAGTCAACTCATCATGCACATCCACGAAGAAAGGAACCCGAGTAGGCCCCTGCGCACCGGCACGGGCCACACCCAAGTACCAATCATCCAGCCTTGAGGGTTCAGGACGTTGTGGAGGGACCCACTCAATCCCGACCCCCTTAGCGGCCCAGGCAAGCATAGCAAGTAACTCAGGATCAGTATCCGAAACGGTTGAGTGCCCATCGGACGCTGCTCCGGAACCGGACGCCTCATCCCCGAGGGGAGTTCCTCACTGTCACCATCAGGCTTTCCCTATCTCCCCCGGAACCGGAAGCTTCGTGGATGCTGCCAGCACGAGCACCAGAACGTGGAAGAGGAATAGTGACTTCCCCACCGGCCATGTAGTTAAGCCTTGAACGCAACTCCGAGATGGTCATCTTCCCGCAATGGGAACATGAACCATCTACGAACGCCGCTCTAGCATGCTCAATGCCCAGGCATGTTAGACAGTGTTCGTGACTGTCCGCCGGCGCCAGGTAACGGCCACATCCAACAACGCACGGATGGTAGGACATCCCAAAGGAAGTGTCTTTGAAAAGACGTACCCCCCGTGAGTACTCTTTTAGCTTTTGCTCTTTTTGTGAAAGGCTGAAGCCAGCAGGGAAGATGGTCGCTCTGTAAACAATGCAGATTAACAATGCCAATGAAATTCATTGGCGTGTTTGCATACGCACAGAGTTCTTTTGGCATCTCAAAGCGAGATTCCTATTCGTCGGTCACCGGCGTGACGTCGAAGTGACCGACTGAAAGGGAAGTACAATTTTCATGTTAGCACCATGGATTTGATAATAAATTCCCCATTGTGAAAGTCTTAACGTGCTCAAAAAGGGGATACAGCAAAGAATACAGTGAGATAAATGCCATGAGAAAGAGAAGGGACATAAGAAATGAATAGAGATGTCAAGAAAGAACAAGAAACAGCCATTAATCAGTGGGATGCCCATGTTGCGATGCTACGTGGGTAGTTCGGCAGGCAGCTACCCAGTACACACGTTCACAAAACACACACACATAGAAAACAAACACGGCACATTATGAAAGATGAAGATTCAGTATGCATGCTGCACACAGCTTGGTCATTTAACCACTTTCTACCACTTGAACTTTCTGCAGCTGTTCATGGAAAGCTGCAAAGCAAGTTAAGTTTTCCGTTTTGACTCTGCGTAAATAATAAAAGCCTTAATCTTCCTCAATAATGGACATGTAGTCATGGAAGAGAGAGCTTTTTCCTCTTGTCTCAGTCATATTCGTGTTCCTCTAATGAAGCAGAACTGCTTGAGAGTGGAGTTCATAGGAACTCCTGATTTGGACAATGTTTTTTGTACAGCGCATTGTGTGCTCTTAAATGGCCTTTGTTTACAGTTTACACCTTCCTCGCCTCAAAGGCTCAGTTTCAAGGAAGAGGAATAGGGACTTCCCCACCGGCCATGTAGTTAAGCCTTGTCCGCAACTCCGAGATGGTCATCTTCCCGCAATGGGAACATGAACCATCCACGAACGGCGCTCTAGCATGCTCAATGCCCAGGCATGTTAGACAGTGTTCGTGACTGTCCATCGGCGCCAGGTAACAGCCACATCCAACAACGCATGGATGGTTTTTTGTACAGCGCATTGTGTGCTCTTAAATGGCCTTTGTTTACAGTTTACACCTTCCTCGCCTCAAAGGCTCAGTTTCAGATCTCTTTCTCTGGCTATTTGAGCTGCATTTGCACACTCAGAGTAGAGAAACCATTGAAAATGTGCTTACCATGCGCTTTACTGAAACGCCAATATTGCAGTTATAAACACAGCCCTTCTCTCTCTTTTATACTGTCACTCTCTCTTTCTCTCTGTTTCTGTGTTTGCCTGTCTGTTTCTCCATTTTAGTCCTTGTTCCTACAAATATAAACACTAAATGCACCATTTAGGTTATTGGTTATTTACACTACTGTTCAGTAGTTAGAAGTAGGTTATAATTTTTCATGGCAAGTCTCTTACTCTCAACAGGTGTACATTATCATCTTTGCTTCAGGTAAGTCTTTAAAAAAACAATAATCTAATAACACTTTAATATTTAATCTTTAGCAAATATCAATATTTGCATGCTGTAGATTTGAGTAGGCAATTTATTCGTAAATTCATTTAAAATGATTTATTTTACTTGTACAAAATCTTTAAATTTTATAATTTATTTGGCAATGATTGTCAATCAGCAAGATGAAAAACTGTGGCCTGTGCTAGTGGGTGCATTTTATTTAAGTTTTCATTTATTTATTGCTATTATTTTTTTTCTATACATGAGAACATCTCCATGGAGACCCACAGGTCTACTTCCTCTTTGTTCAAAGCCATATGTTTTGGCCCAGCCTCCCTCCTGCCACAAGTACAGAGCAGAGAAATAGAACCCTTAAGATCCTTTTTTTGTTTCCATGTTTTACCTTACCCTTGCTCTTTCTCGCAGACTCTCTGAGAAACCATCAGACAAACAAGAAACTCAAAGTAAAAGCGCATCACTCAAAATAAACAGAGGCTTTCTCAGGAGACATTCCCTGGTGGCTCAACCTGGATCTTTTAGACACGCTCAAACAGATATTTGTTGTCCTCTCCACTGTGACTAACCAGGTTTTTCCTGTGACTCCGCTCCCTTTGAGGAGAGATTTCTGGGAAATGCTGAGGCAGAGGATAAATAAAAAAAAAGAAAGAAATCCTTGATGTAAGCACTATTCCCAGAGGGGATGTTGTTTCTTTAAGTCCAGGCAGGCTGGAGTTTGTTAAAGGTGTAGAAACTCTGGTTGAAAAGGATGTTGGCATGTAGTTGCTAAGGTGTTGTAATGATTTGTAGCATGTGCCTGTGCTGTTGCTCAGATTAATCTGTCCTTAAGTCTATGATATTCTTACCCCTAGATTTACTTTCAGTGTCATTTTATGGTTATATTTTCCACATTTATCTACAAAGCAAACATTTCATTTATCATCTCGTCTCATTTATATTTAAGTTAAATTCCCTTATGCTAACCAAGACTGCATTTATTTGATCAAAAATACACAAAAAAACTGTAATATTCTTATATTATTCTTAGATATTATAGCTGTCTTGTATTTGAGTTCAATATGCTAATTTGGTGCTCAAGTACCTTTTTTATTATAATCAGTGTTGAGAACAGTGTTATACGCTGTGTAATATTTTTCTGGAAATATATTAAATATATATATATATTTTCCTCTGGATTCTTTCGTGGATAAAATGTTAAAAAGTACAGTATTTATTTATAGAAATCTTTTGTATAGGTTTGCTGTCAGATTTAATCAATGCAATGCATCCTTGCTGAATTGTAGTATTAACAAAAAAGAAGAAGAAAAAAAATAAAACCATCCCCTGCCTTTTTACTATTTTTATACTTGAATTATCGTTCCATTCTGTTTCGTATGGAAATAGTCTTGTCCTTTCATTACAGCATTCTACATCACATTACGAGCATGTGTGTTTGGAGTTAAGCAAAGCATGCATGTCATTTGAGTGTGTGTATATATAGTGTGTGTTTGATTGTGGTGTTGTGATGTAACTCTAAATAAAGAATTGCCTGCGGACTGCATGACAGGCTGAGGACAGTGGTAATGTGGATTCAGGAGGATGCACTGGCCCGAGGAGCTCTGTCACATGTAGAAGAGAAGGTCAGAATGTGCAAGACTGTGTGTGCGTATGCACACAAGAGGGAAGCTGTGCACATTTATACAGAAAGTAGATATTAAAAATCTCAATTGAGGATGACGCACATACAGGTGCAGTATTTTAAAGCAAATAATACAAAGTAGCATTTATAACTGCAAACTGTATTTGAAATTATAAAAAAAGGAAAAATTAGTCAAGTATTTTTTTTATTTACATGTGTTTAGTTACCTGTTTTACTTATTTGATATATTTTGGCAAGATTGATATGAAAGTTGCTTCTATTATCTCCTGCTATCTGAGCACTTTCAGCACTGAAAATGACAGGATGACTAAATGCAAGCAAACATTGTTCACTCACATGAATTAGCTCAAATTAATGCAGATGAATTCTCTTACTTTCTGGATGTACACAACCTAACAAGACAATGCATGTCGTGACACTTAACTACGCAGAAAGAAAGACGAAAGTAAGAAAAGGTTATTGTATTGAGTCCAAAAATATTCATCCCTTTATTAGAAAGTCTTTTATACTTTAATGACATAAATGATACATTATATTATACGTTGTCAGCGTGTTGAAGCTGGAGGTATGATTTTTCCACTGTGTTTAGTGGGGGGTTGTGGGATGAGGCATGTGAGAGGGGACTAAATGTCAAATTACTCAGCACAATGATGACGAAGCCTGCTACACGCGATGTGTCGCTGCGAATCAGCATCTTTCGCTCTCTCTCTCATTCTCTAAGGGTGTATCTGTTTTTGTGTATGTGGTTTGTATACACATTTGAGCTGGGCTATAAATGGATATAGGGATGATGTTGCACAATGTTGCAAATTCCCCCAGTTCCTGGAATAGTTTAAGAAGGCCAGCATCAAAACATGGCAAGCATTGTAATCACTCATGCAAACCCAGAGTCATAATCTAAAGCCAGAAAAGGGTATGACATTGCATCTGTGTTATTGTGCATATGAGAAGCACGATTACTCTTTGCCTTCCAGGCATTTACATGACATCCACACCTGCATGAAATCAGGGTTTGCATCATTTTTGATGATGAAATGTTGGGTCAGGCTTAGGCTTGATTTACTGTAGCTGTAATCTCATCTCACAAGTATTTGCTTCTAACTGTCTCAATCATTCCTTAAAACGAGTCGCTTTCTAAAGAAAAGCAAGCATTGTACTGGAAAAAAATACACCGTGTAAAATAATATTGAACGTTTTGAATGAAATACTGTTAGACTACAATTACTGTAATTATAAACAACACCTTAGTTTATTTAATTCTTTAATTAATGTTTTTATTAGTTATATAGAAGATCAAGCTAAAAATAAAAGTAGTATTGTGAGCATAATGTGTATATGTGTATATATATAATGTGTATATATAATGTGAGTAATGTTGACGAGTATAGATTGCTAAGTGTAGAACATAACTGGATTACTTTATAATTTGTTGCACATTGCTACAGTGTGAATCACGTTTTAGTGGCCTTGGTTCTGGACATCAGAGAAAAAGACTAAGAATGTAACAAAATTATATACTAATTGATTTTAAGGGGAAAAATGTTGATGTTTTGAAGCATAATAAATTGCATAAAAAGGTTGAAGAAAACTAAAACTATATATTTGAAATTTTCAAGTATATGTATAGAAACAATATTTTTATGCCTATTAGAAAAATGATATATAATTATATTTTATTTAGATTAATCACATCCTAAATAAAAAAATCTTAACATAATGTGAGTTTGTGCTGTGTTTATTTATTATGTATATATTAAATCATAACATACATACAGCATACTGTACATTTTGAAAGTATTTACATGTAAATGCATTTAGATATTTTCGTATATTTGACATTTTATATATATAAATATATTTAATAGAAACATCTAACATATTTTTATTAAATATATACATGCATGTGTTTGTATTTATATATTAAAAATAAATATACAGTATACAGTATACACAAATATATTATTTTTAAAAATCTTTTAGTTGCTATATACATAAACAATTATTTAAGTATTTCGAGAGAAGTACTTTATGGGAGTCTGTGGTTTTTGGAGCTATTTGTTCGTCGCAGTTCTCTGATTGGTGAAAGATGTCTTTGATAATGTCGTTTTTCTTTTGAAATTCTATTGTTAAAATAAACATGATTATTTAATGCAAGGTGATGGCTTTCACAAAACCATAAATCATTGATTAACAACGTCATAGCCCACAGCAAGGTTGAAAAACAGTTCTCTTATTTAAAAAAATGAAAGGGATTTTTTGTAGTATGTAAGATGTAGCATGTCCTATAGCATGTAATGTACTGTATGCTGTGAAGTGTATAGCTCATAGGTTGTAGCGTGTTGCATCCTTTATACTTTGTAGCATACAGTATATAGTCCAACTCATAGTGTAATGTTAAGCATGCATTGTGCAGTGGGTAGGGGGGTCACTAGGGTCTAGTATATATGGTTTTGATCAAAAAGTGTGTAGAGAAGCACGTTCAGCTGCATGCAATGTTCAGATCTGTCTGTCATTTCTCACAATAACCCGGTCTATATCTTCTATGGAGAAAAAATCACTACATAGCATATTTACTTACACAAGCAGAAAAAACACACACCTGAACACACACACATCCACCGGCCCACCCACACTCCCACAGATGTTGTGTGGCAGTGGTGTGAGGTTTTCTTGTCCTTGCGTGGGTCTGTGTTCTGACTCATGCAGTATACCTGCAAGCCAAACCCATCTACAGCTCTTTCACAAACCATAATAATGAAGCAACTTGTTTTTTCGCATAGCAGCCTAGGGCAAGCCGCTTTCATAGTATCGGTTCTTTCAGGTGTACTATTGTGGTGTAATTAGACATCCTCATAAAAGCTGTAATCGTTAACATACACATTAACACTTAACAGTGTTACATTATGAAGTGTGTGTAAATTATGGTAGAATTTGCTCTTTTTCATCTTTTTCCTTTTTCTTTGTAATCTCGAGACTCCTAGGAACCACCACCGTCATTGAGCCTTGTGACATCTGTGGGGACGTTCTCATCAGTGCTCGAGCATCTAATTGGTATTTCTCGGCATGATTTGCTGTGTAACCGGAGCAATAAATCACAGTTAACATAGACATCTTTGCACACCATTAATCTCATTAATGCGGTTTTTCCTTTATAATGAAAATCAATTTTAACAGACTCGGGACATATTTGAGTTGCCTCTCCCAGGGAGACTAAAATGGATAGCCAAGGACAGTTCCTCAAGGGAGGCATGTATTTTGATAAATTGAATTCACCTCGAGGTCACAGAGAAACATCTTGAGACACTAAACCCACTGAACTATCAAACTCCTCCTGTTTTGCAAGGTATTAAATTTTACTCATGAAGAAGGCCTGGATCTCATATGATTATAATTCTTAACATAAAATTTGGTAAAGGTGAAAGCTATAATGCTGTCTGTTTCTAAGAAATGTACTTCAATATGTACCTTCTCATTTTGCTTTGCCAAGGAATAGATACGTATTCCAAGAATGGAAATTATGTCATAATTTTACTGGAAATGCGTGCCTCTGAATACATTTCTCTGAACACAGTTACTATGTACTCTACTGCATGTTTCGCAACCGATAAAAAGTAAAACATAAAGTGAGTTGCGCTAAAACAATTGTTCATTATGTGACCCTGGCACGTATTTGTAACAGTTGATATTGGCACATATTGCGGTGTTTGTACATTGATTCAGGTGCGTATTGTGGTGGTTCATAATTCAAATATCCAAAGAGTATTGCTAAAAGTTAGTGCTCTATCTGTGCTCTATCATGTTGGAAATATCCCCTACAAGAAACCCAACTCTAAACCTACATGATAGTGTAAACAAACACAAAATTTATATAAAACACATTTGTTGATGTAGCCATGCTACTTTAGCTTACTTAAGCAGATTTGTGCTTACTTAAGTGCAACGCTACTGAGCAGAGCTACTGAGCAAATCTGCTGAATTCGAAAACTCATGCATATGAGGCTGGATATGTGACGACAAGTTTAAAAGTATCAGTTTTCATAATATTTATAATAAACATAATATTCCCCAAGTAATAATGGAAAAATTTGGCTTTATTAATCGAAACTGTGGATTTGCAAATTATACTTTGTATGAAAAGTAAAATAGGTTGTCAGAGTTATACTGCCTCTAGTGTTCATTTAAACTAGAAACTGCAAATTAACAGAATAGATAATTATATTAAACTATGTTAATGCTATATTTTGTTACATTTATTATTAAGACCATGTCTAAATCTTTATCAAATGTAACTTTTCTTATAAGTGGTATTTCAAAAAATATTTTTTTCTTTAATCATTTTTTATAATTTTATCATTTAGAAATTTGAAAGTGGACAAAGTTTAAATAGCAGCATTGCCTAAAACCAAAGCATTGAAATTAATGATCATTACATTCGTTTCCATCTTTGAATATGTAGAGTTTGAAGTCAATGTACTTCTTAACAGGCATGACCCTATAGTTGCAACCTACAGTGCAACCTATGAGCAGCTGACCTCATTAACGGGGCGATTGATGTTCGTGCTGATGCTGCTTCACCCGGTGCACGTGAGCAGCTGCGGAATTCCACTGTTATGAGACACTCACATACACACACGTTCAACAGCTTCTCTCTCATTCCTTAGTAAATCTTCATGATTTCTTACAGCGCTGGCCAGCGAGAGTCCATCATGACCCTTGTGCTGTAATGAAATAAAGGAGTACATGCCCGAGGAGAAATCTATGCTGATGATGAAGAGCCATCTCGGCTTCACTCTTCTGCCTTTTTACATTTGTTTATTTTTAGCTGGCCTGCTGGGATTTCATGCTCCGTTGTTAAACGCTGATACACATATGTAGTGTGTAGAATTTTTTCTTTTTTTCCCTTCGCTCACTTTAATCTCTTTCCTCCTTTCATTCCTTCTATTCCCCTCTCTCTCTCATGCTCTCACACTATCCAGCGTGTGATGGACAGGCTCAGAGTGTGATGTCATGATGTCATTGGTGCTGCAGGGATGCTTGAGCTTCTCTGATTATGCAACACACTCAAACAACGGCTGGGAAAAAGCTGTGACATCACTCTAACTGCAGAAAAGCTGGAGTCCAACACTTTTAATGCGGGTCAAAGCGAAAAGATTACTTTAGTGTTTAATGAATAATTATTAGTGGTGCTTAGCCATCTATTTGCTGTATTTTATGTACTACTTATTGCAGCGTGTGGAAGAAGAAATGTTTTTTGCTTATACGCCACAAGCTAGATATGCTTTGATTTTTCATACTTCAGCATGTATTCTACCAATGAAATGTCACAGCACATATTAGGTGCACGTTTGAATGATCAAGATGACAGGAAACAATAGGAAGAAGAAGGGGAACGGCTCGAGTCGTTCTTAGGTCACCCGCGCGAGCGCCACCTCACATGTCAGAGCATGTGCATTACTTGCCAGGCCACGTCTCTAAAATGTATCAGATTTTAGATTGTAGATAAGGATGCACAAAATATTGGTGAGATAATTAAAGGTTCAAGGTTTTAAATAGTTGTTAATTGTTTGAGACTGAGCGTGCTCTTGTGGTAGTTTTCATTTTAGAATTATTATTATAGTTTTTATTTATTATGTTATCATTTTGTAACTTTTAGTACTTTTTATTACTATTTACATTTAATTTATATATTATGTAATATATTATTATCTATTTTGTCAAATTATTCCAACACAGGAAGCATACGAAGGTTATAAAAGCTATACAACTGTTAAAGTAACTCTTAATATTTGGAATTATCTCTGTTTTCATTTTTAGCAGTTAATTTTATCTTATGCCGAGTTCACACTGCGTGATGTTAAATGTCATACAGTCATATCAGATATTTAGCATGTAATATATATTTACATACATTGGCGATGGGTCTTTGATAATTCACAGTGCATGATTGTCACTTGTGTGAACAAGCACTGATTTGCCTCCCATTTCAGGTATTCATCACATTATTTGCAAAACCTGCTGGCGAGTGAAAATCAGGGGTAATTGTCAAGTTTCTTTATCTAATACTTTTTTATTTTATTTTAACTTCATTCAAACTAGTGCAAATGGTTTTCAAAACAATGCTTTTTAGGTTTAAGTTTATTAAGGCATTAAGTATTTTTAAGCATTGGGTTTCCTGCATAAATTGGGCAGCTGTCTGTCACAAGCAAACCCAGCAGATCTCATACTTCCTTCCCTTTTTAAAAAACAAAACAAAACATCTTCACAATTAAATTTAGAGTGTGCAGCTTGGAGAAAGGGAGCCGTCGTGAGGGCTGTGCTTTGCTCTGGAGGGACTAAGAGAGCGAGGCTCCTGCGTTTAAGAGAGATGTGACAGTGAAGTGTCATAATCTCTCTGCATCTCAGTACAAGATCCTCAGATTGAACTGGCAGTAGAGTCGTAGCAGTGAGTTCGAATGTACATACATCATTTGCAATGAGCTCACTGTTTAATTATTAACAATCTCTGAATAATGCAAGGAGTTCTCTGAGGACAAAGACACTGGCTGCTCTTACACTAGTAGCAGTTTCTGTCATAGAGCCATTAGCATATGTGTGCGTGTATGTTTGCGTGTCGTGTCAACGTGTTTGTGTGTCTCTCCTCTCTGATCCCTTTAGATCCCAGCCGCGTCCGTGTCCCACAAGGGCCTCTGATTTCCATCTCGATGGAACTGCAGCTGTGCTTTCACCTCTCACAACTCTCCAAAACAAACTTCAGAGTGTTAATCATCGATTCCACTTAATGGGTTTTAGCGATGTAGTCAAATTTGGACGAGAGGTTATTAAATCATGGTGCATCAGACCCTATCAATCATTGAATCTTACAGAATAAGTTCTCAGAACTTTTACACACTTTGCTGGTCATGATTTAGCTGATAAAAAGATTAAGTTGCATAAATTGGTTTAGATTATCTCTTAGATAAATGTTTTTTAAATAAAGATTATGGATTTTAATTATCACTATTGTTTTAAAATTGAGTGTGTTCTTAGGGCAATGTTACTTAATATAGTTTTTATGTAATATATTTTATAACAGCTTTTAATTATATTTAAAATTGTAGTTTTTTGAGTCATTTTAAGATGTGCTTTTTAAATATTATAATAAAATAATACATTAAATACTACTAATATTACTATTTAAAATTATTTTCTATTTTATCAATTAAAATGCATTTTTATTTTTAATTCAATTTTAGTTTTAGTTCAGTTTTAGTTTTCTACAACATAAGCGTAAAATTTGGCAATCAGCTTTGCATTTCTGTAATTTCTCTTTACTTTCAGAGTTGCATCATGACTGCTGTCATTGTATGTGTTATTTAAAATTTATTTAGAGAATTATAAAAATTTTAATACTAGCCAATAAATGGTTATGTGCATAAAATAATTACTTTTATAGATTCAGCGATTGGCTCAAAACAAGCTGATTGCCCAGAAATGAGAGCCCATGAGCAAAGATAGAAGATTTCAAATCGTATATCTCTATGAGGAAACCATCTAAAACCCAAAACCTTTTCAAATCTTGACCAGGAAAATAATGCAGATTTAAGTAGAAACAACTGAGGACTCAATCTTTTTTTCTTTCCAATGGTGGTGGATATCAGTTTGCATTGACATGAAGAGAGAGAGAGACAAGGAAATTGAGAGGAGAGTAAGACTAATGGTGGTATGTGCTATATTTAAACAGCAGAGATTGCAGATGGATAGGCTCTATTGCTGTTCATGAGTACCCGTGGACTGTGTTGCTTTGCAGCCATGCTTTTTATCCCTCATCACACTTAAAAATGAATGAGTAGCGCTGTGGAAAGGGAGCTTGGACAGGATCAGGCCTGCTGCCTCATAGGGTTCACTCGCACTGGGGTAATGTGCAGTTATGACCTGCCTCCCGTTTGGAGCTCACTGCCATCATTTTTACTCTTGACTTTTTTATTGCGCTGGCTGTACTAAAATCTAAAGGGACACAGTATATTGGTACTACATCAGTTATCAGTCAATATTTGTTCTTTTCATTGGTATCAGTTGATATTCAATATAATTTTTTCCTGGAAAAGGATGCTTAACTGTTTGTTTATTCCAACTATTTTAACAGTTTGATTGCTGGCATCTAATATCCATTTTCATACGAACAATCAAACATTTGCTAAATCTTTTTACAAATTCAAAAGCTTAACTGCCTTTTGCTCTTAATAGGTACAACCGTAAAATAAAGTGTTACCTCCATTTTGATCCATTTTAATTAACCATTGATGAATAGAGGTATTCTTTTTTTTTAATTCCTGATGCAAACATTTTGAATTGTTTAATGCTACACCTTTTAATGTCATCCATTTGTTTGTTATTGGCCAAATAGAAAATAATTATGAGCTTATCAAGTTTAGACAGAATGTCCTTTCATAATCATGTTTATTACAATAACCATTGGTTCTTATCTGGTTTTAATTCAGGACACTGATGATTGTGGTACAGTACCAAGGTACTTTGTCATACACTAGTAAAACAATATAAAAAAGTTTTAATGTATTAATATGACCTTAGTTGCAACTTTTTGTATAGGTATGCACATGACAGGCTAAGTGTGATTTCGTAGATAATTATTGATTATTTGGCTTCTAGCTAAATGTCAGATGAATTCATACATGACTACTATAGTTAAATTGTCACAGATAATTGTTATTTAAAAAAAAATTTATATGTGAAAAATGGTGTGAGGAAAATTTGACTTTTAATTTTTACTAAGGCTCCCTTTTTACTTTTAAACAAATGTATGTTGCTGATACATTAGGTATTCTGGGTTGTTGCTTTTGTGAATTTTTGTCTGGGAGAGAGTGTATATTATATTTGGAGTTGTCAAAAGTTGCATCCAGCAGTGAAGAGACCTTCCCTCTCCCCCTTCGCTCTTTGTTTATTTTCTTCCTTTCGTGACTCCCAGAGGTACAAACAGCTTTAAAAGTTAATAAAACACCTCTGGTTAGTCACTGGGAACACATGTCAGGAGAGAAACAGAGAGAAGCCTGAGTTCTGAGGGTTTTTTGTTTGCTTATTACACATTGTGAGATAGTGAGGTGTTCACTTATGACACATTACATTCATCATTGTATCTGTTGCCTGGTCGTCTCTCTTAACACCACCACCACCAAATACACAGACACGCCGCCTTGTTTTTTTGATCCATTCATTTGCTTTTTGTTTGCAGACCTTTTTTGGCACAGAAGGTTTTCTTTACAAGCATTCCACCTCAATAAATGTGTTTGTAATTAAACACAGGCCTGGTCATGTGATCGGCCAAACATCATGAGATGGAGCGGGCAGAATGGACGTAGCATGGCAGGCAGGGGCCTCCTACCGTCTCATCCCACCGTGTAAAGCCTTCACGTTCATGTGCTTCACCTCACACAGAGCTAGATCTGCACGGCTCCTCATGCTTCCCCAGAGGAAGCTTTAGCTTATCAGAGGTCTTAGTCTGGGATCATGGGACTGAAATATTCACTCATCCGCATAGAATTCCTCTTTATGATCCTTAGGTCGGCGGTGTGCACGAACAGGCCTCAGTGTTTGCCAGCGTGTGTGTGGGTGAGAGAGCGAGAGATCAAGCATGTGTTGTTAAATGTTCCCACACTGTGTAATGCAGACCTTAGTGAGGGGAGAATGGAAAGAAGGAAATAAAGTCAGGCACATGGTTCCCATTGTGCAGTTCTTTATGTTCGCTGTGTATGCGCTTATGAGCGCAAGTATAAATAGGCAGCGGATGAAGCGCTCATTAGCTTTTCTCTTCAGAGGCGAGCTTGCACGAGTTCAGCTCTCCAATCTATGATGGTGATTGAAGAGTGGCTGGTGACACGGCGTTTGCAGTGGCGGTGGTTCCAGTGTCGAGTGGATTGCCACAACAGTTTGCACTACCCCACTGTTGTGTGCATGCAGCCAATTCCCCTGTGCGCCTCAGCACACTAAAAAGCTTTTCTAAAAGAGCAGCTCACGGGTGGTACGTCTTTGTAAAGACTTGTGCGCTTCTGGATGCGGTCGTTCCCTGGCATCTGGTGATGGTCACAATTGCTGCCTCACGTGTCTTGGGCAAAGCACGTTGAGGCGGCTTTTGTGGATGAGTCATCTTTTCTCTCTGGGAAGATGATCATCGCGGAGCTGTGGACCAAACTCCGCTACCGACAAAAGGGAGGGGGGCAACCGTTCCTCTGCCTAGTTGTAGAGCTTGTGTTGGTGAAAGCCACGTGAGCGCTGCTTCTGGCATGGGGCGGTCTGGTCTAACGGTGATGTTGAGGAAAAAGCCCCTCCTTCCACCGCCGCTCTGCTACCAATGGAGCTGCCATTGGGGCAGTCTGGACCCTCGCAACGGGTACCAGCTGTTACCTTTGGCGCTCCACCCGGTGACCGGATGTGGATTGCTGCATTGGAAGGAGAGTCAGAAGGTTCTGGAAATTACACAGTACCGCATACAGATCCAGAATTGATGGCTATGTTTGCCCGGGCCGCTAAGGGGATCGCTAAGAGTCCTCCAAAGCTGGATTATTGGTACTTAAGGGTGGTTCGCGCTGGTTCTCAGGGCCCCGCCTTAGAACCTTTCTACCCGGAAGTACATGAATAGCTCACCAGAACGTGGATGACACCTTTCACTGCCAGAAACTGGTCTGGTGGTTTTTCATCTTTCACCACAGTCAGTGCCGTGGAGCTGGCCCCTGAGCAGCCACCAAGGCCATCCAGGCCCCCGTCAAGCTGGCGGCAAGCGAAGAATGCAAGCGGCCTGAGGATGGGTGACCCAGGGATGAAGCGAACTGCTCTTCAGGACATGGGCCCGCCTTCCCCGGAGAGCCGGGCAAAGAAACATGTCACTGGTCTTTCAGCCATGGCCCAAAAATCTTGGCAAATGCCCCTGTCTTGCGTGCAGAGATTTCTTTTATTTTTGCAGCAAGGGTTGGAGCGAAGGCTGTCTCCCCCCACGTCTACGTGGCTGCCATTGCTGCAAACCATGACCCCATGGATGGCAGGTCTGTGGGTAAGCACGACCTAGTCATCAGGTTCCTTAGGGAGGCCAGAAGGTTGAATCCTCCATGGACCCCTACGGTACCCTCTTGGGACCTGTCTCTCATGCTAAAAGCACTACAACAGGTCCTATTCGAGCCTTTGCCTGCAGTTGAGCTGAAGTTTCGTTCAATGAAAACCGTGCTCCTGCTCGCATTGGCCTCCATCAAGAGGGTGGGGGACCTTCAGGCATTTTCGGTCGACGAATCGTGCCTAGAGTTCGGGCCCGAGGATTCCCAGGTAACACTGAGGCCACAGCCCGGCTACGTGCCCAAGGTTATCCTCCCGTGTTCTCACCTCACCGGTTTCGGTCAACAAATTTCTCCAGAGTGTCCGGTAAAGTAGACCCTGTTGAGTTCCCTTATTCCCCATCAGCAGCTGGATGTTGCGGAGCATCTGGCGCCAGGCCATCGATGCGATGAATCCTGTGAGAGCCGCTAGAGGGCTGGGGCCCCATGTGCGGTACCCCTTGAGAACCCCACGGTTAAAGAAAAGGAAAAAAAAAATTGAGTTTCCCTGGCAGTCTGCCGTCCATGAAGGTTCAATCACCTCCCGTATTCCATATGCATTGAAAGTTCAAGATATATGTGTATTCGTCTTAACCTACTACGGGAAGGCTGACTTCCACACGTCTTCCCAGACTTCCCAGTGCATCGAGGGTTACATATGTAACTGAGATGTTTCCTGTATTCAAAATTTCCATCATATTATTATTTCATACTATGTTACCAATAGTCCAATACCAGTGTTTTTATGTACATTTTTGTATATGTATACTTACTTTCATATACAAAAAGTAAGAAAAAAGGTGTATGCACTATGCGATTTCCAAACGATTACATTCAACAGTGTTATTAAATTATTATTATTACCCCCAAATTTTGTGGGTCTTAGTTGGTTAGCCTTGTGTTAAAACATTTAGTCTTGTTTGCAAGCCACTAGGCCACATGTGCTGTTTCAGCTCCCAGGAAAATTCAGTTATCTAAATGAAAGTGCTTCGTCCTGCTTTAATGATTTGTACTCTGGATCAAACAGATTGTATTATGAGGCAGATGATTATAAACCATCTCTGTTTTTGCCTTGTTGAGTGTGAGTGTGATTTGGTTTTTCTCTCTGGTCACGTTCTATGGCGTCCTGATTAAATGCCAGGATTACCATGTGCCCTTTCTTCAGTCCCACTGGCCTACTTGGGTCTTAAACACAACAGTCCTGTCTTTCCTTTCTTCCTTTCCTTCTTCAATCCCTCTTTTAATTCCTCTCCCTGTTTCTCTCTTATATGCTCCTTCCTGCATCCTGACCTGATCCCTCCACTATATGATTTATGATTCGAGCCTAATAGGTATGTTTCCCGAAATTTGGTATCTCTATGGAGAACAGCATGCTCCCAGAGAGATCGGGGGAACCCAGTGTGTGACACAAAGACTGTGTTTTATTCTGGGAGACATGCGGGTGAGCAGGAGGCCTGTCAGCTGTCACTCTGAGGTGACTGATGGATGGATTGATCTCTTGACATTAGCACAGAAACTCTTTAGATCAACATAAGCCTGAAGTGCTTGATTTAAACATCAACTGTGGTGCATTGAGAGTGATATTTAGGTGAGAGAAACAAAGAAGTAGTGAAATGTTAAATACACTGGATTTAGAGATAGACAAATCAAACATACAATAGGCTTTACAGTTGAATTCAGTCGTTTTGTAGCTAGTGTTAGCCAGTGATGGGAATAACGGCGTATAAATAAATGGTGTTACTAACTGCGTTATTTTTTTCAGTAACGAGTAATCAAACAAATTACTGCTTCCACCGTTACAACGCCGTTACCGTTACTGACAATAAAATGTAGCGTTACTATAATTTATTATAATATTATTAGCATTTTTCAGTCCATCTCAATGGATACGTAGTGTAGCTGTATTTGACATGCCATAAACTCTGTGAAGACGCACAGGTTCTTTAGAAAGATAAAGCGCAAGAGAGTCTTTCATAACATGCAGACTTGACGCGCTACATGTAAACGACATTCTTTGTTGTGTTTTCCTGTCAAAATAATGGATTTCATTTGGAATTCCTCATTAACTAATGCGCCAATGACAATCTTATTGGCTGTCACTCACCTATTATTGTCCCTGTTTTGATTTCAGCAAATCAATTCGAGCGAACGCATACTGCATGATTAATATTCATGAACCCTACAGCTCATTAATACTTAGTGCGTTTTATATTGTTATTAGTAGTAGAATTCATAATAGTTTTGTTATCTTATAATTCTTTGCCCCGGTCTTTATAGAAACATTAAATGATAAACAAGCACCACCACTGTCACGCTGGAAGCGTTCTTTGTTTCATGTCCCCTGTCTGTGTCTGAATTCATTTGGTTTATTCCGTTGTTCCCCCCTGTCATTTTGTATCGTTTGCCCTTTGATTTTTTATTTTTTTTGTAACGAATAGTTACTTTCCCTGGTAATTAGTTACTTTTATAAGGCTGTAACTCAGTTACTAACTCAGTTACTATTTGTGATAAGTAACTAGCAACTATAAATAATTACTTTTTTAAAGTAATGTGCCCAACACTGGTGGTGGTAGCACTGTTGATCTTTGTGCGCTTTAAGTGCTGACACCTCTATGGTGTTACATGCTTTACAGTTATCAGCTTGGATCAGGATGACTGTATCTGAGTTTCTGAGAGACTGAGCTTGACATTATGCACAATTGTCAGTTTCTCCACAGTTTTGCACTTATAGGTGAATGACTGTTTTTTGACCCCCACCCCCAAGCTACATGTTTCTATACTGTATGTAGAAAAAATAGCAAATGCTTTTTCATATCTTCTCTCATTGTCATATATTAGATGTCTATCACATTAGGTAGTGTGCCACGCAGCTTTGTACTTAAAGGTTAGTGTTAAAAAAGTTAAATACAACCATGTGTTTTTAGAAACTTTTTTTAAAGGAGCAACATAAAGTCAAAATGGAGGCATCAGTAGAACGATTCATATTTCTTGGAAGCTTTATGGAAATTTGTTTCAGCTTTAGTACACATTTAGTACGCATCTGTTGGACAAGGGAAAATAGCCCTTGAATCTCTCCATCTCATTTCCTAAACCACATGTTTTTTTTTAAAGCTTTTTTGCAAATTGTGCACTCCATGACAGCCATATTTAATAATGGAGAAAATGTATTGAACTTTATTTTTCAGGCATCCTGCACATATCATCATGCAACAGATTAGAACAGGATTTTTAGCTTAGCTGATGGACACATGCTGTCCCCAAACACCCTGCATATGCAAACACAGAACCAGCAGAGTAGTGGAACAAAAAGAGATGGATTGAGTGTGGAAGTTTAATGCTCCTTACATACTACTACATATAAAAGTATTACATTTTCCTTAGTGACTATACACGCATTAGACACTTCCTGCATAATTCATGGTTAATACATCCCCTCCTCCCCAGATTCAGCTGTTGTTTATAGAGGGATTAGTGGCAGAGGTTGGTGGGCTCAGGTCATTGCCATCTCCCTGACCACTCTAACCACACTCTAGATGACATCACATAATCATGGATTAGATCATGAATCACACACTTGTGTAAATTACAATACATAAAGATGATAGCATCAGAGAAGCTTGGACAATAGTTTAGAAAAATGAATTAGTTTTGTTGCAATGGCATCTTCATAAATGAATGATAACAGGTATGAATGGCAGTAGCATTGATATCATATATACATCTAGCTCATGACATCATCTAAGATGGCACATGCTGATTCTGCAACTGATCAGCTTGCTGATTATTTGATTATTTAAATAATTTGGTGCAACTTTGGTCAAATCCTTTCGAATTGTGAAAATAAAACAAAATAAAAGATTATATAATATATATGTACTGTGTTATGAATATGTTAATACACACACATTCAGTATATATTTAGAAAAAATGTCCATGTATATTTATATATATATATATATATATATATATATATACTTACTATATAAACATAACAATTGTCTTAAATATATACATGCAAGTGTTTGTATTAATATATACATAGTAAATATACAACATACACATATGTACAAGTATACCTTTAAGTATTATATATATATATATATATATATATATATATATCCTGTAAATATATGTTGGGTATCTTGACCATTCAGAAAAAGAAAAAAAAGTATACACAGTCATTTCTCCTTCTGCTTTTCTCCTTTTAACATCTGCTTGCTACACAATGTCTTGTAGTGTGCATTCGTAAATTGTTCTTAAAAAGGCTTATCTCCTGAGATCAATTTAATGATGTATAGGATTAGAATGAATCATTTATACAAGTCTGAATTATATAATATTTGTGTGCTTATGTAACAAGCATGGACGAGCACTGTTTTTTTCCCCCTGTGAGCCTGGACCCCAGTTGCTACAGTGCAGGTCAATCCTGCTTGATCCTGCATAGATTTAAAAGTCAGGGATTTGAGAAGGATTCTGCATCTATCATCAAATATGCTTATCCATGGCCCCCGTTTCTTCGGCTATATGTGTGTGTGTAAGAGAGATGGAGAGAAAATGTTTTAGCCCAAAAACAGTATGATTTGACCATTGCATGCCTTCAAATCTCCTATCACTTATGTTCTCTTTGCTCGACCTTTTTACATAAGCAGGTACAGAACATTCAGTCTTGTTTATCTGTTGACCTGGTTAGAAAAATCAGCCAGTTTACTTGTGTTTTATAACATTTTGTGTGCATACTAGAAAAAGTCCTGTTATTAAGGACTCTTAGGTGACTGTGAGAGTTTTATCATGTAAAGAGCCATTAGCAGCACAATGTAACTGTGATTGGTGTACTTGGGAAGAGAGCTCAGCTGAAACAATTGCACACTGATGTTAGTGCAGCAGTGAGGGACTTGTGAATAGCTCTGATTGAATCCAGGGCTAATTGGTCTCGGTATCTCAGCTGTGTTTGAAGCTGGCTGCGAGGAGAGGACTAGTAGTTGTTGGCATGTAAGTCATGTCATTAATTAGCGGTCCTGAGTGTCCCCTCTCAAAAGCCATACCTGAAGCACTTGAGCACTGCTACCTATGTTTACAATCAACACCTCAACCCCTCTCAATCACATATTTCCCTGTCGAGGTGGAGATGATAAACTGTGTATCTGTAGCATGAGAAAAGAAAAGCAGTCAAACTGGGCCAAATGCACCCTGTAAGAGAATCATGTCAGATTCAGATGTCATTGAAATTCTTTGTCGTTCACTTTATTTACTGATTATTTAATTTAACAGTATATTGGTATTTGTTTTTACTTTCAATTGTTATTTTTTTATATTTTTATTTAATTTTTATTTAATCGTTTTATGATTACTATTATTTTGCTAACTATATAATTTGGGGCGAGCAGTTTCAAATGAATAATTTCATTAGCTTTTTTTTTCTCTTCTGTGTAAATCCACATCAGTGGATAATGTCAGTAGCGGACAATAAATGAGGATACTGGATTATGTGTTTTCAGCAATGTTTAAGTGCACATTATAGAATTTACATTGTTTAATGGACAGAAGGCAACTTGTGTCATGTGGAAAACATGATTTAAGGCTCTGCATGACAATTAAAGCAGCTTTATAGGGCAAAATCACTTAAGAGGCAGAACTTTTTCATGAATTCTGTGAACGACTCAGCATCTGTCCCGATGTTATGTCACCAGCAACAGTCATTAAGCTGCATTTCATATTGAAGTGATCACAAAATATGCCAGTAAATGCCATATTTGCACTCTATAGGGTTCTGAATTAAGTCATAATTAAACTTTAAGGTCAAATTTGGACATCTACCAAAAAAAAACAAGAATGGATATCAAGGATAGTGTGTTATCATGAAGCTTTTATAAAGTTTCAGATTTGACAGAATGAAATACTACAATATAAAAAAGCAAATATGTAACATAGGTATTAATACTACTTTAAAAAGCCTCTTATTGAGGATTTGGTTTATTTTTTGAATGATATTAGCTTTGAGGGAAGTTGGTTGTCAGTGCAGCTTTTCATTATGTAAGAAGCCACAAGTGCTTTATATATTATTACGCTCTACTTGTTATCTTAGTCTAGCTTGGTCGCTAAGTGAATCAGTTGCTTGACTCGCGTCTTTGATGATGGAAAGTGCGATATCTTTAGACCTCCCTTGGGAAATTTGTTTTAAACCACGCAAGCTTTATAATGACAGAGACAGCATATCAGATCCTCAGAGGGGTTTCTGTAGTAATCACCAAACATAAGTAATGAAGAGCAAAACAATATGCCTCTACCGTGCCATGTTTTTTCTGTAAGGAAATTGAACTGTAATTTCTATGTATTTCCCTAATTGTTTCCTACAGTAGTTTCACATATAACACATCAATCAACCCAGAAAACTTCCTAGTAATAAAAAACCCTGTCAGGACTCAACTCCAGATTTTCTTTCCATTCGGCTTTCCCAGGCTACAGGGGATGAATTAATTAAAGTTAATTTGATATCTTAAATACTTGTGCTCATTATTGGTTCAGTTCACAGAGCTATCTACCAGCTATCTATCTATCTATCTATCTATCTATCTATCTGTCTGTCTGTCTATCATCTATCTATCACTTTACAATACTCCACAATATTTGGAGCAGCATTTATGTTTAAATTTGCATGTAGTTATAAATATATGCATTTAGTTATATATATATATATATAGTATATTCAGGTTCTTTGCTTCTTTAAACATCAATTTACCATATGAATGCATGATCTGTACAGTATACATTATGTCTATAAACTACAGCACAACGACTTCCTATATTCACATCTCTAAACTCCTTTAGAAGGACAAATTCTCCAGTTACTGTTTGTCTTGACGACGGAAAGCCTTTAATTTCATCAATTTGATTTAATTGACAACAGATGCTGCCTTCCTGTTGATTGGAATTACAGAGGTCTGACTCTTAGTTAAGCTGTTATGTCTTACTCTTTCTGTTTGACTGACAGCTACTCCGCGGCTGTGTCTGTGTCCGAAACCTCAGGCAGCTGCCTCACTGTCCAGTCACTCAATGACTAAACAGGCGGTGTTTTGTCCCCTAAGGAAACTGTTTTTTGTCTCGCAATAAATCTGGCTTTCAAGGCACAATAACATAATGTCTAATAATTGAAAACAAATTCTGGTGAGCTTGAGATATACGCATGCGTGAGGGTAATAAATATATGCACGATATACACATAAACACGTGACGAGTCTCTTATGCTGCTCACTGAGTTTATTTGATCATAAATACAGTAAAACAGTAATATTGTGAATTGTTATTGCTTTTATTAGCTTTTTTCTATTTTTAAATGTTTAATAATATAGTTTATTACTGTTATGACAAAGCACTCCTATTTTCAGTGTCACATGATCCTTCAGAAATCATTCAAATTTGATGATTATTGTTATATTACTAATAATCCAGGATTCTTTGATGAATAAAAGGTTCAAACAGTCTTTTGTAATATTAAACATTTATTTACCGTTACTAATCAATTTATTAAAAAAATTGTCCTTGCTTAATAAAAGTAATAAAAATCTGAACGCAAACGTATGTACAGCTTATGTTCCTTGAAAATGAATCTTCCTCAGCTTCCGTCAGACAGCATTTTTAATCTTTCCATTCAAAATCCAGCCAGAAGACATGTTAGCAGATATCTTAGAGGATGTTACCTTGTACCTTTTTGTCTTCCTACTGTTGTATACTATCTGCAAAGGCAGCATTTTGGTCTACTTTGAAGCTGAAGCATTACATCTTCCGATTTTTAGCCTTTGAAGTAGACTTATTTAAACAGCTCAAAGCTCACAAAATGCACTGAAGGGAACTTGGCTGCGTACAGCTGTCTCATGTCCTCATGAGGAGTTGAGCAGTTCTCAGAGGAGGAGCAGGGGGTCGGTGCTGACAGCGGTTAATGTATGTGGACAGTCTTCATGTCCTTCCTGCTGGCCATTAGTCTCCTGGTACTCTGGAGGAGAAGGTTGTTCAAGGTCCAAATCCTGCTGAGAATCAGCCCTGTTCTTCTCTATCCTAACTTTCCAGGAGATTTTAGTCTTTACTCACTAACTTGGAATGTTCATGTCTAATTCTTGCTAGCGGTCACTCTGGGAGAGGAACCAAGGCCTCATCCATTTGTTTTTACCTCTGTTGCTAGTGTACAATAAAGAGATTTCAAATTCATTTCTGTTTGTTTGCCTTCTCCGTAATTACAGACGTGACCTTTCCGTAAACCCTTACAACATTGCCAAGTTCATCTTTCTGTTGCTGTTGTTTTGTGTTATTTAATTGATCAGCTCGCAGTAACTGGCTATTGTTTAGTGCTGCTTTATTCATTGGTGCTGTAATTGAAATTAGATTAATCAGAATCTCTTGTGCCAGGGAGCGCTCTGCGAAGAGAGGCAGTGATTCTCTAATGAAGACCACACCAACAATGAAACCCATGTGAACCAAGCTCACCAGAGCAGATCTGTTGTTCCTTGGATAAAAATAGGCAGCTGACTCTCGGTCCAGTGTTTTATTCATCTGTTTGTCATCAGAAGCCTTTTGTCTCTGTTTCTGTGGGTGAAACGAGCAATAGGAGACTTGAATAAGACCTAGAGGTCATAGAGCAAGGGTCAGTAACTTCAGGGGCTTTCAGTGTGTAATTATGAAGGATTTGTATCATTACCACGCATACAGAAGCACCAGGTTAGAGCTTCCTTTTTTTGCTATAGTGGATGATAAAGCATTGTTTTGTGAGTTCTTTTGGGTTGTTTGAGTTCACCTCTGTGGTGTTTAGGGCATTGGGGGCAGTGTGAAGCCTGCTGACGCATTCAACCTCCCCGGTGATCTGGGAGAGAATGTCACTGCACAATGCGCAGCCATGGACACACACAAACACCCTTGCAGATATTCCTGTAATGACTGCCGTGTTATACGAATACTGTTATGTTGATCTGCATATGAAACTGAGAGAGAGCTAGCTAGTTTGTCAGCTTTGCTTACAATGTGGTGGCACAAGAGAGTGCAATACAACTGTGCAAAGAGGAAATCACATGTATTTATTGTGCAGTACTGCAGCCTATTGTAAAAATACAGAATCTGAAATGACTTGTTAATAAAAGCAAGCTTTTTTTTTTTTCTTGTGTAAAAATCACATATATAGTTAAAAAAAAAATTGTTATATATATATATATATTTTTTTTTTTTATATATATATATATGCTTTTTATTATGGCTACTTATTATAAAAATTTTATTATGCCACTATAGTGTACATAGTTACCAATAAGGCACATGTGTTAGTGAAGAGAAATAATCTTAAATATCACAAGAAGAATGTCTAACTTGCTCATTATTATTTTCCTATATCTGTAATTATGACACTTAATATGAAAATTAATTGCAGCATATTTTTGGCAATTATTAGTGGACAAATTAATTCATTGATAATTTACTTTCTAAAAGCCCTTAGGAACAAATGTGTCTATAAATAAATAAACAACTTAAAAAAAACATAAAAGCATGCAAAATGAACTTCCTTTTACAGACATTTTTACAATATTGGAAATTACTAGTAGACAAATTGAATTAGTAAAAGTGTCCAAAATTGTTTTAAGATAATTAGCTTTTTCAAAGTCCTTAGGAACAAAAGTGTCTGTAGATAAAGAAATACCAATAAATTATAACTAAAACATTAAAAAAATCATGCAAAAACTTTCTTTTACAGACATAAAAGGCACTCTTTCTAACAATAATGGAGACAAGGATCAGACAAGCAATTTATTTTAGTCTCTCTGCATGCCATCTGTCTTTCAATCATATAAAGTGACAGGCGTTCAAAGTTGCTCACATTCTGAGCTATTTTTCTGTCTGCAATGAAATAAATCAGGTTTCGGTTTGCGCAGAGACGTCAGGCTTTTCCCTGAATGGAACAAAGCTGGTCTCTGGGGTCTCAATGCTTTTCAATCAGGACTGTAGTATCTTGGATGTTGACGTCATGGCAACGGGCTGTGTAGAAACGAGCACAATTGCCACACTTCAGACAGCTCACGGTTGACTTTGTCACTCCCACCATCTTAGAACATGTAAAACCGAATCCAAGCAAATAAGTGGCCACTCTCACTGACCCGATTCTGTCGGCAGGCTGTGGGCTTATCAGTGGAGCCGGCCGGGTGACACGCTGTGGCAGTGAATAGCTTGTTAACAGAGCAGCGATGGACTGAGAGCAGCAGTAATGCAAGAACAGCTCCTGAAAATCACACCAATGCCACAGTCATATAGTTGTCAATTCTCTCTGAAGCTCAGTGAATGACGTCGGATAAAGTAATTTTCTTGTTCTGAGCAGAAATGTTTCACTGTATGGGTTCTGCTAATGAATAATGAACTCTTTTTGTACTTTTAAAGGATATTTCATAAAAGGGATATTTACTGTCAAGCGAGATATTTAGCGAATAATGACATACATTTTAGGCTGTGTCATGCATCTTATGATACGGCTTCAGAAGACTGCCTATTTGGAAGCTTGACTGCTTTGGTCCCCAAACACTTTCATGGTATGGAATAGAGAATCTCAGACATTTCTGTGAAATGTCTCCTTTATATTATACGATTTTTATTATTGGGTGATCTAGCTCTTCAGTGGAGACAAACATTTTTGCTACCACTTAATGAGCTGAACTTATGCTGTGTGTAATTAGTCTGTGATTGAAAGCATTTACTATTTGTCTTCTGGAGTGATTTATATGTTTAGTTATATGCTGTATAACTAGTGGGAAAAATCTCTGAGACTCATGTACGCTGTTCTGTGTGTTATACCTAGATTATTCATGGAGCCAAATGTGTGTATGTGCTTTCTGCAGGTATACATGAGTTCCCTGATGATATCTTCACCAACCAGGAGCGAATGGAGGGGGCCGTAGCCTTACATGTTCTGTGTGTAAGTATCTCTACCATCTGCTTTTTATTTTCAACATTCGACACAGTAGTTAGAAATTACACAAACACTTGTTCAAAGTGTTCCATAAGCAGTAGGGCAGTCTCTGGCTTTGCCTGGATTATTTGTTACAAAGGCTATAAAGGATTTTCCTAGTGACTCGCTCATGGGTACACATGAATGAATTGATCATGTTCATTTTCAGCTTATATTACCTTACTTGGCGAAGAAAAGGCTTTGTTCAACTTTAATTATATTGTGAGAGCTTGAAGTCCTATCAGGATGTTTTTGCCACATTAACCAGTATGACAAATAAAACTATGTGTGTGGCCACATGCACTAATAACAATTATGTATGTTAGTTTGATGAAAATATGCAAAAGTATGATAATAATGTTTTCATTTATATGTTTGTTTGAAATCAAATCAAATCAAATAATATGTAATTTCTAATTATCTGAAAATAAACTTGAAATTATATTTATATTTTATAAATATTTATTAATACTTATTTATAAATATAACTTACATGTTTTAAATACTTTAATATCTTAAGATCCGTAATGATAGCTTTTAATAATCTTATGTGGAGATAGCTTTGGTATTGTATTTTTCTAATTTTGTAAGATATTCGTTACTCTGATAAAGTGTATTATTTAAAAAGAAAGCTAATTTATTTGATCATTTTCTTTCTTCCTATAACATTTCCTGTCCTTTCCTTTAATGGCATTAGTGTTTTCATGCACTTTATAAATGATCTATAATAGAACATGATGCCAGTAAACATCTTAGCATGTGCTTTAGTTCTTAACTGAAATTCTGTTTGCTACAGTGACGTTGCATATACTGTAGAGAACGAGATTGAAGTTTGCTGTCTCCGGGAGTTTATGCCAGATGACGCAATCATTTGTTTACAATAATGCACAATAGAGTTCCCTCTGCCAACAGCATTTCCTATAGTTTCTGTTCTTTCATGGATTGAGTTGAGTGTTCCCTTGAGGTTTAAATTGGAGCCAGAGTGAAATAAGACTAGAAGTTGGAAGCAGTGTTAGGTGGATGTCTGTACTTTTGAGTCACGACTTTATAGAATCATTTTTCATTGAAGTATGATTGATTGAAATTGCTCTACCTGCTTTACTTCATGCCCAAACACACACATAGACATATGTGTTTATATTCCTAAACCAATTATAATGTCACTTAGAAATTAGCTTTGTTGTTACTGTTTTTTTTAAAGAACTAAGAGATAAGAAAATTGTTTTATGTGGTAACTGACATCACGCCACCCACAATGGATGTTGATAGAACTTAATTTATTTTGAACCTACAACATGAATTATTGCATTAATACTCTCTTTATAAATCCATTGCAATTGTTGTTCTATCCACCCCCATCATCGTAAGCTATCACAGAGAGACTATTCATCATGCATCAGTCTTTCCTTTCCCCATAGGTCATGTCTGAGCACACTTTTAAGTGAAGCATGCCATGTGAAGCAGGTACTGATGCAGTACTGTATGTTCCTGCTGAAATCCCCTGCAGGGTTGGTTTGACACTGCCATTGTTGTGCGTTGTTTAGGTAGTTGCCCATGTAAGCGGAGAGTGAGTGGATGGATGATAAAAGTTGCAGTGAAAACCCTCTAAGACTCCCTCCAGCTGTTTACATGTTTTATTTATCTTTTGGGGCTTCAATAGCCCAGCTCTGCCTTGTCAGAAGGTCAAGAATAAAAGGAAGAGGAGAGAATGAGAGTGGAGTGGGCAGAGATTACGTAATGGGCACACAGTGCAAGCATGGCAGCGTGGCGGCTGAATTAGATGCACTGATTGGCAAAGACTTGGCGGGAAACAGTTGGCAAACAGATCCCAGGAGTGAATGGGATCTGGCTTTGAAAGGATGGTGTGTGCGTGCGTTCATACATGCAAGTTCTATTTTTTATATCTTTAAATGTTAGATTTAATTGACTACTTATTATTTGCATTGAAATTGTGACTTTATTAATTGCTGTTAGGCTACTTTTTTTTTGTATGTACATGCATAAGTTCTCATGCATGTGTGTTGCATGTCAAGGGACCATGGCGTCTGTGATTCACACTCATGTGATCAGAGCAGATGTTGGAGCAACTAATCCACACATAGCTCTTTTATGTGAAACATGTCAGACTGTGCAAAAAAAAAAAAAACATCAGTTCCATTCCTATTGAGTATGAGACAAATAAACTTTGATACCCTCCCCAACCCAGTCCCAACCACCCCTCACTCTGTAAAGGGCACCAGCTTCCATCAGTGCCTTTATGTCATCAGGACACTTTCTAAGAAAAGGTCTGAATAGTCCCAGTGGACGGCTGTCCCACTGGAGGGCAGATTGCTCTAAGAATTTAATGGTGTTGACACTCATGTACTCAAATGTGCCCGCACGCAAGAATTTCGCTGTGCACAAATTTCATGCGCTCCCTGCAGTGGCTTCTAGAGCCTGTTTTTTTTTTTTACTTCTTATGTAATGTGAAGTTACAGAGGCTTCATCACGTGTCACAATCTCATTTAAGGTAGTATTTCCACAATGGACCTATTTGACTTTAAAGGAAGAAATTGAAAACTCTGTCAGTGCTGTATTTCACTTCTAAAGGTAAAGTTTTCAATAAAATATCATGGTTGCCCTTTTCTAAATAATTTAGTGGCTTTTAAGAATTTTGACCATTTTGACAGACCATCATTTAAAAGAATAACTGTCATAATTTACATACCCTTTAGAATGTTGGTAACCAAATAGTTGCTGTAATCGCTATTGACAATTTTCACTAGTTCATGCTAGTTCAATAAAAAAAATAAAAAAAAACTCATACAGGCTTGAAGTTAAATAAATAATGACAGGAACAGCTCCAAAAGGCTTTAAAGCAGCAGCTTTAAGAAGGTTAAGTTTAATGAATTTTGTGTTTACTTTTTTTTGTCTCTCTAAAGGCCATGTATATGTTTTATGCACTGGCACTGGTGTGTGATGACTACTTTGTGCCCTCTCTGGAGAAGATCTGTGAGGTAAGACATAAATTATGTCCTAGCTAAGGTTCTGCATATGCTAATTATCATTAGCAAGGTAAAATAATCATTTATGATGACACTTTATTTCAATAATCCACTTTAGACATTCTACTAACAATGTCAACTAAAAGTCATTAGAGGCATTAGGTAGGCAACCTCGGTCCTAAAGATTTTTAGCTCCAACCCGGAAAAAAACCTCACCTGCCTGTAGCCTTGAAGACCTTGATTGGCTTGTTCAGGTGTGTTTGATTAGGGTTGGAGTGAAAC
>JAUMHI010000054.1:12343472-12385437 GCA_032359435.1 Enteromius unitaeniatus
TTTAGACTGATTTGTGAACAATGTTTGAGAGAAATGGTAATATTGTGTATCTGGAATGAATTTTAGATCTTTAAGTTCATCTCATGAAAAATCGGAGCAGAAACAAAGGTGTTGCGTTTATATTTTTGTATATTTATATAATAGTATATTTAAAAAAACACTTGGCCTTGAGTGTCACATGATACTTTAGAAATCGTTTTCTTATGATGATTAAGTGATCATAAAAAAATTCTTATTGTCAGTGTTGAGCAGTTGTGCTGCTTGATTTTTGGAAACACATACATTTTTCTAATAAAAATAATCTTATATTAAGAAAAGAATTGTTTAATAAGGTTAAAATAAGAAATAAATTCATAATATGGAATACATGTATATATATATATACATACATATATATGTATATATATATATATATATATAAAATCTTCTTCTAATCTAAAAAAATTCTTTATATCTGTAATAAAGTATTAAAAGTTAATTATTTTGTTTGTTAACACTGACGAAAGTGTTTGTGTTTCTGCAGAGGCAGCGTCTGATAAACGGTCGTTTCAGTAACGGGGACTCAGAGGTGACGGTAAAGATCCCAGGAAAGCGTGGGGTGGAGAATGGGCTGGCAGGACCGGACCGAGGCCTGAATGGTCGAAAGGGGGGTCACCATGACGATGACAGGGGAGGTGCTGATGCTGGCACTGACACTGAAAACGAGAACGAGGACAATGAAAACAATGAGAATGATGAGGAGGAAGAAGAGGAAGATGACAATGAAGGACCCTATGTACCATACCGCTGCCCCGGTACATTTATTATAAATGATTGGTTAAAAATAATACAAATAATTTTAGGTTCAATTCTGTTCCATAAGGAGGAAGTGTTCCTGACAGGAGGTGAACCATAGGCAGCTTTGAATGAGTGTTTTTTAAAAGACTAATGATCAAATGATGTCCTGATCTTGTGCAGGTGGAGGACTTAATAAGCTAAAGTGGCTGCTGGCCTGGCCACTGAGTCTGCTGCTGTTCCTCACCGTGCCCAACTGTTCCACGCCTCGCTGGGAGCGCTGGTATATGGTCTCGTTCATCTCCTCCACTCTCTGGATTGCTTTCTTCTCTTACATCATGGTTTGGATGGTAAGAGTTGCCTCTCAGTTATTAACTTTAGAAATTCTTAAATTGTGTAAAATTTGTGTAAAGGATTTGCTTGAAATGACCTGTTGACACTCTCATGACAGGTCACAGTGATCGGTTACACTATGGGCATCCCTGATGTCATCATGGGCATCACTTTCTTGGCAGCTGGGACTAGCGTTCCTGACTGTTTGGCCAGTTTGATTGTTGCACGACAAGGTAGAAACAAATGAATATTTTTTGTGCTCCAGCATTATTATTCATTATCATTTCCCTAATGAAATAATAGTAAGAGATTGTTAAAAGGCAATATGTTTACCCACTTTCAACCAGGTTTCTATTGTTACAATATCAGTAGTGTATGTAAACAAACAACAATATACTTCCTCTTCATGTTACAGTACATCTAGACATCACAATTACTTGACAGCAAAAGTATGCTTGATAGCCCAAAATGTATCATTTTGTATCATTGGATTTTTGAGGGCTTGAGGCATCAGACTTATTCATTTTTTCACTTTAATTTATAAGTTCCTTATTCCTTGTCCACTGGCCTTCTGTCGTCGGATCAACAGAGGGCCAGCTTCAAAGCAGTGTTGCCAAGTCAGCAATTTTTCTGTTCGTGTAAAATTGTGCCAGTTTTATACTGTTGCCATGGGATGTTTCTTTGTCCATGGGTTAAAGCAATTTTCTCTCCTTGCACCTCTCCTTGAATACTATGTGAATGGATTGATTTTTACAAAGGGGGAAAAAAAGCAACTGGGCTGGTTTTGGACTAGTTTTCAGTAAAAAAATGGGCTGGTTTTGTTTTGCAGACATGGCAGTCCTTCTCCAAAATCAAAGTGCATTATGGGTTTTGAAGTTTGTTGTAATAGGAAATGCCACAGCGCTTTTTGTTCCGTTTTCTCATGAAGCACTGATTTTTTTCACTTAGTCAGTGGTGAATTTCTCATTTAAGACTGGAGCAGAATTGAAAGTATTAGTAGTATTAATTTCTGTTTTGATGAACTATCCCTATATCTTTTTCAGGAATGGGTGACATGGCTGTGTCTAACTCCATTGGTAGTAATGTATTTGATATCCTGATTGGGCTTGGTCTGCCCTGGGCCATCCAGACTTTGGCCATCGACTATGGCTCCACAGTAAGTGGAAAATGTTGAAATAGAGATTCTTGTTTAATGATTTATTTGGTAAATGCTTAAACAGCATTGAAATAGAAATAAAGTTTGTTTAGTTAATATTTGAAAATGATTTTGTCATAATACCACTCAGAACCCGTCAGTAGCGATGGACCATGGTTCAAGATTACTTAATATCAGTTTTATGAATATATCTTTATTCTGGAAATTGTGTCCATTTTAGGGGTGTGCTGATACTGATAATTATTTTAATGTTATGGCCAATAATTAATAAATGGGCAATTGTAAAATAATAAAAAATATCTATTAACTTTTAGATTTGATCAAGATTACATTTTTACCGACTAATAGTAGTGTTTTTAAAGACAAAAGTGTTACACGATGGTACATATATCTAAATATAAAAATAAATGTATAAACAATTAGGGGCCTGTTAGTAAATCTGGCCATAAATATCCAATATGGATGATATTAAAAAAATAACAATTATTTTTGTCAGTTACAAGTCAAAAAAAAAATTTCAGAGTCTGCATTTGAGTCTCTGTATGATAAATAATTTGTTGTATTTATTTATACACATATATATATATATATATATATATTTGTTCTGCTGTGCAGCCTCCATGCAAGATATAACACTTTTTCTTGCATTTCCTTTCAGATTCACCTAAACAGTAAAGGTTTGATTTTCTCAGTTGGGCTTCTCCTAGCATCTGTGTTTCTCACGGTATGTGGGAGCATTAAAAAACACTAATAACAAATTCCTTTTGAATCCACCTCTCACCATCTACCCTTTCTTTCCCTCTCCAGGTTCTCGGTGTACATTTGAACAAGTGGAAGCTGGACAAGCGTTTAGGTTTCATCTGTTTGCTGATGTACGCTGTCTTCCTGTGTTTCTCCATCCTCATTGAGTTTAACATATTCACCTTTGTCAATCTGCCCACCTGCCGCGAGGAATGAGACGACTCCTTTTCCTGGCCCTCCCTCCTTGACCTTGTGAGGACGATGGCACAAGTCCTCGATCAGAGGCAGACCGGCTCTCATTCTGAAGGAATACTTATTTATTGATCTAGCTGATCCTCTATCGATCCTCTCTTTTTCTTTCCAATGGGTGCAATATTGACAGTCTCTGGATCTGTGGTGTTACAAGAGGAGAGAGAGGATGTGTGTGAAGAATGGTCCTGTTGACTGATATATAGACTGTTCTTACGGGACAGGAACGTGGTAAATGATGACTACTGCCTGGTTTGATGTGAATACTTTTTTTCTAAATATTTTGCATATTACATATTTAAAGAACATGTAAATGTATTTTATGATGCCATTTGTTTTATTAGCTGCTAATGTACTGAAGAAGAGGCTGGACTTATTAATGTCGGTAAAAATAGAGATTTATGAGGGTTTGTTATTTTGCTGAAAGGTACTGGTGACCTCGGGATACTTGTAAAAAGTCCTCTTTATAATTTGGGCATTACCAAGTCGTCACCTTCATATTACAAGATCGGTCTGGACGTCAGGGTCATACATTTTTTCAGATGAGAATATGTTTACGGTGCAGAGGAGGTAAAAAGATCAAATTTTAGTTATAAAAGAGATAAAAAGCGGGCAATTGTTTGCACCTATGTGGAAACATGGTGGAACGCTACTACCAACATATTTATGTTTAATGAGACAATATTCTTGTGTGATTTGTGGGTTTCTATAGATGTGTTTCTGAATTTTCTTTTGTCTTTAACACTCTGTATATACTCAAACAGAGAAAGATTTATTTATTAATTTATTGAAAACTATTTATGCACATTACTTTCCTATGACGTACTGAAACAAAACCAACCCACAGCTGTCCCAAAGAAGAGACCGTTCTGGAGTTTCAGCCAGGCTACACCGTTTTGTCCTTCAGAGCTTACGTGTGAGCCTTTTCTACTGGATTCTTTCTCCTTCATCTCTGAATATTATGCACCCTTTTAGATGCACCTTTGACTTAATGCGTAAAACAGTTTCTACTATTTGATATCGGTGTGACATGATATTAGAGGTAACTGTAAAAATTTTTTTTGAACACTCAAAACTTTGGCAGGCAAGTAAGGGAAAATATATAGATAGATATATATTTTATACTTAACTGTTTTGACATTTAAGATCAGCCCATTCTCTTTTTGGAGTGAATGGAGTGAGTGAGCCACAAACCTAAGAAGCTGATTAGCAGGAACGTGTCCTGGTAAAATGAAGCTAACGTTGATAAGACTGTTTCAAAGTCAAACCGTAGATGCTCTAGAAAAGGTCATTTTTCTCTTAGCATGCCGCTCTAATCTTAGAGTTTATCCAGGAATTTTGAAAGAAATTCTCTCAGCAGAACAAGGATCAGAATTCATTTCCAAGGATGCAGTTGATGATATGGATTTTTCTGGAGTTCTTTATGCTGATGTGTCCGGGGCTCATTTCTCGCCCTTCTTTTCGAAGGACTATTTAAATACTTTGTTTTGTACGCCTCTGGTTCTGGGGATTCAGAAAAGACACCGCCATAATGCATCACAGCTGTAAGCTTTTAACTGTGGCACAATATATGGAAGAGTGGACTTTTTCTCCTAACAGAGGCTTTTTAGTGAGCTGACAAAGTAGCGATTCTATGGACTGTTTTAGTCTAGTTAGCGACTTCATGCAGGTTTTCTAGTCTGAAGGCACATTGCAGGGATATTTTGTGTTTTATGCTCTGGTTGATACTGGGTGTCTAATTGTTTGTCATATTTTAAGAATAGAATTTAGATGACTTAGAAACATATCTGGAAGAGTATTGCGGCAAAGTATTTTTTATCACAAAAGTAACTTTGTATTTTGTAACGCAAAATGTTTAGAAATGTTTTCTGCTTTTAAAAGTCTGCGCTTCAAGTGAATCTGCGTATTTATTCTTTAGATCATAAAACTAATTTGTCAGCTTATCATCAGAATACTTTTAGCATGCTTAAAATCAAAGGTCACACATTGTAGGGCATTCTTTTCAACAATGTAAAAAAAAAGATAATTTGTCCCTAGTTTAACAGAATATATTAGCAAATATGAACATTTCGTTTTCTGTATCACTCATAGTAGACATTGAGGCCTAGTTTACTTTCCAAAAATGCAACAGCAGGCTTAGGGTTTAAGCAATGTGATATTCCTGATAAATATAAGCTAGGTGTAATCCAAGTAGAGCGTACAAGCTGTGTTTGGATGCTGAAGATTGTTAGGCTATTATTTTCTTCTTTGTAAAGCAGGGTTGTATAAGAAAGTCGTCGGAAGGCAGGGTTTAATGAAGAATTTGTTCATTAAAATGCAATAATGTTTAAATTAATTAATTACTGTGTTTGCATTTTTTTCTTGTAAATCCTAAACATGACACATCACATTTTCTGAAACGTATGTATATATATAAATATATATATATATATATATATATATATGCTACATAAATATTTCAGTAAGGTTTAATAGAGTTTGTGCACTCTATGGTCGAAATTAAAGATAGTAAAAAGAGGATTTGAGATGCATCTAAATTGGCTTTCACTGCAAAATGCTCCTAAATCTATAAATACTGCTGCTTACTGATTTTGGGACATTAATGCTTATGTTTATGGTTGCAAAATCAGCCATAGTGATTTACAGATTCAATGATTTTAACATACACTAATAAATGCTATTTGGCCTTCATCACTTCTGGAAATCAAAGCGCTGCTGTTTATTTGTATGCACAAATATCATAATAATAATAATAGTGAGGGCATGCACAACCAATTAGCCCACAATTAAACAAGTTTCCCTCAGATTTCCTTTTCTTGTCTGCTGATATTTCTTCATGGATTCAGGCATATTTTAATAAAAAATGTGACTTTTAGAGGGTGATGCATTGCTGATGTACATAATTATACATACATGAAAATGTCTTCATATTTTTGTCTTTGCCTGTATATCCGTTGACTATTTTCATACAGTAGATACTGTACAATGTTTGGGTCCTTTATTTGTTTATTTTATTTTTGTTGTTGTTGTGTTGAGGGTTTGATTAAACACCCTTGGTTTGCTAAATCGCATGGGATATTTTAATAGGATTTTAAAAGGAGTTATTTATGTTCATTACTATAACACATTGTTGAGCACTGGACGGACAGCAGTGGAATTAGACCTCTTAGATTATTGCATGTTTTCTTTGTTTTATTTTTATTTCAATGGAAAACTGCTGGGCTTTTGATTCTTCAATGAAAGCATAAAGTAGATATTTCATTTAAAGTAACTGATGTCTTCTGCACTTCAGGAAGCATAAAAAGAATGGTGGTTGGCTTTATGTACTAAAATCTTTGTTCAGGTGTTTCAGTTGTATATCAGAGTACATTTTTGCTACTTGAGCATAATAAAAATGATCTTTGCTGAGGTAAACACTATTGTTCACTTGTCGTCTTTACACATGTGGGTTTCACTGTCTGCACAAATGCAAAAAAATTTATATATGATATTTCCTTCAAACTTCAAAGATACCCCTAACCTGTACACAAACCTGGTGATATAAGATTTAAAGCAAAATATTGTTAGATCATGCTTCCATTCAGATCCAGCCCTGGACACTAGATCCACTAATATCTGTTTTATCTAACAGAACAGCTAGTCAGTACAGTTGTCTAATACAAAAAACTATTAATTATGTTCAATATCATTGAAGAAGTTGACTGAGTATAGCCAGAGAAGAGTAGGAGCAGGAGATGATATGGAAATAAAAAAGCAGAGTTTATTAATAATAATCTTAGGTATGTATGTTTCAGTGTTCAGGCTTATTCTGATTGACACAAATCCAACAAGTGTTTTTATATCACAAGCAATAGCAATGGAAAATTACTGCTTCATAACCTTGAAATGGAGACATTCTCTTATCTCTTACTTGTGAATAGCCTTAAACCCACACACTTAAGACTAAACAACAATGGAACTGGAATCAAATGAGTATAAATAGCCTATATATAATATGTAATGTAGTAAAATCTATAGAAATGCATCTTAAATAACAGCCTATTAGGCTACATCTCCTTGATCGATTTTGAAATACTGATAGGCCTATAACATTAATCTTTAACTTTACAACCCAAAAACCCAAAAAGTAACATTTTTTTAAATTTAATAATATATATATATATATATATATATATAGCTTTTATATTTACTTTTCACAGAGAACACAGAATAATTATGTAAAACTAATACGAAAATGACTAATTATATTAGTAGTTATCAGCAAAATTCATCTTTTATTCTTTTATGAGCAACTATTTTCAAAGACTCTTATTTCAGATGCATTCTGTCAAAAATTAGATTTAAGCAAATTTAACTGCGCGTCTGTGAGCGGGTGACGTCACCAGCCCGCTATGCTTGTGGGAATTGTAGTTCATTCAAAACTCCCAACGTTCTGACAACGTTGCTGTGACGTTTGCGTAACGTGATACGTGCGCTGGCTGGGGACAGTTTGATAACCATTTCCGCCTATTTCTCGTTCATAGCGCAGTGTTTATTAAGAGATGCATGTTAAGGGATTAAATTTTGCGTGAAGTACTGTTTCTAAGTGTGTAAGTACATCCACATAAATGGACCCAAACGGTGTCAGTCGCGTGAACTGGGCCATAAACCGCCGGGCGGAGGGTTTAGTAAGTAAACACATGGCAGACATGACACAGAGACGCTCAGCGGTGTCTGAAGAGGATATGCACCCTCTGTCAGGAGACTTGAGCAGAAGCGCAGAAGACATCTCTGGGCGGGCCGAGGTGACTTTCAGCGCGGATTCACAGTCCTACAATCCTGCAGGAGTGGCGGGAAAGTTAATGCGCGAGGATGCGTCTTCCACATCAGGTACTGGGAAGTGACAAGCGTGAAAAGGATGATGTTTACCTTGAAACGGACTTTGTCTTGTTAAAAAATGTCTTTTGCATTGAGGATGTAACTTCAGTGTTTTGATATAGGTATTATTACTTAGTTGTCAAGCATATCTTATTTTGTTTTTACATAAAATGGCTAACTTGCATAGTTTTTACGTAGTTGTTGGTGTGCTAAACAACTCGGGTTATTTGGTTGCTTATTTAGATAAAATATGATAAAAGCACCAAATGCTAAAAAGAATCAATTTTAATAAAACTGACAGTTATCACCCAGGTTATGTAGTTAACAAACCACCGCGTCAATTTTATATATGTAATGATAAATAATATTATAATAATAATATATAATATTAGTAATAATAATAAATAAAAATAAATAAATAATAATAAAAAAAATATATATATATATATTTTTTTTCTTCTTTTTTTGTGATGATGCATCATTTTTATATAGCCTAAATAGCCTAAAACCCATCTACATTGTGAGTAAATGTAAAGCAATTGTTTTTTTTTTTATTTTGGGTGAACTACTCCTTTAATCCTTAAACCTTTTTTACAACTACAGAGACCACAGCCCATAGACAGATCATATCACTCCTTATTGAGATCAAGGAGGAGCAGCAGAGACAGTGGGAAGTTCTGAAAGACCTGCAGGCCAGGATTCATGGACAGGTGTGTGAAGAGGAGGATGAGCTGCTTGATGTAGATCTGCCGCTACGAACCATGGAACAGCTTGATGAAACAGAGCAGCATTTAGAGGATACTGAAGCTCAGAAGAGAATGGTAAAAAATGATTACTGTCAGTCTACTCTACAATCTACGCTTGCTGCAGTGCATGTAATAATAGGTTATGCTTCTTTGTGAACCTCAATCAGGCCAGGAAGTTAACATTTTATGGAGTAGTTGCGTAGACCAAAACAGTAGTTTAGAATAATATTGTTTGCTTGTGTTTCTAGTTTTTTATTTCTTTCTACAAAACGTTTCCACTTTTCCCTACTTTATTTGTACTATGAATTAATTAATTAATTTATTTTTCGTAGGTGTCACATCTCTCACGGATGGGCGGAGCTACAGTAGATGATGCGGTCCGGCGTCTTATGCACGCTGTTCTCTCTTTCAGTGTGGGCTCAGAGCTCAACTGGGTTGGCAGAGGACAGAAAAGGAGCTTCAGAAACACAAGACTGCAGGGTGTTTTGTTTCGTAAGCAGTATTTAAAATCATGTCTCAATGCAGAGGCATCTTTTTATCACTGACTTTTTAGGATTTCTCATATGAAAGATTGTTTTACCCCTGTTTCTGCAGGTGCCTTGAAAAGGACACCTGTGGGAAAGGAGGCAACGCACCACCAGTTTGCTGATGTAGTGAAGAAATGGTTGCGGTTTGCCCCTTTCCGACAAAGAGGAAGTGGACGAAGACCGCATTGGAAACCTATTGAGTTCATATGTCCCAAATATGACAGTACTGTTGATGATCATAACCAGCTTAACCACAACCAGCTGGATTCTGGGGAGATTCAGGTGACAATATAATTACACAAAGTGTTATATGACTATATGTCCAAAGACAGGTAAAGTGAAATCAGTGAATGAAGAAATGACAAGATTGTGAAGGATTGGCTTTTCAAATTGTTTATTTTTTGTCATATTACATTCTTTCTATTATGATATTTGCTTTGCTTTCTGTAAGTTAAAATATACTGTTGTTACGAGAATAATGTGCAGATTTTTACATGACAACAATAATCTTTAAAAAGTAATGGGTAAATGTAAACAATTCTGTTATAATGGTTATGTTACCAATGCAATTTTATTTTAATTGCATTGTAAAATGTTTAAATGCTGATGGCAGTATATTTCCATTTAAAATTCTGTAATTTGCAATACGATTTGCAATTTGGAAATTGTTAAAAATGCTTTGCGTGGTTTTGTGCCATTATGTTATGATAATAAATAGACATCAGAGTTGAAGAATGTCAAACATTAAAGAGTTCATAAGTGTCACAGAAAATGTCAGATGGCCGTAGGGAAAAAAAATGACCATTCTCAAATTTAATCGAATTACTTTTCTCAATAAATGCACTTATTCACTTGGTATCTTTGTTAATGTGAACCGTTTTCTAAGAACTCTTGCTTCCTGGCACATATAAAAACACATTAAAAACAATTTATCCATAAACTTTTTCTGTGGTGAATTCATTTAAGTGTTATCTGAGTGTTTTATGTTTATTAAGCCGCCATTTTCAATTTATGTGACACGTTTTAAATTTATTTAAAGTTAACTTGATCTAACATAATCTTTCTTCAAGTCCCTCAAAACACTTTGCTACTTTCACTCTAGTGTATAATTTTGTAATCAGCATTGTTGAATAGTAATGAGAATACGTCATAGCCTGTATTGTAATTTACATATCTCAAGAAAATGTACAGTTTAATCACAGTCTATTATGTAAAGGGAATAGTATCGTAGATGTCACAAGATGTCAGACTTGGGGCTAATTTTATAGCTTATATTTTATTAATAATAATAATTTGACAAAATTACAATTTGGAAATCAAAAGAATAAGTAGTAATTTCACATATACAATAAAGCTAGAGGGGTTTTTTTTGGTCATTTTCGCTTTGGTTTCTTTGTCTTATTCGAGGAAGTGAAATGTTAGAGATATTCTAAAATATCGTTTAAAGTTATTTAAATGATTGCATTTGCGCAGTCTTGGCCCTCCATTGTCTTCCACCGTCTTTCCGGTTCTTACATGTTCCTCTCTCATCAATGGTTGGTTGGTCTAACTCTAACAAAAGCTTTTCCCTTCCAAAGACATTCCCAGCAGGAACACGTGACGTGAAACTTAATGCACATCAACTTTTGTTCTCCTGCAGTTTGTTTTTGCCGGGAGAGGTCGCATGCTTTAACACAGCTATGAGTCTTTCTTGCGAATTACAAGGAAGCAACCTCTTCTCGGTCATGTAGGAACATCTAAAACTGTTAACATCAGCGGAGCCTTATGAGGAAGATCATCCAGGTCTTATAAATGCGTTACTGCGCTTTTGCTAGCGGGTGTTTTGGTTTCGACCCGTCGTCGAGGTGAGTCCCACACACTGTTTATAAATCTGTGCCGAGTGTTTTTGTTTTTCGATCACAGCGTAGTCTTAAATGCGCTGAAAAAGTCTTGTTTTTGTGTGTTACCTGTTAAAATAATAAAGGTTCTTAAATTTGGGGTTGCAATAGTTTGGAGGATATATTGTAGGTTTTTGGTTATGTTTTGTAGTTATATTTATGTTTTATTATTATTATGTTACATAAAATATGCATATTTTATTAACACTTAATTACTCGTGATAGTAATGTTTAAAATATGCTGGGTTAGCACCGGTAAGGATAGTTTTTAATGGTTTAACCACTTTGGTGACTTCTGTTAGCAACTACCAATTACTTTGTGGACAAGATGCAAAACTGGGATTGTTGTCAGCTGGTAATTGTGTTATGCAGGTTACGGGTTAAAATGGTCTGTAGGAAACATTAATGTAAAGTGATGTTATGTTGTTGAATGTCATCATGATGTTTTTTAACGTTTTAAGAATGATCTCAAGTCCAATTTGTCAAGATCTGTAAAACCTGCTGATCTATAAGTCTATCCTGACTTCATCATACCCAAAAGCTGTCATGAATATGAGTCGGATTAGGTTTTGAAACATATATTTATTTGTATTAAGTCGTATGTAAGTAAGTCCCCAAGAAAAAGAAAAGCTATTGTACAGCATTGAATATTCTGTTTTTATCAAAAATGTCATTATAAAGATCATATTGCATTGGAAAAATTCTTACACTTCCTCTAAAGAGAGGGAAGTAAACTTAGTTTAGGGGTCAAGTTGTGGCTTTACTGTACACAATGATTTCAAGGAGTTTTTTTTTCTCAGAACAGGTTGTAAAATGTTTGCCAAATGTTAGATATTTTTTAAATCATTTTGTGTTTGTAGGAAAGTCCTTGTGATATAGGCTGGTAATTGTGCTTACATAACCACCACTTGTGCTTTATGCATCAATTCTCTTTTATTACTCTCATACAAATTGATTGCATTCATTACTTTTTTTTCTGAAAATCATCTCACCAGATTTTTAGTTTCTTCCCCACCAATATTTCAGCAGTGGCTCTGAGGCCTGTTAAGAGGATTAGTCTCAGGCAAAGGGAAGTAACTGATTTTGCCCAGAACATGCGTCACTTGACAAGAATTTTAGAGTTGTGCAGTGACTGGCATTGGATTAGTTTGGAAGGGAATGTTTTGATCCATTTTATTACTCTACATAGCAGTCGTATTTACTTTATTTAAGCTGCGGTTTGCCAGAATTGTGACCACTGAGCGCTGCTCAAAGGCTGAGGTGTTAGCCGGGACTGAGGCGTCTTCATTATGATAATTCTGTGTACTGTAATTTGTCATAATAACTTTAGTGTCTGCTGACAGTATCGAGAGTTGTTACGCTGATTTAAGTGAATGGTTCAATTGCTTGACAATTTTGAAATGAAATGTGATGTGTTCTGGTCAGTTGAACAGAGCAATGAATGCAAAGTGAGAGATGAGGTAATGAGATATCATATTTAGTTTAACCGCAGAACTGAAAAACAAGCCAAAGACTCACACAGAGTCATACTGTAGTATTATATTAAACTGTACATATATTTCATTTGTAATCATTTTTATCACATTGCTAGCATGTACTGTGTTTTTGGTCAGATAGATTCATTTTTGATGAGTACAATCATATCAACCCCAAATACTAATGTCCACACTGAATTTGTTTGCCTTGTTCACATTTTGTGGGCCAATTGGAGGTTTAAATACAGAGCAAACCTAAATATTCAAAACACTGAGACCCAGTGGGACATTGGCCTGTTTTGAAGCAGAAAATGCTGACTATATCTTCCCATCACAGTTAACAACCAACACATTTTTTTACTTGTATTCCAGTTACACCCAATTTTGCAATTATATCTGTGTGCATCTGAAAATGTGGTGAAAAGGCTAAAATTTTGTCATCACTTTATTTTCTGTAGGAACAGTGACACACTAAATAATGGAGGATTTCTTGATGAAGGAAGACCAGGAAGTGATACATTAAAGTAAAGGAAAGCGCACAGATTAGGTAAGAGGAGCTGGCTTCACATCTGCTTCATAAGTGTGATTTATTTGAACAAGATCTAATGGTTTATCTGACTTCCCCACTGAAGTGAGACAGTGTTCAGCACATGCAGTGCTCATTTTCTCTTAAAAGAATGTTTTAGCTTCAGTGCAGTAAAGCTAAACCAACAGCTTTTGTGGCATAATTTCGATTACCACAGAAAATGATTTTAATTACCGTATTAAAAGGCAATTTACCTACACATTTATGACAAAAAAAAGAAGCCAAAAACAATGTAATCAACAACTTTCTACTACATATTTACCTAAAGGCCTGACATCATGTCTCTGTTTATATACTGGAAACGCCCATGTATATTTTTACTTTATAGCTTAAAAATTGCTTTTTTATGGTAATTGATATTGTCAAATGATGTATTAAACGTGTAATGAACCTGGAAAATATTACACTTTTTTCACTTTTTATTTCCTTTTAAATGCCATACATCCTTATATCTCAGAGTTTTGGATGATGTGATGTAGCTGGAATGAAGCTTTAGCAAAGAAAACTTGTTTTGTTTCTTCAGTGTTGCTATTTTGGTATTTAAAAACCTTCAGACAGGTTTGTTTGGGTTGGGAGGGGTTATTTTAAAGAAACCAATAAATTAAACTTAAACATGGACTGGATTGAAGATGGCACTCAAAACTGTGAGAACTCAGTCAAGACAGTGAAGCAATAGAAGATCAGTCCAGGTCTCTAGAAATGATATCAACTCTTGCAGTCAGGAAGCTGCCTGTCTGCCAAGAGCCTTTCCCACGGAATCACCTCACGCTTCCCACTGCACCGTCTGAATCAGAGACCTTTTTGTGTCTGACACAGAAACTAGGAAATAGAGAGAGAGAGAAAGGGTAAGTTCTAAGGAGTAGGAAACTTTTAAGTAGATCAAAAAGGTGTGTTTGGAGCCAGATTCAGGGCAGAAGAGGAAAGGAAACTTGATGAAACTGAATGAAAGATGTGCACTAAGCACTTAAATGCAAGAACAGCCCGATATATGAGTCTGGAATTTGTCAGCACATGTATAAACCGTTGTTTGATCCTCATTTTGTCTGGTTATTGCTCTGGGACATGCTATGTGGGGTGGAGCTGGCCACATCCTGTAGAGTGCTGGCCTCTGCCTGCTCCCTTTGAATGTGTGTTTATGCACTTCTCTTGTCTGGGGATCTGGGGATCTGGGGATCACACCCATCCCATGTTGTGAGTAGGCCTAGATATGTTTGAAAAGCAATATTGAGAGGCAGTGCATGTATTTAATCAGGTTTAAATGGTCAAATTTTAACCTTCATTTATGAAGTGTGGCCAGTGGCATTCAAATGGTTTCGGGTTGTTGGTCTGTGCTGCAGTCTGCAGTAACGAAAGGCTATTTTGAGTGTGTTTTGTCACTGTTTTGCCTGCTTTTGCAGCTGTGCCTGTTAATGTAATTTTTCTGAGCCTTACCGAGTCGCTCCTCACTCCTTTCAGTCACAGCAGCAGGAGACTGAGCTTAAAAAACACTTTAACTTGAATGAACCATCAGTCAGATTTCAGGTCTTCAGGGGGGTTTATTTTTTTACATTTTTTTTTTTTTAAGTTGTGCATTCTGAAACCGCTTCAGTGGTTTTAACCATGGATAATGCCAGTTACCATAATGGCAGTGGTTAGAGTAAATATTAAAGATGGTGTCAGCATAACAAAGGTAACATTTTACCACAACTGACACAACAAACAAATCTAATCTAGGTGTGAGTTTGTCACATTTTATAAAAATGGCTTTGCATGAGTGTACAATAACACATAATTTGGAGTGTAAACAGACCATAAAACCGATGAGAGTCACACAGATGGAAGAGAGACTAGATCTATGTAGTTTACCTAAAACCCCATTTAACAAATGCACAGACTTTTGAGTGATATATTGTTTGAATTTAAGTTTTCATGATGTTGCCCAAATAAAATATGTTGATGTTGTTTCTGAAGCAGAGTGTGAAGATTTATCTGTTGTTGTGCCTCAATTCTGCTGTCTCCCATGGGCGGGGAGAGCTCTCTACAGGCGTTGAGCGGAGCTGGATTTTTTCCAGCTGGGTTTTTGTGAGGTGGAGGGCCATATAGCAGCAGGGTCCTAACACAGTGCCAGACAACTTCATTATCCAATAGGAACCCAGTGTCTTCTTTTTTCTCTCTCTCTAGCTTTCCCTTCTCACAGACTGTCTAAAGACTGCATCAGACATGAGGATGATTTATTTGTATAATTCTTTGAATGTGTGTGCTTTAATTGTCCTATTTATGATCTTGAACATATATTGTAGATGTGTAAACAATTAAGTCGGCTGTAAAATGCTCTCAGAAGAACATGGGAACCTCAAGGGAAATGAAATCATTTAGCATAAAATGATTAAAGTCATATTTTGGGTGATTTATAAACTCCTCTGCACTGCATGTGGACATTTTTTTGGTTGACTTGATTTTGTTAAAAATTTTACAAGATCTCTTAAATACAAACTGCACAACCTATGCAAACAGCACGTCTGGTTTCATTAGCTGTGAATCATACTTTGAGTCTAAACCAACACATTTCCAGTCCAACAGGACTGGAAAGACTACGTCAATCAGTCACACACTGTGACTTCCTCTGTTGGTTACATTAACTGGAATCGGATTGGGGGGGGGGGCATTATTATTACACAAGCAGCAACATTTATAATCAAAGAAAAGCACAAAAAGTAACTCATGCAACAAACCTTTCCGGAAATGTTTATTATTGGGTAAACTATCTCTTTAATGAAATGTGCAGTTTGTTTGTTAGAGACCCATTTGGATTTGTTTCTCAGTCATGCCAAACTGTTCTCCCGCAAATTTCCCGCTATCAAAGTTTTGTCTTAAAAACAGTCACTGTCCCACTCTTCGTTGTCATGGTTATATTAAGATGCACGGCACGTAAAGTTCTTGTTTTGTGTTTACATCGGCCCAGAATAAGAATCCCAGATATCGTCATGTCTCGCATTCCTGTTGTATTTGTTCTCTTTGTTTATAGCTCAGCCCCTTTAATTGCTTGCAAGCTCCATTTCCTGTCAAGCACTGCCAGGTCTCTCCAGACTACAGAAAATCCTCTCTGCTACCACGCACCTGTTATGTGTGCGTCTGTGTGCAGGACACAGAGACGCTCTGTGCTTCGTAGTTCAGATGTGCCTTTGTGTGGGTCCAAACAGCCAAGCTCAGTGGTCTTTTACATCCACACACACACACATATATATAAACAAACTGGCGTGCTGAACCTTTTGTGCAATGGGACAAGCCAGCACGCAATAACAAATGACCCTGTTTTGATGGAAACAGGATAAAAGTTTGCCTCTAGTCTTGTGTTGTTTGCAGTTTGCAGTTGTTGACATTTTGGACGGCACACTAACAAACAAGCAAACTCCTTTCAACTGTAGTTTTCCGTGTATCCCTGTGCCGTGACATCCCTATTGAGATGATAGCAGGTGAGGGAAATAAATGAGCAATTGAACTGGACTTTCTCTCTCCGCGTGTCTGCACTCCACAGTGGCCAGTTAATAACTTAGCCTGTTTGTTCTGCCCGTGCTGGCAGTCCGAGGGGTTTTCTGCTTACTCACCGAGCTGCGTGCATGTGTGTGTGTTTTGTTTAATCTTTCAAAAACAGATACAGGCACAGAAACCGGATGATGCAAGGTAAATAACAGCTTGCTTTTTCTGGTTGATATACTGAGCAGGGCTCAACAATGGTTTGCTTGATGTCCTGAGGCCATTGTGAGAGATTTTCGAGGCAGATGATGGAACTGTCACTTGTTTTGCATCATATGTCATCCGTTTACAGGAAACGCATGTTTATGGATATAGCTGTGGAACATGTAATGTTGGCAGTGCGAGCAGAAAAAAATTTTGTTGTCGAGCCCTGCTGAGGAAAGATGAATGCCTCTTGTGATGCCTCATTACAGCAACAACATAAGGTGAAGCCCCTTCACAGAGAGGAGTAGATTAACATGTCAAACTCAATCCATATCTGTCAGCGCAGCAACGACGCATCACAGAAAGTACCTGGAACTCAGATTTCTCTTGTACCCCACCTTCATCTCCAGTTATTTCCTGAAAAACCACCATTGCAACAGCATAAAGATGTTAAACTCCATTTTCACTGCTGTTTTTTTTCCAAGAAGCTGGGTGGTTGTGAGAGTTGTGCCCTTTGGATTACACTGTGGCTTGCCGCTGAGCGTGACAACTGGTCAGGAAAAGAGAGGAAGACAAAAAAGTTAAGAACTGTGAGATTTATTGGAAGAGAGAGAGACGATGAAAACACAAAAGCTAGATAATCATTTCTACTAATTAATTAGTGATGATCAGTCATCGGTAATCATATTAATATTCATTAGATTCTTTTCAAATTAATTGTTTGTTGCAGCCCTAGTGGACGATCCGTTTAATGATTTTATGTGCATCACAATTGGACTTTAAATTTATCATCCAATATTGTTAACAATATGTTAGCTACTAATAATAAAATAAAAAAATACAAATAAATAACATTTAATAATACATTATAATACAACAATACATTATTAAATCAAAGTAATAATAAATAATAGAGTCCAACTACTATAAATAACAATAGTAATTATTAAAATGATGATGATAATACGTTACTGTTTTGCTGATAGAGCTTCAGTTTTTTAACAAAGGCCAATTAATGAATAACTAGGCTATTAGGATTCTTAATCTTTAAAAAATGAAAACACAAACTACATGCCAAAAGACAGGAATAATACATAAAAAACAAAGGAAAGTAAAACAGGAGATAGAAGAGTAAGAAAAGATCAATTTAACTGATGAAATTAGATACATTTTAAAAATGTTAAGAGATGTTGTTGCATGGATATGGGGAATTCCAGGCTTTGTTTTACTGAAAGACCTTTCACCCAAAAGACAGTCTGAATTTAGCAATGTTAATAAATTGGCTCTGGAGGACACAAAGGTCCATAGCGATATGTGCAGAAGAAAGCAATGGTTTGGGGGAGATGCTGGTTCTTTTCAAAGATTCTGATGGTCACATCAAAGGCTTTGAGAGCTGAGCTGCACATGTTTGCCATGATTTCCCTTACATTGTCAGCGCCGAGACAGCGGCTTTGTGTTAGCTCAACACATAAATTCAACCAGTGAAAAAAGGCTGTGTGTTTTGGTTGTCCGCGGTAAGAGCGGAGTCAGGTTGACACTGCAAGACTCTGCTGTCTGTGGAGGAAAAAGCTGTTGTGCATAACTCAGACAGCTGTGCTGGATCAAAGCTTTCTGGGTGTTGGGGATCTGCAGCATCTGGAAGTGGGTCAGTGCTGGCTCTTACTCCAGCTGATGACAGTCTTTTACAGCAGGGGAGAGACGCTTGCTCATCGTGAACAAAGTCACCTTCACAGGCAACATTTGGTGGTGTGGTTGATTTTAATAGCTGTATTGTTTACAATTTATCTGGCAGGACGTATTAATGCAGCTTGCTTTTGCATGGAATGTCAAGTCAAAAATACAGTACAAAAAGCTTTCTCCATAGTCTCTTTAGTCTTTAATCACTTCAGCCCATTCACGGTTTTGGGCCGATAATATCGTAAAGTTGTAAAAATAGCTTTCTATAGGGCCTGGGAAATTTCAGGTACATTCCTGTCTGTGCCGGGTCAGACAGCTCTCAGATTCAATAAAAAAAAGAACTTAATGACAGAATTTAAATTTTGGGGTGAACTATCCCATACAGCCATGAGGAGCAGGAGTTGATATCAGTGAGACACAGCCTAGCAAAGAATACTTTCACCGGTACATTTATCAGGTGATGGCTACATTCCTGGAGTCTCTTTTGTCCACATAGAGCTGCTTTTGATTTATAACCTGAGGCTTAGCAGTGCATTCACAGCTGATTAAGTGCATTAGAATGCTGTATGTTCCTCTACCTTCCCTCTTCCACCACCCTTTCTCACAGCTTGACCTTTGCCCTGGTTTTGTCTGTGCCATTCTCCCAGCTGATCTCCCTCCCTTTACTATGCTTCAGGCTGGTTTGAAAACTTTGTTACGAAAGCGAGTGAAAAAAAGATTTAAACTCAGACTGTCATCTATATTTGCTTCACCAGTTCTCTCATGATCTCTAAGCAAATTTAAATTGTTTTAGGTAAGGTATTCAAATAAATAGATAAACATATATATAATTTAATTGAACACATTAGCTAAAACAATTTACACAGTATATAGTAATAATTAATTAATGTTAAATTCTTAGACCTGGCTGTAACAGATAATATTGGCTGCACGTCTTCTTGTGAGCTATCTAGGGCAAGATGTGTTTGAGCATGTGACTGTGTGCATGTACAGTATAAGACAGCATTGTGTATAAAGGGAGTAGTTCAAGTTAATTCATCTGGCAGGAAATGAGTCGAATGAGAAGAAGGCTTTTAATGAACTGTGCCTAAGGTGCATGTATTGCAGACTCCTGCTGAAAGTCTTGTATGCTCATTTCTCTGGCCTATCTGTGTGGAATAGGTTGAGATTTCCTCTTCCTGGGCTTCAAGTTATGTGTCTGTGATCCACAGAGACCCAGCCTGATGCAGAAGAGCAGCGTACACCCAACCATGTCTACAGAGATGATGATGCAGTCCTGCCTCATGGACCGGAGCAGCAGCTTTTTTAAGGTGAGACACATCGGCGCTGTCTTCTGAGCTTTGCTTTGCTTTGTTTTCTGTATGTGTCTGTCTGCGTGTTCTGGTTTTAGATTTGCATGTGCTCTGTCATCGCCCCATGAGCAGAGCCTTCTGTATTAAAAAGCCACACAGGTTTGGAACGACATGGCTCAGTGATTTTTGCATGAACTGTCCTTTTAGGGTTCATCTCAGTTGGTCCAAGTTTGTTAATGCTAAATACAGTTGTTGCTAAGTGTTTTGTAATCCAGTCACTCAAACCACATAAAGAAGTAGTCAGAAACGCACTTGACCAACTGGTCTGTGCTTGAATGGCACTGTAGTATATGTATTTTACACTGTAATGTCTCGACCAGCAATTAATGATGCACTGAATCACACCATCACTCAAGAAGCTTGCTTTCAGTGTGCGTCCTACTTTCGAGCCAGACAGAGCGCAGGTTAGTCAAGGCCTCTGGAGACCTTTGTGGAATGCCGCTCTGTCTGTTCTCTGTGCCGGTGCTAAAGCTGCAGAGCTTAGAAGGTTCTCAGAGAATGATAGATAGTTAGATGGAAGTTATTCTTCCAACAAACAAAAAGAGTTTTTGTGTTTATGTAATTATTTCAGGGTGACCTTAGTATTGTGTTGTGATTATTTCACGCAGGGGAAAGCTGTAGTCGCAAACGCAAGCTTTGTTACATGTAAACAAATAAATCAGGCTCTGACACTAATCGGCCGTGATGAATGCATGATAAGTTTATGAATGTCAGTGAACAAAGATTTATATTCCTCCTTGTTTCCTTAACAGAAAACACTTCCATAACATCTCTCTTCTGTCGTCAGTTTAGATGATCCTACAGTGGAATGTGGTGAGCGGATTGAATTTTACATTTGTCATCCGTTAAAGGAAGAGTTCATCAAAAATATGTACTCGCAATCATGTTGTTCCAAACATGTATGACGTTCTTATTTCCATAGAGGACAGATGGTGAATTTGCAAAGAATTTCCTAAATAATGAAATATGGAATAGAATACTGGCAGAATAAAGTACTGAATAAAACATAAAACACTATAATTGTTTTAAATAGTACAAGGCATTACAGCGGTATAATGTACAGGACAAAAATAGATATTCATTCTGATATTTGCGAAAGGGAATGGAACCGTGTCATTTAATTATTAGTGATTTTAAAGATCAACTTCAGTGAGTGTGATGATGATAGGACTAAACAAAATGTAAAAAAATATTTATCAGATTATATGTCCAATATAAATATAATCATTTAGAAAATAATAACAGTAATAATAATATTTTTATCAGCTTGCAAACTTTTAATTTAAATGCAAAACAGTTCATTGAAATATAAATAGAATATTAATTTACTAAACTTTTAAATACTAAAATAACCCTAACATTAAGATTTGCAACATTAAATCTAAATCTTTTTGAACAGGTAGATATTATCTCGACAAAAGGGGAGCTTAAGTTGAGAACAACTGCTGTGTTATACAGGTATATAATTTGCTTTAATTATATGGAAAAGAGTGTCAGATGTTCCCTAAAATTTACACTTTAAGCTTTTTCTTCCATGCAATAAATATTTGGAGTAATGTGAGGGTGTGTAAATGTAGATTTTTTTTGAGTGAACAGTCCCTTTAATTGAATAACTCTGCTGCTGTCACTTTGAGTGTTTATATTTCAGACACTCCTCTCAGTGTTAGGGCTCTGTTTGGCTGAAACAAGCGTGCTAGTAAAATGTCAGCACATAGTTTCCTACAGTCTTGGCTGCTTTGTATGCTGTGAATGACTTTACCTCACGGCTGGTTAAACAGAGGCACGGATGACTGCAGCATTTGGAAGAGTTCTTGATCTCACCAGTCTCCAGAACACCAGCCAACATCTCACAGGCATCAGAATTTCCTAACAAATGTCCAGCCGGTGAAAATGCACCTTTTATTCTGCTTCATCACCTCTTTTAATGGCTCATCATTAAAGCTAAAGTCATTCTTTGCTTCTGGATGAATTCATCAATGCAAGTTCAATGAATTTTATATCAGATCTCTTCTGTCTCAGCGGGATTATGCCTATTAAGTATAAATGATAGGTGACTCTATTATAGCTCTGAGTAATTTACTGTGTTCTTATATATCTGTTGAAAATGTTTTTTTCTGTCAGCATCCAATAGGATTACACAATCTCATTTAGATATTTTTCCCTTGCTGGCAAAGTTGCTTCGCTTTTTTTTATAAACTGATTTTTTGAAATATACATTTTAGGGATGTAACGGTGTTGTAAATACCGTTGTACCGCAATAACATATTTTTTCAATACTACCGTGGTTGCATGACTCAATAAAACGATAGGTCTTCTGAGAAACATTTGCTCAGGCGAATGGAGTGAAAGGGAGGTAGTGGGGACTAAAATTCCCATCAGCCCAGGCGTGGCCATCATGGTCTGTTATCGCTACAGATCAGTGTTGCCAACTTAGCGACTTTGTCGCTATATTTAGCGACTTTTCAGACCCCCTTGGCGACATTTTTCCCTAAAAGCGACAAGCGACAAATCTAGAGTCTCTGGTAGTGCTGCGCGAGCGTGAGTTCTTGTTCATGTAAACTGTTTAATAAACACTTCTGGCACTTTTTTGAGTCTCTTCATTAGTTAAATTTTTCCTGTAAATGATTCAATAAATACTGTACCGTGCCATTCATACCGAGTTATTACCGTACCGTGAAGTTTTGATACTGTTACATCCCTAATACATTTTATTTTTCCCCTATAATCTGATGAAACGAAGCTAAATCTCAAATAAATAGATAACTGCATACATAAAATATTCTAATTAATGTTACATTCATAAATAAAAGTAGTCTTAATTAATGTTTAAATATATAATAGAAAAGAACAGCATTTATTTAAAATATTAATATTTTGCAAAAACAAAAGTCTTTATTGTCAATTTTATCAATTAATTTCTAAAAAAAAACATTTGAATGGCACTGTACATGTCATGCACACATAATAAATCAGATATTCTTTGTGTTATTTTCTGGTTGTATGTGTTGTCAGTCAAAATCCAAAAGTAAGTGTTCATATTTACACTTGTAAATACAAGATCAAGGATAAGTTCTTGCATGCCTCTTTCTGAGTGTTTTTATTTAGATGATAAGCTTAATAAAATGTTGAGGTATTTCTTGCCTGGCTAACACATGGAGCACAATGGGCCATATCCAGCCATTGCAGTGATACATTTTATTTTATGTTGGTTTGATAAGTCTTGACCTTTTAAGTGTGTAGCTCAATTAGCAATAATCTACAACATTTTGTTGCGACTGAAACCCTTTTTTGTCTTTACAGAGTGCTTTTTTTGGCTGTGAGTTGGATTTTAAAAAGAGCCAAGAGTTGGTGTGTAATTGTGGTTTGCTGACTAGGTCTTAGATGAAGAAATGCCTCATAAGCGTAAGCGGAAAATTCTTGCTCAGATAAAAAAGAAATGCAACAGAAAGTGTGGACGGGTCTCTGCTTGTCTAGTTTGTGGTCAAGGTTTTTCTGAAATATCTCGTGCATATTAGTGCGAGTACTTAACTGCAATTTCTGCAGGATAAAAGGTTTAAGCAGTGAATACAGAATGAATAAATAAATAAATAAAAAAAGAGAGAGTGAAAATAACAACCTGCCCCCTGCTGGCCATCAGGAGAAACGCAGGTCTGTGAAAAATACACAAAAACAAAATCGTTTTTCTAGGTTCACTTACTCTTACTGACCCAAAATCACCATGTTTAATGTCTGATTTGAGCAGTTATATCAGCAATGAAAAATATCCTGCCTTAAACAGGATATATTTTCTTTCTTTCACTTTAGTGTATTTACAGTAACCACGGTTTAGTGTTTCGTTTACGAGTAATCAAAAGAAGTGTACAGACAGCGGGCTTTGATGTCTTCGTCTGAATTGTTCTCACTGTTAGCTATTGAAAGGAAACTGACGCAGTTGCTACTGGGAATCATTTCATGATGACAAATTCCAGACATAGCCACTTCCCATTTGTACAAAACTTCAATGACATACCAGCACACTTTCAGAGTGTCTTGAGATTTCCTTCTCTTTACACTTGTATTGTGTTTTCTCTGTGTGTGTGTGTGTGTGTGTGACTACAGCTGATTGACACGTTCTCCACGGAGATCTCAGAGCTAAAGCAGGAGATGGTTCTGCCAGCCAAAGAGCCGGAGACAGAGATCTTACAGGGGTGAGTCCTTCCTTCGTGTTGTATATGTTCTCAATTGCACAGTGGAAAGGTGTGAGAAAACATTGAAATGCTTTCATTAAAAAATGTAAAATAAGATCAAATGCAAACTAAGCAAAAGTGTCATAGAGTTATAGCTGGCATTAAAATGGGACAAAAGAAATATTTTGTTATCACTTTAAAAAGTCTGTACAGATTTATTTATATCATTCAGTCTCACAAGCATTGGCTTAAGATTCATTCTTGGTGTTTGTTATTGTACTTCCCATATTCTCCAGCAGGTGGAGTCTTATTTTTGAGCCTTAGGACATTCTAAGCTTTTGCAACACCTCATTTCCATGAAATTTAAAGAACATGGGAGGAACAATAAATTCAGGTGTTTCACAATCAGCTTTCAGAAGTTTAAAAACAGCTTAACCAAAACAAGCTTCAGTCTCTAATATGTTTTCCCTCATTTGATGTTCCTGCATTCAAAGTGAGACAATTAGCCTACCAAACATTTCTAACATTCAGAAACATTACTTCTTGGGATGTGCAATAAAATAGTTCTAATTTTGGTCTAGTAGTTTTGATTTTTAACAGTAGCACAGATCAGTGTGGGTTTGGAAAGTTGGGGGAGGTTTTACTTCCTCTCAACCTGGAAAGAGCCTCAAATGGGCTGTGATTTGTTTCATTAAAAATATAGATCACACTAAACAAAATAATTATAATGAATGAACAACAAACATCAATATTTATATAATATTGGATAAATTAAATAATATCAGTGAATTAGCTGGTTCACGTTAACATGTTCAGAAGTTCACATTAGTTTGTGTTGTTTTACTTTACTTGCATGTATGCATTGAATGCAGATTTATTATTTCGTGAATACTCTTGTTTAAGAAACAAATACATTTAATTAGGATGCATTCCATTGAACAAAAAATGACAGTGAAGGCATTTAAAAATGTTTCTAAATGATTTTTGTTTTTAAAAAAAATGTATCACATTTTTCTCAGAAATATGAATCAGTGAAACTGATTTTTTTACACTGATATTATTAAGAAATGTTTCTTGAGTACTAAAATCAGCATATTAGAATGATTTTTATAGGATCAAGTGGCACAGAATAATATAATACATAATATTTTCAAATATATTAAAAATAAGAATTAAGAAATAAGAAAATCTCACAAACACACAAAAAGAAATGTATGTAGCTGTTATTGTTAGTAGTCTGGTACAGTTTTAGGGTGTTAGGTGGTCTGCAATTCTTCTTTTAATGTTAAAATGATCTGCCACCTGAAAACATTTGACAGCCACTGCTTTAAACCAAGCGTGGTTTTGATCTTGTGTTGTGAAATAAAGGTTTTTCTCTCGGTTTCTATGTCTGTAGTCTGGAAGGCGAGGTAAGCGGTCTTTTCCTTCAGTCTTCTGCCTGTGCTGGTACACCAGGGGTAAGGGATTCTGGATATGACTCACTACGCAGACGCATGAGCATCCTGGACAGACTGATGCAGACACACTCTGTGTGGTTGCTACTGTCTCTCAGCGATGAGGAAGCCAGACGCATTCTGCAGCCGCAGCCGGCAGGGGTAAATGACAACAGTCACCTTGATTCACAACAATAGGTTCTTTTGTTATTTATGTTTTATCATGGTCAGTGCATTTTATTCGGTGTCTGTTCTGTCTAGAGTTTTGTGGTGAGGAGGTGTTATAAACTGCAGAAAAAGGTGATTTCCCTACGTATGGACAGCGACACACTGATTGTTCGGGACTTCCCAGTTAAAGAGAGCCAATATAGTAAGTTATATACTAAGTTTATTTCTATGAGAAGCCCACTAATAGTGTGCATATCTACATCTTCTTTTTTGCTTCCTCTTGCTTTGAATTTTTGGTAGTTTTTTTACCTGTCTAATTATATGGAGTTACATTTCCTGTCTAATTATTTGGAATAGCCATGTTTGTTTTAGCTAAATTTATACTTTTTGTTATTCTGTCAGACATATTTTATGTTACACGTCCATAAGTGCACTGTGGTACTCAATATCAGTATGATATATACTGTATGTAGTGCCATATACAGAATACACAACCATTCAAAAGTTTTTTTTATAAAATACATTAATTAATATTCAGTGGGAAAGCATTAAATTTGGTCATAAAAAATGACTTCGTTTTATTATTATTTCTATATCAAATACTGTTTTGTGTGAACTTTCTATTTATCAAAGAATCATGAAAAAAGTATTTTTACAGATTGTACAAACATGTTGAGCAGCACAACTTTATTTAAATTGCAGTAAAATATTTCATAATATTACTCTTTTTGCTTGTATTTTGATGACATATAAAGTAGAATTTCCACTACAAGTGTTTGAATGGTAGTATGTCTGAAAGAGTAAACATGGAAACACAATTATTTGGTTGGAAACAGAACTTTTTGTGAAATGTATAAATAGTAAAAGTCGTATTGGTCCAGCTCCAGTGCTATGCTGATATTCTACTCAAATGAAATCAGTTTAGTGTTTTATCTCCATCAACACAGTTCATGCACTCTGCTTCATTCACATCTCTGTTTTTCTCTGTCTGCAGTAATGCAATAAGTGGGTCAGATCCTGTGCGACTTGTGTGAAGGATGTTTAAATGTTCATATTTGGCTCTGTTTACTTTTCCCTTAGAGAGAAACTGTTAGGTCATTTCAGTTTTTCCAATAGCAATTCCTGTGATGTGTGTGTGTCTTTATTACAGCTTTTTCTCTGGAGGGCTCAGGGATCAGCTTTGCAGACCTCTTTCGACTGGTAGCGTTCTGCTGTATCAGCAGGTAAGATGATCCTGTCTACGAAAACATTTTATATTTATAAAGGGCTGGACAGTGACCTTTACGCTTTGTTGGTGTAGATATTAATCATTTATAAGAATTGCTTTATCATTAAGAAACTCTAAACTAGTGAAGACTTGACTAGTAATAATTACACAAGCATAGATCCAAGAATCTGCACAAAACGACAATATTAACTAGCGAATTTGAGGTGGGACTATCTGTTTGACCAGCCAGTGAAAGGGAAGAGTGCATGGAAATAAAACCCATTGCCTTTCAGAAAATCTTCTGAAGTTCTCAGAATAAACCAAAATGTTTGTGGTAAAGTAAAACCAGATGATGCCGTTTCAGCTGCATTCCAGTCCTGAGGACCAACACGGATAATAACAGGAAGGAAGGGACTAGAGAGCTAGAGGAAAATAAACAGAATGTAATCAAAGTTATTCTGTCTTAACCTGATTACATAGTAAGAGTTCATTCATATAGACTAAGTTTTGTAACAAAGAGGCTTGCGAGACGTAACAAACCATGCAAGGTCTGTGTCAATGCCACGCAGAAAAGTCAGTGGATAAACACAGCCCTCTCTCTGCCAAACTCAACCACATGCTCTGATTAACAGCTTTTTCTCTCTCTCTCTGACTCATTTTTTCTTTCATTCTCTCCACGAGTGCACACAACGACTCTCAGCCTGGATATTCTTGCTGTTTTGTTTTTAGTATTTTTTGTTATTCTTAAAGTCTTTCGAAGCATTTTTGTAGTGTTTTAGCCCTTCTCAACATTCGTCTGTCCTCTTTAGGGACGTTCTGCCCTTCACACTGAAGCTGCCCGAGACCATCGCAGCTGCAAAGACCCCTAAAGATCTGGAGGAGGTGGCTCAGTTAGGAAGAGGTGAGTTTTCTTCTTCATGCATGAATGTTTGCTTTTCAGAGTTTTACTGAGCTTAACTGCTGACTGGTGAGTTTCAGCATTGCTCACCCAGACAGCATAACTACTCCTCTATTAACCCTCAACTTTTTATGTGTTTATTGTATGTCTGTGTGACTGGGTGTGATAGTTTGTGTACTGTAAACCTAATGCGAATGTTGTTTGCATTTCGTCTTAAATTCAAGTCAGAGTTTTATTGACAGTCAACATATTAAAGTTGAGTTGAGCATGCAGCAGTTTAATATGGTTGAAGCATTTACAAATAATCACTAACTAAAACATTAAGACAAAATGCACAGCATCTATATATATACATAAATAGAAGGGATACACATTTTAAATAATATATTGCTAATTATTTTCATGTTGGCCAATAACCAATTAATTGCCATTTACTCCAGATTCAATTTAGGTATTATTAGATTAAAATTCAGATTAAATTTCAGTGAGTGATGGCATCAAAGGAATATAATTTGAGTAAATGAGTATGTACAATTATATATCCCATATAGGGTGATTTCCATTATGATAGCTGTATTTTGTGCAACACTAGTAAACAGCTTTGGATTGACTGACTAAGAGAAGCTAACAAATTCAACATAATTTTACACACAGTGAATCTTTCTGTCTTTTTTTATTGTTTTTAAGTCTTAGAACCTGAGACCTACAGGCTGTATCTAGACATGCTGATTAACATTTGGGATTTGTAGTGTGACAACATCCGGCATGTTGTGAAGAACATAAGTCCCATACGTTCTGGAGCATTTACTATACAGGTGTTACTGTGCCAGTAAACACGCAGCTACATTCGACACGTGGCATTTAACAAACAGCTCATGTGGCCAACATATGAAGATGATGCGATGTTGTCTAGGTGAAATTGACCACAGATGTGTTTGACGCTAGTAAATGTCTGTAAAACAGAGATCTGCCTGTGTGCTTTGTGCCTGATTCAGACTACATGTTGTAATTTTGCACCTTACTTGACGTATATGAGGTGCAACATTCCTGTACTGAGACGTTTGGAACCTTAAACACAAAACTGTTGTGGTTTCTGAGTGGAGATTATGAGGTTCATTACAAAAGAAAATGATACCTGTACCTTTATTTAATTATATGGTGGAATGGTGTTGCTTGAGGTAAAAAGTTCCACATTTTATTTTAAAAAGACTCAAATGATTTAATGTAAGAGAGGTTTTTTTTAGAGAGAAATAAGAGGAACAGGATGATCTTTTATTTTTATAAAATGACAAATTTGAAAACACAGAGGGGAACATATTTTTTTCAGAAACACCATGCAGCCTGAATGGGATAGGTGAGATAGATAGTCAGTCTTGGCAGGTAATGTATCCTCTCTTTTAAAGAATGCCGCCTGTAATAATACAGTTAGACAGTAATGAATACTGAAATGGTCATGCAGAGTAAAGCTGTGAGCAGTGACGGGTGTGGTAACTCCATACTAGTTTCATTTCCAAGAGATACTCCACCAAGACAAAATTCCAGCTGTTCATTGACTGACGATAATGACCGGGACAATGGGGGTGAACTGAGGACAAGAAAAGAGTTGAGAATGTCGAGACCAAAGCTGTATAACAAAATGCAGTGTTTTAAGTTTGTTTACAGAAAGTGAAGATTAAAAGAGACTATCACAATTGGGTAGTACAATTGTAAACACAGGTGCAGGTTTCCAGTTATGCCACTCCTGCACAGGTTTGAGTTCAGCAGAATTGACGCAAACGTTTCCTCCTCTTATCTCAGATGGCATCAGTTAAGAGACGGCTGAGACTTATAGAGAATTTTTTTAAACATTTTTTATATTGATTAGATTTCCTGTCACACCTATATTTCTATTCTAACTTTCTTGGTAATTTTGGTATTGCATCACTTTTTATGTCAATGTCACCTCAGTATAAATAACTAGAGTTAAATATTGCGTTTCAGGATTAATAAATCAGATAAATAAACAAATGTGAATATTTTCCTTGTCTGTAGAAAAAAGGGCATGTTAGTTTTCATCTCCACCATAGATGTCACTAAATCCCAGCACATTTATTGAATCGTTATGTTTTTTTTATTTCAATATTTTATCAGACCATCAACATTTGTTTGATTTATTTCAGTCAATTATTATTATTATTATATGTGCCACTGAGCCAGTAATACAATTAGTTTTTACAGTTTCATCTGCTGTTATGACACCAGTTCTGTTCTAAACTTAATTAGCAAATATTATATTATATTATCACATAATGAAAATATACAAAGAAAAGTCATTGTCTTGTATTGCATCACATGAAAACATTTGAAGGGGTGGTGTTTAGTATGAACGAGTGCGCTGTAAGAGAGGAGGAACAGAGAGCTCCAGTGCCTGTCCTCCTCCCACCTCCTCATCAGCATGCATGACTCACACCACTCACTGTGTGGGTATCAGCAATACTCTACCATTCACAATGCAGACAGCAGAGCCGCTGCATGAAGTGTAGACGTGTAAACTTTTGTGCAGTCTAAAGAAAAGACGTAAGTGTAGCATAAGTTTAATTTTCCTGTTGTTGTCCTTTTTGTTTCAGGATTGTGGTGTTGGATCTTGTTGTTTTTCTCTTTGATGTCATGGAATTTTGCGGTTTTGGGTTTTCGCACGCTATGTGATATGAGTTCAGTATGCCAGTGCTAGAACTTCTTGGATAACCCTTTCAGAAGCATTATTTAGAATGTCTACTGGTATTATTCAGCCTTTTTGTCAATCACTTGAAATTGTAGCTTGATATTTGGATTTCTTTGAAATGACTTCCTCTTTTATATTTGTTTGTTCTTTACTTACTCTTCGTGATTGTGTAAAAAGTATGATTCAGCTGTCTTTTTGTGGCTTCTTAGATCATCAAATTTAGAGAATGAGATTTATTTATTTATTTCTAACATCAAAATGTTATGTTTTATTAAAATGGAGCCTTATTGTGTTGTCTTCATGCAGGTTTCTGGGACACTGAACTGTGCAATAAGAGGAAGTCTTCTGTGTCTGGGGAGACTGTGTGTGAAATTTCACAACAGAGACTAAAAGAGTGGTTATCCCCAAGAATTCCGGCCGTACCATTCACACGGACCCCTTCTGAACTCGAATGCAGTCAATCCAACGGAGCGCTGTACTTCATCAATCCCCTCTTCCTTCAGACACACCAAAGTAACTCATCACCTAAAAAGCAAGAATCATCCCTGGGCAACACAGAGTGCAAGAACAGGGAAGACAGCGCAAAAAGGACGCAAAACAAACCGCATGCAAGTGTGAGTAGATCCAAGAGCGAGAGATCCCCACCACCTCGGCCCCCACCTCCCCGCTTTGCTTCTGGGAGATCAGCAGTTCTTCGTAAGCTGAAGACTATGCCTGAGACGGTCTGTTGGATCAAAAGCCCTCAGGAAAAAAGCAGCCTGCTGGGAAGGCTGGGATCATCCTTCAGTTCCTTCTCACCCTCATCCTCCCCACCCAAAAAGTTCAGTAAACCCACCCTGGTGCCCTCTTCCCGCAGTAAGAATTCCTCTGGTTTGCTGGATGCAGATGGCCTCCGCTGTCACATGGCCCTGGATGACCAGACCATTGAGGAAGCCGTATCTTGGAGCTTGGCCAAGCTGTCCTCACGCAACTCCACCGCTCTGGAGAGTGGCAGCCCCGTGGATGAGCGCTGCTCCAAGGGACGAGAGCGTCTGAGCGATATCAGTATCTCCACCTCATCCTCAGACTCGCTCGACTTCACCCACAGCTTCTCTCTCCCCATGGAGGCCAGTCCTTCCAGAACCGAGCGGCCCACAGGTGACAGCAGCCTGGAGGAGGAAGAAGAAGAAGAAGATGATGGCATTAACTTAGAGAGCGACCAGGAGGTGCCACCACCCTTCAAGTCAAAGAAGCAGAACGGCGCTGGTACGTTCGTTTTGCCGCGTGCACTAAGAGGACAATTGCGCAAGATGAGCAGCGTTCTCAATTCTTTAATGACGCCCGAAAAGAGAGCCATTCGGAAGATTGTTGAGCAATCTAGGGATAAAGGGACTTACTTTGGCTGCCTGGTGCAGGACTATGTGAGCTTCTTGCAGGAGAACCGCGGCTGCCACACATCAGGCCTGGACCTGCTGCAGACTCTCAGGCAGTTCATGACTCAGATGAAGTCCTACCTACTGCAGAGCTCAGAGCTTGACCCACCAATTGAGTCCCTTATCCCGGAGGATCAAATAGGTAGGGCTTCCTTCTTTCAGTAAAACTGCTCTGTGCTAAGAAAGGGAAATTGAATTGTTGCTGTGGCGCCAGTGATTATATAAAGGTGCATGTATTGTCTAGGGCTGTAGAGCAAGAATATTAGGATGTCACTAAATCTCAGCATATTTATTGAATAGTTATGTTTTTTTATTTCAATATTTTATCAGACCATCAACATTTGTTTGATTTATTTCATCAATTATTATTATCATTATTATTATTATTATTATTATTATTATTAATAGGTGTTGTACAGGCTTACATTATCAAGTATGTCGTATGATAAGGGCATCAGCTATACATTCAAGACTGTAGGTGCAAACTATTAATCTGTTCAGTTGTTTAAATGAAATACCTAGCTGAATCAAGTTCCAGTTGTGATTCTGATTTGATTTCATCTTGCCGCATGAGCACATAATGTAATTATTGCAGTGATACCTTTGGCCCTGTCCCAAATGCCACGATAAGGCCTTGCAGCAAACTTCACAATTTCATATATTGTAGAATAATAGTCTGTTGTGGAGCCTGCAAAAGTGATGTGCTGAAGTTGCAAGGGGGGAGCTTTGTGGTCTCAATATTACAAATGGGACATTTTGAGGTCTCATTGATTTCACGCAAGAGCACAAGTACACATCAAATGTACCATTTGAGGCTGGGCCAATGAGTACTAAACACACTAAAATTACACTTCTCTGCCGTATTAAGGCACATAATGAACTTGTCAATGTTAATTAACTTACTGTACTAGCAATGCAGAGGATGAGAGGAATTAATATTTGCACCGACTATTGGTAAACTTCATTTTAACAGATATTTTAACTGTTAAACTGGTTAAATAAATGCAGTGATAATGGAATTACTAAAGACAGAGCTCATATTCTATAAACTGTACACTGGGATTTGTGAATTGATATGTTTTTTTTGCATTAGTCAACTATTACGGTAATTAATGGTCAGCTGTGTATCGGAATACAGCTCATTTTTAAGGGGCTTTAGGATGAAAAAGTGACACTGAGAAAAGCTCAGGCTGAGCTTGCCTTGACAGACTGTTTCTAAACAAAACCTTGCATTGAGGCACCGCACTTACAAGGTTTTTTTTAATGCCAAATAATTAGAATGCCAAAATTACATTGTAATGCTGCAAACTATAAAATATGGGAATGAATTAGAAATGAATGCTAAGGGTTAAACTTGTGAGTGTGTGTGCATGAGACAAAACTCTTGTGCCCATTTATCTCGGCATGGAGGCATTTTACTCAGCGTGAGCGGCACACACAAGGCACATTGAGCTGAAATGTACACTGGCATATTCATGTGTGGGCAGAGATCCATTTGTATGGCTTTGTATAACTGGCCACACATCTTTTACAGTCAGTAACAAGCAATTATATTCTTTATACAATGACACACTAACTGCATAAGCCCAGTGAATAGACATGCTAAAGGAGTTTAGTTATCATGAAACTGGTTCAAGTAAACAAGGGTAGTATGTTGGATGATTCTTTTTTTTTTTTGGTTCTCCAGGAAATTTGCATCATCCATCGCCTTGAGCATCTTTCTCTCTCTCTCTCTCTCTCTCTCTCACGAGTTGTAAATACAGTCCAGCTCTGCTATGTGTTTTGAGGAATAGATCACTTTCCAGATGTTCCCAGAACGAACATCTCCTACGATCCATCGTAACCCTTCCTGCTTGTTGATTCAGGCATTGAGTATGTGGGTGTCAGGCAAGAATGCAGAGAAAAAGACACTTGTTCAGAGCTCCTAACCTGATGCAGCTGCCTATGTGTACTGACAGGTTTTGTTATGTTAGTGTGTGTTTAAACAAGCCCTTGACAATAAAGATTGTAGCTATGAGATTATGCGTCCATAAAGTGAAATCCTGTTCTGTGACTTTAAAAAGCAGTTTGAATGCACAGTTAATGACCTTTGACATTAACGTCACCCTCTATTTTTAAATAGAGATAAGTCAGTGTTCCAGCTCTATTCACTCATTTTTGAGTCATAACAGGATTAAGACACTCTGTTTTATCAAGAAATGTCTGGAAAGACTCATTCAGGCCAAGGATTTTTTTATTGTTGTTGTGCCTCGGCTCTATTCTGAGTACTTCCTTAAAAACACGTCTAAGAGTAGAGATTCATTTTGAAGTTATCAATCGTTTTCCTGAAAGGCTGCATTTAGTTAGAGGGGTCAGTAGACTATAAGGGGGATTTTTTTTGTCTGGTTTAGTTTGTGTGTGCTTTTTGTTCTGTGCTGTGACGTACTTTGTGGCCTTGTCTCCTAACTCGAGTCTTAGTTTGTACTTCTTGTGGGAAGCATCGGTGGATTCACTTCTCCTGTCATTGTGGCTTTATTTTTCCAGTCTGCAGTGCAGACATGGAGCGTAAGACACAGAAAGAGCGCTATGTAGGAGCGATGTTGAGGAGGACTGGAGATTGTTTTGAGGGGATGTTAACAAGACTTGGAAGCCTTTCGAGGTGGCCTTGACGGATGAGTGTTTCTAATTTGAGCCACATTCCTGTAAACATTCCTGTCGCCATCACCGCTATAGTTTCCTGTTTTTCTGATGTCCAATCGGATCCTTATTAAGGGAGAAAAAGTTACTAAATAATAGACATTAAAAAGGCAGTATAGGTTATGTTATAAAATGTTTTTAAAAATCTAATACATTTCTTTATACTATAATGCTATTTAAGAAAAAATATGCTGTACAGTAATACATAACCTATGTTCTATATAAATAAGGTTTAAAAAAGTTTAAAAGTGTCTGGCACAACTAACATTTAAATTATAGTGTTAAAGTAAGCAATAAATGAAGTAGTTTCATTTATCTGATTGTTGATGTCACAACTTGTTTTTAAAATGGAGTAGGGTTTATAGCAGGCATATATACAGACACAGTGTAGTGTTACATTTTACAGATTAAATCAAATCAGATATTACATTACAGGAAAAATATCTGTACCCCTCTCAAATCCTTTGTTTCCACGTCTGTGGTTCTTCCACAGAATAAAGCTTGTAAAGTGGAACTGCGAACTGGCTCAGTTCCTCTAAATCTTTGACTCTGTGCCACCCTTCATTAGGAGAGCTTTCTGCATCACTCACTTATGTGAGAGGCGTCTTGCTTATTTACCGAGCTGTCCGCTCTCTCTTAGGACTGACAACCATGTAAACACATTTTGCAACTCAGCTGAAACTGTTAAAGTGATGTCAGACTCAGAGCTAAAGTCAGACCTCTAGAAAACCCTGATGTAAGGCACAATGACTTTGACTGGTTATTTATTAGTTTTGGTTTTGATGGATGTTTTTTTAGATGTTTTTTAGTGGGAGTATCTGTAACCTTGACCGGTTGAAGCTGCTATTGTTGTGGACATTAGTTTATAACATTTGTTATCAAATATTATCAACAGTCCCCTTTGTGAAGTTTTTTTTTTTTAAATGATTGGATCTCAAAAACAGGTTTAGATTGCTTAATTTCTTAAAAAACTGGTTTGCCCAGCTGTTACTGTCACAAGCAGTCGAGTCATCCTGACATGATTAAGACGATTTACAATAAATGTGTAAACTGTCATGTTGCAAGATGAAAGCATCCAGCATTTTGTGGAAATCGTGCACAGTGTGTTTCTAGGAAACAGCCTACCTTAAAATCGTTGTCCTATGTATATTAGCCAAAAAGCATATTTACATAGAATTACTGTAAATGGTTTTACACTTTTGACATTAACTAATTTACATTTGTAATAGACCAAAATGATTTGCTCTCATGTATTTAAAAAGGTATAAAGTGCTGGCGAAGTATGTGTTTGTTGTCAGAGCACTTATTATAATGGTATTGCTTCCCTCAGTGGTCCAGTGTGCTGACAGAAGCAGTGCTGACAGCAGTTTCCCAAGCCCAGATTAAACATTACATTCTGTTCTTCAGATCAGATGATTTATGTTACACATACCCTTCGTCTAGTTTATAGATGATTTTACAGTTTTAGGTATCATTTCAAGGCCTGCTTGCACAATCAAAGTTACAAGACAAAGCCTGTTGCATTGAGTCATATGTGAGCACGCCAGAGACTTGTGCTGTCAGAAGACATTTTGTAAACATTGGAAAAGCAGGTGTAAAAATACTATCAGCAGGTATTCCCCTTTAAAGTAGGAAATGGAACAAACCACGTCGTAGATCCCAGTCAATATACTCATGGTCACAGTTCTTTCATCCACAAATAGACTTGCCCACAGACGTTCTGTTCACTTTTTTTAAGGGATTGTATGTTCCAAGTTTTCTGTTCCATAGTTACTATTTCTGTTTTCAGAATTCTCCAAAACAAATTCATAAACATATGTGGTGTAATTATTTTGTCATTACATGATCATCAGATCTATATAAAGAAGTATAAAGTATAAAGAAGTTGTAAAACTTTTACAAAAAAAATTGTAAAATGCATTTTGAAAAAATATTTATATGATTGTAAATTATAATTATATATTAATATTTCTATATTTGTTTTTTTATTTTAAATACTTTTAAAGCAAGAATTAGAATGATTTCTGAAGCACTGAGTGACACTGAAGAATGGCTATGGGAAGAAAATTGCTTTTTCAAATTTATTGAATTACAAAACATATTTTTTAACAAGTAAATGCATCTTAGGCAACTGTAACGCTAAAGGATCATTTCTGTATTATTCAATATTTACTTAGAGTATCAGAGTAAAGCTTTTTAATTTGTATTATTCTGAGACCTATTTTTATGCATATGTTCTAATTAATGTCTTTTTTTTTCTCCACAGATCAGGTGATGGAGAAAGCCATCCACAAGTGTGTGCTGAAGCCTCTGAAGCCTGTGATAGAGGCTGCTCTGCAGGACTTCCAGGTGAGCAGTGGGACTTGGCAGCAGCTGAAGGAGAATCTGGTTTTGGCCAAAGCCAAGCAGCCCCAGGAGATGGGTGTGGATGGAGCTCTGCCTCCTGACCTCGTGGCCATAGAGAAGATTCGCCACAAGTTCCACAACATGTGCAAGATGTACTCACCAGAGAAGAAGGTGTCTCTGCTCCTCAGTGTGTGCAAGCTCATCTACACCATAATGGAAAACAACTCAGGTACATAAACGTGAAGCATTTGTGTTAAATGCGTGAGTGTAACCATAATACTTCAGTATAATTTGATTTCAATTCATGATTTCGATCTTTGTTGTAACAATTGCAGGGAGGATGTATGGTGCAGATGACTTCCTGCCCATGCTTACGTATGTGATGGCCCAATGTGACATGCCACAACTGGATGCTGAAATAGAGTACATGATGGAATTACTGGACCCATCACTGCTTCATGGAGAAGGTACATTAGACCCCGGTTTCAGCATATTCATCACAAATACTGGACTACTGCAATAGCTGCTGAGGTTATTACACAATTTCCTTGGGTATCAAACTTTTTTAATGTTGAAATGTTTTTTTCTGATTGTAGGAGGCTATTACTTGACCAGTGCATACGGGGCGATGTCTCTCATCAAGAACTTCCAGGAGGACCAGGCAGCGCGTGTGCTGAGCTCCGAGACCCGTAACACACTGCACCAGTGGCACCGTAGACGCACAACACAGCGAACTACTCCAACTGTGGATGATTTCCAGGTAAATTCAGTTCTTTCTTTTCTTCCTTAAAATTTAGGAACATCAATATACGAGCTGTGCTTACAAAATGAGTCACAGTGAGTAATAATAAAAAAGGGTTACTTTTATTTTTATTAAACAACCTTAAACCGTTTTAATGGTTATTAAAACTGCAAGAACAGCCAGTGATTCCCTCTGTTCTTTTATGGTTAGATAAACAATAATGCAACAGACGACTTATATTAAAACGTAGTGTAATGCACAGATAATGTTGCACATCTCATGTTTTTCCTAAACCGTTCCCCAAACATTTATTTTAGATTTTACAGATCATGTTTGTGCGAGTACTTCACATGGGGATTGCTATACAATGCCTTAATGCACATTCATACTCATTTTGCCAGCAAGTGTCACATAAGTTCTTAAATAAGTTTGTTATATATTGGGATTAACACCTAGATTTCTTCTTGTCTGTTTTCAGAATTACTTGCGGGTAGCGCTGCAAGATGCAAGCAGTGGCTGCACAGCAAAAACCCTTCAGGTGCAACCATACGCTACAACGGAGGAAGTTTGTCAGATATGTGCGTACAAGTTTAAAATTTCGGACCCAGAGAACTACGCCCTTTTTCTCTTGATGGATGAAACCACACAGCAGCTGGCCCCAGACACTCATCCCCAGAGGATCAAGGCCGAACTGCACAGTCGGCCACAGCCACAACTCTTCTACTTTGTGTATCGCCAGATCCAAAACCTCACTGTCCCTTCAGACCAGCTCAGTGACAACACCTCACCCAACTGACAGAGCAAACTTGTTTTCCATCAAAACTCCTTCTCAAACACATTTATTCAACACCTTCCCTAGGGGCACTGCTTACGGCTGAATTGTTTCGAAAAAAGTTGGAGGGAAGCGGAAGATAATGCTTAGGGGGAAATGGGGAAGGAAGGATGTGTCTGACAGATGCAGCGTTTTTTATGCTCCGTCTTCACTATTTTCAAAACGTTTTGGGAAGTGGCACGCAACCATCACGAGAGAGCAGCTGTACTCAAACTGCAAATGTTACAGTATGCCTTGTTTATTTCTTCATGAATGTACAAACACATTCAGGTTAGCAGAGAAACAGGAGCATTTTAGTGTTTATCTAAGCTTTGCACATTCCACATTGAACAAAACTGCCTTCCTCCTCCCAAAATTCCACATACCCATACCATAAATGAAGATATTTAGCTAGTTTATTCCTCGGTAACATGGACATGTCAGTTCCTAAGGACTTTGTGGACAGTTGTTTTATGATGTAAACCTTTTTTTATTTGCAGTTGCTGGTAAACTGCATTCTTTTTATATAAGATTTATTGTTATGATATTGCATGAATCTCTGTGATGATAAGAACCAGGCATTGTTGCCAGTGATGTTTTATCATATTTTGCTTTTGTATGAAATAAGATCATTAAGTTTTGTTGAAGTCAATGGTAGTAATGGAGATGGTAGAAATGGGGAGGTTTGTTCTAAAATACTGTACTACTACTGACAAGCTAAACATTTAGGGCTTGTGGTAATCTGGATCTCTGTTGTACTAATTTTGAATTTGACTTGCTGCAGACAAAGGGTTTTTGGCAAGTAGAACAAGTGGAAAGATCAGTGGAAAGTAAGAGAGTATAAGAAATAAAGAACATGGGTGTTTTAACCAGGTTTAGAATCACTGGTAGAAAATATGAACGAACAGAAATGGTTTTGTGTCACTGTAAAGTACTATCAGGGAATACCGAGATGGATGACTGGCATAGAGGAGAATAGTTCTTTTACATTCATAACTATACTCGTAACCTCTTAACTGCAATAACTTACCAAGTATTCCATGTTCTACTAATGTACTTTATGTTTGCATGTTTTGATGTAAACTCGGGGCATTGTTTTGTTTTTAAGAGACCAGGGTGCTGAAATGCTCTAATCCCATGTAACAATGATATAGAAACACTAGTCACATCTGAAACACAAACGACATGGAGTTGTGAAATGTATTTTAACAAGATATTTTAAGTCTGTTAAATGTATACATATTTATATGCAATCTGTGCAGGAATTTTTCACAGATTTGAAAAGTCTTGGGTCAAAAATATTGTGTATTCATTTGGAGAATAGCTCATCCTCATTCTTTAGTGAGTTCTATGTATTTGCCTTTTAAAATGTACTCTTTTGCACACAATAAATTGATGTTGATCATTTATCATCTGTCATCTTTTATTACATGCTTCGACAAGCCTTTTTCTGCTTTAGAGGGTGGTTGGGTACCCTGACAGTTCCTTTCTTGGAATAGATAAATACATTTCACTTCATCTCCTTGTGGGCTTGTACTTCCTAAATTACTGATTCCATGTAAAACAAATGCATCAGAAGGCACCTCTGACTCTTACGCCTTCACGTGCACAAATGTTAAATTTTGTAACACGTTAGACACTGCATGTATTTTTCATGTAAGGTCACGTTTAAATGCGATTGTGAAAATTTAATTCAAAATACTAGAATACTAAAATATCTATTTTAAGACATAATAATGCTAATGAAAGGACTGAATCTTTACTGTATTCGAAATTTCTAAAAAGGAATAGCAAAAGTTACAATTCTGTCATTTACTCACCCTCCAAATCTCTATGAATTTCTTTGTTCTGCCGAACACAAAGATGTTTTGAAGAAAGTTTGTAACCAAGTGGTTTTGGGTCACCATTGACTTCCATAGTATGAAGAAAAAAAGGCAACTTATTTCAAAATGTCTTCCTTTTTTTGGCAGAACAAAGAAATTCATACAGGTTTGGAACTACTTAAGGGTGAGTAAATGATGACAGAATTGTCATTATTTCATTAACTATTCCTTTAAGCATGTCCGCTGTACTACTTTAGCTCCTCTTAGTGGATAATTGCTGCAATAATATGAAAAGCTCACAAAGTAGCAAAGCAAATTCTGTTTGGTAATGGATCTTAAAAAACAATCTGTTGTTGATTAAACCATGAAAAATAATAGTTTAATATAAAGAAACATTTAACCTGTTTTGTTTTTTAAATAAAATTCTCAATCTTCTATATTCTTTTTTATTTTGCACGTTGTTTTACATGTTTTGATGACTTTTAAAACATTTAGAAAAATATTGTGATTTTTTTATTTTATTTCTTTTCATTTTTGGTTATATAATCTGGAGACCACGGGACCTTTATTATGATATGTGTTTTGCTGACGCTGAAGCACGGGTTCCGCATTCGGAGTGTGTTGTTATTGTGCTTCAGGTCAGGCTGCAGGAGAGCAGTAGCTCAACATGATGGAGCATTCAGCGTCAGACTCAGAAACTGAAGATCACGTCCAGCCTTTATTAGGCCGGAAAGACACCGGAGCCCTTCAGAAAGGTAACGTTAGCAGAAACTATAAATGCCTATTGTGCAGATTTAACGTACAACAAACCACGTAATAAAATAGTGCACCGGTAACGATACCATATGTGCAGTAATCTCAGCACTTACAAACTAATAATACATATGTGAATGTAGTCATAATAATTGTGCTTAACGTACATGTACAGTAAACGTGTCATTTGCGAGAACAGCTTATTAAGAAATCCTTAGTATTAGTATTCTAGTATTCATGAGATGTCTCGGTCATTCAATCTTTCCAAAAGTGCAGACTTCATCTGATTCTTTCAGTGTGGTATAAGTGTCGCGGCATTTGATGCAGTCTAGATAAATAATTCAAGAGCCTTTTCAGATGTGCTCTTTAAACAGACAGTCACGTGAAGGAGGAAGTGTGTTAGTCACGCAGGTAACTACCCTAAAAACGTATCGCGATAACTGTTTCTGACTAAGACTATACTGTGGTAAGTTAACTCTTGTTGCAACTGTAAGATCTTTATAAGTTAATATTGTGTCAATATTATGTCATATGTCAATATTATATTCTAATGTGTTGTTATAATTAATAATTATTAGTATTATTATAATCTAGAATTCAAAAGGAACTAGGCTTCACTTTTCGGTCTTTAAGAATCTGGGGAAAAAAAGTTTTTTTTGCATGTTTTAACTGCAGCATACCATGAAATACCGTTTTCCGTAGTATACAATTTGTTTGTTTTTTGTCACCACATTCACTTGACAATATATATTTACAACGCGGGTGCAAAAAGTCAATTTTGGAACAACATGAGTGTGCATTTATAGGGAGATCCTTTAAACA
>JAUMHI010000054.1:12389899-12523004 GCA_032359435.1 Enteromius unitaeniatus
TCCTGTCCCTGCAGCTGAAAAACACCCCCACAGCATGATGCTGCCATCACCATGCTTCACTGTTGGGACTGTATTGGTCAGGTGATGAGCAGTGCCTGCTTTTCTCCACGCATACCGCTTAGAATTAAGGCCCAAAAGCCAGACCAGAGAATCGTATTTCTCACCATCTTGAAGTCCTTCAGGTGTTTTTTATAGCAAACTTTCATGTGTCTTGCACTGAGGAGAGGCTTCCGTCGGGCTGCCACTTTGCCATAAAGCCCCGACTGGTGGAGGTCTGCAGTGATGGTTGACTTTCTACAACTGTCTCGCATCTCTGGAGCTCAGCCACAGTGATCTTTGGGTTGTTCTTTACATCTCTCACAAAGGCTCTTCTCCCTCAATAGCTCAGGTTGGCCGGACGGCCAGCTCGAGGAAGGGTTCTGGTCGTCCCAAACATCTTCCTTTTAAGGATTGTGGAGGTCACTGTGCACTTAGGAACCTTAAGTGCAGCAGAAATTTTTTGTAAGCTTGGCCAGATCTGAGCCTTGCCACAATTCTGTCTCTGAGCTCTTCAGGCAGTTCCTTTGACCTCATGATTCTCGTTTGCTCTGACATTCATTGTGAGCTGTAAGGTCTTATATAGACAGGTGTGTGGCTTTCCTAATCAAGTCCAATCAGTATAATCAAACACAGCTGGACTCAAATGAAGGTGTAGAACCTCAAGGATGATCAGAAAAAATGAACCTGTTAAATATATGAGCGTCACAGTCTGAGAACTTAGAACCATGTGATATTTCAGTTTTTCTTTTTGACTATATCTGCAAAAATATCAACAATTCTGTGTTGTTTTGAGGTGCTGTGTGTACACTGGGGGAAAAAATGAACTTTTAGTAATTAAATAATTTAAGGGGGTCAGGATACGTTCCGTACCCACTGTATATATATGTGTGTGTGTGTGTACAGTATATGTGTGTAAACCATTTTATCGTTTTTTATTTTTGCAATGACTTCATTATATTGTGATGTGCTACAAAAACTAAGAAAGGTGCTGTAAGAAAGCAATTTATTTTAATAATAAGCCTGTCACTGATGTGATTTCATGTTATGCGTAAATACAAACATTAAATGCTTCAAGAGAAACCTATTTTTCACATGAAGTAACAAATGTTTAAACATTTTTTTTAATCTAGAACACCATTCCAGAGTGGCAAACTGTCTTCTACATCTCTGCAGCGATCAATATATTTGGAGCTTTTTTCTTTCTAATATTTGGCAAGGGTACAGTCCAGCCTTGGGCCGTCCAGAGAATACACGTCCAGTGAAACACGTCTTGCGTTAGCCATTTCCAAAAGGCCAAACAGACATATCTCTATGTAAATTCTAGAGATAGCAGTAGTTGCATATGATTTGCAAACTAATGAATATTGCACAATCCAATGTTGTTCTTTTTTTAGTCATACCACAAGTGAACTTTTGGTATTTTTATTGGGAATGTTTGTGTTTGTAACTGTTGTATTTACATGTCAGTTGCTATTTAAATAAAGGGACGCTAAAACATAAATGGTAACATTTGATCACACTACCAGTGTAGTCCAGTTCATATCTGTGAGCTGACTCTGTTTAGTGATTGAAACATGTGTGAATCAGTCAGCGTGGTTATTGAACTAATCTGACTCAATTACAGAACCAAGTTAACTTGGTAATTGTTTTAAAGTATAAAGCTCATTGTAGATGTTCTTAACTACATCGGTTTCAGATTTGTTATATCTGTTCAGTTGAAAACAAAAATAATCATATTTGTTAAAGGAATGGTTCACCCAAAAATTATCATCATTTACTCCCCCTCAAGTAGTTCCAAACTTTTTCTTGAACACAAAGAAAAAGATATTTTGAAAAAAGTTTATAACCAGGCTCTTTTGGTGACCATTGACTTCCATAGGAAAAAAAAATAAAATAAAATCAATGATGCCTGGTTTGGAACTACTAAATAATTTTTTGGGTGAATTATTCCTTAAGGAATTAGAGTATTTTGCAATTAACGTCCCTATGAAATATGCCTTATTGTAGGCCTATGATTATCACAGCATGCCTTATCCATACTGAAGGAAAAGATTATTAGTAAAATTATGTCAGATTGTCACGTTTTAACCTTTTTAGTACACTATATAATTCATGTTTACATTTTATTTTTTTCTGTTTTGTACAATCCTTTCCAAGTGTAACAAAATGAATAAATCAGTGTGAATGCTGTACTTTAGGAAATCTGTATATTATTTATACAATTACCAAGATGCTACAATACATGCTTGTGATCTAATAAAATGATTGCACTCGTGCATGTATTCACTGTTAGACTTATCAACTTTGCCGAAGACTTTTGAGACCAGCATTTTCCTTTTGAATTTACGTGCACCTGACACGTTTAAAAATAAACGTGTAAATAAACGAACATTTTTCCTTTCTCGTTCGTTTATCCTAAACTATTTAACCCGTTCTTTACAACGGCAGTCTGACCTTAAACATCCTCAGTGACTGGTGTAGTCTGCGCATGTACAGTCTCCTTGGTCGTGCCTGTATTATAACAGGATCAGACGCGGCGCTCAGCCTCTTCAGCACCGCTCCAGTATCCCGAGCACACGAGCAGGTACAGTGCCGCACATTCACACGCATCTTTCTCTGCGTATTTAAAAGGAAACCCAGCAAACGGGGGTGCGATCCTAAATTCAGAACTTCTGTCGACATTAGTGTTTTCTAAACAGTTGTCGCTTGTGACAGACCTTACTGATGCTTGTATTCGACATTGCGCTAGATGCAGGCTGGGAATGGGAGAACATGGCGGCAGCTGCAGGGGAAGGGATTGCACTATTAAATCCCCTAGACATCTCAATGATCTCTGTCGCCTGCTGCCGTTAGACGACTAACATTGTAATGTTTTGGAGCAAATGAACACCGAAAGGAATAGCTTTCTGAAGTTATGTCAGGTTGATGCGACGTAGGAATAATATAAAGCCCTTATTAAAGAATGCGTCTGTATTAGGTAACCTTAACTAGAATAGCCCTTCTGTTAACCTCTACAGTTAAGCTGAGAATTAGCTTCCTTACACTAATGGCAGCCCGGCTCTTGCCTTAAGGAACGTCTTGGAATTCTGTCCCTGATGAGTTATTTATTTGAACAGCTTGCAGCTCATTGGAGATGATGCTGATGCAATAGTCATACACTTTAAGTTCATGATGCAGCCAAACCGTAATGCACTTCCTTAGAACGGAATATGAATTTTAGCTTAACCGACTTCTAATGTTTTTCTTTTCACAATATCAGATAACATGAGTGGCTCACAAATGGCTGCCAGTCTTTTAAATCAGTAGGCGAATCTTTTACAAAATGGAGGTCTGCAGGACAAAGATGTACCAGGCATGAAGAAAGGAATGCCTAGTCTGTTAAAACGTTGCTGGTTATTTGGCAAAACTAGAAGCTTATACAGCCTGAAAGGATAAACGTAGTGCTGGTCTGAAGGTTGAAAAAGGAGAGGGCGTAGCGAACACCGTATTTGTTAAACAAATTTCTTTCAGACATTTAAATTCTGCAGTCACACAGACCTACAGACGTTGCTGAGCTGGGGTTGCATAGGTCATTCGTAGAGAATTACGGATTCTGCTCCCAAAAATGAGATGCGTGTCATTGTTCAAGCAGATTTCTTGTGTGGTTTACTTTCTTCAGCAGAACACAAAAGGAGAACTTTTGAAGAATGTGCAGGTCGTTGTGGTCTATGATGATTTTACATCCTTTTTGAGGCCCTACATCTTCAGTCGCCATCCATTTTAATCCAGTGGAAAAGAATGACCAAATATTCTTCAAATTTCTCCTTTAATATTCTACAGAAGGAAAGTGTTATGGGCATGGGAAGACATGGGGGTGAAATAATCTAGAACCGTTTTTGGTGGTGTACCATTATATAGTATACCTTATCATCGGATCTACTGAGAGTGGATGTGTTTAAAAGGCAACTTCTGTCTAACTTAGTTTACGTCTTTAATAGAATTTGCACCATGACTGTTTGCTGTCTGTGTAAAGCTTTACAGTTACATTGGCACTTTAAATAAGACCATCGGCTATGGGAAAGGAAAAGCTTCACATCAACATTGTGGTCATCGGCCATGTGGACTCTGGGAAGTCCACTACCACTGGCCACCTCATCTACAAGTGTGGTGGGATTGACAAGCGAACAATTGAGAAGTTTGAGAAAGAGGCTGCAGAGGTATGATGGAGATATTGAAAACAATACATGATCAAAAACTTTTACAAGGTGTTATATAATGTTTATGTGCATCACTCACAGATGGGAAAGGGTTCCTTCAAGTATGCCTGGGTGTTGGATAAGCTCAAAGCAGAAAGAGAAAGAGGAATCACCATCGATATCTCCTTGTGGAAGTTTGAAACCAGCAAATACTACGTCACCATCATCGATGCTCCAGGACACAGGGACTTCATCAAAAACATGATCACTGGAACCTCACAGGTTAGGAAACAAATAGGCACACATATATTTTAGTAGTGGCTGTTTATTATGGAAAAATAATCTCTAACATTTTCTCTAACCCTCAGGCGGATTGTGCCGTGCTGATTGTGGCGGCAGGTGTCGGAGAGTTTGAGGCTGGCATTTCAAAGAATGGCCAGACCAGAGAGCATGCTCTTCTGGCCTACACATTGGGTGTGAAGCAGCTGATCGTGGGTGTCAACAAGATGGATTCCACCGAACCCAGTTACAGCCAGAAGCGTTATGAGGAAATTGTGAAGGAAGTCAGCACCTACATCAAGAAGATTGGCTATAATCCTGACACAGTGGCATTTGTGCCCATCTCTGGCTGGAATGGAGATAACATGCTTGAGGCCAGTCCCAATGTAAGTATGATGGGAAGTAAAGTGTTGTTTCCATTAGGGCTGCATGATTAATGAAAATAAAAACATAATGGCTTTGTGGCTTAGAGCGATTATCATATTTGATTAAATAAAAACATGCACTGCATGTTTCAGAGTAACACTGTGTTTTGTGGCAATCAAAAACCTTCAAAATTAGTCAAAATTAGATTTTCCCCCCAAATTGTACAGCTCTAGTTTCTGTGTGTTCTATGGCGCATTATGGCATTCTTCAGTGAATACGAATACTTATATTTCAAGCAAAAGGGCATCCCAGCAGGTTGGTCCCAATCAGCATCTTCAATAGGTTTCTGTGTCTTTTCTTTAGATGACTTGGTTCAAAGGTTGGAAGATTACCCGGAAAGAGGGAAATGCATCTGGAACCACCCTACTGGAGGCTCTGGATGCCATTCAGCCTCCAACACGTCCGACTGACAAACCCCTGCGCCTTCCTCTTCAAGATGTCTACAAGATCGGAGGTTTTGATTTGTACAAACTATGTTAATCAGTATTATCTGTTTTTGCCCGAAAGATGGCTAGTCATTATTCTGCCAACAAAGCTGAGCTGAATTGCATGCAATCTTTCGACTAGGAATCGGAACTGTTCCTGTGGGCCGTGTGGAAACTGGAATTTTGAAGCCAGGTATGGTGGTGACCTTTGCCCCTGTCAACGTGACAACTGAAGTCAAGTCTGTGGAGATGCATCACGAGGCCCTTTCAGAGGCCTTGCCCGGCGACAACGTTGGCTTTAATGTTAAGAACGTCTCCGTCAAGGACATCCGTCGTGGGAATGTCGCTGGAGACAGCAAAAGCGACCCACCTCAGGAGGCCGCTAACTTCACTGCTCAAGTAAGCTCAGTTGAATTATGTTCTCACTACTCACATCAGCAAACCTGAGCAGCCAGCACAAGCTTTTTTCTTTCCCATCAGGTGATAATCTTGAACCACCCAGGGCAGATCAGCGCTGGCTATGCCCCGGTTCTGGATTGCCACACTGCACACATCGCCTGCAAGTTCGCAGAGCTGAAGGAGAAGATTGATCGTCGTTCTGGAAAGAAGCTTGAGGACAATCCTAAGAGCCTCAAGTCAGGAGATGCGGCCATCGTTGAAATGATCCCTGGGAAGCCCATGTGTGTGGAGAGCTTTTCAGAGTATCCTCCGCTGGGTAAGTGCTATCCCAGCATCCCATACCGATGATAGAGATAATGAACACAGATGACCTTTTTTTTTTTTTGGTTTGCAGGTCGTTTTGCTGTGCGTGACATGCGTCAGACAGTTGCAGTGGGAGTGATTAAAGGAGTGGAGAAAAAGACCCCAACAAGCGGAAAGATCACCAAATCTGCTCAGAAAGCCCAGAAGGTCAAATGAATGTTGTGTTTGACTGCCAACTCCAGAGACACATATGGAAAAGCAGAGGTCATCCAGCTCTTCTATCCTATTGGCTGCTTAGGTTCTATAGTCAGAGACTGCTTAATAGTTCCAATGCATCGCAAAAGTATCAGAAGGAAAAAAAATTACTAACAAAAGCAGTCTTTTAGATAACTGTAATTTGTATGTTGACTTGTACTGTAAGTCTTACATCCACACCATTGAACTTATTTAATAGTGTTTTTAATAGTTGTGCTCTTCTCTTCGATGATAGCTGTTAAAACCATATGTGATTTTTAAAATCTTGAGAGGTTTGACCTCTTCTGCTCTGGAGTGCAGTTTTAGTCTGGTTCTCACAATGTTGTCTTCGCTTGTTTTAGTGCTTTGTTTGCAAAATACCATGTGTTCAGTATCCACTGGTGGTGAGCTACTTAACGACACTATTTAGTAGACATTGAGAACCTTTATGTTTAGCTTTGCAGAACAATGAAAACCTAAAATGAAGCTCTTAATCAGCCCGACTATGGGCTCTTGCAATCTTTGGTGCACTGACAGCTTTATGTTTAGCACTTTGACTGGCGTAGGCTAACCCTGCACAAGCACTTGTTGACTTCAATTGGCATTAGCTACCGCACCTTATAAAAAACAAAAGCTTTCATGTCATATTAAAGAAGTCTCAACCATAATAATTTTGTTTGTGTTCATTTCTCTCTTAAATAGTACACTATATAAAAGCCATATAGGCGTGTATGGGATTTTTTACCTTTGTATTCAGGAAAATTGCAGCACTGTCCTGTGAGCTTAGACTTCAACTAAAGTTATGACAAAGTCTAAAAATAACTTTTTCAACTTTTCAAACTTCTTATCAATAAGTAGTTAGTTAGTCTTTTCACAGCTTGGACTTCTTATTGGAAGTTACACAATCTGTGACGTAACTAATTTATATTAATTATTTACTGCATTAACGCCTACAGCTTACAATCCTAAAAAATATTGGCTATATTGCCACAAGATGTCGCAAGAGATCAATTTATCAAAATGATTCTATTAAAAAAAAAAAGACCAAGTGACCGATAATAGTAATGCAAGTAGAACTCTTAACACATAGAATATTTCCATTTTAGTGTTTAGTGTACACTACTGAGGGGGGCTTTTTCCTCCACCTAGTATTTCCCAGAAAAGGTTTATTTATTTTATTTAACTCGAATCAGTAACGTTTCGGGCTTTCCACTGTTTTAAATTATTTTGGGCACCAGATGCCATCTCTAAGTGTATCAGCCCTACGACACCTGTCTGTACAGTTTTGTCAAAAAAAAAAAAAAAAGTAAGCTGCTTCTTACGGTCCAAGAAAACCCTAATAAATCGCCTATACATGCATAACGTCATAATACGTCATACCACTGAGGAAGTGAGAAATTTCGAGCCGTAGAGGCTGGCATAAGCACCTGTATCCTGATGTCACAGTTCTCTATAACAGAAACCTTCCTTAAGCAGCTCACACACACCAGCCATCATGAGCAACCAGAGGAGACCGGCCAGCTCCCGCGCAACAAGCCCTGACCAACCCAAAGCCAAAGCTCTGACAAAAGCAAATGGAAAGAGCAAAGAGCAGAGGGATCACTATAGGACTGCCAGCGAGGAGACGTCTCCGGGGCACGCAGAGGCCAAGTGCGCGCCAAAACGGGGAAGCAGAAAGCAAAAGGACAAAGATCCTCTCGACTGTGAAAGTAAAGAGAAACCTCATAAAACCTCAGCACCGAAACAGGGAAGCAATAATCGTAAGAGTAAAAAGCAGAGGGATGCCAGACAGCCTCCAGAAACCTCTTCTGTTCCCAATAACACAAGCAACGAGCGACAAGACAGTGCACAGAGCAATCATCAGAGTCAGGAGATTGACTGTGAAAGTGAAGGCAAACCGCGACACACCGCAAAGAGCAAATCCGATGAAAAACCAGCCCCGAAACATCGGACAAAAAAGGAGAGCGAACCTTTAAGCGCTGACAAAGAAGAATCCGCACAGAACTCCCAAAGAAATTTGGAGGCAAAATCCGGAGCAAAACCTAGAAGGCAGCATGAAGCTGAAAGTAAAAGCGCAGACGCAAAAGTTCAAGAACCACTGGGAAAGGTTCTTAAGGCAACTATTGAAAAATTAAAGATCAAGAAGAAGGAGCAGTGTAATGCGTCCAGTTGTGTTAATAACATAACCGATCAAGTCATTGGATACCTGAAGCGAAACACGACCTGGTGTGAAGGGATCGAGAAGCTACCAACTGGAAGTTATTATGAAAACGTTAAAGTAAGTGACCTCTCAGTGACCTCTCTACTCACGATTCTGTATCAATAAGATTCCCAAAACATGTAAACAACAACTTATTCACAAAATCCATAACATGACATACACCAGAGCGTGTCCAAAAAGATAATACTTAAAAACGTATTAGAAACAGGCCATAAAACGACATAAAATCTTCCCAAATATATACACGTGGACATTCAAGCGTTTTCTTGCCTGTTTCATTACATTTTTATTATTTTGTCAGGACGTGGCTCTAAATTACTGTTCAAAATTACAACATATAATAAATGCAAGAATAAGTCTGTGGACTATTTCAATTGTGGAGTACAATTTACTCCAAATATATGCTCTTGACATCACTATACCAACATTAAAGAGCTAATTATTTAAAAGCAAGCAACATCTGCTTTGTCACATTTTAGATTTGTGAACCAGATGAATTTGATGTGATGCTGACTATTCCTGTGGAGCGAGTGCACATTAAGGAGTTTGATAAGGCCGGAGCATTTTACAGTATTGCATTGAAAAGACATTCCAAAAGTCCTCTGGACAAATTCCTAAATGAAGACGAGACCATTCGGGCCAGCGAAATGCTGAGTGAATTCAGAGAAGCCATCAAGAAGGCCGTGGAGAAACTCCCATGTAGGTCCAAAAATGTATTATTAAAACATTTATTAATCTCTTTTAATTATATATAATGTTTAATTTAAGCTTAAACTGTTAAATCATATTCCAAAATTGATTTTAAACGTTTTACTGCAATTTCGACCACTTAGAGAATATAAGCGTAAATTGAATAAGGGCGGGGAAAACAACTCTTTAGCAAATTAACACGAAATTAAACATCTGAACACAACAAAATGCCCACAAGATATTCAGCACAATAACATGATGTAAGAAAATTACCTGTTTGTGATTAGCCCATATTGTCATCGTCAATTATTGCTTAATCCTTGTAGCAGGAGAACTCATTTTTAGATATTTTAAATATTAATTAATGTTTCTGTTCTTATATTTATAATCTTACTGTTACGGATACGGAATGAGGACGGGAAAAAACTTGAAAGTGGAAATGTTGCTATTTTCAAATTATGGCACGTTTCAGCTGAATCAGTAAATGGTTAGCTTGTGATTCACAACACAGAGAACAGCAGAATTTTACCTTCTGCATTAATTTAACTTCTGACTAAGAAAACCTTTGTCCAAGAACAAGAACAATCCTTGCCTACATTTAGACCTTCCTCTGAACCAAAAGGCTACAACCAGCATTCTGGGGCTGTCTGCAACTGTTTAGACAAGTTTTAAAACATTAGTCTTTTCCCCACCTCAAAACTTTAACTTTGATTTTAAAACTTTAAAATCAGTTGTGAAAAGATAGATTGGGTATTATTTCTTATTTGGGTATTATTTATTTATTTTTTTTATTCTGTAGACAAAATTGAGATCCTGCGGAAAAAGGCTAAATGCCCTGCAGTTACGTTGGAAGTAAAAATGGAAGAAAGCCGAATGACCAACATTTCTGTAGACTTCGTTCTTGGTCTTAAGGTTCATCGTGCAAGCTGGCCAGCCTTTGCAAATGATGGCTTCAAAATAGAAAACTGGCTTGGTAAAAAGGAAAGAACTAGAATGAGGAATCAACCATTCTACCTGGTGCCTAAATATGAGGGAGTGGGAAGCATGGAGCATGATGGAACTGTTGCCAAAGGTATAGCGTTTATCATAGTCATTGGTTATTTGATTTGTTATATATGAACCAAGATACTGTGACTCTTCAAAAACTGAAAACGAGTTATGTGGGAAAAATGTCCTTTTCACAGATGCCTGGAGAATTTCTTTTTCACATGTCGAAAAAGAAATTCTGAAAAAGCATGGCCACTCCAAGACATGCTGTGAAGACGGTGGACTGAAGTGTTGCCGGTAATAATTAATCTGTTCCCTTTGTGCCAAGCTTTGATGCTGCTAAAATTTAAGGGTGTTTCTACCCTTAAGTTTTAGCAAATTTTAAATGTTGTTATGGTGCTTTATTCTTTGCATTAATACAAGTCTGCAATGTTTACAATAAATAATTGAACTTTGCTCTACCTCTACAGGAAGGAATCGCTAAAGCTCCTGAAGTATCTTCTTCATCAGCTCAAAAATGATGTCTCCAAATCCGACAAGATGTCCAGCTTCTGCTCCTATCATGCAAAGACCACTCTTCTCCATGCTTGTGCTGAAAGAGGAACTGACGACAAGTGGGCATACAGTCAGCTGGCCGAATGCTTCCAGCAGCTTTTAGAAGACTTTGTGGAACACCTGAGAAATTGTCATCTCCCAAACTTTTTCATTCCATCCCATAATCTCTTACATCACGTCTCTAAGAGTAGCTGTAAATTCCTGGCAGATGAAATCGAATGTCAGCGCAATAACAACTTTCCTATATTCCAATAATTCCGATTTTGTGTTTATTCTTATTGTATTTATGCCTGTTTTGTTCTTTCATTTTGATAGTCAACGGTTGCTTAATTATATTCACTAATACATATTCCAAATACTTTTATTGGCTTTTATTTGATATTCATTACGCTGAACAAGTCTGTTATATCATCTACAACTGGAGGCATTTTAACCTCACAACATTGTAGGATAACAAAAAAACAAAAATACTGAACGGGGGAAAAACCTATTAAAGAAATATATCATGCATACAAAATGAATCAGTGTTTCTTAAACATAAAAACTTAAACGGTCAGTTACAAGGACTTTACAGGCTCTTTACAAATGAGAGGATCAACACTTTAAAAGCTTATGAATGAACTCCAGTGAGTATAGTGACATCAACCTGAAAGACAACAGTAGCAATGATCAACAGTACAATTGTTACAATAGACAGAAATACGTCAGTTTTTTGGGCTGAATGATAATTTAAATAACTTTGAAAAAAAGATTGTGAAATAAAACATTCTTCAAACTGATATTACTGGAAACAGCAAGATCAATGAATGCAACAAATACTACCTTTGAAGAGATCAGAACCACCGATCTGAGCCTCCTCTAAAACTACCTCTCCTTCCTCCTCCTCCACCACCACCTCTGCCTCTGGGCGTAAACATCGCTTTCTCCCTCTGATGCTTTTCATAACGTTCAGCCATCAGTACCAGTTCTTCTGGCACATCCTTAAAAAAAAAAAAAATTTTGCTTCATTAGGATTTGTACACATATATAGTAAACAACACACTAAAGATAATATCAACAGAATGAAGCATCCTCTCTATATACTATATACACACACACGAAAAGCCATTTGTTTTACAGTTACATTTACCGACAAAAGGTTGTGGTGAGAAAACTTAACCAAAATAGCTTTGATCAGCTGATAGCGTGAGGAATGTGATTTCACTTTCAACCAAATTTAAAAAAAAATAAATTTAAATAAATAAATTAGCATGGCAAATAAAACCATGAATCCAAAGTTTACAATGAACAGTTGTTTTTCCATACAAATAATACTTGGATTAAGAAAAAAATAAAAATAAATCGGACACACTGACCCCAATTATGAAAAATTCTAATTGAAAAATAGCTTTTGTTTTAAACTTTATTAATGTAGGGATGCAAAAATATTCATATGAATTTGCAAAGTTGACACACTAAACAATATGTACAATGGAGATTATTTTTCCCACCACTTATTTTTAATTTCATCTTTATGATGGTTTAAGCATGTATAGTTATATATAATATCTAACTATATACTTGATACAATATATATCAAGTGTACATAAAGTGTAAATTATGAAATGAATTTTTTCATCTGCAGTAAAGTTGACTTAAATATTGAACTATTTAACTTACTGGATTGATACTGATGACGCATGAAGTAATGTCATATATATATATATATAAGAGAGGTGTGTTGCAACGACTGTAAAGGGTTAACTAAAATGGTGACAACATTTCGTACATCCCTATTTTTATATCGTACACATGTACCTTGCCAGCTTTTAATTTAATTTACTTAATGAAATGAGTGGATGCATGCAGGTGTGTTTACCTGACCAGATCTCTCCAGGATGGTGATCAGCTCAGAAGCTACTTTCCAGTCCTCTCTTGTTACCAGGGTTATAGATGCACCAGACCTCCTGAGTCAAGACATGGACCCATTTACATTAAGAGCCTAAACGGTTAAATAATCACATATTTTATTGTATCTGTCATAGCTTTCAATGCTTCACTCACCCTGCTCGACCTGTTCTCCCGACACGGTGCACATACTCCTCCACATTCCGAGGGAAGTCATAGTTGAAAACATGAGTGATGTCATGAACATCCAGCCCACGTGAGGCCAAGTCAGTCGCCACCAGAATGCGCACGCGACCTTTGACAGCAGCCACGGACAGGCAGATGGAAATCCCAGTGATCAATTTTAATTAACATCTGAAAGGGCTTAATACAATCATTGAATATACCAAAACTAGTCCTAGTTATGAAGTATGCATTTCATGCACCACTATCCAAAACAGTGTTTGTTTGAATAGCTGTAAAGCAACATTGACTAAATGAATTGAATGACTGGAACTACTTGTTTGTCAAAAGGAGTCACCAGTTTATTCTGGTATTGTTAGCTTCTCAGAAATGACACATTTCGCTGTTTACTAACACACCATCTCTAAAGTCCTGCAGTGCCTCTTCTCTATCACACTGCTCGCGGTCTCCGTGCAGAGATTGAACGGCTACACCCTGCAGACACAGGTCACTGGAGAGGTCATCAGCTCTATGCATTAACAGGAAAGAGAAATCAGATGACAAAACATTCTAAACCAATGTTGCTTCATGGTTTTACATTTGATGCAACACAGATTGGCATACAGTAAAGTAATGTAGACAGGGTCTTAGTGTTTTTTTATTTTTATGGTTTTAAGATGATCTCAGACAGAACCACCTCTAGAGTAGAATGACTATTAAAACTGCCCAAATTACATTAGGCTCTTGCAGATACAATTATGGAATCCAATAATGGAAATTCCAAATCAGGATCAAGTACTAAATCATAATGTCAGGCTGTGTTAAAGAACCTGTTCCAAAGTAAACTTTGGAATTAATATTTGCGCAACTGTTAAATGACCACAAATGCTGCCAGTATTACAGGGGTGTGGAAAATGATTATGGCTACATATTAGATGGCCACTTCCTCTGCCATCAGATAAATGCTAAGTTTCATTTTTTAGAAAAGAGCAGCACTTCCCCGCAACACCTCAAGCACACAAATTGATGGGCACAGCCTGATTACCACATCAAGAGACCACAATTGCATTTCAGTGGAACATGAAAGTGTGTGCAAAAATTCCTCCCATAACCTGTTTTGTAGATGCATGATAAGCTTATTCTCATTTAAGTTTCACTCTGAGAAACTCACTTCACTTTTTTCCCAACAAATATTAGTACTTTATCCTGAGGCTCCATTCGGTCAATGAAGTCAAAAACGTAGGCTTTCTTTTCTTCCTCCTGCACGAACAGAACTGTCTGTTGAACAGTGTTTACTGCCTAAAGGAGACAGAGATGCAGAAAGGGAATTAACTGGGGACTTTTAATAAGGAGTATAAACTGAAAAGTGGTATTTGACCTAGTGTCTGCTCATTGTCTTAAATAATTAAAATTGTTACCCAATATAAATACTTACTCTGCTACAACTGTTTACTCACCGCTAGATCTAAGGTGCCCACATAGACCATCATGGGGTCTTTTAGGTAGGATTTGGCTAGCCGCCTGACACCTGTTGGCCAGGTGGCACTGTAGTACAAAAGGAAAAAAGCAGATTAATTTAGCAAAGAGGAAATCATACAAATATTCAAACTTTAATGACAAAAGATCAGCCCACTGAGACCATCACCTAGTCATAACAGTTTGTCTGTCAGGTCGAATGTCCAGAATGATTTTCATGATTTGAGGTTCAAAGCCCATGTCCAACATTCTATCAGCTTCATCCAACACCTAAAACGGGGAAAACCAAAAGACTCAAATGTTTACAAAACTCCAATCTATTTTGTTTTAAATATTTGCTGACAAAAATAATGCACCATTACTGGCCGAGTATGTTTGTCATGATTAATGTACCAGATAGGTGATGGAGCGCAAGTTGATGAGCTCATTCATCTGCAGATCATTTAATCGTCCTGGTGTAGCAATGACTATGTCCACGCCACTGGTCACTACTTTAATCTGGGCCTTTCTGTCACCTCCTCCATAGATACAGATGCTGCAGTGGTGAGAGGAATTTTGAGAAGAAAAAAAACAAAACAAAATAATCTTGATGAATTTCTTAATGCATGTTGCATAACATGATTTATTTAGGGTACTGGCTACAGCACGTTTTAAATCCTTTGTAGCTGTATTTGTTGCACTCAGATTCAATCTGGAGAGCCAGCTCACGAGTGGGAGTCAAAACCAACATGCCAGGGCCATCTTTCTTGTTCCTTGGTCTACAGGGTAAAAAAAAATCCATTTTGTTGATAAAAAGATTAAAAGTATTAAATGACTAAACTCTATTAGACATTTACACTGGTTGCTCATCCATATGAATAAAGCCAGGGAGCAGGTAGGACAGAGTTTTGCCTGTTCCTGTCTGGGCTATTCCAATCAGATCTGTTCCTTTCAGGACGATGGGCCAGGCTTGTGACTGAACAATCAGAGAAAATAACCAGGATTACATTTATTCCCACATGCAAATCTTAACATTCAGAGAAGGAGCACAAAAGAAATCTCTATTGGGTACCTGAATGGGAGTTGGTTTTTTAAATCCCACTCTGACAATATTTTCCATTATTCCGGGATAGTGAGCAAACGCCTCCTCAAAAGTGCACACTGGATTGGGAATAGGTCTTTTTTCCTCATCTTTCAAGTCATCCACAAAGATGTTGTTGTTCTCCTTTCTATTTGGGCAGAGAAGGGGTACAAAAACTATGCAAATAAGCACTGTGCTGCACTAATACTGGCTCAATATTTTTACATTTTTTTGTGTGTGTACATGTCAGAGAAATAAATCTTAATTCATTGACTTTTTGAATGAAGTGCCACTTCAAACTAATGCTATAAAGCAGTGGTTCTCAACTAGGGGACCTTTCAAGTAGGCCTTACGAGGAATTCAATATAACTGAATACAACTACAATTAAGATATTTCTTATTTTAATTCAACAACTGCTTCGAAGAACCAGGACAAACTGGATATATGTGGTCTATTATAAGTGTGATTACTAAACTTAGAAAAGTCATGTAAAATAATAAAATCTTAAAATGTCTGAAACTGTAATTGTTTAATTTCAATTGTAATTTTAGCTACTTTTTTAATTAACAAACTAGGAGTGACCACAGGTTAATATAAAAAATAAAAAACTGTGGGAAAAAAAAGACACTGATTAAACACTTTGCAAAGTGCATTGTTTCTCACACTTAATATAAAAAACAATACCTCATGGAAAAACTAATTCAAAGCCCTAAACAATCAGCATGCCACAGTACATTCATCTCAGAGAATTCAGACATGCTGTTATTAATAGATAAACACCGCCATCTGTGGGCTAATGTGAAGAAGACAAGGTGACAAATTCTACCTCCAGATTTTGACTTCTTCTGCACTGCGAGCTGCCACTGATTTTGCTTCAATATAGAAATCCTTCTTGAGAGGGGGAAGACCTGCAAAAAACAATATGATGGTTTAAGCATGTATAGTTCATATCTAACTATATACTTGATGCAATATATATCAAGTGTACATAAAGTGTAAATTCACAGAACAAAGTCACATGTTTGAAATAACAGGAATCTGAGAAAACCAATCTAAAGTAATGATCACATCACCCTGTGCCAATAGAGACTCACCTTGCCATTTCATAGCTTCATATTTGTCCCGGTTCTCTCTGAGTGCAGTCCAGTCAATAGGTACAGCTGCTGGGGTCACTGCAGCCGCAGCTCGTACAGCAGCAGCCGGCCAGCAGGAGTCATTCTGATACCCTGTATTAATAATTAACAAACGCAAGATATCAGCAATGAACAATTCAATAAAATATTAAATTCCAACAGCTTAGTAATTCCTGTACACTTACCATTTCCATATCCAGGACCTCTGACAGAATTTCCATGCACCAGATCTTCAATCATATCTTTGGCTTTGAGCTGAGCATGACGGCTTCCAAAGACAAGTACCTCAGCTTCATGTGCACCACGGTTAATCTATCATACATCATTTAAACAGTATGAATTCCCATGTGAAAGAAAACAGTCCTTCACTCATTTGTGTTGTTCTAAGCCCATATACCTTACTGTTTACTAAAAACAAAAAGCTTTTGAAAGACTGCTTCTAAGGAAACATTATGGATCAGTCTGTTTTCAGTAGATCTAAACTGTAAATTTTTGCATATATCCAGCTTTTGGAAAACAAGTGACTATGGCACTTTAAAAAAAAATTAAATAAAACAAAGGGGGAAAATATAAATGGAACGAGAAATGTTCCTAAATAAATATTTCATTGTGTTTATGTACATTTTATGTATTTTTTTATATTTTATGTGTGTTTTTAACATTGTAAATATATGCCCTTCTTAGGAAAACAGATGACCATAGACTGGCGAGGAACCATATATGGTAATTTCATTGACCTAGATCTACAATTTTTTTAAACTCACAAAAAGTCTTCAAGAATGTTGAAATTATGAATTTCCAATTATTTCAGTGAGTGCCCTATAAAGGGTTAAGTACTTTGTTACACTGACACCATTGTTAAACTAAAAAGAGCTGTGATGAAACTATTGCCTTTTATAGACCTCAATGTTAGATGCCACAATGAATTTCACAAACAAAAGGGAGGCTAATGGATAATTTAAAGTCTGTAAATGTTCAAATCCTTTAAAATTACGCAACTCACAACTGTTAAAGCAGTTTTATCGCGTTTCAGACTATTTTTTTCCCCCATTTCATCTGCTGAACTATTGAGACTCATTTTCCCTAAATATGGCGGCAGCCTAAAAGCAACAAAACCGCTTTCTAAATTAAACTGAAGCTTGCATAATTGATGAACTGTGCAACACTGACAGTTACTAAACTTGATCAAGACTGAATCTGGTTTGAGATGAATAATGACGATTCCTTCTGCTTTACACAATTCATGAATTTAGCTGCCGTGAAACCATGTTATTGTACCTGCCACATATAAATATAGATACAAAAGATATAAAAGTCACTTAACTTGAAAGTGAACGGTGGCTATTCAACAAAAACAAAAATCTCACATTAACACGGGTTCAGAAAGAATTTTGTCTTGCATTTGAACAAATCTTTTCAACAGTCCGCCTAACATTTCTAGTCTAGCTTTAGTGATAGATACAGGCGTTTCTGGGCTTTCCAAATGCCACTGCCATACTTGAATAACTCGTTTACAACTTGTATAAAACTTGCCTTTATCGATGCTCCACTGTCCTCTTCGAGCTCCCGAATTTTCGCACCACCTCGACCTAAGCAGACGAACAGACATAAGTGGCTTCCGGCAAATTTAACGTGCCATTAAGCTGTCCCAATGCCATTTGTATGGATGCTGTAATGTTATATCGTAATTCGGTTCAGTCGACCGATTTAAAAATAACAAATACAAACATTTTTTCGCTACAGATTCCCTTACTGTTAGTGCTTCAATCATCCGTTGCCAGCTCATGAGTCTTTTTCGACTCTTAACTCGAATTGACCGAGCCACGTATTTGAACGAATTTTTAACAGACTCATCAGTAAAATATCATGTATATTACTACCAAGAGGGCTGAGTTTGACAGCCCAAAGACTACCACAGACATCCATATCTCACCTATTATCCTGCCGACCAACGAGTTTTCCACACTCAGAGTAGTCGGGGCTGAGTCTGATCTGTCTCCACCGCTGCGGTAGCCTGCAGGTCCAGGCCTGGTGTATTTACCGGGTGCTCCGGTATTGGATTCAGGGTCTCGGTCCCTCCAGTTTCTCCATTGCTCGCCATCTCCACCAAACTTTGCGCCGACACTCGTAGTTTCTCGGCTCCGCCCGCCTCTAGGAGACGGAGGCCTCCATGACTTCACCGGTAACGTTACAGTTTGAACGGGTAAAGTCAACGGCTTTGAAATCGCCACACCATCCGTGTCATACTCATCTTCCCAGTCCGACATTTAAAACAAACATACAAGAACACAACTTTGGATAATCGACGCTTCCCTCCCACACGACCACAAATCTGTTCAGAAACGTCGATCAATATCCGCTCACGTGATCTTTTACTGACCAAGAGCTATTTATTTGTGAAAATCATAACCAATAAATATTACATCGTGAAAAGGGTTTCATAACCTTTCTGCGGCTTTCATAATTACGCTTTGTTTGTTTATTTATTGAGATGAACAATTAAATTATACAGATAAATGTTTTACAGAAAACTAAGGTCACCCACAGTAACTGATGCACTACACCTGCATCTGATATATATATATATATATATATATATATATATATATATATATATATGCTGGTTGATTGCTTTTACCTCACATATACTGTATGTATAGTTGAGGAAAAGGGATCCAACTGACCCTACAAACTAAGACGAGGCACACACACAGACATTAACATCAAGCACACTAGGCCAAGTTTCAAGTCATTTGTTTATTTAAGTATTATGATGATCATAAATTTTCATTTTGCATTTTTCAGTCCCAGAGCATCAACTCTGTTATGTGCACAATGATGAAATAAATTATTCTGAATGACAGAGAACGCTAACATTATCAACCATGTATATTAAGGCCAGTTTCTGTGTAATAAATTATTTGATCTAGTGGTAAAACAAAGAAATGCTGCTTAAACTGACAAGACGCTTTCGTTTCACAGCCAAACAGAGAATGTGCAATTGTCAAAAGATAACAATTTCAATAAGAGTTCAAGGTACTGTGAATACAGAAGTTGTATAAACGTTTAATAAAATGCAAAAAGGCACCGTAAAACATTGAATTACAAATTAAAATTGAAAAGCAATAACAATAGTATTATCATTAAACATAATGTGTTAAGAAGACTATAGTTCTGTACAACCCTTTTTTCTGCATTTCAAGCATCAATTAGTTCCACAGCTGTTGACATTTTCTCAGTTAAATTCTCAGGTGCCTATATTATTTACCTCAACTCTAGAGCTAAATAAGCATCTCAACTATCTCTGGATTATAAATCTTATTAAAAGCATATTCATGTTAAAACAGTTCATCACATTTGCAGGTTTCCTCTACACATCTGAACAGTTGTGCTTCCAATTGTACAGTGCCAAAAACATCCTTAATGGACACCTCAGATGTTTTTAACAAAAAATAGAAACAAAACAACAAACAAAAAAATGTAACAGTTAATCATGGTTAGTCTACGTACACATAATGATACACTTTACATTCTAAGTTGTACAGACAAGCATTTGAGCTAAAGCACTTATTGTATCATTCAGAAGCATGTAATAAAAATGTAGAACAGAAGTTACAAAGCTGAGGTTTAGGTATAAGATGCCTGCTTGCTACAGAATTTAAAAGAACAAAATTAGTAAATACAACAGAAATTAGATATTGCCGCAATTCCAATCGAAATTTGACAAAGATAACTTCTGATTATATGGATGCAGGTTACAAAGCAATCAAAATAATGTACATGTCAAATTTAATTACAATAATTAGTTATGATATTGCAAGTGTGATTTATTGTCATGATGAAATTATTCTTTTTACATTTTAGCAGCCAAATATCCACATGAGGACTCGGGAGTCAGAAAAATCAGAAATCAGTACTTTTCAAAAAGCCTGATTGTCACAAATACCTCCCCACAAGACATTACACCTAAACACATCATACGTCTGTTAAGTAACAACATTCAGCTTTCTTCAGATGCTAAGACTCTCAGGTTTTAAAGGATGTAGTCAAATTAAGAAAGCATATCTCTGCCCAAGCTACAGCGTGAAGATGCATTTGTTTCCGAGTTTCTTCTGGAGATGCTTGCAAACCCTGCTTGATTGACTGAGGTTTGCATAGTATCACTGATTAATGTGGTTTTGGACCAAGACCATCTGTTTTTTTTTCTGCTATTCCCCCCACAATTTCTTAACACATGCAAATGAGTGGCCTGCCAAACATTCAGGAGGAAGTGAAATGCTGAGTGAGGGATAATTACTACAGGTGCATACACACTTCCAATTCTATTTGCTGTTGCATTTTAAACATGCCGATTCCATGCAAGGCTCAATCAGTACCATAACCCTTCATTATTTTAAAGCAGTGTTATAGCTTCAATACAAGTTATGCTCAACTGACAGCATTTGTGGCATAATACTGATTGACAACAAAAAAATGCATATAGATTTTAAATGCATACACAGTATATGGGTTAGCGTAATGCACTCACAGTGAAAATGAATGGGGCCAAGTTCTGGACGATTTCAAATCAGAAATGTAAGTTTATGAAATGATAAGCTTCCTTGATTTTAAGATTGCTTCATATGGGTACATTCACACACTTTTCAGTCATTTACGGTGTTTACAGCGGTAAGTATTATGTCACAAGCCTGTCAATTGAGCTTAATGTATATTGAACCCGGAAATTGTTTTCAAAACAGTTTCATGTTAATATAAATTCTCTTTTTTTGATAAATTGTCCATGCATTGATATGTACGTATGAACATAAACATATGAACAGCATGTCGTCTTCTTCTGAAAATTAGAAAACATATAGAGCGTACAGGACACTCCATTTCCTTTGGAAAAGAAGCATGTGAGGGACATGAGGTTGTGTCCAGTCTCCACAGTGAGGTTCCTGTGCTATGGTTGTTATTCGAGGCATACATGAGGCAAGTTATGGGACTCAAGACCATCTCTTGGTCCAGCCTGGCTGAGAGACGGCCCACTGGCTCCTGTCCGTAGCAGCTCAGAAGAGAAGGTTGTATCGTTGCTTTGTTGGTGGAGGTGGCAACGGTCACCCTCCGTGGTGTCCACCTCTTTGTCATTGACGAAGAGCTCTGTATCGCCCCAGTCAGCCAGTGGCTCGCGGTCGCTGGACTCATTGTTGCTGCTACCACTGCTCCGAGTGGACAGGCTGGGATGACAGTCGGCAGCAGTCGGTAACATGAGGTTTTGAGCGGAAAGAGATTTACCGAGCCCACGCTCAACCTGTAGCGAGGAAGCTGTTGTGGAAGACATGAGCATAAGAGGATCAATGTCAAGGCTCAAGTGTCTTCTCCACGACCCATCTTCCTTTGGGTTACGTTCGGGCTTGTCTCGTAGCTGTACCGTGCTTTGAATGCTCTCGGCTTCCCTGTCCGACTCATCCTCGGTTTGGGTGCTCAACAGGCAATTGCTCAGACACTCTGCCCGGCTCTCCTGTAGCGTCTCTGGGATAAGGCTGGTAGGCCGACTTTGAGGCGTTGGTACCATAGGAGGGAGCTGAAGGGTCTGTTGGACTGTTGGGACCGGCCTGGTCAGCTCACTGAACCGCTGGTGACTTCTGGAAAGGTTGTTGGGGGTGAGAATTGGAGGAGGGGACACTGGGTAGAAACTGTCCGGGCTGGAGGGTTGGTTGTTTAGGAGAGGGGAAGGTGACAAGGAGGAGGCAGAATGCGGGTAACCGGTACCCAAGTTGAGTTCACTAGGTGCCAGAGCAAGATGAAGACCGTGGTGCAGGTTACTGCTGCCCGAACGAGACACACTGCTTCCGGTAAGCTGGGAGGAGGATGACAAATCCTTGCTATGAATGGAGCTTTGGTAGTCGGAGGTTTGATCCAGCTCGAACAGGGGCAAAGCAGACAGACCAAGCATCGAAGAGGGGCCTTTTTGCAACACTTGCCGATATATATCCAGTAATGAGTCCAGCTTTGACTCAATGGACTGTACCTGTATTATATTAGAAACAAGAACATTACATTGGATTTTACTGTATTTCATGCTTAACTGACATAAAATGTGTACGTTACTGTTCAAAAGTTTAGGGTTGGCAAGATTTTAATGTTTTTGAAAAGAAGTCTCTTATGCTCAACAAGGCTGCATTTATTTGATCACAATTACAGTAAAAATAGTTATATTGTAACAATTTAAAATAACTGTTTTCTAGTTTCATATATTTCAAAATGTAATTAGTTCCAGTGCTTGCAAAGCTGAATTTTCAGCAGCCGTTACTCCAGTGTTCAGTATCAAATAATCCTTCATTATAATTAAAAAGCAGATTTGTCCTATTTTTATCAGTGCTGAAAATAGAAATGCTGCTAAACATTTTGCAGAAACTGAGATAAATTTGTCTCAGGACTCTTTGATGATAATAAAACAAACACAGCATAAAACTTCTTTTGTAAAGTATAAATAACTTAACTGCCACTTTCAATCAATTTAACACATCCTTGCTAAAATAAAAGTATTAATTTTACATCCAAAAAATAAAAAAGTATCAAAAATTATATTTAGTCCAAAGCTTTGAACAGTAGTGTGGTTCATTAGAACATCAAGTTAATATGGCTTACTTGTCTCTCTACTTTACAGACACGGCCAAGCATGCTCATGTCATGCTCCAAGGATTCTCCTTCTGGGAGGATTTTCTCCCTGCCTTTCCTGTCCACTGAGATCTGTCCCTTTCCCAGTATCTGATCCACCCTATGAGAAAAAAAAAGTTTTTTAACATACATGAGGATGCACACCTTTACATCTTTTCTTGAGCTCGAGCAGGGAACAGCATAGCAGAATAAGACTGGACTTTGGTTAGTGAAGAAGGAAATAAGTTAGTGCATCACCATCATCTACTTTTTCTATGTTAAAAGGAGAATAGGAAAAGATGCTGATATATTTCTGTAAATGTTATAACTACACTCAGTACAATTGAGATTTCTGTTCTTTACATTCATGCTGTATGCAAGAACTAGCTGATCTAGCTATGCTAGCTGATTAAAATATAAAATCCAAAATGATAAACCATGCTCCTGAGAAACCCTGTGAGCAAAATAATGTAGTATTTTACATTTTCAGGTAGATGTAGTCTATGAAAATCCAAGGTCTCCATGCAGAAAATTTACAGACGTTGCACAGTATTAATACATTTTTGATTGCACATTTCAGTCTGTGATTCTCTGTGTATTTTGTCAGGTGTTAGAAAAAATAATCATCTAATGCTTTCTTGCTTTATTCAAAGCTATAGTGCAAGAGCAGTTTGAGTTAAACCACCATTAATCAGCTGAACCAATCAGAGTGTGTGCTGCACAATTAATAAATCATCTCATTGAATAAAAAAAATATCACAGTTTATTAATCACCTTGGAGTCCAATGATGAAGATACTAAATAATGAAAAAATAAATAAAGAGGTCTGATATGTGACCCTGCACCACAAAACCAGTCAATATGGTCAATTGACCAGTCACTGAAAAAACAGAAGGGATAGGATAGGACAATATTTGGTCGAGATACAACTATTTGAAAATCTGGAATCTGAGGGTGCAATAGGATCAAAATCAGAAAATCACCTTTATTCAAGTTGTCCGAATGAAGTGCTTAGTAATGCATACTACTAAAATTTGATCCAAAATAAAGTTTTAATATATTTCTGGTAGATAATTTACAAAATATAAATTAATATAAATTAATATCTTAATGATTCTTGCAATCAAAATCAATCATTTTGACCCATGCAATGTATTTTTGGCTGTTGCTAGAAATATACCCGTGCTACTTGAGACTGGTTTTGTGGTTCAGGGTCACATATATCAGTTCTTCTAAACATGGCCTCAGCAAACATCCAAATGACAAGATATTATTTATTCACTTCAGCCCTTTAACAAAACCCTATGAATAATTTTAGTTGAACACATCATCACCACTGGACCCCATTCACAATATGAAGCGATTGAGGTAAATACAGCCCCATGACTAGCCCCCCCAGCCTGCTACAGGCCTCTGACCCAGCGTGCTTCTTCTTGCTCTGGCTGTAATACATGTGTAGAGAGGGAGAGGAAAGGTTCCTGGCTTTGGTGCTGAGTGTCTGATGTGGACCCACAGCTGTGGCGAGTCTAGATGAGAAAGCATACGGGGGTCAAGCACTTTTTTTAGGTTGTGCCGTCAAGTAAAAGGGAGGAGAGAGAAGGTTGAAGAGATGGTACTTTTGGCACCATAACAAGATACTATTACCACATGTGATTTACTAATACATGTTAATGATCAAAACAAAGGTCTCAGTAATCTAGGGTAAATTCTTAACTGTTGCTTCTAAGTCAGTCAAGATTTGTAAGTAAATGTAAGTCAGAGATGGTTATTCAAATTAGAGTTAGCAAAGCAACTACTTGGTTTGAGATATTATAGAATAACAACATTTTAATATGCTAGTTCCATGCCAGACAAAATGTTGAATACAAATCAAGCTTTGGGACCCAAATAACAGGGAAAGCTGAGAGGAATCAATCTGAAAGTTAGTTCTATGCACAGGCACATTCACTCTAAAAGCATGCACTGCATCACGGTTATGCTGGTTTAGAATTGGCCAACCCTGTTAAAAAGGGATAAAGTTTTACATGGAGAAAAACGGAGGGATGTAGGATTAATTGAATGGATACTGACACATCACAAACATGTCCAGCCTTTATTGCAAAAAAATCATTTTGAATGTTAGTTTCTTCTAATACAGTCTCATTTTGCATTAAACATCGTAAGATAAGACTGCATAATAACATCAAATAACATATCCTGAATTAAAATGTATTACTTAAGCATAAATCTAACAAAATATATTGTTTATGTTTCAATGCCTATTAGATAAAAAAAAACCATTTAATATCTATCACAATTTATCTTGGTTTAAAGATCTTTAGCTATTTTATTTCTTTATGTTATTTTGAAGTTATCACTTTAAAAGCTGAACTGCTGTGATGTGGATGTCCAGAGTGTAATGGACACTAGAGATTTAGACACATGGCCTCAGCATCTGACTTCATGTTCTAGAGTTGAAAGAGTTTAGGGAGGGGGATTGTGGGTCGGCTGACCCTGGGGCAGAGTGTTTCCTCTTGGCCTGGCTGTAATACAAGTGCAGGGAAGGAGAAGAAAAGGTCTTGGCTTTGCTGCTCAGGGTCTGTGGACCCACAATGGTGTCCAACCTAAATGGAAGAGCGCAGACAGGGAGATAAGACAGACACGGACATTTAGATGCAGAAAGTTTGCATGAGAAAACAAACAACTATTTTCTGTACAGCTTTCTATAAATATGTATTTGTGCTAACTGCATTTGTTAATGTGTATTGATGTGTGAGAATGTGGTGTGTGAAAAAAAAGAAAAAGAAAACCATGAATGGAGAAGTTATAAATGAATTTATAATTTTAGTGACGTTATTTTCACCACATAACCAGGGCTGGTTAATCTCACCTAGTCTGGAGACTCTTTATACGACATAGCATATCCAGGTGACCAGCAGAGTACTGCTCAATCACATCTTTCACATCATAAGGTCGAAGTGTCTCCTTAAACTTCTTCTTGGCCACATGGAATTTCATTATCCTGTCAACAGTGAAACAGGAAACAAGACTCAACTAACTTTTGATTAAAAATGATGACACATATTCATAAAAGGTAAAGAAAAAAGCAATATTTAAAAAAGAAAAAAGATGTTTTCATCAGGTACCTCTTGTTTAGATTTCTTACCAAATTGGAAACGTTTTTTTTTTTTTTTTAATCGCAAACAATTTCAATTGTTTCAACCATTAGCTTTAAAATTACATAAAATTTCATATTTCTAGTTATGTATGAAGATACATCTATAAACCTTATATTATGTACATAAGGACTCAAGTTGCAAGTTAAGTCTGCTTGCTCAAAACCACTAGAGGGCAGAAATGAGTCACTAATACCACAACCGTTTATAACCCCGAGAAAAAAAAATCTGATGCCTCTGCTTCAAAAACAGTTTATAATAATATTACTCAAGTGAGGTTCATGTTCTAGTAGAGCTACAGATGACATTAGTTGTGAAAACACAGATATTACCACAGGCACACTGAAACCTAAACCCATTCTATGCGTAACGTTCTTCAGAGTGAAGGTGAAAAAGCAAATATTGACACAGAGGGGAGCAGATTTCAGTGATCTGTTTCTGTAACGCCTTGCCGATTCAAGCCCCTATGAGTGTTCTGTCTGTCAGATGAGCTGGTGTGTATGCAGAGCTGACTGTGAACATTTCTATCTGACACCCTGGGAAAGAAGAGTGGGAAAAATCTCAGCCCTCCTGGGAGACCCTAATAGTTTAGAGTGATGGAAGTGAAGTCACCTGAAGCAACATCAGTGGCCTCTCCCAGCAGGAGAGAGACAGCAGTGATGATCTAAACCCTGATGCCTCAATCAATAGGCCAGGAAGGTCAAAAATGAGCGTTTTCAACCCTGCGACTACAGTGTGAATACTTTAAGCCTTTACTAGAGGAGAACAATGCTCTCTGGGAAGTCACACTCACCTGACAGCCCTGATCACTGCCTTTAGTGGAGCAGAGAGATCTTCCACAGTCACGTCACAATGGCAACCCTTCTCATCAAAAGCATCATCCGGTCCAAGATTTGTGTCAGCTGTGGAGAGGAAAGAAAAGAATCAGAAACATAGCAAGCAAAAATATTTTTTTACAGCGGATCCTCAACAAGGCTAAAACCTAAACTAGCCTGAAAAGTAGAGAAAGCCTTGGGCAGATCAATACAGCTATGAATCAAAATAGCATTCAAAGCAAACCTTTCCCTTGACTCCCATCACACTGACCACAGGCCACTCCACTGAGCTTTACTGCATAAATATTGGAAGAAAGTATTGCTGTACTGACGCATCACATTAAGCTTAAGGAGTCATAAAAAGCTTGCGACCATTTGGCAAAGGTTTGGAGAATGGAGAAATGTCAATAATTGTCCCTGTATTTAAGCAAACAAACAAACATAGGACTTGACTGTGAATCAAAAACAAAATAGGTAACAGGCAAAATATCTGTATGCTTGTAAAGAGAATATATTCCTCCACTAAACCGCGTGTGGTCCTTGCCCCTTCAGCAACAGCAGTGCATGACACAGATAAATGGCAGAGGATGATTGCTATCAAAATGTGAAGCCTTTTCTCTTTTTCAACAGTGCCTTATAGGTTATATATACAGTAGCCTGTGGCGGATCTATAGTGTGCTATATAATAGTAGGAAGCCAGAGAGTGAAGCCACAGCGGGTATGAGACTCATTTTGGGTTGATGGGTCTCATACAGGGCTGAAGCTAGATCGCTGCTGCCACTGAGTAACTGAGCAATTCTGTGAAAATGTGCTTGATTGAGGATGTAACACTAAATCTTATGGCACAACAACAAAACACATCGAAGCAGTGTTGAAGAGTGACTAGAGTCAATATGACAACTGCAGCTTTTTCCAGCAACAAGCTTTTTTTTGTTTTTAAAATGTTACATTTCTGAATTGTATATTATATTGTTTGCACACTCTGCTTTGCCGAATAATTAAACACACTCCCCTAAACCAGTCCGATAACTAAATATTTCGCCGAAAACCTCAGACTTCTCTCTTTGGTGACTTTTAGTCCTGTTTAAACCTGTCACTGTACAGTAAGTTCTACACATCAATCTACATAGCTGCTTTGATAAGGGGCCACATTTAACATCCAAACATTTAATGTAACTTTACTACTTTTGATTGTAAGCAACACTCCAAACGAAGCCCTGACAAGGCTAATGAACAGATTAAAACATTTTTTACTAAACTATTTCTTGTTGTTTTATTTTCCCATGAGACCAAGGGTTCTATCAATCCTTTGTGACTAATGTACAGGATTCTGTCAATACTGAATTCCCTCTTATAAACAATGTCTCTATCTCCACTTCGCGCTCCTCTTCCCTGAGGGGCATTCTGGTGATGGGAGCATGAGCAAGGTTAACTAGTGCAAACAGAGGGTCCCGTGGGAGACCATGTTCTCCCACTGCAGCCCAATAGCATTTGTAAACCTGCCTTCAGGGCAAGTCCAAAAACAATACAGTATATAGGGAAAGACTCATTCTTGTTTATAAAGGTGTCAAGACTAGCAGATAAATGAATTTATTAAATGAAACCACAGGTCTGATTATTAGCTAATGAGAGATTTTTCCTAAATATGCTTCTATTACAAAATAGGTGGAAAAACGACAATCAAATAAAAAAAGCTGTTCACCTTCAGTTGTTGTGCGTGATTGGCTCTTGAGTCTCAGTGATGGCCGGAAGCGTGTTCGGTCATTAAAGCTCCAGCTCTTCTGGACCTTTGCAGGGCTGCTGCCCTCAACCCCAGCTTCTGTGGCAGGAGAACGGCGGTCATTCACTGACATCTGTCTGCTCTTCACGCTCTGACCGCGAGGACTGGCCATGCGCACACGCTCCCGAAAACTTAACTTTTGACTGCAGGAGAGGGATGAAAGAGGATGGGAAGTGGGAAGGGATAAATAAACAGAGAAGTAATTAAACATGGAATGGAAATAAAAATGTATTTAACTAAAGTGTGGTTCAATAAAAAATGCTATGATGGCTTATTTTGGACCAGCAGGTTGTACTAAATTCCTCCAGTAAAACATTACATTAGCCGTTCCTCCATCCTAAGGTGCGAATTTAACTTTAGCACAAAATTTTTTACGCCACATAAACATTTGCAAAGTCTGATAAACAGGCATTATTCCCTAAAAAAAAGTGGGGGAAGCGACTGAATATAATTACTTTCATATATAATTCCTTACTTGCAACTTAGAGCAGACAGAGAACAATAAATGCGGTCATTGCTTTCAGAGGTGGATGCCTGCTGTTTGGGAATTATACAAAAACACCCAGATGGTTATTCCATCCTATCACACAAATCACAAATTTTTTGATGCGCTTGGGGGAATTTTTTTGGCAAATCTGTTTCAACGTCGCATTATTGTTTGCATTAACCCTTTTTTTGCAAAAGACAAAAACCACCTTAAGTAAAAAATATTTTCGCAAATTATAGAATTTGTACTTTTTTCAAAAAATTGGGTATTTTCATCACTTGTTTCTCATGTGATACTTCAAAATACCAACCCTACATCTATTTGTGCTTTCAATGTGGAGCAGCCTGACAACATTTCCATTACATTTCTAAGCCTGACATAGATGCCCAGAATTTCTAAAATATTCCCAAACAGTTTTATACATATTCCTTCAAAGACAAAAAAATTATTTCATGCTGAATGTCTACATAGTCCCCTGATCTCATGCTTGGCACTGGAAAAGAGATGTAGTGTAAAAGGAGAGTGAAGACATAATGCTATAAAGGGGACTTAATAAATATGAATTTCATGCACGTGCAACATGCAGGTTAAGAATAATGTGCTAATGCAAACAGAGACATATACAGTACAGTCAGAGATATCCTTTACAACTGAACTGAACCTTTAAAACCACTTGATTGGATTATTCCTAATAATGTTGGGATGCTGGAAAACTGGTGGGTTGAAGTTTAGAAGCTTAGACTATTTTACTATTATTACAAATTAGATATTGTATCATATTGGTAAAAGCACTGTAGAGTAATTGCTGCATGTCAGATAGGGGTACTGGATCGATCAGTCAGTGGCAGTTAAATCCTTCAGGCAACAGGCAATAGGACCCTCATATTAGACCCTCTGTAGGGTCTGTAATGTTATCTGAGGTGGCCGTCATCATCCATGCATAAGGTTAGTCAGCATTCACATTGGACATATTGCTGGAGCAGTGGGGGATGCTGGGTACCTATATTTCCATGTGGTATACCTCCTGAAGAGCCTCTGTCTATTACTATGACCCTTACTAAGGAAATGAGGAAGACAGATGGCAGATGTATTAGTAAGACTGTGAGCAGAAACAACCTCCTTAAGTGGAAGAATTATATGGATGGAACAACAGTGAGACAGAGACCCGACTTGGGGGTAAATATGGAGCAAAATGCAAAATAAATTGATATGTTTTTGCAACCAAACATGGTAAAATAAGTTTAATTAGCACTGCATCAAACTACACACACTCATGAGAACACTCACACTAGAAGTATATTAGAAGTAAACAGTGTACAATACTTGTCTAACAACCAAGGAACTTTGACAAACTTTCTTGGATATTCCGGTTAATTATAAATAATTGTTCTGTAAATATTTAGTTCCTTTCACTCTCTAACCAGTGCAAATGGATTATGTGGATTGTGGATTATACCTAATGTTTTCTTAAAGACTAAAGACTTAACGTACATCCATTTGAAAGGTTTCACAAGCGATGCAAAAAGTATTCACAGCTTAGCTGTTTACTGTAATGCCTTTGCAATTTGAAGGTTAATTTTCCATCACATTTAATGACACATTTGCTACACACTGTGGGGCTTTTCCAACTGTAAATTACTTCATTTAAGTCTGAGTGCTGGTGCTCTGCTCTTCACATATTTAATACGAACCATGCAAACATCCAATTCCAGCACTAATTGAAAGCGTGAGGATTCAAATAAGAAAAAGCCTTGGGTGCTGCCATTATTAACAGGGACTGAGCTATAAACTCCACCCCTGCTGAAATCAAATGGAAGCTAAATCATAAAACGTTACCAGCCTGACAGCAAGCATCTGTCTACACTGTAGCCTTGATGATGCGACAGTCTTTAATGTGACTAAACATAGTCAGGTACTGTGTACAAACGTGCAGGGTCCTAAATGTCAAATAGCTAAGTCTGGAATTGAGTCACTGCTTTTTACTGCTATTACTAACTGGACCTATTGACGAAAGATATTAGGAAGACAGTGGGGGTTGATATTGGGGGGAAAAGATAAGGGATAAAAACGTAAAAACACCTTAATGCATTTACGCTGTGATCTTTGCTTTCTCCTGGCTGTAGTAAAATTTAACGATCAATATAAACAATCTCTGAATGGAAAAAGTGCATCACGTTTCTGTGCATGTAGGTAGACGCTGAAAAGTAGGCCAAAGTACTTGCCTGTAATATTACAGAAAGAGTTATAGTAGTGGAAACACACACACACACTTTTCTTAGCAAAGTAAAGCTGCTCCACAGCTAAACTACTGTTCTATGACTTCTCTATACTAAATGGTGCTCTGAAATATTTGATTCCGATTGGATAACTGTGGCAAATGCAGTGGTGAAACTAAATCACTAAACTGTGTATCTGTCTATTGTCTAAAACGAAATACTGGTGCAACTTGTTACATGTCTCAGGCATAAATTTTATATTTACATTTATATATTAATAGTAATTAATGTACATATATATTTAAATATACTGGTCATATGACTAATGTAATATATATAAATATAAAAATAATCTAGATTAAATAACACTACTGTTCAAACGTTTTTTTTTATGTTTTTAAAAGAAGACTATTATGTTGGTTGCATTTATTTAATTAAAATTACATTACAAAATATACTGTGAAATATTTTAATATATTTATAAATGCTTTTTCCAACGGACTTTTAGCTGAATTTGGCAAATGATTCTTCAGAAATTATTTTAATATACTTATATTTCAATATACTGATTAATATTTATATTTTTCAGGATTCTTTGATGAATAGAAAGTTATCTGAAATGTAAAAAAAGTAAAGATTTTAAACTTTTTACTCAATTTAGTGCATCCTTCAAAATTAAATGTAATTTTAAATTCAAATTATCTTACTGATTCTGATGTACAAGCAATATAATAAAACATAATTCTCTATGCAACCTTGTTATCGGCGTCCTGATCATCCTGTCTTGGTTTATTCTGGGGTTTTAAAGAGATACCACACATACTATAGCTACTACTTCAAATAAATAAAAAAATCAATTGGAGTGAATAATAAAGCATGATATGTAACATGCCATGACTGATTGTACTTAATTCTTATCCCTATTTGTATTGATGTCATGGAAGCTAAAAGACAATCGATACTTAAATAATTAAAACATTCCGGACACTAGAAGGATGTAGATACGAGAACAACAAACCTGCTGATGGATTCCCCCTGGTCTTTCCTTCAGGTGTTAGTTAAAAACATAGAGAGAAAAGAGGCAGGATATTAACACTTCACATGAACGACAGAAACTAATAAGGAGACTAAAGAAGAGACACAGATGGCTCTGAAATATACTGTGTTTCACTGTAAGAATGACACACCAATATATTTCACTGTCACACAAATTAAAGTTAAAATGTTAAAAAAAGGAAATTAAACAAATATACCTCAACACACACACACACACACACATTAAGAGTAGGAAGAAATAGACAGTATTTTTTAAGACAGGCAGCAAACAAGCAGGCATGCAAGCTATGAGCAATGCACAGTCAAGCTGACTAAGACAAGCCCTAGCAGAAGAGGGTCAGCTGTGTTATCAAGGGCTGCTCTGTGTGTAATTACTCCAGAATTGGGGAATTGCCTGAATATACTGTAGCAGGACACCCATTTGTCAGAGCACTGTCTTGTGTCTGTCATCAGGTGTCTGTCCACAAACTGTCCTGGCTTCTGTTCAGTTTGATTTATCTATTCTGGGCAACATAGCGGAAATTTCGGTTAGCCACAGCATATACACGAGGAAGCAGGTGTGAAGCTATGGCTCTCATCCAAACGGAAACTCTGAAGCTTCGGTTACACAGAAGACTTCCCCTGTCAAAACCTGAGGGTCCCAAGCTATGGAACTGTACATAATTAACTTAATTAATAATTAAGTACAAGTGTACTTTGGGACACTTGAAACAGAATATTTGCTCTCTTATTGAATTATATTTTTAAGGGCAAACCAAACTTTTTAATTTCTAACACTCATTAAGCCTACCAAAGAACAAAGTGAATATTCTGCAGAGCATAATGACCAAAATAGTTGATCTATTTTGTGCATCTTATAGAGCAACAGGGCCATTCAAATTACACACTAACAGTTCTTCATTTATTTAGTAAATGAAAACTTAAGGAGTCCAAATAACTGGGTTTGTATCAAAGAAATAGTTTGGTTTGTTGGATATCCTTATTTTGTTCATTTCAGCAGTCTATGAAAGCTGTTTCCACCACAGAATCAAATTTATAACAAAACATATTTTATGTCTCTAAGTTAACAACTTGCAGTTTAGACGTTGTACTTAGAATTGGGAGTTTATAATACACAATTTTTACATTATGTAATAAATACATTTCTCACAATTTTGAGTTCCCTCTTAATAGAGATATAACTCAAAGAAAACTCAAAGTCTGAAATGTGAGTTGAATTCCGAATTATAAGGAAAAAACTGAATTGTAAAATATGAGAAATATGTATTCACAAATATGACTGAATTTTGAGATACAAATGTGCAATTCTGGACAAAAAGGTCTAAGTTTAAAATAATAATAATGCAAACTTACATCGGATAAATTTCGCAATTCTATGAAAAAGTCAGGAAAGTTTATTATCATTATTCGGTAGCAATTCATGTATGTTTTAAAGAAGATACTTTGACATTTAACCCACATTTCAACAAAGTATCCACACTTGAATATAATTTATTTTTACTTCTGACATCTGGCCATATGCATATTTTCAGTGACCTAATAAGGATTTAAACAAGAATAGATATCTAACTAGACTACGGTAGAGCACAGAGGAGATGATTATGCTTAAGTAGAGAGACAGATTGAGGGAAAACAAGAGTTTATTTGCTGAGGGAAGTGGGAAAATGAGAGCTACAGAAGCACTGACACCAAATACGACACCAGCTGCCAGAGTTGTACCTACTTTGTAGGGCTGCAGGTATGCAACGCCTTCAAATGAGGCTTCCAGGTAGCAATGGAAACCGAGTTCTCATCAGCCGCATAGCTACGCCACACACACTACGTGCAGAATATACAAAACCAGGAAAATAGGGAGGGAAATGAGGAAAGTAGAAAATAAAAAGAGAAATACACAAGGCCAGGAAAAAAGCAGGGTTTGGAAAAAAAAGGAGAACAACAAAAGAAAAAAAAAAAGATTAGTAACAACCGGTTCATGTAAGCGCTCTTCCATCAGTTCACTGCATTGATACATGCCTTTGAGGAGGGAGAACACTTTTATAGAACAGCCATGTGGCACTCAGGTATGTTCTGGAGAGGTCTGTGGAGTAGAGACGCCACGCAGCCTGGTGCAGGAGACAGACACACACACAGACGGGGGACATGGGTGGAGAAAGACAATAGCATGGTGAGGGAACAGCCAGTGAATCACTGATTGAGCTCAAGACATTTCTTCAAACTGCTGCTTTCGTTTCGTTGAAATTTTTGAACTTTTGAGCAATGCTGGAAAAAAGGTTAGCCTATGTATATTGAGGACCAAACGTGAAAATGCTTTTAAAAATAAATAAATAAATAAATAAAATTATCTGCACTTCTTATGCATACGGTTTTGCTGAGAAATAATGCAGCACTTGAGCTGCATGACCTTCACAAGTTAGTAGAAAACCTGATAAATATTTTTTTCCAGCATGATGTAAAAAATTATTCAAAGAGCATCTTGAGGAAGTTAAAACATCTGACCGTCTGTCCAAATAGTCACATGATGTTATTATTACTGTAGGTTTAAAAATATTTGTATTTTCAACAACAATTACTTTGGGATTCCACTGTAAAAAATTCAAGAAGTGTTTTTCACACATCTACCATGTCTAAATATGAGAGCAGATCAGTGTTGAACAAATGTCTTGATGGATGGCACACACAACATCAAAACAGCCAAAGGACTTAAAAGAGATGTGGTGAATGAAAAGAGGAATACATTTATCCAGTGAAAAAGTGTATATATATAAAAAGGTGTTCATAAAGCACAAATATTTTAAAATAAAAGCAGAAATTGTTGGTGGCCTCATATGTTTTAATTTAAGGGTTTACTTGTGGCCATTTGGCACTTACATAGTACTACCCATTATTTCAATCTAAATACCATGATATAATTAATACTTTCATGAATATTTGACCACACAGATGTTTTTGCAGGGTATAATGTATAGCCAACGTGAACCCTGCTTGCATTTAACTCATTTTGCAATATATATGGTATAACAATGAAATACCATTTTATTCATTGGTAATAGTAAATGTATAAATGTAAAAGAGCAAACCTTAGATGTGAAGTTACTAAAACAAAACTTAATTTCCAATTTTTTCCAAAATTATCCAATATACTGAATGACGCCAGCAGAAATGGGAAGTGATTGCTAGGAAAGAAGAGGTCATTTTGATTAAAGACTACAAACAAAAGGAATAATGTGCAATAATGAATCATTCATAATAAAGTGCATGCATTAAGAAAGTCAACAGGGTCCTTTTTATTTCATGTTGACTTCTAATAATGTGATAATGGATGTGGTTTTGTGCATCAAGATGTAAAATAGTTGTAAAAAAAAAACAGAAGAAAGAAACAGACGTGTTGTGAGGAGAAAAGCATCAGGAGGATGAAAGGTTGAAGATGGAGCTCATAAATTGCGTGACGCAGCAGAGAGGAGGGAGGGCATATTTTCCATCATTCTCTACAAAAATGTCAGTAAAAGAGAAAACGGCAATCGTAACATGCAGGAAAGAATCCGAACCCAGACATAGCTGAGAGTCATACTCCACAGATCATAATTAAGATATATATTCCTGGCTTATAAAAAAGACCTGAGGTGTTTTAAGGGAGGTGAGAAAGCAAACGATGAGAAATAATGCACCAATGCAGTCCCTGCAACATTACATCTTAAACAACACAGCATGGTTAAAATACAGAGTTACTGACAACAGTAATTAAAGCTGGATGGTTGGATGCCTGCTGAAAGGCCTTTGGAAAATGGAAAGAAAATTAAAAACAGGGTTAAGACAGATCAAGAAGAGAGACAACATAAACATAAGGACTGATGAATATATGAGACATTCTCTGTCTGCAATATCAGAAAACAACCTGGAGAAAGAAAAGGGGTCATGATGGTTAAAATAGTTGGGAAATTGCATGTGGGTTTTCAACAGCAGCCAAAAGGAAGTAACTCATTTCTATAATATTACAGGACCTCAATGTTTTGTAGATGTGTGTTTGTGTGGACATTTTCCTGGAGTAAATCTGTTTCTTCTGCTAAAGGAGAAGGATGCACTGTCCATTAGGAAGAGCTATTGTCCTCAGGGAGGCCCTTGCTCAGAATTCCTTCCATGGAAACACATCATAAATATCTGCAAGTGTTTCCTTTGGCTCTGACAGAAGATAATAGACCTCATGTAATCAATGTCCTAGGTAGTGTTCTGTTTTAAAAACGAACATGGTTCACTCCAAAACCAATCTTTATTAATTTGTATCTAAATAATATCAAAACATATACCACATTTATTTGAAAGGCAAAATTGTACACGATATGCCATTATTATTATTATTATTATTACATTTTTTACTGGAAAGTAGGACAAAAAACTGATAAATATGTTTTTATTATTATTTACAAATTATTAATAATAATAATAATTGTTAACTACAATGGCATTTTAGTGCCACCAAAAAGAAATATATATAAAACTATGAGATTAAAGTCGCAATATTACGAGAATAAAGTCGTAATATTATGAGAATAAAGTCGAAACTACAAGAATAAATGCCGAAATATTACAAGATTACACTTACTTATTAAAATACAAATGATTTATATTAAATATTAATTTAGTATCACAATTATTAAGATGATTATTTGATTTAAACCACTGTTGTTTTAGTATCATTGAGCTACTGTTGTAATGTTTGTTAATATTATTTCAGTTTTAGTTATTTTAGTACAATAGTATTAAAAAAAACTAGCTAAAATTTGTTTGTTTTTTTATATTTAAATATATTTCTGATCTTTCAGGATGAGAATCAAAACAGGGCAAATCATGCTCAATTTCTTTAAAAAACCACCAATTATGAAACACGAAGGGATTTGAGCATTAAGCAAGGATGAAGTAGCACATTCTTTGTATAAAATTCGAATGAATCAACACGTGTTGAGTTCTTGAGTTTTTGTGATGAGCTTACCTGTATGAGGCTGGCCGCTGGGTTTCTCCTCTTTTCAAAGTGCTTCTGTCTGTGCTGCTCTTGGACCTTCAGAGCAAAGCCAGAGCCAAGAATACCCTACACCCACATCCACCCACAGAGAGAACACAAACGCACCCTATTACAAAGGTTGAATCTGCTGATTTGGAATAAGATAGACTGAGTGTGCAGGACACATTTGTGAGCAGAGAGTTACAGAACACTTGACGAGAATGAGTCAGACAGGCCACTGAGGGGCTTTACAGTCACACATACTGTGCGTTCTCAAACACATCATAAAAATCATCACAGTACAAATGGTCTGCTTGAGCTAACAAAAACTGTTTTAGTGATTTCAAGTTTCATCCTAAAAGACCACAAATCCCCCATCTCCCATAAGTGAGATCACTTAAGTCAGGATAAGAAAGCATTAAATAATGCTTAAATACTCATACTTATACTACTGCTGAACATAAAAATAAAATATTTTGGGATACATTGGTAACCAAACAGCTGCTGGGCCCCCATTGACTTCCATAGTATCTTATTTCCATACTAAGAAAATTGTGATCATCGTTTTTTCCCTCTACTGTGTCACAAGTAAAACACCTTGTTGAATGTGAGTACACATTTGTACAATGATGAATACAAATAGTTTTTCACATGTGACATCATAAGACTTGGAATTTAGTGCATGAGTCTTGATAAGTTTTATATGGAAGAATATTGGGTTTTTGGGGCAACATGAGGCTGAGTAAACCCAGACAGAATTTTCATTTTTGAGTATACTATAGCCTTAACTTCTATTTTTATAAATCTATTGTTATGTAAAATAATATTTAGCCCAATCTATTCTAATGTGAGAATGTGAGTCATACAGTACATATCAGGTTGGAGCTACTCACAGCAGGCAAAGCGAAGAAAGAGATGCCTAGCAAAGCAAACCCTGCAGACAGAAGCCGCCCGGTCCAGGTCTGTGGAGTCTTATCGCCGTATCCAATGGTGGTGAGCGTGATCTGAAGAAAGATGTGAGAATATGAAGGGTCAACCTTTTTTATATGTTTAAAAGACTAGCTTTATATTGCTAAAGACTTCTCACAGACAGACAGCATTGAATTATTTGTCTGGTTGCAGGACCGCAGTGTACTTTAACACTCCACATATCACCTTCAGTCATGTATGGAGGAGGAACAGTAACCTCTACACACTCTGACTGCATCTACAGTACATGACGGCCAGACATATATCGAATTCTGGCCAGGGTGCATTTGAAAAGCATCCAAACGCGCAGTAAATTCTGTCCATTTATGCCATGTTAAACACCCATAAACACCAATCTGCTTTCTAAAGTTACGGCCACACAGATGCACTGTATTACATCCATCTTTCAGCAAGAGAAATACTTTGGTGGCTTGTCAAAAACAAAATGGATCAGTCTAACATCTTGCACTCCTTTCCACACTCATAAGTGAGCGCTTTGGATTCTTGCAGGCAGGGGATACTCAAACAAAGGCCCGGCCAAAGCAAATTCAACACATCCAGTAAAAGTGAGTGATTTGTCAAATGCAAAGAGCACTGCGGCCTTTCACAGTGCTGTGAGGCAAAGACTAGGAGTGTGGGAGCTCACATACAAAGCCAGACTCCCGTCCTCCTGTTTTCCTCCACGGAAGCCTGCCTGTCAACTCCAGACGCTGGCTTGGGCTCAACCCAGAGTAAATACCGTGTGGCAGCATAATATTGGCCCACCGCTGGTTTGTCTCTGCATCTGAGCTCTACAGCAGAAGACCATACCCTCAACTGACCTCACATCTCCTCGAAACAGCTCTGTTTGTGCTTGGTAGGAGGAGGAAATTACATGCATTGATTTGTTAAGGCAGCTGGTGAGGAACCATGACCAGTCCTGCTGTATGGACCTCAAACAAACCCTGTCAAGGCCTAGGGTTGTAACTCACTTATTGATTAATTCATAAAATACTGGCAATGTGCATTACTGAGCATCCTAAAACCAGACAGTTGGGGGAGGATTTATTGTATATAGATGTGAAAAAGGTTTTTTTGCGCATTTTCAGGAAAATGTACTCAATTGCTGAAAGTGGTTAATGAAGAGCAAAAGGGATGCATTTAAAGTGGACTTACCGTACCCCACCAAAGAGCATCGGCATAGGTGGCAAACTGTTTGTTAAACTCTTTCTCCACCAAGTAGACCAAGAATGAAGAAAAGATCAGCACCAAGAAGCCAATGTACCAGGCGGTCACGAGTTCCTGAAACAAGCATCACAATATAAAACACCCAACAAGTCGTGTCTACAAAAATATTAAACTTTCCTGTAGAAAAACAGCTTGGACCAGCCTAAAATGGCGTTCTGGTCTCCTGCTGGTCTTTTGGCTGATTTTGTATGGGTTTTGGGCTGATCATGCTGGGGGACTAGTTTGGTGATCAGCTTGAGAGGTTGGGAGATCAGTTTAAACCAGCTAAACTAACTAAACTGACAAAGAGCAGTGAAACAAGCTGGTTGAAGCTGTTTTTTCCCCAGTTTGATCAGGGATGTCAGGAAAATGTAAACGCTTAAGCCTGAAAGGAGATAGAAATAAGTAACTCTGCTATTATATCGACCACAATGATTCATTGCGGGGACCCCTAATCTCTCCACTAAATGGTGGGTAACTGAGGACTGAGGAAGCGTGTGGTTTGGCTGCAGCCCGTGGATGGAGTTTCAGTCCAAGCAGTGCTGGAAAAAGAGGTTGATTGTGGGGTCACATGTCTGCCTCGACATGAAAACTCACACGCAATGTCATGACCTGAGCTCATTTTCTCATTTTTGCCCTTAAAAAGTGGTCTGTATACCTTGCTGTGAGCGTAGACTACAGATCCGAGCAGTTTCCAGGTACCGCCTCGCCTGTCCATACGCACCATGCGCAGGATCTGCAAAAAACGCAGACTGCGAAGTGCAGACGTGGCGAAAATATTGCCCTGGCTACCAGCTGAAACCACTGCGATGGATGCAATGAGCACAATGATGTCTGAAACACAAACACAGGAGACAGGGGTCATTTGCACGTGTTTACACCAAGAGAGGAAAAGAAAAACTTTGATTAATAATTATAGCAGTTGGTCATTTAGAGGAGATGGAATCAGTGACTCATAGTCATTTTTATCTCACAATATCAATATCACTTAACTTTACTTCAACATGGACTAAGACCACCCAGCTATTTCAAGAGCACTGTCTACCTACATTTACATATAGGTAAATGTTAATATAAAGCTTGCTGTTGATTTCTAAGACATCAGGAACAGAAAAAAAAATGTAGGCTGTTTCACTTGTCTGTTATGTCTTTCTCCCTGAGGTCAGAGACAGAGAGAGGGGCCAAGAGAGAGCAGAGAAGCCACAGCCTTACAGAACAGCATATCTAATCCTTCGCAGCACACAGAAAAACCTCTCCAGCTCCCAGCGTGTCTTAACCAGGGATAATATTGTTCTTTACTCAAATCACCTCCGTCATATTTTCCTGCTGAGTGTTACACTTGAGGTTTGAAATAAGAATGTTCTTGTGTCACATATGCTGAAGGTGGCCTCCTAAAAGTCTGTTATTTGAAATTTGAATCCTGTTGAAGGTTGCTACAAGGTGAAAATGGACCATTGAAGAACATGAGCAGATGGAAATGAAGGCAGCAGATTTGTGGTGCTTGTGAACAAAAGCTATACTACAAGATGAAAATCCAAAAATTGTAAGTTACCAGTTGAGAAACTGAAAATCATGAAAGGCACTTTTTTCTCTCCTTGTCTTTATTTTGCTGTAAAAGCTTTGGAACAATGTGTGTCGCAAAAAAGGTATTAGAATCTTAAATTGAATCACAATCTTAATAAAAATGTTAAAAAATAAACTTAGCTCAAGGTTTTAAATATTTTATAATTATTTATGTATGTACTGACATCACCTTGTTCAAAGCTCCAGATCTCAGACTGTGTCCAGTGTAAAACATTTTTATTAAGACCACAAGGATCAAAGAATAAATCAAGGATGCAAAACATTGCAGTAAAGACATTTAGAATGTTAGATAAATGTTATTTAATAATATCATATGTTAATTATTACAAACATTACCTTTTTGCACATATTAAAATAGAAAACATTATAAATATATGTAATATGTGAATGTAATAATCTAGCACGATTTGGTTTTTATTGATAAGAGCCTTTCCAAACTTTTGAAACAAGGTGAATTTACTATTAAAGGTAAATCTGGTTACTTTTGACAGCTCAAAAAAGTATTTTTCAAGAGTTTCTTCTTTATTAATTAGTTGTTTACAAATGTAAATTATTAAAATGTTTTAATAGTTGCCATGCAAAAGTGCTACATCAAGTCAAAAATATATTTTTATATAACATGAAGATGAAATAATTTGGTCACATAAAGTCAGTACGCTTCATTAAGATAAAGCGTCGACAAGTGTATATTCTGTATATATATATATATATATATATATATATATATATATAAGGGATGTAACGGTATTGTAAATACCATCAATATCAAATTTCGATACTACCGATTTTTCGATTTTGTTATTAAAATTGAAGTTCCTCAAAGTTTACAGATAGATGGCTAATGTGTGTGCCATTGATATGTTCAGTGTTCATGTAAACTGTTAATAAACACTTCTGGCACTTTTTTCAGTTAACGACAACACATTAAGAAAACATCTTCATCAGTTTGACAACACAGACGCTGCAAACAGAAATGCGCTGCAAATAGCACGGACCACAACAGAAATGTTTCAGGGGGACCTCAAAAAGTGATGAACCCATCTCAGTGTAACTCTAGCTAACATAGCATTAAAATAACGTTTCACAGTTTAAGTGTGTAATTCATTAGATTAGTCTAATAATATCTAAAATACCGTATGATCAGGTTGTTAAAATAAACACAAAAAAACCCTCACCTTTTAGTTCAGTGACAACATCTCTGAGTTGACCAAAAGCTAAAGAACAAATAATCAGGTCCCAGATAGGTTTATCACTTTCTGAGGTCCCCCTGAAACGTTTCCGTTGTGGTGCTGTTTGCAGCGCATTTCTGTATTTGGTTGCATTATGAGAATTTGAAGTTTGCATGTGTTTTTTTCTGTTTGCATGTGTTTTCTTAAGTTTGCAGCGCGTTGAGCTCTCTCAGCCACCTTATATATATATATATATATATATATATATATAAATTATGCAAAGGCCTTTACACAATTTCTAATGGGACACGTCAAATAAATGTGCTGAGCAGGGAGTGGAAATTGTTTTCTTTTTCTATCTGTTTCATAATTCAGAGTTAGTCTCAGGGCTGATGGGATGCTGATGGAACTCAGCCTCCTAATGAATGGAGATGAGGTTCAGTGCATGACACACAACACACTGATATATTCACACTAGAGTCTAAATTACCCTCATACAACACAACACCACATACACCACGCGTAATAAATATAAACAGCACTGGTTAGTTATTGCCTGTAATTCCTCATTGGTTAGTTATTGTCTGCTTTTTTCCAGTAAAGAATTACAAGAGAACTCTCACAGTCATTAAGTATGTTTGAGTCATGATCGATTTGGAGCAGAGGTGCTATCATTACCCCATTGAGTATCCATCAACATCCACACCAACAAAGCAGATCCATCACCCTCTACAAACACACATATGGAGAGCACACTCAAAGAATGCATTTTTTTATCCTACCGATGACACAGAATGGTTTTCTTGCAAAGCGCAGTCGTCCTTGCCATCCCCTGTAGCGACAGCAACATCCAGCTGACCAGATACGAATGATGTACTCCAGACCGAACACAACAATCATCACAAACTCCTGCAAAACAAAGCACTTTTCATGACATCAGGTACATCGCTTAATATATGGAAAATTATTAAAGCTAGCTCGCTTATTGTTATTTTCTTTAAATTTAGGCATGAATGTATTACATACGTACTGTAAATACTGTACACACACACAGACACCATGATACACCACCAGGCCTAGCTACTGTAACATAATTAACCTATCAGCTAATCCATCATTGCCACATTCCTGGTGCTCACTAATTGCAGTGTTAGAAAACCCCAGTTGAGTTCACAGTCTCCATGCATAGATTTTATAGCACAGAGAAACAATGCACATTTATGTTAAACTTCTCACTGATTCTCATTGTGCCTACAATCTGGTCATCAGTTCTTGCTTTTGGATTGCCTGGCACTGATTCGTACGTAGTGGGAAACAAAACACTAATTAACAAAATATAAACTGAAAAAAAAATAAAAAATCAAGTGAGTGAGGGAGTCAGTCAATAAATAAATAAATAAATGTTCAAACATTTATTTGAACATGTTGCTTAAAATACTGGAAATACTCTAAAATTAAATTAAAATTACATAAGAAAAAATAAACTTTAAATAAAAAGTCTAGCTTTAATACTGCCTGTTTTTTTAAATGCTTTCATAAATAATCTTATCTAATAAATAAATCTAATGGGTTGATAAATATTAACCGCAAAGATTTATACTATATTTATCCTATATTTAGTCATGTTTCTTTAATATATATGTTTTAATATTTATGTAAATATAAATAATAAATTTTATTCATGTTCAGATTTCATTTTTCTTCATTTATATTTTAATGTCTCGTATATCTCATATTCTCATATGAATATCTCATATTCATTTCTTCTATTTCTCTATATAAAACCTTGTTTTTTTAAATTCATTAAACAGAAAGAGAAAATCAAATCAAATTTGTGTTGGAAAAAACTCTGATGGAATTCAACGTGAAATTGTTGATGTTTTAAAAAACTAAATGGCAGTTAATTTGTTGATGATGATGTTGATAATATTTTTTCTGAATATCAAGTCCTCTTTGCAGCTGCTGATTGACTAACCAACCTTTTCCCAGGTCACATTTCACATTTGCCCCATCTCTGAGGGGTAAGAGGCCTGGGATAGGCTTTTAAACTGTCCTGTCCTGATCCACTTTGACAGCCGATCTGGGCTTCCCACGGCTTGACACAACACTGTTTGCTTATCCTGAGCACTATCTGATACTGGAGGCTGTGCAGGTCCTGCTTTCCCACCAGTGGGGGTAGACGCCATCCTCTCCTGCTTTCAGGTCAGTCTCTAAACGTCTCTCAATACAGCCTCTTTAACTGAAACAGGAACACCTTGGCCAGCTCCACCAAACGTCCGGTGGGACGGAGGTGCTCAATCACTAAAAGAACCATACTGCTTTCTGCTGTCACCTGAGAGGATCCCATCAGCCAGTAAAACATCTCAGTAAAAGGATTAAACCAGCCCAGCATAATACAACATGTATCAAATGGCCTAATCCAAGTAATCGTCTTTTAACGTTTTTGGAGGGATCTTTGAACACCAGACCAGAGAGAAGACCTAAGGTCAACAACAAATCAAAATTGACCTTCGCTGACCCTACAACCCTGGTCTTAAGAGCCACAATAATGATAACTATAACAACTTTCCAACACTACTATTCCTCTGTGCTGTTATCATTATTTATAGCATGGTCTTCCAGAATAACATTTAATTGTAATAAATCACTTTTGTGACAATTCATTTTCAATCAATTTATTGTATCGTTCCATTCATAAAAGTATTAATTTCTTTAAAAACACAAACCCAAACTTTGAAGAGTAGTGATGCTGACATCACTGACAATTGCTAAATTGTGATTTAGTGACTTTAAGCAAACTTCCCCCATGCAATCAATTCAAGTTCCAAGCTACATTTTTCTCATTGAATACTGCATTTTATTTTGAAGTGTTTCATTGTGTGAAACAATTTGTTTCTATACAGTAAGTAAGTTTGTGTGTCTCACCAGAATAAGGAGACAGTGATTGGAGAGGTCCATATGAGCAGGGATGGTGGAGAATACAGACAGAACCAGACAGCCAAACACCAAAGTGAACCTGCCAGGGAACAAAAAAGGAAAAACATTACTCACACAGCTGAAGTAACTGTATCCTGTTCTGTGTGACTTCACCTGAGCAACTGAGAGATGAAACTGAAGGCTTCTTTGTTCTGATGTGAAAGCACCTTAACAAATCTCAGGATGAACCCTGTGAAAGAACGACGAATGAATCTGAGAGCTTTCAGAGAGGCATTAGATCGCAATTGAATCCGCTGGTGTTTTTCTACAGCTCTTTTAGCAACTGACCAGTAAACATAACAGCTCTTGAAGTACTTGAATGACACTCTCGCATAAAGAACTTCCCCCAACAAATCAGCGCTTTCAGCATCATTAAAGCGGGCAAAGTTTCACTAATGATAGATGTGTGTGTAACTGCACACACCCTCTGGCTTCTCTGCTGTTGTCTGAGAGCTATATACAGGAACATACAGAACATGCATTCTCCCGCTGTCCCTTTGATGCAGTATACCGTATCTGTCCCATCTCCCTTTTGCTCTCACCCTGTAGAAACAGGCCATTGTGAACATTGGCCTGAGGTGGAGAACAGAGATGGATTCTTCATTTTCAGAAGCAGATGCAGCTGTGTGAGACGTGCAGCCGTATGCTGTCTGAGCGAACTAGCAGACATCACTGTGTCTTCCAGCAACTGCTGTCCTTGTGCTTCCTGTAAATACATTGTGTCTGGGAGCCTGTTTTTTACATCCAGCTGTCTTCTGTATTTTACCTTTAGCCTCAACCTTCTTAATTGAAAGAAACCATACTTTTCAATATTGTACATTATTATTATTTCTTTTCCATCTCAGCTCCACTTACAATTGTTTTCCTGTATGGTAATTGTTCACACGACCATTTCTGACCCTCTCGCTCTTGTCAGTGAAAGATTTTGCAGCACAAAGGCACATGTAACCATATTAACTAATTCTTCCTTTGAGCATATAGTGATGCTACATAGCAAATATTAAGTAGATTTCAATGCAGATAACACACATAGTCTTTCAAAAAAGCATTTTATATAAAACAACAAAGAATGATGGATTCAAACAAAGCCATTACTTGGATAAAAACAAAGATATCTTTTGGGGGTTGATGCAACGTAAATTCAATTGGAATGTAAATGGAATTGAGTTCCATTCGATGTAGATTTTTGAATTTTAAATAAACTTTAAAAAAATCATTCCGTAAAATTTACAGTAAAAAAACGGCAGCTGTGGTTGCCAGAATTCGACTGTAAAAAATAGGGTAACAACATTTTAGGTTTTACAGTTTTAAGTTAAATTTATAGTTAAATACCCTAAATTCGTTAACTGATATAATGTACCAACATGAACCAAAGCCCAAAACAAGCAGCTTTTAAATACAGTATAAACATTTATAGAAGGTGCTCAGTGTCATTCACACAAACATCATGGTGAGACTCATTAAACTGAAACATGCAATAAACATTCATTTAACAACATTTCATGTAAAATACAACCCTAATAAACATAACTGATAAGACAAAACTAAAAAGAAACAGTCATTTCAAAGAAAAAACATAACATTTAAACAACATTTGAAATGCAATGCAGGGAATTCTGGTCAGTTTACAGGTTTCCCTGTAAATTTTACAGGAATTTACCATTAACCATTTTCACAGTTTTTTTCTCTCGTTAACATCATGGTCAATTTTTACAGTGTATATGTATTTTGAAATGGCCATTTGCAACATCTATATTTCAGACTACCGTTCAATTTTAAATGTATGTAAATTAGATATGATAGCTCAGTTATTCATTAGTTTCTAAATACGATTGATTCCTGAATGGTTAATCTAGCTGTACACTTTTATTTCTAAAAAGCAAGGCAGATCTTGTAATCCATGATACGTCCATTTTAATGCATGAAAAGACTAATTTGTCTCTATATTTTCCTAAATATCTGAAAGATCATTCTATAATTATTAATGCAGCAACACTACTGCTGTAAGGCCCAACTGAGCATCCTACTTTAAAGGTGGAGTGTAAAGAGTTTAAGAGGTGTTTATTTACTGGTTGTGTATCTGTCTGTGATCAATGACAAACTAGTTGTGGCATTTGTATGTAAGTGTGTTAACAGCTGCTATCACAGTCGTGCTGACAGCTCTCACCTGTTTCTCTGTCTTTCTTTTTCTTTTTGTCAGTGAGACACAGTCTGTCTGACCTACTCCTCACCCTTTTAGTGCTTGGCTAACACATGCACACCCACACAAACCAGACTCTTTCGGTTAGTGTGAGGGCTTCTGTGAATCTCATAACACTCCATAGTATTACAATCCCCAAAGACTGGATCGTGACAGAGTTTATGAGTCATTGCAGGATATAGCGCTTTCCATATCCTGGTGGTAATAGCAGACCACAACCATTACACTCAAACTGGTGTCGTGTTATTCAACTAGAACATGTTTATTGCATTTAAACATGCATATGGACAAATGCACACGCACACACACACACACACACAATGTGCCTAAGAAAAGGGCTTCTGCTATAGTCATTACTGTAATCCAATAGACGTGCAAAACAGTAGCGGAGATTCAAAACACATTCTGAGACCAATAGTGAAAATGCATCTATTTTGCATTCCTTTAATATTTGCTTAATTATATTGTCAGCACAAATATTTGAGAAAAAAGTCAAAATGTACATGAATTTTAAAATGTTGACCCATTTTGCTTTGCTTTGCAGTCTGAGTGCTTCAATTGAACCAAGAAGCATTCAAGTATAAATGAAAGCAGTCACAGGCTTTTGCATTATACGTGCACTCAGACTCATTTTTCAGAGCTATTTGAAAGATCTTTCAAAGTCAGATGTGGGGGGAAATTAACATACTGGACCAGAAAGAAATGACTTTTTTGAACAAACAGCTGCAGGTACCAGTTCTCTCTGAAACATTGGGGCCAGACAATGTGTCTTTTAGCATTCAGAGCCGTGTGGTCACAGTGCCAGGCTCCCACAGACCCAGATATCTGAGCTTTCAAAGCCCTGAACCACAGGGACCTCTTTCCACCAGCAAGACAAAACACAGCACCACCTACCAATTCAGCGCCCTCTGTGTGTAAATGTGCGAGAGAGTGTCTGTATGCAAATGTCAGCTTGCAGTTTTGTTGTATTGTTGTTTTGCAATGCAGCAGAGTGGGAAGAAAGAGGGAGGGAAAGGTTACAGTAGCATTTAGCGGGCTGAACACCTGTTTCTGTTTGCGTTTTTGGGTTTTTGTTGATTCGATTGCTGTTTTGACTTTGAGGGGCATGCAAACAGACAACGATGACATACTCAGATTTGGAATTTCAAATATTTCTCCATGAGCCAGGTCACCTGCAGTGTGTGCTGTCTGATCAAACATGACATGGTGGAGGGTGGCACCAAACACACACACAATCAACCTATGTGAAGAACAGCATTTAATAAAACTGTTGATGAACACAACTAGGAAGAATTAAAAAAATCCAGCATCTACAATACAGCCTGATGAGAGATGAGAGCAGAAAAAAAGAGATTTTTAAAATTAGATAAGGGGAGAATTGAAGAGATGGTTTGAGAAAATGCAACAAGATAAAGGTTTTGAAGACAAGAGATGTTTTGTGTTGGGATGCTTTTCAGATGGTTGGCTGGTTTAGAGCTCAGCGTTCCTGACAAGATGAATACGATAATTCATTTTCCATTGGATTAATGTAAAATATAGCACGAGTAATCCAGCATCCACAACACCATACAGCCTGAGTTATAATGGCTGCTCTGTGAATTATTGAATGGCTTGTACAAATAGCCTGTGGACATCTGGCTCTGTTTTAGCTTGAGCCTCTAATGGTTCTCCTCCGTCTGAACAGGAAGGTCTGGACACTGGCTGCTGTTTCCACTGCAGCTGGAACAGAGTGCAAAACACAACTCAGCTCTGACCAGAGCTTCACACAAGCCCTGGGTTAATGACAGCAATAACACACAATCAGGAGGTGGCACTGAATGTCCCTGTGCTGCCCTGACATCTTCAAAGCCACTGGCTATTGATTGATGTTTCCACGATCTAATGGGCTTTTCACAGGTTACACAGGGGTCTGAGTAGCGATAACGTAGTCTAATGATTCAGATTCAGTCAGGTATTTTAGCGATTCACACACAAGAAACAGCTAAAATCATTACAGTAACAGAACAGAGTGAATTCTCTTTCACAAGGAGTTTGACTGACAAAACTGAAACAGCTAGCATCCTTGATGTTTGCAGCGATTGACAGTGAATAACTTCTTAATCACAAATCCAGAGTTCTAGTGTATGAAAGTAAGAAGGAATGATAGATCAGCAGCAGACAAAGTGATGGGAAAATGCTTGTATTACTTGCAATCCAGATGCTGAATATGTTTATGCGAGAGCATGTATTTATTTGATAACTGGACACTGCCTGTATGTCATTAGTCATTAGAAGTGTTACTCTGTGCTAAATTAAAGCTGTTTTTTTTTCAGTCTGCTGCATTCCTGAGCATTCCTCTGGCTGGCTGAACGCAGGCCTGTCATGAATAATTAGGGCTGTCATCTAACACTGCTTGTTGCTGTTCCAGGTTCAGTGAAGCCAGTCATGAGAACAAAACCTTGCCATGAAGTCAAGCTAAGGAAGCAAGTCAAAACTGACCGCTACTGCATCTACACGATTCCCTTAAAACTCAGGTCTTGACACAGCTTTATTTTGTAATCATAACTCAATGCTTCCTTTGAAAACCCTCAAAACTAGCACACTGGCATTCAAGCCACAAACAATTCAGAGAGCAATTAGAGTTCTTTTCCTGAAGGAAACACAAGTGCTTGCAACTGCAACACGTCTTGTTTTCTGTCAGCTGCTCAGAAGAGTTTGTACAATTACTGTACCATTCAAGACCAATCACAATTCAGTATGCAAATAGACGCAAGGCAGAAGACCAAAGTACAATTCAACAAAGTGCACAATGACCTCATCACTCTTGTTTCTTGAATGCTGAACATTGTATTCTATTCTAACAGTCAGAGCAGTTGAAAGTCAATGGGAGGTTTTCAAAAAAGAAATCTGCTCAGTTTAAACAGACTGCTGTAAGTAGTTCACGCTGAACTAATTGTAGAAGTTTTAAAACTTGGGTTTGGGATTTAGAATAAAACTAGAATAACTGAGGACTATCAATATAGTGCAACCATGAAATCACTATAAAAAGAACACAGGCCAGTCAGGCGTATGCTGGCAGGACAAGTTTAATTGTTGTCAAATTGCACTGGGGATTTTTAATGAACTTCGTTAAATGCCAGCAAACAGACTATATGGGTATTTGAGGTGGCAGCATGCGGAGCTGATAAAAGATGAAGCCTAATAATAGCTCACTAAGTTTTGAGAGAAGTTTTAATGTGGCTGCATGGATGCAGGCCTCCAGAGAGATTGTGAACACAGAGCAGTGTGATGCTGGATGATTTATATTTAAATCAATCTAATCACAAGAACAAATACACAAACTACTTATATATATACATATACTTATATTATATAAAGTATATGACCATCGTGAATGAATTTCTTTGATCTATTGTCCTCCCACCAGGAACTGCTGAGCATGTTTGTGGATTTGAGAACGAGGACAGCTACAGAGATGTGTATCAAAGAGAAAAGCAGGGATCTACCTTCCGAGGACTGAACAGATATTCATTGTCATACCTTTGACCACCAAAAAGTACATCTTGTACAACATTTTTAAATATTTATGGGATGTATTTCACAGCAGTTTGCCTCCACAAAATCTATTCCAGCACTTCAGAGTTGTGTGTGTGCATGTGTGTATAGTAGGTGTACTGTATATGTATAAACAAATGTGTCTGTATTTTTTTTAATTAAGAAAAAAAGTATTCCGCACGTTTGCAGTAAAGATGCTAATCTTTAAAAATTTAAATAATACTGATCAAGATTTTTTCTTGATCACAAAATTAAAATGCATATTAAATTGTTCTGATCACAAGACAAAGAATAACATTTCACAATATTAGTTTATACTGTATTTTTTGATCAATTAACCTACCAACCCTTAAACCCCTTAAAGTATATACCTTTTTATACATTTTATCAGTATTAATTTACAAATATAAAAAAACCCTACATTAAACAAAAAAAATTTAACTTTCTGCTGATGCCTAATTATATTCTGTCCACCACTATTTTATTCTTATATTTGCCATTTTAATTTTTTTGTGTTTTTATTTTCTGACAATGCTATGTTTCTATCAGTATTATAAATAATAATAAAACTGTTTCTGTTCTTTAAAAAGTACATTAAAAGAGTAACCACTTCAAAAAATAAAATGGCACCGTTTACGGAATACAACTAATATTATATCTGAGATAACAGAGAAAAAAACTCTGAACACACCTGAAACTCTATAAGGTGAGAAATTATGGTGTTTTTAACATGAGGTTGAGTCTAATCAGGCATGGTGCTGTCCAAGGTCCTGAAGCTGATCACATAACGCCACTGTTGCATCAATACGATGTTCTGGCTACAGCACACGCAGGCTGAATCAGGTTCATGACCTAATAATTATAGGAAAGAACATGGTTTGTCAAAATATTTGGAACATTACCACATAGTCTCAACGTGAACTCAAACTGTGCAAATAGGAGTTCAACAGTTAAATAATTAAACAAATCCTTATTAAGTATATTCTATAATATAAAATATATTTTAAGTGAGTAAAGTAGTGTTTATGCATAGTTTCCAAAACAGCTTTTCAAGAGTTTTGGGACAAATTTTCCAAAAATACCAGCAGAGCCCCTCATCCCGCTACAACTCCGAGTACTTTTACAGAGGGAGGCAGTTCCCTAATCTCTTCTTTATAGACAAATAAAACACAATGTAAGCCCATAAAGTTCACACAGCACCATCGTAACTGCAGCTTCCCAGACACCACAGTGGTTGGGTTTCTTTTTAAGCCTCACTTCACTGGGGAGGAGGGTGGATGTGAGGATGAGCTACGCCGTTCCGCCCCTTTCCGCCTCCAGCAGTTTGTCTTGAGATGGACAGGGAGCAGGAACAGACAGGATGTTCCCCTGCCAAAAGTCTATTAACTAATCCTGCTGTTTATACAATCTACTCAAGTGTCTTACAAGGCTGATCTGCTAGATGAAACATGCTGTTTCATTTCTAAGCAACTACTTAACAAAACACAACGCAGCCATAGGCATCCAAAGCCTTGAGAGCATTCAGCTAAAGTTCACTGAAGCGAATGGAAACACTTAATCACTTAAATAATAAAAAAAAAAATTATTTATAATAATTCATTTAAATAACCTTCGTTGAGATTATGATGGTCATTACTAAATCGTTTAGAATGTATGTGCATATTGTTGCTGTAGGCAGAAATGTAATATATGAATCGTTTTTGCCTTTCATCGTTTGTGAGGCTTTTTGGGGTTGGATTTTCTTTCTCTTATGCTCAATAAAAACATAAACAAGGTGTATTTTAAATAATAGTCATAATTTAAATAATCATCCTAATATGTTGATTTGGTAAAACATTTTTGAAACTGAAAATTTTTACAGGGTTCTTTTTAATAATAAAGAGTTATAATTTAAATAATATTTGTTTGTAAAATTCATTTTCATTCAAATTCAAGCATTCATTCCTTTTTAAAAAACTTACTGCAAAATTTGGAATGTTAGTATACAAAGAAATCTGCATAATTTTTGAGTATCTACTAGCAAATGTAAAATTGAAAATAATATAGCAAAAGCTATGAATAGTATGTCATCTGAATATGCTCAAACTTTTGTTTTTAGACTTGTAAAGCATCAGATTTCTGTAAAATATAATTTGGTACAAAGCTGTAAGATTCAACTTTCATTGGTAGCAAAACAGAGCTATCCTATAACATTTCTTTGAGAGCAAGAAGGAGCAACTAAAAGTACACAAAGGAGAGTTAGTGTAATGATTCTTATGTGTATTGAACGTCACCCGCGTGGCTGGGGAACGGGGCCAAATTTCCATGATGCAGCATAGCTTGGCTTTGAAGGTGTGGGCCAGGAGACATTTTGCTCACCCTCTTTTTCTCCCTCCCTCCGCCTTTTCCTTTCCTTTCCCTTTTGGGTACCATTAAGAGAAGTGGGAGGAATCGGCACAAGCTGTTTTCCATGTGATGAGCACAAATCCTGCACTAACAGGATCCAGACCTGGGGAAGCTGGTGAGCTCTAGCAGCTGACAAGGTTCATAAACGCTCCTGGCATTGAGGGAAACAGCAGCAGGTTCTCATCAAATACCAAACAGCCTCTCCTGTACTCCCTCACTACCTCAGCCTGTCTCATTCTCTCTCTTTCTTTCTGCTCCACAGTTGTGGGTGCTAACCAGATGTCAGCTTGTGTCCTACAATGCAAACTATCACACAAAGACAAAGAAAAAACAAGAAAGGTGGAGACAATCTCACTTCTACAAAGTGGTCTCAGGGGATGTTTAGTCTAACAATGATTCTTATCAACAAATATAAAAGACTTAGGAAAGTGTGCATATCAAATGGCTGCGATTTCTCTATTTTTATCCTATCCTTCTGTAATCATGAATATTATATATATATATATATATCACATTATTATATTTTATTTAGAAATACATTTTAACTAGAAAATAGATCAAAGATATTTTTTAAATATCTATAATTTTTTTTTTAAATGTTTCAAATAAATGAAAGTTCATAAAAGCTTCATGCTGAATGCTATATGTTTGTTAGATAAAAGGGTCTGTCAAATGCATAAATTTAAATGTATAAAATACAAAATGTATAAAATTGTATAAAATAGAACTTTTATTGCAACTACCTAACCTTAAATGTAATGAGACAAAAGAATAGATGCCTAGGTTCAAGCCAAGACTGTAAGCACTGAGCCGTGATGAGATAACTGTGAGTGCTATACTGTGCTGTCTGTGACCGCAAAAGGAGCTTAGCAGTCACTTTAACCAAAGGCAGTGAAGAGAAGCGGTCCTCAACAAGCTACCAATTTACTGAGTCTCACTCCACTCTACATATGTTCTCTAGCTTTCCCTTCTTTTCATCAGTCCTACATTTCATTTCCTGTCTTCCATGGCTGCTCTTTATAGCTCTTAACCTACGCTATCAAAAAAGAAAAAACTAAATTGAAACCATATAAAAGCTTATATCAGACTGATTTAAAAGGAAAGGACATTTCTAAAAAATAATTTAGGAAAAGAAGTGCCAAAGATTGCTTAGAAAAGAAGAGCTGCTGCTGGAATTCAATAATCTTCTATTGCTCAATAAGACTTCAGACAGATGGAAATCTCCATCATTTACAAACACTTTGAACTCAATCACCCCAGAAAGTTCAACCGCACCATGAAACCGCACACTCACCATCGCTGCTGGCGGTCCCGCTCTACTAGCTCCATTAAACGCACAAACGCGACAAACACAAATGTTCACAGGAAAGACTCTGTCACGGCTGGCTGTGCTGTGTCGACTCGCTTCCTCTGGTTGACACAGGTAAATTAGAAAGGGAGACAAGAAATAATCCAGGAAGAACTTGAGACATGCTTCAAGGAAGGATAGAAAGGAGAGAAAGAGCTTAAACGAAGCTAATGTGTCTTCAAGGAAGCTTTTTACTTAAACACACTCTCTTTCTCTGTCTGTGGAAGAAGATTGTAGGTTAAGACGGAATGGTCAACGATTCCAGCTCTGGGTGGACGGAGTGAAAATGTCTGATAAGAAAAGCTCAGAAAAGCTGTTAGTATTGAAGTCACCTACTGTCACAATTAGATGCTTTAATTGATGGTAATTAATTAACATGCAATAATTATAATTTTCTGACAGCTAGATGCCATCCAAACAGAACAGCAGGGGTCCTAAAAGACTAGATATATTTTTGTTTATTTTTTTCATTTTTGGATAAGTAGAAAAATAAAAAGAACTGAATTTATTTAATAAATAACAAATACATTTTTTTTATCAAATTGTACCTCAAAGTATAACGTAAATATGCAGTACATAACATCCATAATACTTAAAATATCGTGGTCAAATAATGGCAAGCGTCAACCCACTTTTAAAGCTGCCTATGATTATGGTCTCTGTCTCAGTTTCTTCTCCTCCCAATGCAGTTTTGCCCCTGGTGGGCCCCTCACACTTTGCTAATGCATGGGGTCACTACAAAACCCACTAAAGTGTTCTCCACAGCTTGCTTTAATTGGACTGTTTACAAGCAGTGTGCCGAAACTCTATTGTAGACTTGGGGTTAATTTTCACCCCGACTGCAGCAGTAAATCTGCCGCATCAGAGAGGGATTTTCATCACTGGAGAAACCACAAGCATCATAAGAGCACATGAAAAGCTGGTCGGGTAACAGCAAAACTATATTGACACCAAATTGTATTAACATGGGAAGATTATGGCAGAATTGTCTAAAACTAAAACAGCTGATGAGTTTTTTCCAGTCTTATCTGCACGTAAAAGAGTTTCCACTCAGTAGCAGAGTGACAGAACACACACACGCTCAGTTCCAGACGTATGTCTATACAAACGCTCACATCTTCCCTTCTACCTCTGGCTTTTTATGGCATTAATGATATTTTGAGGGAAAGCAGATGGGTCAAATCTGTCAAGCTTGTATTGACATTGTCCATGTAAGGATACAGTAGCCAGGGAGCCTGTCTATCCAAGCTCTCTCGCTCCATCTCATACATGCGCACACACACACACCTCTTTCTTTTTGAACATAAAAAAGGTATCATTCTTAAAGTGTTGCTACCCTTCCCCCGACTAGCAGTGCAAGTAGTTTACGGTTGATGTGTGGTGTAATGGCTTGTGAACGTGTGCGGAGCAGCTGGCATCACAATTTAGTGCAGTCCAAAATTTTGTAATAATGTTATAAGATAAATAAATTATATTACATTTTCCCTTTTGGATTCCACTGCATCTAGGCTAAAACAATACATTAATAATGTAAATCTATTTATAGCCCAAATAAACCCTGCCTACTTATAACTCCCCCCCCGTTCCTTTAGGGGAATAAAAATATTCTAAATCTGACAAGCAGCACATGATTATACGACACACTAACCTCTCTGCGCAACTATAATCTAGCTGTAGAAGATTGGTCATTCTAATGGAGCTCCACAGGATCCTGCTGAGTACGGTGTAAGTGACCTCAGTAATGCATTTCAAATTTTGCACGGCTCTCTAAAATAATTGACTTTAATTGGTCAATTGTGGTGTACTGTCAACAAATATTTTTGTAAAATGATCAATAAAAAGCATATTTGACTTGTCATGGGCCAACCAATTTCCTACACAGTAACGGTTTCATGCCCACTTTGCATTTTGGTCCTGATTGCCCCATGTCAGAGTTCATTTTGTTATAATGGCCAAATAACTGCACATTATCTCTTGTTTACTCCATTTGTCTCATGTTCATGTTTACATTGGTCTTTCCTCTTTCTACAGGTAGAGAGAAGGTGGGTTGATGATGCAGGTGTTAGATTTTTGCTGTTTGCCGCTACATTCTGATACGTTCAGTGTGGGCATGTGTTTTTGTTAAGCACAGTGTGATCTTTTCCCTATTTACAACACGTCTTGGGAATTAAGGCACATCGATTGGAAGTAGATGAAGAAAAAAATAGGGTGAGCAAGAATCCAAAAACACTTTCTCTCCTGGGAGGTGTTATTCAGTGGCAGATTTGACATAGATTGATTTGTGTCATTTCCTGAGTGAGGGAGCCATTGATCCTGCACTGACCTGTTCACCGTAGCATCTGCTTTCATTAGCAAAGCAAGGACTGTGTGGAGACCCACCAGGCCAGGAGCCACAGGGAATAGCACACCTCCTTAACACGGCCATCTATCACAGCCGTTTACCCTGCCCAACAAACATGCACTGATCAATACTGCAACCATCACCCCCACCACCCTAACGCTCTCACACATGCACATATATAAAGTACCCAGTGAGTAACACAGCAAACACTTCCACAAAAACACAGAAAATGTGTTCAAATTGTCTGCTTTCAATTATACTCATAAGACACAAGTTGATTTTTCTTTCATCAGTTAAATGATCTGGGCTGTAAAACCTATATGACTTTAATAGCTCTAAACTGTGACTTTATTGTCAACAACTATCTATTTCTATGATGATAAATGATAAAACATGTTAATATGATTTTACTTTTTGAATAGTATTTGACTGAAACCATAAATTACATTCCACCTCAATATAAATGTTCAAGCTAAGTATTTTCTTATCCCACCAGCTCCACTTTTTACTCACATTTGGCACTTGGGAAGTGTTAACATGAGACACTGAGAAAAACTAAACTGAGAACTGTCCTGAGCTGTTAAACAGAACCCACCGAGGAATAAAATTGCATTTTTGGAAGAGAAAAATACCTCATATGAGATACGAGATAAGTAGAGCAGGTGGGTTTTATGCAACAGCTGTGGGTTTGGTCATCAGCGTGAGAGGTACCAAATAGCACATACTGAATAAGGAACCGGTTATGCAACACGCTGGTCTTGCTTTATAGACCGGGTGAGATAATGGATAATGTTATGCAATGTTTGTTTACAGAGAAGACTAGACAAGAAGAGATGCCCTTAGGCAGGGGGAAAAAAGATCTGTAGAAATATGAAACAAGGGAAAGAACCCATTCTCGTGGAAGTAGCGAGTAAACTACTGAAAATGGTCAGAAACAAGGTTTGGCACAGGAGAGGAATATATAGCATGTGGTGTAAATGGAATAACATAAGCCTCAATGGGTTAGGAAGGAGAGAGAAGACATTGGGAGAGAAAGAGGAAAGGGAAATGAGACATTCACTGCTAAATGAGTAGTTCACTGAAGTATGGCATAATCTACCTGCTGGGCATGGAAATAGAGAGGGAGATAAAGTGGCTTCTCTCAGGACTACCATTACTATACCGCAGCTCTGTTGCTGCAGGATTAATAGGTCTGGTTAGAACGGACCATATAGCGTCCTATTCTTTCTGGGACTTCAGTGTCCTAAAGGAAGACGCTAAGATCTCCACACATGCACCTGAGCACAGACACACCTGACTGCTCAAAATACAAAAACATTTAAACTATGGTTTATTCAGAATCATTTTTGGAGTTTTAAAATATAACGTTAGGTTGGAATTTCGATTAAAATTACAATTTAAATGTAATTTGGGAAGCTATGCATATGTAACAACACCATACTCTCAGAGAGTGTCCAAATATTATTTTTACTCATACACTGCGATATTCACTATGCATCAAACAAGCTAAAAGTCTTGCTAGATTACAATACAAAAGCGCAGCACTTCCAGCACCTTATGTAAAAAGCAGCTCACAATCAAACCGTGTGTGGGCTGATTTGAAATTACAAGTAATAACAGTGACTCCTCTGGGGTTCAGTCATTAGTGCAACCGTGGCTTTTTCCATCGTTCTGAATGCTTGAGTTTCTCATCAACATCTGTTACTTCTGCAAAACACAATGAACCTGGAGCTCATTCAGGAGCAAGGAATTAATTTAATGGAGCTTATTTATAACAGGGCCCACATTTGTATCGATATCAATGAACCCAGAATAATGCAATTAGCAGAGCGAGACACGAGAAGCAGCATTCCGATTCATAGGACCCTATGCAGTGTTCACTGCTCACTAGATAGTATACTACACATAAAACAAAATTATATATTAATTAATATTCCAAACTAAATAAAATATATTAAAACATTTATACTAAGAAATTACCCCATTAAAGTAAACACGTGTCCGTTCTGATGAAAATTGATTTTAAAAAGTTAACTGGTCAATTGTAGTTGCAGAATAACCTGTCGAGCACAGTCACAGGATGCTGACTCAAGTTCAGGCTTGTCCGTACATTATTTGAGAGGATAGGATTAAAGTGTAGGCACGATTAGATGAAGAATATATGGCAGGTCTGTTTCTGGTGTGTGGCGTAAGGGTAATGTCCCTCCATATTTCTGTGCGCTTTATTGGGGGAACAGTAAAGCAGTGTCAGACCAATGCTGACTAGATCTTTTATATGCTGATCTCCACAGAGGCAATCCCCCATCAGCCCCCAAAATAGCAGCAGGGCCATCCATCACCTGGAGAAGAGGAAACTCTATCTTTATCCTGCACAGAAGCAGTGAAAAACTGTGAAAAATTAGACTGATCTGTCTATCTATCTATCTATTGGATAGCGTGTAAATTAAAATGACAGCACTGGTTAGGGTTTTTGTTAAATGTGTGTGAAAGTTATTGTGACACTTGACTTGCTCACTAATTAGATGCAGTCAACACTGATTAGACCTACATATATAGAATATATAAATGTAATATAAATGTAGGAAATTCCATTAGAGGTTAATGAAAATCTACACTGAAGATGACACACACTAATTACCCTAGACTAGAGAGGTCTATGTGCGTGTGTGAACGTTCAGTCTGAAATGAGCTCTGACTCCACAACTAAACCTGGAAATGTAGGCAGCCCCTGACTAATAGGAGGCTTTTTATAGTTTTTCCTAGGTCTGAGATGTGTGATGAATGTAGCTGATCTTTTAGTTTTATTGCAGGAGACGATACATTCTGAATTCCAGCTGACAGAGAGAAAGAGAAAATGTGATAGGCTGCAAGATAAATGAACCGGACTGATTGGCAAACAAAAACATGCATAGCCACAGGGGACCATAAAGTCACTTGGACAATATCTAAAATTACAGTGTATATGTGTGTGTACATATAAATCAAAACAATCAAAATGTAAAAAAGTATAATTCATGATCATTCAATTTAAATTGACCATTATGAATGGAGTTTCATTGCATTTTAATTGTACATTCATTCACTGCATGCCGGTTCAAATTCTCTACTTAATTCTGAATGACGCACAAGCCTGTATTATTGTTCATCTTACCAATTACCGTAATACAATCTCAGGTTCTGTAGTCCTGAACACATCTCACATCTCTGGTATCAGGTCAGATGGGAATAGGAAAATGTAAAGAACCTAGCAATCAGAGGGCCTCAGTGAGAGAGAATGGAATGGAAAAAACGACATCCACTTGTCATGGCTTTTAAAAGCAAATCAGAATTAAAGATGTCAGGGGAAATAAATCTTTCCCCATTTTCCAGTCATTCCATCTCAGTAAGATAAGAACAGCTGGCAAATGAACCTCAGAGTGAACGCAGCCATTTGATAGCGGGAAGTATAACAGTGTGTTGCACTGCTGAGGATACAAACACATGGGACTCTAAAGTTAGTAAAAGGTGGACAATAAGTATGTGCGAGTGTGTGTGTGTGTCGTTGTGTTGATCCACAGATTTTTGCGGTAAAGTGGTGGAGAGATCACAGTGCCTTGATCAAACACATTTTTTGCTTGAGCGAGTTGCCTTTGAAGCTTAACACTTAAAAAAACACTTGCAGTCTTATCAGAGGGAAAACATTATTCTAGTTGATTAAACCTTGATTTAGATCTATATTACTCATGTTGCGGCAATTACTAGCAATTTGGTTCAGTACAACACAAATTCCTGTAATGTTTACACTAATGCCCAGAATTAATTCTCTCAACAAAAACAAAACAAACAAAATAAGGTAAGAATGTATGTTTAATATTGCCCCAACTAGCTGAGCACCATATCAAAGCATTCATGAACAAGAAAGAAAAAATATAATAATAATATATAATATATATGGAATGTACTATTTTTCCCTAGAAACACTGTATGACTGTCAATGGTAAAAACAGTTGTGCTTGCTTAATAATTTGACAATTTTTTTCAGGAGTTTTTGATGAACACAAAATTTAAAAGAAAATATAAGTACTTGGTAACATTACAAATTTTTATTTTTTTTTAAAGGCTCCAAACTTTTCGAATATACCCTTCTGATCCTCAAGCTTGTTATGCAAATCTAATATAAAATTTATGCACGCTTCTGAATCTGATTTCTCATTAATTGAGGGCTGTCAGAAGAGTTCAAAGATGTGGGATTCCAAATGTGGTCACACTGCCACCCACTACCGTTTATTTTGGGCAAAAGGTCACACTTTAGCTAGTTAGTATGGTCCATTTAGTCCCTGTTGGTAGATGCTGTGAAACCACCTGGGAACACATAACATCTTTCTCCATTGACAGTCATTTAAAAGCTATTGCGCATTGCATTCTGACAGAAAGCTTCTTTCTTTTTGTCTTACTTTGCATACTTGAAAAATGTGCAGTCACAATAGACTTTAATTACAAAAACCTGATGAGACTCAATTAACAAAACACCTGAGACAGATCATCAATTGTGGATGATTTCCTCTGAATCCCTCAAAATTACAGAACACAGACAAAGTTAATGTTCTTCCACATTAATATCTGTGAGACTTTAGGTTTGTTATGTGATAAAACTAATATCACAGCATTCCTTTGTAGAGAACAATAGTGAAGAAAAAAAAAACATAAATCAAAGCTACTGCAATATGCTGACTGCAGAGAGAGGAATATGGTGACGTGGCAAGGAATTCAGAGGAAATTAAAAAAACAATAAAAACATTTAATTTAATGATTTCAGCATAAACAATTTGTAATGGACGGGCAAACAAACTATTTTAACATAAATATGTCTGGGTAATAAAAAAAAAAACAACAGCAATAATAATGCTTAATTCAATAGGAGCTTAGAGGAGAGCAGAGGAATGAAGAAAAGTTAATATCTACATACTGACAAGTGAAACTAATTAGCTTCAATTTAATGCATTCAGCAGTTTTTAGAAAATGAAGTAAACAGCCACACTCACTCAGAATGTGACAACACAATGACAAGTGCTTATGTAGCTAGTTAAATGTATTAATGGCCGGGTTAACCTAGAATATTGTGATCTATCTACTTCTATACAACTATATTTGTCCATAGCTGATATGGAGATGGGATAGATTCATTCAATTTATCATCAGACAAAGGAATATTATATATGGTCTGAAGTTTTTGTGAAGCTTTAAAAAATTGTATTGACTAATTAGAATAATATGGGTTACATATTGACAATTGACCTATTGACACGACCCTCCCCTCGAACGCAGATGAGCCAATGGCAGTCGAGTATCAGTTACACAGGGAGCAGAGCTTGAACCATAAAAACATTGTCATCTTGTGCTTCAGTAAGGTATGTTTGGTTAAAAACTAGGGATGTTACGCTAATGCACAAACCTAAATAGCGGACTGTATAGAAAACAAAGGCTTACACAGTCTCTTCATATAAAAACTGGTTAAATTTGATTAATTTAGTCATACCCTGTGATACATCAACAGTGTTGATCCGGGATGTTGTCATCTGCGATCAAGATGACCAACCATAATATGAGAATTCTCAGCTTGCATGGTGATCTTTAAACCCTTGCTTCAAGTTATCCACTGTATTATTTTTACATACTTTATAAATAACTGCATGGAACATGTATTTCCCATTTGGTGTCCAAAAATGTGCAAAACATTGCGTGTCAAGGTTTTCTCACTGCAGCTGTCATGGTAAGACAGTGTGAAACTCAGTTTGTTTGTCAGAGGGAGCAACAGTAACTAAAGGGGGCGGAGCTTACCAATAGGTAAATTGTGATGCTTTCATCAGCTGTTTGGATTCTCATTTTGACGGCACCCATTCACTGCAGAAGATCCATTGATGCAATGTGAAACTTCTCCAAATCTGTTTCGATGAATCTCGGATGTCATTCATTATTGGATGAGCTATTCCTTTAGCTGTAATGCTTTTGTAGTACCACAATAACAATGCACAGCTGTCTGCTGCAGGAAGTGGCTTTCATGCACATGGCTAAGCCTCTTGAGCATTGGTCTTGCTTTTTTCAGAAAGTTGGTCTTGCCTGAAGACATTATCGAGGGGCTCCCAGGGGCCACGCATGCTATGCTTTTCCTGATTCAGGTTTTTCAGCAGGCGGCTAGGAAGCCAATCTGCTGTAATGGCCATGGCAGTCTGCTGAACACCGTATGCTGCAGAGCCAAGTATGAATTCTTCAGAGAGGCCTGTCATTAGCTACACTAGGGCATCATTAGATGAAATACCAGGTCTCTACAGATACAGGCTTAAAAGGACCTCAGCATTTGTGATTTTTAATTCATGTAAAGGTCTATAAATAACAAGCTGGTGAGACAGAGGCATCCACCTGAGGGCTATGGAGCAAACTGCTGAGAGCACACCTTCTCCTGCTCTCGTCCTCATTCCCTCGCTTACACTCTGCTCCCGTTTCACATTTACTTACAGGATAGTTTTTATACCATGGTTTAAAAGTTAAGAGTTCGGTTTTATTTGTAAAAAAATGTCTAATATTACTGCTTACTGCAGTCTGTGCTGCTGACAAAGTAACATGCTATAAATGTGATTTTGACATACAGCAGAAGATTGTAACTACCAACAAGCAGCACTTACTGGATCTATTCAAAACTAGAACCAGTAAACACAGTAAAGTCATTGCCACAAGATTGTGAAGTGTGTTACATCTATCACACAAAATCTCTGATATAAACTCAAACGTTCTGCCTGAACATGTTTTGATTGATTACATATGACATTTCTGTTTCAACAACATCTGTCTCTATAATTGCTTTAACCATTTAGTTTTTTAAAGTCTTTATTAATGTATCTACATCCAGAACTATTAGGGTTTAGCCGTCTCTAAATTACATAAACACAAAAGAGAAAACTGTAACAGGCTGTATATGGAAATAAATAAATAAATAAAATGCTAATTTGCTGCACATGCTCACAAAATATTTCTTATTTCCAGTTGTAAAACATTTGTGCAGCTTCTTATTTTTGTGGACACAGTGATACTTTCTTTCAGACCAGCACTTAGGTGAAATAGAAATCTTCTGGAAGCTACTTTTCCAAGGTTATATTAGATTCAGTTAGCAACGATAATCTTTGTGTTATTATCGCATAGAGTTGTAACTGTATAGATTAACTAAACTGAACTGAAAGGAATAATTCACACATCTGTAATCCTTTCAATATTAACTTCAGTTAAAACATCTCACACTTACAGCAGATTTAAAGCATAACTGTCTTCAGAGCAGTGACAGAAGCCAAGGAAAGCAAGTGGAAAAAGAGTCCATCTCTGGAACTACTGAACGTCTTTTTTTAAGTGCACTGAGTGTGTGGAGATATTTTCCATCCATTAGTTGAGCGTTAGGCCCTGAAATACACAAACACAGAGACACACACTTCCCGCCACACTTGCACATACATGCATGCATGTAATTGAGTTTCTATACATATAGGTGACTTTATATATTTACATTTAATTAAGTAATCGCTTCAAATCCAGAGCAATGTGTTATTATTCCTCTTCAGCTTTAAAATAAACCCCAAATGAGGCCTCTTAGACACCCAATAAACCACAAAGAACAACAACATATTACAAAACCTGCACTCGCTTTGAAATTACTTACTGTGCAAAAAGGGGTACACTGTCAAAAAGCCACATCCTGAGTAAACCAGCCATACCATTTGTGAATCTGATTCAAATGCATCACGTCTAGACGATAATTTCAAAAAGAAAGCATAACAATGCTTTTTTTCAGGACATTCTTTGGCATTTATGCTATATATATGTATATATATGCAGACTGCATCTAAATTTGCATATCTGAGCCTTTCAACTTACTGTACCTAAATGGTGATTCAGTAACAGTATCAGAACAGAATGGAATGATTCATTCCTTCTGCTTAGTCTGCTAAGCAACACAACCTGCAAATTCAAAACTGTCCAGCAATAACATTTAATCATTATTCCGTCTCCAAGTACAAAGACAGCACATTATCTACTTCAAAAGCGAAGCAAAAAAAAGGTCTATTTGACTGCTTTCAGAAGAGCTGGAGTTGTTGAATTGCTCTATATAATGTCAGAGAGTATGCAGGTGCAAAGCTAGTGTTTTGGCCACGGTCTCAAGTTGAGATATAGTGCAGAGAGTCTGATGTCTCTGTGTGTAAACACTGGAGCGAGGAGGCTCAGGTTTGTTTGAGCGTGCAGAGGCTGTCGGCTCTTGTGTTGTTGTGCTGAGATACACATGCACTACGTAATGGAATCTCTGTAGTCTCGTGTCTGGCTTCTACGGAGCTGTCCCATCCATCCTCATACAAGAGTCTGGACGTCTGGACATGATCACACGCTCCTCCTAAACCCCGGGCTGCTTGAAACTGACACAGGAGCTGAGAAAACACACACCCTGCTGCTACCTATACATACAGAAGCACAAACAACAGAGTCAATCACTCTGATGTGCATTAATGCAGTGTACACTGTAATGATCTGTAAAGTGCAAACTTTGTTTTTCTTTGCTTCAAGTATGGTTTCTCTATCGGTTTATAAGAAAGGCGCTTGTACAACGCTTTCCTATGCATTTATATCCTTCACTGTCAAATCGATAATTCTTTATAACGAAGGAGAGACTTCATGGTATAGACATTCAGTATAGAGACAGGCAGTATTGCACTAAGAATAATAACAAGCACAGTACTGCTAAAACTTTACTGCAAAACAATTCTATTCTTAACATATTTTAGTTATATTTCACAATTACTATGTTTAAGAATTATTTAATAAATAAACTTTTTTCTTGAGTATATATTAAATGTAAGTCCACCAAAAATGTACATTTACATGTACTTACCATAATTCCAAATCCAAGATTAATAAAAAAATATATTTTTTTGCTACTTAAATTGAGTAAGATTTAAATATTTAATGAAAAACCCTTCTAAAATGTTGCATTAATTTAAGTAAATTTAAGCCTAGGTACTAAAAGCACTACTAAAAGCTACATAGAAGTATATATATATTTCAAACAAAAACACACAAGCACATAAAATCACTAAAACTTACAATTTATAATTAAAACTAAAAGATATATTTATAATATATAAAATATAATCAAATATAATCAATAACAAATGTAATATATGTAAAAGATATGATAAATGTGATAAACATAACATTGTTCTAAACCTGCATAAACCTTTCTTTTTTCTTTGAGACGTCAATGGTCACCAAAAAGCCTTGCTTACCGAAATAGCTTGTGATCTCCAAAAAAAAAAAAAAAGAAAAAGAAAAAGAAAAAGAAAAAGAAAAAGAAAAAGAAAAAGAAAAAGTTATACAGGTTTGGAATGACTGTAAGGGTGAGTAAAATCTTAAATAAAACTAAATAATATTTACATAAATAAACAATAAAATAATATACATTTTTGTGTGTTTTTTGATATTTTATTTTTCAATATAATATTTTGTTTTAATCAGGAAAAAAAAGGGAGGGGGGGCAATCTAAATCACCATATGATTGTTTTGTGGAATATAAAAAGCCATTCACCAATAATCTTATCCTGTACTCTGTAATCATATTTGTGTTTGCATACTTTACACAAAATGATCATTTCATAGCTTGAAAGACATGCCATGAATTAGTTTTGCATGGAAAAGTCTTCCAAAATACCCTGCAGTAGTTTTTAGGAAAAGTCAATAAGAAAAAATTTGCAAGTGACATTAGATACTACTGAGGGGAATAGAGGCAGAAAATATATTAAGAAAGATAGATGAGCAAACAACAAATGATACTTCACCGAGAGAGGAAGTAGAAAGATACTGTGATGTCAGCAGATGAAGTGTGAACATTGGGGAAGAGTGTGACACTTGCGGTTAGAGCAGCAGATCGCAAACAGTGAGAGAAAGTGCAATTCAGCAAGAAACACGTGCACACACTGATGTATCACTGTCAGCTATAGATCTCACGGGACCACAGTAAGGTCACTAAGGGGCTAAAACTACCCTCCTTTCCTCTAACCCACTACACGGGACAGTCCCAAGACAGTGCTGAAAAGAAGTAGATCAGGCACTTTACTAGAACAGAAGAAAGTGATGGAGAGTGGGTGAAGGTGCAGTGAGATAACTCAGCTTTCCATGAAGATACACAGCTGTGCACTGAAGATCAGTGCAGAGGAGCTGGAAAAGTCAAGCTGCTGTTTCAAGAGGCTTTTCGTGAATGTGACTGGCAGGAAAATAAAAGGACTGGAATTTAAAACTATTATAATATCTAACAATTGGAATACAAAAAGAATTTAGGCATTTAATTAATATTTAACATTTATGCATTTGACAAATGCATTTTTTTTGACATTTTGATGTACCTCATGTTCTTCTGCAAGTAACCTGTAGTTTTATGCTTCAAGCAAACTTACAAAACCAAAACTTACATAGCTTTAAAGGTACAGTGCACCCCAAAAAACTACATTCATCTTTTATCCTTTATTTATCACACAAAAAAGTATTCTTGTAGCTTTCTAAAATAGTTTGAACCACTGATGACACATGGATTATTTTAACATTGTCCTTAACTTTCTGGGCATTGAACGTGATATGTGTGCTGCTGTCTATGAAGGGTCAGAAAGCTCTCTGAAACATCTTCATTTGTATTCTGAAGATGAACAAAGATCTTATGGGTTCAAAATCATACGGGAGTGATTCATTAATGACAGAATTTTGATAAATTGCTACTCTTGTGTTAAGTCAGAAACTACCAAGAAAAATCCCTATGAGTATACTTACCTGGCCAATGCAATTTTACTAGTGCGTGTAACAGATGCATGAAAAAGGATGGCAGAAAAATCCTTTATTACTTTCATTAGGACATATTATGTTTGAAAATCTGCATTGTCATCTCTCTTCATCTTTCTAGGTTCTTTTGACATGAGGATACTCTAAACAGCTCATGTGAGTGTATTGTCTGATCTTTCTCTATACACTGCTCTCATTCAGTTAGACTATATCGTACTGCTATTTTTCTTCCACTGTTTGGACACAGCCAAGCTCCTAATGCAGCCATAATAGCTTATTTTATGCCCAGCTGGTATACAATGTTTGCATGTGCTTGTTTTAGAGTGAGAAGCAAGAGCATTTTCTCTATAACATGAAACTTTGGGGATAACAATGCAAGCAGCTCCATCACCATTAAACTGAACAAATAACCATGTCAGGTTTCCAGACCATTATCACATTTCCCGCTGCTTGCTGTCTCGATCTTTCTACTTTATTCAAGAAGCTCAAATGAGAGTGAGAGGCAAGGTTTTCCTCTTATTACTTGCATTGGGTTTGTGTTAGTTAGAAAGCGCTCCCCTGTTAATTATTTGATTAGCTTAAACACTTCTTACTCCAGCAGTCTTTGATAATTGCTCCTGCTAATTCATCTATCAGCAGTTTTCCCCCTGAGCTGCTATTTGTCTGCAAATTATAGTGGAAAAAGTTCACAATCATGCCCCCAGTCCTGGAGATAAACGCTAGCATGACTAACAGACTTACACACCATATATATGATATATCCATGTCTCATTGCATCCTCCCCTAGGTCAGACTGTCCTGAGGATTCCCTGTTTTCCTAGAGGACTGTTATAATTCTATTATAGGCTTATACAAATATTTATTATTCTGTACATTCATTTTTATCCAATGAAAGTAGTAGCCCAGTACTGTTTTGGATCTCACTGGCTTTCACTGAAAAGTAGAAAAAAAGCAAAAAGGTGCAAGACTGCAGCAACGTTACTTAAGCAGATTTGTAAAAACAACAGTTTTAAGAAGAGAAATCGAAAAAAAAAAAGAATTCTTTCACAACGCCTTCATTTTAAATGCCAACATCTAACCTAAATCATGACCTTTCTTTTGCTACCTGTGGCTGACCTTTTCTGCCAGGCAGCTTTATGAGTTCTAGGCAGCGGGTAGATGACCTCTGGCCCAGGATTGGATTGCACCTCCTGGTTGTAGGCCCACACTCCTCGCCTGAGCCTTTAAAGACCTGCTGCATCTGGAAGGCATTGCACCAGCAAGCCACTATTACCCATTACCCAGCCCCGAGCCCCTCTGGGCCACCTGCACAGACACATGCTTTAACAGGCAATGGCCTTGTACACCAAATCCTCGTTGAGCAGCCAGCAGCCCACTTTGAGTGCTATTTCATCAGGCTACTGAGCCAGTGAAACGTCTGATAAAAACGACCATCAGAAACTCGAGCTTGGGAGGCTCAAAGGGCCGCCGGGGTGAGAAGCAGGTCACTGCATCTCTCATCCAGCTGTGTGGACCGGATGAGAGGTCAAATATGCAGGAGCAAAGAGAGGGTACATGTTCTTCGAGGAATACTGATGACAACCATCACAAGCATTTAAAACTGTGAAGATTCAAAAACAGGATTTCTATATGTTTTTATTTAGGGTTATTGTTTGGTGGACAAGAAAACATGTAAAGATTTTCAGTTGCATAATCAACAAGGGATGAGATTCATAGGCATCAAAAATAATAGACTGGCTCTTGACTTTGCAATATTTAGACCTAAATTTCAGATGTATGTATTTGAATAGCACATAAACTTTCCATCAAAACAAAATAATAAACTTAATGCAATGCATATGTTATTCATACAAAAAAAGGCTAAGATTTATGTTATAGTACTATTATTGTGCACTAAATGTGTTTTAAACACATTTTTATATTTATACAGTAAGTGCAACATTTCATTATCCATTTGGATTACACAAATTAACATAAAAAATGTTGCATTGCATATTTGTCATCCATACAAAAACGAAACTTAAATACTATTGAGAATTGTAAATACAACACACAATAATAAGATTTACATATCTATCATAATAAATCCAATGTGCTTGAATTCCATACATTTCAACTACTTGAATATTTTTGTACATAGCCATATTTTGTTCATACTTTTTAATCAAATAAGTTTAATTGCTTTCATGTCAAGCAGATGGTGCGTCTAAGCAATTTGAATGCATGAATTTTGAAAATGTGATTACTTCAATAAAATCAAACTAATTTAAATAGTTAATAACAAACTGTGCCATGATTTAATGAGTGCATTTTACCTGTTTCTTACAAGTTTATTTGTATTTATAACAGACGAATATACATCACATTAAGTTTATTAGATTGCTCATGTTAGGACTGTGGAATCTAATTAGACTAATTGGACATTTTATATGCAATTTAAATACATACATCTTTAATTCACACATTTTTCCCTAGTGTAGCAAACAAGGTAAACATCACTAACAACTTGGCACAAACCACATAGCAACACAATGCAAACCACCCAGAGCATTGTGGTGGGTTTTGCACAAGCAAGCAGCACTCACTTGTCTTTAGAAAATGCAGAAAGAGTCGTCTTCTGTCTTTTGTGGAGAGGTGCTGTGAATGTCAGAAGTTGGCTAGAGTTTGACACTGTGTAAGTTAGTAACAGCTGTCAGACAGAGACCTGCTGGGAGAGAGGCTGCATATCACAGCCAGTCAAACCAATGACTCTTAGCCAGAAACAGCAGCACGGGCCATGGCCAAGAGCACAGGAGCAGGACAGCGGAATTACATCCAGGCCTGACTGCCACACAGAACGGAGCAAGAGCATACCACCATTTAACACACGGGTTCAGTTTGCTTTCAGTGAGAGAAGGCAGAAAAAGGCAGTGGGTGAGCTGGATTTAGATACATTACAACAATCTGGGAGCAATATTTACTCACAAGCCTCACTGTCTGCTGTCTTAATCGTGATGAAAGCAGTATAACTCAATACAAACAAAGACGCACACCAACACACACTCACTCACTCACTCACACACCAGTTAGTAATAGAAAGCATTGGCCTTCCCACTCACCAATGCTTTTGTAAACACAAATATCTGAACTGAAAGTTAACACAGTAGGGGGAAAATGAGCCTTTTCAGAATAAGAACAAGTATTAAACGCATATGTGGCTTGTGCATAATTTTCTCCAAGTGTCTTCTGATGATTTCTTCTATTTCAGCTTAATATGCAGAAACAATAATAGATACAAGTAAGTACTGTAAGATATACGTAGAGTGATTTAACACTGCAGCTCTGTTTTGCTGTCAAAACACTGCTCTGTTTGTTTGAAGCATCCCAACAAGCACAACCTAGCAACATTGGCTCAACCAATACAATGATTTGGGGGAAGGGCCATCTACTCTTTGACCAATGGTAAAAAAGAAAGAGTAAAAAGGCCAGACATACTGTAGTAATGCTCTTGCAACCACTCGCAACACTTAGCAATCCTTTTGAATAAAATCTAAACGTGACTTAAGCTGTAGCCAGTATGATTGTATCACAATTTTAGTGTTTTCCTATTTGCAATACTTCAGAAATTACAAATAAAACAGAATCAATGCATGCTGCATACATTACTATTTAAATGTGTAGGGTTAGTATATAATTGTAAGAACACTTTAAGTAAACACAATGTTATAAAACAAATTGTATTACAACTAAATGCTGTTATTCTGAACAGCAAAAAAATGTAGCAGTTTCCACAAAAATATTAAGCACAAATTATCACAAATGATCATGTGACACTTGAAGACTGGAGTAATTCAGCTTTACCACAACAGGAATAAATTTCAAATTTCTATTTAAATATAAAATAATATAATTGTTTTTAGTTTTTTTTACTGCAATATATTTTACAATGTTACTGTTTTTTTTTTTACTGTATTTTGATCAAATAAGTAAAGCTTTGTTGAGGATAAGAGAATGTAGTTTTAAAAAAAGGTAGTGTGTATATGCTATGATAATTCATTCAGCTTGTTGTTTTCTCATAACTTCCAAAATAATTGCTATATTCCACTGAGTGGATCAGCCATCAATCTGGCTGGACCAGTGACACCCTGTGGCCTCTTGCTGATGTGTTTACTCATAAAAAAAATAAAACTTTATTTTCATGGAAAAAAGCAAAAGAAAGTGTTTTCCCCTCCTTAAACTTATCCAGAGCACAGTGATGTGAAGGTTAAAGAATTCCTTGTGACAATGTGTATGTTTGCGGCATCAGAGAGACATCTGCTCCATTACAGCGCAGTCTGTCAGTAGAAGCTTTGTCTGCAATTTTATTACTTTTCCATTTTGTCTTCCACAGTCTCCACCTGTCCTTCTGTCATTCATTTCATTTGTCTTCCTTCTTTGTTTGAAGCCAAAACTCATAGTAGTCTGTCTCAAAGCTAACTGCCATGATTTACAGCTGCCATAGTGATTCATACAAAAAGTGTTACAACGTGTAAAAACTTATAAAATTATTAAACATAATGTTTTATTTTATAATAAATTATATTTTTTATACAAAATAATTCACAAAGTCAAACATGACAAATATGGATCGGTGACCTATAAATTATGCAGAAAATTAAAGTGCCCCTATAATAAATTTTTGTCCTCAACATGTAACATTAACATTGGTCTGAATGAAAATGCAAATTATTTTTTTGCCACTAGGTGGCGCTTTTGGAGTGACAAAAGCTCACAAATGCTGCTTAAAATTAAATTGACCAATCATCTAAGTAGTTAAAGTAGGAAAAATCTATCGTTTGGCGGTCATTGAACAAATAAGGTAAAAATAAATGCACATTATATAAATGAAAGTGTTTTTTGACCTTGCATCCATATCAACCTGTTGTTTTGGACTCCAAAAACCAAATTATACAGCTTTCATAACACATAATTTTCCGGACATTCAATCCCCTGACCCTATACTGTAGGTGCACAGATTTCACATCACACTCATTCCCTCAGTCTGTCATCATCATGATTATGCGAAAATTGCAGAAAAGAGGTCAGCACTGTGAGAGAGATAGGATGACCACAGAATGTGGACCCACCACGCTGGCCACAAGATGTATTTTAGCCCTGTGGTTTCATACCTTTTCGTTTTAAATAGTCAAACACCCATAAGAGCCGGTCAGGGAAAAACAACATGTTCTGTGTCTGTCTACTAGTGCATAATTCATACAACAAACACTGGGAAAAAACAATAAAAGATACAAAAAAATTATTATTTACTAAAAAAAGAAAGAAGACTTTTTTTTTTCTCAGTGTATATACTGTAATCCAAACCAAAATATTATTTAAATCTGGAAAGACTTTACCTTTTAATCTTTAAACAAATAAAACAAATATTTCACATTCAAATGCTAAACCCCAGGCCATTTTTAGAAGAACTCTCTCTTTCTCTCTAAAAGTCAGTGGGTTTGGATAAGATGATTATTCAATAAGTCATAAATCAACAATAATATAATTAGCTACCAAGAATGTTAATGGTAGCTAACAATTTATAGCCCTGTATTTTTCCGACTTCATCGCTGGCTTGTTTTAAGGCCAGCAATGCATAACTTTCTACTTTCTGATTATGACGAGTTCTATAACCTCACAGCTGCTCTGAGACCTCACCGCTCGCTGGCTTCCAACCAGCACACGTCAGCCTCTGGGAGCAGCAGTCAGCAATGCAAGCAATAGCCACACACACACACACACACATACATACTATTTGTGTAAGCACATACACAGACGTACACACAAACACAGCTGAGCGCAAATATGCACACACTTCAAATAAGAGGTGTGTGCTAATGAGTAAAATAAAAGAGATGAATGCAGACAAACACCACATGATTTTTATTTTTATTATTATTCATTATTTTATTATTAATTATTATGATAATTGCTTTAAAAATTTCATAGCGCTGACCTGATTGGAAGAAACAGCATCCATACGTACTGTACACAGTATGAAAATATGCAACATAAACTCAATAGAAAAATGTGACTCTACCAACTTTTCTATAAAAGTACACATCCTATTTACTAAAATGAACACTACTGACAGCACAACAGCAACTAGGCCTACATGCATTCATGTTTTGCACAAATTATGATTAAAGGGACAGATTATCAATAAATAAAGAATTATTAGGCTATTGCATCCTTGCACAATATTACGTCTTGACCTCAAAATGCTTTTATACAGTACATGATTCATAAACTAGAACATTTGCATCACATGCAGTAACCATCAGCTCCATTTGTATGTTTACTGATGTTGTAAACTTGCTCAGTAGCACACCTGGTAGAGCTCAAGTCAGTAGAGCTGGGACAAGTCACGTGACACATAATTTACAGTAAAAGAGACATTTTATTTACTGTGAACTGCTGTGATACGTGCAATACAAATGTTCACAAAAAATTCAGATTTGCATTCATTCGTTTTAGATTAAACTTATTGCCTTTTTCTAGTGCCCAATCACTGGACATTTTATTGTGAAAGCGACATGTACTTCCAATAACCATGCTTGAAATGTCTAAATTTAGACCAATTAGGGGAATTTAAAACAAAAAAAGGGAAAAAAAGTGTTTTTCCCATAAAAAAACCAACATGTTGAAAATTAAGAAAAAGTGTAAATGATTTTTGTGTAAATAGAATTACTGTACGTAAATTGAATGAGAAGTATTTAAAATTCTGCACAGCATGTATATGAAACAAAATTTATAATAAAATTTACAATCCCTGGATAAAACATATCAAACTGCCTCAATGCTTTTTGTTCTCAAAGCAGGCAAAAAAAATGTTGTCCACAGAATCCACAGGCCCTTCCTCATCAGACCACAGGTACACATACTGTCTGTCTGAGATGCTGTTTGCTCAAGCCTAACAATGCCTTACCCATCATCACTGACAGGTGCTTTTAACCAGGGCTTTGTGACTAGAAACCCTATTCATTACCTTAACAGCCATCCCATTAAGGAATCCCTGCCTCTGTCCAAATTGAATGGTCCCACAGTGCCTTGAGCAAACCCACAGGCACTAAATCAATCAAAACTATTACAATGAAAACAGCACTGTAATGTACAGTCGACTCAACAGTTTTTCATGATGAAGCGGGGAAAAAAGGACGGATGAGTACAAAAAAAAGAGAATATCATCTGAAATTGGTTCAGTCTCCAGCTGCCTGCCTCGTTTACTCATGCACATTTATCATCATATTAATTGGCTAATTAATCACCCGCTGCAGTAACCTTTCCACTAGGTGCTCCCTGATGCACTGGAATCCCCCGCCACAAACATCCCGAGGTTACAGCTCATACTGCACATGTACTTGTCTTGCACACATCCGCATTGTCTAATTGGCTTGACAGGTTTTTATGTGTATGGTGCAGCATTAACACACATGCGGGAACTTTTCAGCATTTTCTATTGTTTTTATTTAATCATCGACTAATTGTAATGCTTTTTAACTTTTTTTCAGAACTTAGCATGCTTACTAAGCTGTTTTAGTCCCAACAGTCCAAGGAAAACCAGACCCTCACACACAAAATTTATTTTTGATACACAATACATAGTAAGAATTGCAAGCAAGACACTGAATGTACTTTTTGATTATCATTATATATAATCTATCAGAAGAAGATATTTAACATATATTGGCAATACTTTAATTTAACTTGTAAAATAATTTAATAAAACTATTAAATGTAACCTCACAATGACAATTATAGACTGTATGTATATTATACAATATCAAGATGCCTAAATACATATACAGAATGCATTTTAGCATAGGCTGTTTATTAGTTATCAGCCATAACATAACATTTTAGTTTTACATTATTTTACATTTATTTACAATATTTACATTATTAGTTTTTACATTATTGTAGTGCTCAATCAATATTACTAGCTCGAACCTAAACAAACTACTCACTATAGCACAAAAAATAGGCTGACTTATTACATAATTTAAACTCTGCACACATAAGCTTGAGAGCCTGTAATTGTTTGCATTTCTCATAGTTAATGTGCACTGACGGTATGTGACATGCTTCGTGCTGTAGGAGAGCAGCACTAAACTGGATTACAATACTGAGGACTTGAGCAACTGCAGTAAGGCTGGTCAAAAGCCATTAATTCCCCCCTTTCAGCACACGTAATCCTGTCTGTGAGATACACAGCTCACTGAATCCCTTAAAATACAACTCCATTAAAAAGGTCTACAACCCCCCCCAAAACCACAAGTCAACATGTTGGAGTCTTGGACTAAACAGACGGTGTTTAGACAGGTTGGTTAGTATATGTGCGCTAAGAGTTGGGGTCTGACTAACCTCTGCAACGTCATTCATACTCAAAAACTATTCACTGATTGTGACCTCCATTGTGTTTTATGAGCCATGTATTGAGGTCTCTTTGTTTATTTGGTAAGTAACCATATTGAGTCAACATGTTACATTAAAAAGAAGAATTATTACAGGGTAAAATTAAAATAATTAAGAAGAAATTGCTCATCACACTCTAACTTGAAACGTCAAATTCACTTATTTCCATTGCTAATTTCACTTAGTTTAGTTAAGTATATTTTACGTAATTCCATATTTAACTTTTACCTAAAACATATTCGTGCAAAAATATAAATTAAGTAAATTTGTCTTTTTTTCAATGTGGTAAAGCAGTTATTACCTGTAGATCATAGGAAAAGTGTATTTTGGAAAGCCTTTTTGGAAAGACTTTCCAAAGGCCCATTTGTTCTATTTGTACAGAGATTCCGGTTTTTGTTTTGTCACATGACATTTTCACTTCCAATGAGGAAAGAAAATTGCTGCTGATTACAAAATGGCATTTGAGCGTAAATCTCCTTTTGGGACTGTTTCACATTTGTGTGGATGTTTGTATAAGAAATTAAAAATGTGTGCTTTTGCCATATCCCTGCTTGTCTATGTGCGTTTCCAGTCACAAAGTATGACTGAAAAAGGATTATGGTCTATCGAACAAGAAGGCAAACAGTTTGTGGAGCAGGTAGAGCATTATGGACTTAAGTCCTGATTAAACAAATTCTCATTAAGCCAAACAGAGCTGCTCTCCCCTCCAGGCTTTCTCATCCAGTCTGTATAACTAGCATCCAGTAATGGACCTCACCTCAGGGTAGCTCTGATCCATTCTGTACATATGGGTGAAAGTCAGTAAGTTTATGTGTATATAGCCTCTTAAAGTTATAACCTACAACTCCAACTATATATATATATTTATTTACAGTGAGGTCCATAAGTATTTTATCACCCTGTGATTTTGAAAGTTCTCTTACTTAGAAATCATGGAGGGGTCTACAATTTTCAGCATAGGTGCATTCCACTGTGTGAGACAGATCTGTCAGGTTTTGGGGCTGTCGCTGAGCAACAGGAAGTTTCAGCTCCCTCCAAAGATTTTCAATTGGATTTAGGTCTGGAAACTGGCTAGGCCACTCCAGAACCTTGATATGCTTCTTAAGGAGCCACTCCTTGGTTTTCCTGGCTGTGTGCTTTGGGTCATTGTCATGTTGGAAGACCCAGCAACGACCCATCAAGGTTTTTGCCCAATATGTCACAATACATGGCCCATTCATCCTCTCCTTAATACAGTCGTCCTGGAGTTAAGACCGAAAAGTTCTACTTTGGTCTCATCTGACCACAGGACTTTCTCCCATCACTGCTCTGGATCATCCAGATGGTCCCTGGCAAACTTCAGACAGGCCTGGACATGGGCTGACTTCAGCAGGAAAACCTTCTGTGTGATGCAATTTTTTAAACCATGACGTCTTAGTGTATTACTGTTAGTAGCCTTGGAAACAATGGTCCCCGCTCTCTTCACGGCATTGACCATTTCCTCCCGTGTAGTTCTGGGCTGATTCTTCACCATTCTTAGCATCATTAATACCCCACGAGGAGAAATCTTCCGTGGGGCCCCAGTCCGAGTTCCATTTTCTGACGATTGCTTTAACAGTTTTTTTTTTTCACCAAGCTGCTTGACAATTGCCCCGTAGCCCTTTCCAGCTTTGTAAAGGTCTACAATTTTGTCTCTTATGTCTTTTGACGGCTCTTTGGTTTTGCCCATGTTGCTACTTAGACTTTGGCTGATTGTGGGATGCACAGGTGTCTTTATGACAGCTAACGACCTCAAACAGGTGCTACTAATTTAGAATTGTGAGTGTAGCTGGACTATTTCAAAGCAAAATAACAGATCTTTGAGGGTCAGAAATCTGGCTGATAAGCAAGTGATCAAATAATTACACAGTAATTGCCAAATAAATTGTTTAAAAAATCATACAATGTGATTTCCAGATTTTTCTTTTTTGATTCTTTGTCTGACAGTGGAAATGCACCTATGCTGAAAATTGTAGACCCCTCCATGATTTCTAAGTAAGATAACTTGCAAGATTGTGCCACTGCATTCTAAAGCAATGCAAACAGTGAAATTCAATATCAATATATGTGGTCTTATTGTTATGTTTTGCTTGTCTATTTACCTTCTGTTATTGACAATCCACAGTGTACCTCCCCAAACCAGCCAAAGGTCAAAAAACTACTAATTTCTACAAAATCAAGGAGAGGAGACCCAATAAGTTGAAGTAATCAGTTCAGCATGGGGAGCAAAGTATTCAGAGAGCGGGAGAGGAATTTCCGTCCTCACTCACTCGTCTGCCAGCAACAGCTTTAGGATTTTACATGGGTCTTTGCATGTGTCAATCAAAGTCTGCCAGCGTGTCACAGCCTTTAAGCACCACACCACAGTTTTTGTGTGGTGGACTACATTTTAGGCGAACAATTTCTAGGAGTTAAAAACCCTTTTCTATAACACTCTAAATTACATGCCGACCTCCGGGGAACACCGTACCTGCACCAAAAGCTTTTTCTTTCACAAGTAGTCACTAATGGCTCTCCTCTGTCCTTCTAAAGAGGCAGTGCGCAACTTCAGAGTATTATGTATGAATACACTTCAACACAAAAACAAACAGCATGAGGGAGAGCAATGTAGCAATATAAAGATCAACTAGAACCATCTGAAGTCAGACAAGATGAAAAGTGTTCACCGGCTGCTTCTGATGGATTGATAAATGGAGCTCATTCACATCACACAGACTCAAATGTACTCAACAGCTTTAAGCTTACACAATATACAATCAATGCTAAAGACTGACTACTGATGGAAAATTACTAAAATACATTAGGATCAAACTGGGGTCTTAAAAGAACATTTAGCTCATAGTACATATGGTGTGAAATTGTCTCCAGAGGTAGATGACCAATTTACTCCAAATCTAAGTCATCAGAGAGGAATCCACAGTCGAGCATGACTCTGAGGAGGAAATAACCACTAGGTTATCGTCACCATTTTGACTGATTGACTCATTGTCTCCCTCCTCCCCAAAGCAATTAATGGAAAAGTAGCTGGAATGTGGAACACTTCTGTTATCAAAAATAATATTGAACCATGCTAATGCAGTGTTCTGTGTAGAAAACCTAAAACATAGCTTTTACAAAACGGTTTAGTGAGGGAACTGCAGGGGTCTTTTCATGAAAGCATTTTTTTTAATTAAATGATAAAATTAAATAAAAAAAAAATAGTGTTTCCATTATCGGCATTGACGTGCTGCGTTAACACAAGACTCTTATCGCGCAATAAAAAAATATCACCGCTAATCTATTCACAAAGTTGGGTTGGGAGCTGGGTCTATAATATGCAAGCTATGATGACTTTCACCTTGATATTTTAGCGCAGATGTATATGTAGCCAAATTACACTGTAGCCCTATTCAGACAAGACTAGTTTTCTAAACTATTGTACGTGTGAGCTTTGATCCTTATCACCTGATGACCGTGATCTTCATGTACCATTTAGGACGGGACTAACACCTCCGTGTTTATTACAGAGGTGAGAGGGTCTGTTTTGTACATCTGGTGTATGTATGCACTGTATACACAGTGTATTGCTATAGTCATTCAGATCACAATTAGTATAATCACAAATACCATGGTGAAACTAAATGGTTAGTACAGCAAAACCATGTTTATGTGTGGTTACTTTAGTGCAACTATTATGTTTTTTATTTGTAGTAAGCCCATGTTAAATTTTGATAATTAAAACATATGTAACCGAGTGCGGAAATGAACATGAGTAATCTTACCTGATACTGATATTACAATAGTCAGTTTAAAAGGTTTACGTGATCTGGCTCTTTATTTGTATTTATTTATTTATTTTATAAATCAAAATATATTAAACATGCGTGTGGTAAGAGGACCTGCGGCATATCGCGTTGGCTAAAACACACAAGGAAACGCGTTGTGAAAAATAATATCACAGACATCGCATTCGGACTCTAGAATTATCACAGAGATTGTGAGAGAAAAACACAGACATGGCAGATTCGGATGGGATTAAAACCACCAAGTGCGTCTGTGAAAACATTCTCTAACAACCCCCTGTAAAACTAGTCCCATCCGAATAGGGCTTTACTTTTAGTCATTATTTAGGTAGCACACATATTCTGAACACCTTTGGCAGAATTCAAAGGAGCCATTTTAATTAATTTTGAAATTAATCTAGATTAAAAAGAATAATGTATGCCCAACCAAAAAAAACACATTAAAAAAAGATTTGTTTACTTGCAAGTGGTCATTAACTAACATTATCAAATAACTTTTTTTTTTTTTATTAAATCTTTGCGAAAGCCCCTCTGGAGGTTCTGCCGGTGCTACACTGACCCCAGAGGTGTCGGATGCCGATGTAGAGTTCCCAGGAGATGTCGGCTCTGGCCGTAGAATCTCCAGAGGTCCCGCTGGTGGCTGCACAGCCTCCAGGACAATCAGTTCGCACCATTGAACCCTCGCTTTGCCCTGCCGCAGCTATCTCTAAGCTCTGGTCATATCTAGTTACGGCCACAGGGGTCACCGCAGAACCCATGCCTCGCCCTGCTACAGCTAAAAAAGCCGTTGAATCCTCGTCCTGCCCTGTCGCGATTAACCCTCTGAGGTCGGCCGTCACGCCAATGTGATTTGGGTCTTTTTTTTCTTATCAGTATAAAAGACACTAATATAACTCTCTTGATTTTGGCCACACAAGTAAGTCAATACCATTCAAATCTGTTAAATGTCTACTTTTTTAAAAAGTTCACTCTCAGTAACAACAAAAGTGTGTGCTTTTGCAAAATAAGGAAAATAAAAAGTGTGCGCGATTTTTCTTTGCTCTCTCCGCAAACTGTTTTTAAAAAGCCTTCTCTAAAATCAACTGAAACTCCGCGAAAACATGACACACAGACATGAGAAATATAAAGTTTGAAGTGTCTTCTTTTACATGCAGTAGTTGCTCGTTGAAAACAAATATTCTAAAGTTATAAGTAACCAACATTATACTAAGTTAATCTGATCTCATTAATTTTAATGTGACCACGACAACGAGCTACAATCGCTTTGTCATTGCAATCTCCACATGAGACGTGCGCAACATGAACACGCCCACAACAGCTCATGTGCTCAACACCGAAGGACAGAGAAAACAAAACAAACAGCGCTGACTTTAGCAAAGAAGATAGCAGATGGATTTCCCTCAAGATGCAAGTTATTCAACATGTGAGTGAAGCATGTTGAATAAGGCTGTATGCTGTTAGCCTACTGTGTTCTGTAATAGTTCAGTTGTATAATACATCTGCGATGCTACTATACACCCATTTGTATATTTGGGTGAAGCCTTGGCCTGGAAGAGAGGTCATCAGGTGGTCTCCAGCCTTCACTGGATGTTTCGACCCTTAACCACAACACCCTCCAGCTGGCGGATCAGCAGTGACTGGCCAGGTCACTGCCCCTCTCCACCAGGCTTCCAGCTTATACCCTCTCTCTTATGGGGGAAGAGCGCCTTGCTCAAGGGTCTCACCCACAATCCCTGCCGGACCTGGGACTCAAACCCTTTGGGTTACAGGTCCGACTCTCTATCCATTAGGCCACGACTGCCCCCAGCTTTATCTCCTGTGTCGATCAACCCTGGTTAGGACACATTACTATTTAAATGTTTTCCCAAAGACTACCTGTAAAGAAATAAAGTTAATACATAATCAGCACATTTAAATGGCCTTTTTAAACCTAAAGTAGAAGACTGAATAGGTAGGCTATGCTGTGGGTGTGGGGTGGTCACACTGAGAGGTGAGGAGGATAATTGCAGAGGACTAACCTGTCATAACAGAAGCTGAATGGAGCAGGCAGCTATTCCACCGGCTAATATCTCCATTAACGAGCAGCCATTACAGCCGCTAAAAATAGCTCCGCTAGAGCAGCAAGACTTAAAATGTGCTCTTTTAAACATAATACTTAGATTTAAAGCAAATCAGCACAAAGGTGTACGAAAGCCCCTGTAGAGAAAATGAATGCTGCACCTTTTCACAGCACTTTTAAGACTTCCATCGTTGTCTGAATTGTCGTAACAGCGTCAAACAAAGCTACTACTATTAAATACATTTATTAAATAAATTTTTCTTTTACTGACCAAGCACTGCATGCATGCATGCAAACATAATTATCTTTCTCCTTTCCATTTGATTACGCTAATGCTCTAAAGCATCTAGAGCCCATCAAACCTGCAGGAATGTTAATGCTGTGTTTGGCCGGCTGTGAGAGTATTCTGTGCTGGTGTGAGAGACTAGTTTGCTGTTCCACAGTCAAACAAAGCTAAATCAGCTCAGTGGGCCATGAAGGAGAAAGGTGTGCTGTTATCAGACCAGATTAACAAACTAACTCATAAAACCATTTAAAAAAAAGTTAACTTTCATATGCCTCCATTAAGTGGCAAAATTCCAGATTCCAAAATTTTGAATAGTTGTACCAAACTAACCAACCACACATCAATGAAAAGCTTTTTCATTCAGCTTTCAGATTATATAAAACTCAATCTCCAAAAACTGACAGTTTTGTGGTACAGGATCACATATTGGCTCTGCTGCACACACTTAATAATAACAACAACACTTCTCTGAATATTATACATCATGCTCATCTACACCTGCTTATTCCAGCACTACCTGAACATCCTCCATCACCATGGCAACAGCACAGCAACAATTCACTACACCTAACTACAGGCAGACCGTTGCTTACCGACCTAAAGACACTGCAAGATAACATTAGCACAACAATTCAGCTTGCAGGCATGGTGAAAATAATCACTGTGGTATTTAAAAATTCATAAGTCTCTGCATATAAATAATTTACCCTCTTCACTGTCCATATGTGAATCCCTTGGTTTTTCAGCCTGGAGAGGAATGCAGGAATATTGACCACTGTATTAAACTGACCTTTAATTCTTAACATTGAATTGAAAACACTGCACCGGAAATAAGTTTACAATTCTACCTGAAAAAAAAAGAAAGTATTGTTAAAATTAAGTTTTGATAAACTTTAAGTCGTCATGTAGCAATCTGTTCTACTACTACTTGTATTAAGGTGGTTATTGAGATATTTTAAGATAAAATTTATTTCATTAGTTAGGGCAGCTAAATATTTAGAGACAATTAAATAAACAAGCAAAAGAATGCTCATTCATAATGCATAAAACTCTAAAATCATAATTTTAATGTTCTTGTGTTTGTACAGCAAAAGTTTGAGGTCATCAAGACTTTATTATTATTTTTAAAAGATGTCTCATGCTCACCAAGGCTGCCCTTATTTGATTAAATATACATAAAACTGCGAAACATTATTATATTTTGAAATTGTTTTCTATTGCTGTGTATTTAAACATTCAACATTTTCAACATTCATTGCACCAGCCTTCAGTGTTTTTTTTAATAATTATCAATGCTCAAATCAGTTGTGTTGTTTAATACATCCTGGCTATATAAAACTACATTTCCACAAAAAAAGATTGTGCTGACCTCAAACTTTAAACATTAGTGTGTGTATCTGTCTGAGTTTAAGTGTCAGTTGTCATCAGGCAGTCTGAGATCTTGATGTGAGCTGGCAGAGAACTTCAGTCTTGAGAGTGTGAATCTATTACCATGTTATCCAAGCCTGTTTTCAGAACTCTGTCTGGCAATCAATATGGATTCAAACACACTATCTCTCTCGCACACACATAAGAAAAGGCTCCTAAGCCTAGATTCTATTTTCAGCACATGTATCAGTCACACCATTGCTTAAATATTAACACATGAGAGATGAGAAAGAAGTTGATATGAAATATGTAAAGACTCATTAGAGCAGACCTACATAGGATTGTCCATTTAATTAGAGTGGAGTAGAAGGAGACAGAAGATCTGTAATATTTTATATACTCCTATATCTGCTTTGCTCTTTAGAAAGGCAAGTGACTGAGCGTTTAATCATTGCCCAATCATTGTCTCTCCTCATCCATCTGAACTTCCCCAGGTCACTGTGTCGGGGAGCATCATGCGGTCAACAGGCCTTCGCACCACAAAGAAAGTCCGAGCAAATAAAAGTGAGAGGAGAAAAAGTGAGAAAAGAGAGTGACTTTTATTGGGCCAGGCAGTGCAGCGGGAGGCTTAGTGTTTCCAGATGTGCCGGCAGTCCCATGAGCATGGCTGCCCTGCTGTCTGTCCACATTAGAACGGAGCAGCACTCTTAAAAAGCGTTCGGAGACTTCACAAGGAACAGACACCGGCTCAGCTGCCGCCACAATACTATTCCTGGAAAAGGAGTTGACATCATTGATTTTTCCTACTGAGTGGGCAGCACGAGTAAGTGTTTCATTTCGGTAGGTGTTCCAGCACTGTGACTGGACACGTTTCAGAATGAAAGCCATATCATCCAGAGATGAAAACGACTGGAAATAGGCCTTGGGAACATTTTTCTGTGTAGTAAATAAAGAGGGATGGTATCCAGTTGCATAATGCCAAGTGTTGGAATCTTCTTGCGTCTGGTCGGTCTTACTGTGCAATCAACGGGCATTTCCTCAAACCATAAAGCGGCAATTTCAAGAGAGAGGTTTGATTGTTGAGTTTGATTGTATTGAGCAATTAAGGCTAAATGAGGTTTCCAGGTTTAATCCAACTTACAAAACAAATAAAGCAACTGAAAACCATCATATCCATTTCAAATCTCTTCCGTTCAATTGACTACTGTGTAACACCACAGCAGGGAAAGGAATATTACCTAATCTCAATCTCTCTGGCTTTCTTTCACTTTTCCTCTTTCTCTCTCTCTAATGAGCATACCACCCGCAGGCCAAGTGAGAATGGAGGGAAAGCTCCCAGAGTTCTCCAGGTCAAGCGTGTGTTTTCCTACTTAGCAGTGAGATGTTTAACCACTGTTTAACCACATTTTTGATTAGTCCTCAGACAAACGCCACCAATGACATTTTCTGGGCTGGAATAGGAATGGACGGTGGGAAACGAGAGAGTCAGAGAGGGTCCGATAGTGTGAGAAAGCAGTATAAAAGCTGGCTGAAGACGCTGGCTCTGGCACATATGTAGCAAGAGCTAATTTTTTTTTTTTTTTTAAACATTACCACAAAAAAATTTAATCAGCATGTTTTGCTGTTTTGTTTTGGAAGTAAAGATATGAACAGATGCAAGCCATAATGTAAAAAGTTTCTTAAATTAAAAATGTATTACATTGTTTTTTTTCTGTTTATTTTTAACTATGTTGATTTTAGAATAGTCTCATTATATGTGACCCGTGCTGACAAAATGAGTCGGAACGCGCAAATTTACAAAAATAAGTTATTTTTATTTTATATACATCATATTTATTATATTAAAATACCCTCAAAGTTGTATATGACTTTTTGGAACCAACAAACATTTTTTAAAAGCAATATAGGCAGCAGATCTGATTTCAAGAAAAATAATTTTTTTATTAAAAAAAAAAAAAATGTAAATGTTTATTTTATCTTTGTTATTAAACAACGACGAGAACAAAGATGCAAATAAACAGTAGTTTAATCAGGAGCAGCCAGTGATTCCATGTTTTCTTTTAATGTATAAGACATTGAGACAGATCTATATTGAGACCTAGTGTAATGCATGGAAATATGATATTACATATCATGATTTTTCCCCAACCAAATATTCATGCAAGACAGTAAATTTAACAGATTATGATTGTGTGAATCTTGCCAAGACATCTCAACAATGTACTTTATAAGAGAGAAGAAAGGCGCATCTTATATACACTCTTTGCAAATGTCAATCAGTGCAATTGTTTTGTTTTCATCAGCATGGGTTTTAAAATCATATTTCAGTGGTTTGGACTCATGTCATTGAGAATCAAAAGATCATTTTAGATGTTTAATCACTATTTGGAGCACTGGGACTGGGAGGGCGCTTAATGATCTCATTTTTGTGAAAACCTCAAATTCAACCAACTGACATTCTTCACTTCTTTTGCCTGTAGCTCAAAATTAGTTAATGCGTATTTCGACTCATTTCACATATATCAATATAAATTTTTAAATTACTTTTAATCATTTTAATCTTATTTACCTAAACTTAAACTTGATCACTTCAAGTTCTATCTCCAAAGTAGAATCATCCACAAATACATTTGGTTTTCACATTAAATTTAGTATATTTTCTAAAGCTATTGGCTCAACATTTATAATAATATCAATTTTAAAGTACTTAATTAATTGATTTACTATTATTATTTTTTAAAATAAAGATAAACCTAAATCAATATATATTCACTGATAAGAAGCTTTCATAACTTTTGCAATTTCACAAAAAAAGCATTTTGCTTTAAGGATGCTCTGACATTTTTCAATACACGGATTAAAACAGTATTTTTTTTGCTGCACTAACAACGCCCAACTACTGCAAGTGAGAAGGCCTATGAGGCAAGTATGAAATGGTTTTCACTCACACTACAGTCAGAAAGAACTGCTATACCCTCCATGTTCAGTCTCCAATCGAACATCTTGACACACTGCTGCATGCTGCCTGGAAGTAATTATCAGAGCCTTCCTTTTATACTTTCAACTCTGGCCAAAGAACTTTGTGGCACTAGCAGCTTAAGCTCCACACATACCACACTAAAAATCACAAACACACACACACACCAACAACTCTTCAGTGCAGATGGGAGCATGCAAACCCGGTGACAAGAGTTTAGAAATTATATTGTTTTTGCAATTCCGTTTAGTGGTGTCAGTGGTGCAGAAATACCACACAAAGGGTTGGCCTCATTTACGGCTGATCCACACATATTAATCGTCGAAATAAAATAATCTGTGAAAAAATGGATCTAGTCTTAAGAGTGATGACTTTCAAATGTAGATTCATGTTTAAGCTGATCATGCAAATTTGTGACACTGACCAGCTGTTAAGTTGTGACTGTTCTTCACGTTTCAAATGTATAATATGACTACATCTTAAGTAGCCAAAAGATTTATTTCCTTACATTTAATATACTCCATCATAACACTAACTTGAAGAAATACACACAATCATCACAAGCCAAACAAGTAGGGCTGCAAAAACGAATTGATTAATTTGAAAAAATCGATTACTAAAAGAGTAGGCAACGAACTTCTGTGCACTAATGCTAGCAGAGCTCGCGTCTCATAGACAGGACGGTGCAAAAATTGAAAAAAAAAAAAAAACAGCGAAGGTAGAGGAAAGATACATGGCAGAGGCAGAGAAATCCGTGCGACCCAAGTCATCCAAGGTGTGGGAACAAAGTGTGTTGGCGCGGGAGCACCACAGCAACGAAACCATTTTGAAGTGAGGTACCATTTATGCCCCTAGTGCTGGTGTTTACTCGTTATCCAGCTTGACAAGCATGACAAGTTAGCGGTAGCTCGTTAATAACAGTAGTAAAGCAGGGTGGTATAGTTACTTTGCATTGCAAGACTAAAGACACGTTTTTCTTCACTCGCCTTTTTTAGACCATTCATTTTTCAATCTGTTGTCATGTATAGCATAGTATACACTGCAAAAAAAGCTTTTCTTACTTACTAATTTTGTCTCGTTTCCAGTCCAAATATCTAAAAAATCTTAAATCGAGATTACTATACAAGAAAAATGGCAGATTATGGAGATTATATAATTATTTTTCTTAACACATTGGCAGACAATTGTGCTTGTTTTAAGCAAACAATCACTTCATTTTGAGGTGGGGTTTTTTTTTTCAGAAAACAAGACAGAATTTCTTATGCTATTTCATGTGTCTAGTAAATGTATCTTGATTTAAGATTTTTTAGATATTTGGCCTGAAAACAGGACAAAACTACTAAGTTAGCTAAGTATTTTTTGCAGTGTATATTCTTTGCTTTGTCCCATATAGGTTATTATTGACAAACATATTTGTGTGTGTTGTACTTTTTAATTTAAGATTAAAGTTATTTTATAGCACTTGGTCATCTTAAGCTGTGTTTAAATGTGGTGTATAAATGAACCTTGCACTTACTACAACGATGGTAATAATTTAATGAATTAGCCTTGAGAGAGAGAGAGAGAGAGAGTGATTGTGTGTGTGTCTGCGATTGTGTGCGTCTGCAGTGTAGTGTAGAGAACAAGTTCTGAAATTAAAAACAAATCCTGTTAAATTTTCTGATTTGTATTTTTCTTTATTTTTTTATAAATTATTTATTGTTCTGGTAGCTTAGTAGGGGTGGCACGGTTCATGAAAAAACCCCGAAAAAACGCTTGTCTCGGTTCGGAGCATGCATGCGTCGCACGGTTCGACGGTTCATGACATGCGCAATGTAGCCTCGTCCCCCGTACGTGATGTCAGTGTGTTTCCCTTTCACGCAAAAGAATTAAGGTGTCTACGGTGTGGAGTGAGTGCTGCAGGTCACAATACTGTACGTGTAGAAGTGGAAGAGAAAAGGAAGGCTGCCTGGAGTTGGAGGATGCGCCAGCGTTGTATAAATCTGGTGTATGGGAACATTTTGGATTTCACGTTAACTATTAAAGGATGGGCTCAGTCACATCAGCGTGAATGTGCGTCTGTGTTATAATGGAGCTTTTTACTCCGTGTGCGCTGGTGCTCTCATCTGTTGACATTTCCGAACGCCTTCCTACAGTTGCATAATAAAAGTGGGCTTTGCACACAAAAAAGTGCATGTGTCATTAGTATGGGAAAAAAAAAATTACAGCTCTGTTGGACGCAGGCTGGGCTCGGACAGAACAATGTGTCCCGATCCGCGCTCTATTACCTTTAATGACAGCGGAAATAAAACAATAGATAGAACTGAGACTGTATGCAAGTATTGTGCAACATGCATCCAATTCAGTTTATGAATGATTACATGATATAACTTTTTTAATACTGTATCCTAAATTGTGGATAACTAAGCCATATATCATAATCTGAAGTATATCTCTGGAGTGTTAAAGATTAAAAGAAAAAAATAACAAGAACCGTACAGAACCGAAAACCGTGACCCTAAAACCGTGATACAAACAGAAACATGGGTTTTGTGAACCGTTCCACCCCTATAGCTTAGGTGGCATTTTATAAAAAATAAATATATATATATATATATATATATATATATTTATTTATTTATTCATTTTTAATTTCTTTTTTTTATAAAATGCCACCTAAGCTATAGGGCCGTTGTAAAGCATACATGTGTATGATTTTTGTGTTAGTCCATTTTTATTTTATATAATTATTATTATTATAGCTCAAGGAGCAACATGTTTGTGCACTGTCTAAAGATTTTAGTTCTGTTTTTAAATAAAGGGTTGGAAATGAATTCTTTTACTTTTTGTTTTTAATCCGATTCATCAATTAATCGAAAAAAATATTCAACAGATTAATCGATTATTAAAATGATCATTAGTTGCAGCCCTACAAACAAGTCTCATTTTAGCACTGCTTTAGAGGACAAGAGGCTGACCATTCATTTTTTGAAAAGTAAACACAATGTTCAAGGCCTAAGAAAAATGCAGCTAATTACATTATTAATTATGGGCTTCTCATTGATTCACACCGAACATTTGCTTCAAAGTGTCCCACTTTGACTGTTTAGTTTATTAGAGGCTTTTTGTTTACAAGACCTAAAACAGCCTTCTGTATTTACAATTTGCATGGCAGGTTTATGTTAATTAAACTTTAATTCCTTTCTCTAGGCAATGTGTGAAGAAATGCTGCTATTAGTAGAAGTCCGGATGGTCATGAGTTTATTTAGCTGAAAAAAAAGCAGCTGGATTGTACAAGCACAAATACTGGCTAGTGTGGAATTTACTTTCAAGAGCCTCTAAAGCACACAAGACCAAGTAAACCAGCACATGCCTTACTTATTCAGGTACACCACATCAGGAGAGATGAGCATCTGGTGGTAGACATCAAGCAGGGAGACCGGGAGCAGAGAAACAGTGAGACATGCAGGACCTACTGTATGCTTATCAACTCCAAAGCAGGTGTCTTTTAACCAAATGAGCAACAAGCTCACAATTCCACTTCTAGACAAATATTTAGGGAGGTTTTGGCTTGAGGAAGCCTGTACCAGGACAGTGAGTCCCCACATACCAGTGCACACTGTCTCCTCCTTGACTCCATACATCTCCACAGCTATTTTAAACAGAGCTGGCCCTCCCTAGTTTGCAACACAGTGTAATCCAACAGTATCTGCCTCTTCTCCTCAGAGGGAGTCTCTTAAACCAGGCTGATTTATCTTCCCCTAACACTTTTTAAAGGTCAGTTCACTCACAGAAAAGCTGTCTGGGAGTTGTGGAGATGAGCAGACTGACATTCTGTGTTGAATTGTGACATATTGGGCAAAAACCTCCTTCCCTCAGTCAGAGCATTAATGATGGGTCGTGGCTGGGTCTTCCAACATGACAATGACCCAAAGAACACAACCACAGAGTGGCTCCGTAAGAAGCATATCAAGGTTCTGGAGTGGCCTAGCCAATCTCCAGACCTAAATCCAATTGAAAGTCTTTGGAGGGAGGTGAAATCCTGTGTTGTTCAGCGACAGCCTTGAAACCCAACAGATCTAGAGAAGATCTGTATGGAGCAGGGGTAAGCAACGTCAGTCCTGGAGTGCCAAAGTCCTGCAGAGTTTAGCTCCAACCAGGAAAAAAACCTCACCTGCCTGTAGCCTTGAAGACCTTGATTAGCTTGTTCAGGTGTGTTTGATTAGGGTTGGAGTGAAACTCTGCAGGACGTTGGCACTCCAGGACCGACGTTGCCTACCCCTGGTATGGAGGATTGGGCCAAAATCCCTCCTGCAGTGTGTGCAATCCTGGTGAAGAACTACAGGAACCGTTTGACCTCTGTAATTGTTAACGAAGGCTTCTGTCAAGTCTTTTATTTATATAGCGCTTTTAACAATACATATTGTAGCAAAGCACTGAACATTATCAAGTAGGACAAGTGAGTGATGGTAATGTATAATGACGCCAATTACACTATTTATTTATCAAATGCAAAGACGGTCTCTGTAGTCAAGACAACGATAATCACTAGAAATCAGGTGTCCCCAACTAAGCAAGCCAGAGGCGACAGCGGCAAGGAACCAAAACACCATCCACGAGAGTATGGGGAAAAAAACCTTGGGAGAACCAGGCTTAGTTGGGTCCAAAAGCAGGTACAGATAAAAACAGATAAGCACGTCAGATTGTGTAAAGGACTTATAGTGTGTGTGTTTGTGTGAAGATCATCTCATTGTGCTGATACACCATCTGATCTGGATACAGACTGAGAAACAGAGTAAGAGAGAGACAGACTAATATTAGCGTAGATGCCATTCTCTTTATGATGAAACGAGTACATCGTGTGTTAAGGGGAGTGTTCCCGGGTTCCGGCTGATCTAATTAATGCAGCCTAACAATTCTTGAACTGATTTGATTAATAATTGTGTATTGGTGTGTTAAGTGTAAGCCAGAGTAATGAGATGTGTCTTTAATCTCATATGAATTGTATGAATATTAATACATAAATATTTTCCAAATGTATACTGTATTTGTGTGTATTTATATAGAATTTACATAATAAATATACACAGTACACACATATACTATGTAAATAATTTGTTTAATTTAGCATGTGATTTATCGCGATTAATCATTTGGCAGCACTATATAAAATTAAATAAATAGCTCACATTGATATATTTGTTAGGGTAAGATGTCATAGAGAGATTTTTAAAAATCATATTTCACACACTACAGTAGAAGTGACTGGACCACTGAAAGACTAAAAAACAGAAATGTTAAATGTTTAATGCTAAAAATACTACCATTATTCTAACCATCTAGGAACAATAATATTCAATTGTATGCTTCGTTGTGTCAATGTTTTTTTAGCAATCTTTTGGTTACCATGACATTTTATTGTCATTGAAATGTCTTTGGCACAGTCCGGTACATAAAATCATTAAGCCAAGAAAAATTCCCGTTTCAAATATCTTTATATAGGCAGCTAAGGATGAAAATGTTCAAGAAGATCTAAGTATTATCCACAGACTTGCTCTTTCTCTTTCTGCCTCTTGCTGTGTGCCTATTAGCTCCAATGCCCCGCTGCTTCTCGGCACAGGTGGCCACTCAAAGCACTGTAACAATGTTACTGAGAAAGGAGCTTGAAGAAGGCCAAAGCCTAAAAGCATTAACCCTGGCCCTCCCAACACAACCTGCTGAAAAATTCTTCTCCACTGATGTTCACAGAGTCAGGACTGAGGGCAGGTGGCTCATAAGGGCAGGTGGCTAACTGTGTACTCATTGGACGTATCTACAGACACTTAAACTCTCCCTCTCCCAGGTACACACACACACACACACGCTCTGCTCTGAAACCTTCTAAATTCCCAGAGGCAGCAAGGTCTATAAGAAGGGCTGCTCAACTACAGCAAAAGTCATAAGAATTCAAGATAAAATAAAAATAAATGCTAACACTTTACATAAAGCCTTTACTGAATGTATAATGCATTATAAAAATATTTGAATGCATTACTTATTATACGCCTTATAATGCATTGCATAATCTACTTAATATACGCCTTATAATGCATTGCATAATAACGGTAAACAAAGTAATACATGATAAGACACTTAACAATTCATTGTTACATATGCATTTTAAATGAGGTTATTAGGTCATGATTCAAGTGAACTCCAGTACAGTACGATTCACTGCTGATGTAGACACAATAGTAACAAATCATGGAAGTGAACTGCTATTAATGACGTGAAATTTAATAAAAATGTGTTTGTGTGTGAGTATTTCAATCACTTCCTGACACGCTGCAAGCTGTATGTCTCATTTTTTATTTGCCTTTAGTGCTTTTTATAGCATTTGCAGTTCATTCCGAAGGCAGACATAAATGCCGTTATATACCGAAGCATTAAAATCAAAATCAATTATTCAAAAACATAAATATATACAAAAAGATTTATGAATATAAGCATTTTGCCACTTTCTCCTGTGCTGCCTTTACTAAGCACCAGCATAAACAGCTGCTGGCTTGACGCAAACAGTCCAGACCAAAATAAAAAAATATGAATGGGAGTGGGGAGCAATTGAACACGGGTTCAGACCAGGCAAGTGTAAAATACCTTGCAAAAAACTCAAGAGAATGCACTGCAAATGTATAATAACAAACAATGTCCAAGTTTATTTTAGTGTATTTTTAATGCTCATTGGTGTATTGTGTCATTAGTTTAGCAGCATACAGACGTCAAACTGACGTAATCTGAAATCATTTGAGAGTCAACTTTATCAAGTGTGGAGCGCTGTTTGTTTGGCCTACATAGACAATTCAAATCAGACATTTATGAGGTTCAATGACTGTTAGGATGCTTATGTAGTCAGCAGGCCGCTCATGAAAATTTGGAACAGAGATGTAGGCTAGAAAAAAAATCCAGTTTGATCCAAGCTGTTTCTTTAATATCCATAAACATAGTTAGTTCCACATTACATTACAGTGGTACAGGAAAAAAAAAAGAATAAGAAAACTTTATATGCAAGTGTAGAGCAAAGGATTAAGTCATAGGTATATTTACACTACAGATACAGTATTATTTACACTTAAATCAAATCAATACAGCCATTACCAATGCTGCACTCTTTCTCATTCGCTGCTAACCTACTTTAAACTGAATATAAACTTGCAAACAATTTTTGATCCCTGAAAGAACTGAGCAAGAAATGAAAGCCATTTATCAAACAGCGGTAAATGTCTCCTAGAGAATCTTTTCTAGAGTCATTTGACAGATTGTGTGGCGAGCAGATGGGTCATGTTTTAGGGCTACTTCGCTGCTTTTATCAGCTGTTACAGGTGTTCCTTAAATGAAAAACATTAATGACTAAATAGAGTGAGAGTAAAAAAGGGAAATGAGAACATAAGAGAAAAAGAACGTAATAGAACTGAGATTTCTAAACTGAGCTCATAAACACTAAGCTAAAAACAGAGCATTTAACTGGTACACACTATGCCCATTGGCTCATAACATATGTTATGTGCAGATACCTTGGCTCACTGTTATACCCTGTCTGAATGACAATCATGGTCTGATGGGAATATGCTGATTCTGGTGAAACAAACAATTGATCTCCCTATCCTCAAATTAGGATTGTTTATCCGGAGATGAATGATGACTCTTCACTAAATGTCGTTATCATATGATACTTCGTGATAGGTAACTGAATGATTAGCAGAACTTAACATTTTGGTCACGTCAGTAAAGGCAACATAACAACATTGTAGGTATCTTTAAAACTGAAGTGTAAAAATGGAAAGAATATGTAGGAACAAACACACAGAAATAACCACAGACACACACACATTCTAGAGTAACACAGCAGACATTTACACAGCGTACATACACTGGAATCAAAGCATGCTAATCTATTTTCAGTTGAGTATTTTTAGGAGCAAGAACTCAGTGAGCAAATATCAAAATAACACACATCAACAGCTGCATAAAAACAATGAAACGTACACTCATGTCTCATCAATTCTTGAAAGTTTGGAGTTCATTTACTTGATCACAAACACTGTAAAAATAATTCATAAGTTTAAAAAAAAACTGTCTTCTATTCTATTATTATGCGTATGGCCCTATGATTTACACAATACAGAAAATGTGGATGGAGTCTGGGAATCCAGCTTAAAATCAGAATTTACAGTTCAACATGAAATGTAATGGAATTGATCAAAGTTTGGGTGAATTTATCAAATTGCGATATGGACTAGTATCTATAAATATTCAAATCAAATGTGAATCCTGTAGGCCTGTGTTCTGCGTTTCTCTGCGGTTTTGCATGTGTGTCACTCAGTGTGATTAATACATAATTAATACATAAAGAATATCTTTAGAACTGTTCTGAGAGTCACCTCACACGCATTTAGCCGTTTCTTTGAGTAAACACAGCATCATATTCGCAGCAACACATCAAAATAAAAGATTGGTTTAGACACTGCCAAAAATATATTACTATTAGACTATTAGTACAATGTATGCGACTACTACTCCTACTCCTACTAAAATTAATAAAACGTTTTTTAAAGAAATGATTACACAATATTTCTTCCATGTTTTTATTTTAATAGTCAATTTATTTACCAAAAAAACAAAATGTTTAAATTTCATAAATTAAAAGACAAATTCAAATTGGGTGAAACTTGTTTTCTCACATATAATAACACAATTTTAAATAAGTATAGATGATTACATGTTATTACATTTTATTTTTGTTTGACTTGAAATATAAAAAAAAGTGTTTTTTTTAATTAGCATGTTTTTGCTTTGGTACTGAAATAGTTACAGAGAACCGTGGATTTTAAAAGTTTTAATTTCATGATTAAAAACATACTGAATAGTAGTTTAAAGATTCACAAGATAAACAAGATTACGCAATTTCCTTGGCTGTCTGTTAATCTAAGGCACTTAAAAATCCACTGGAACCTAAGATCAGCCCATTTGCCAAGCAGCAGAGAAGTAAACAACACAACACATGTTGGCCTTCAGAGTCAACAATATCTCATGTCACACCCCATCCCATTAGACCACCTTTAAAAACACACACTCACACCATGTAACAAGTTGCCATCTTTAGCTTTGATCCTCTCGCTGGCATCGGTTCTTTCAAATGGTCCTAAACAGTGCTGACTTACCGTATAAACTAGTGCTTCTCCAAATTAGTAGTGTAAATGAGAAAGTAGAAACATTTTGTTGAATAGAGAGTGTGTTGTGGCTGATGCTTTTTATTGATGCATTCATGATTACATCAATGACTTATTGGTCAAACATCTCGTCGCAGGGTTCAGTACAGTCAGTAAAAGCAATATATACATTGAGGGTGGAAATGACAACAATAGGCAGTTCAATAATACTGTAACTGCACAGTCTGAAAAGAAAACGCAGTCAACACATCAAACGTGCCCCAAAAAAAATAAAAAAAATAAATGTGTTTACTGAAGTGTTTCTCATTGTGTAGAGGAACAGAAAGCTGACTTGCTTTAGACACAATGCAATAAAATGAGTAGAATTGCATAATATATTAAGATTTGTTTTGCTAATTATATATATTTTTACTTAATATTTGAAAAAATATTTAAATAATAATTTATATAAAGTTAGGTTAAATATATTATATAATATAAGTTTAATAAAGTTTTCCTTATCTTAAACATGACAATATATAGTAAGGTTTATGCTAAAAACAAGAAGAAATATATACATATATGACAATGTATTCTCTGCAGTCTAATTAATGAATGTGAAGATTTATTTATCTGGAGAACACATCAAAATATTAATTCAAAGTGTTGTGAGTTTTTTTTTTTTTTGTAGTCAGACAAAAAAGGCAAGTCTTTTTTTGTCCCTTCTGCCCTTAGATCCCACACTCAGTCCTCACGGTTAACAATCACAGACAACGATTATAACAATAACGCTATCATTTCATGTGTGACTGATGTGTTAACAGCAACAGCAGGTGCTGCGGATGTGAGGCTGGAAATAAAGGGCAATAGTGCTACACGTACAGTTATAATAAAGCTAGTAATGCGCGCACACACACACAGAGCTATAGAAATGATCTGCGCTCTGAGACAGTCTCAGCCACTAAAATGTCATCTGAAACATTTACAGTGTCACACACTCCATCAAACAGCCATTGCAGATGTCTACAAAGCTTTATGATGGCATGCTAGTTTTTATAGTTTATCTCAGCGTGCGTTTTCACATTAAGCACACAGACATTTGATACATAGTAGACGTCTCATTTTAAAATGGTATAGGATATGTATTCACATTAGGATGGAAGTTATAAATCACACAAGAACTGTAACAAATGTCTCCGTTATAATGGCTTTTTGTTTACAACACTCAGCGGGGAAGAATCTAACATCTAATTTCATATAAACTCCAAAAAAATTGCATTTACTTCATCAGTACTTTTGTCTTGATATCCAGTACAAATATTCACACATCCTTAAAAATATATATTATTTATCTGAGAAGCAAAACTGCAAGATAATGATTAAGAAAATCCTTTTTTCTTGTGTGTGTGTGTGTGTGTGTAAAGCTTATGAGCTGCTGAAATAATGAATACATGCTTCACATCAGGTTATTAATCATCTCTATGAATTCGCCGCTACTCAGCACTGCTGTGGGGTCTCTGTTCAGAGACCACAAGTTCCCTGTAGCTCAGCACTTTATAAGCTTTGCAGTGATTAAGTACAACAATTAACTCAAGCTAGGGAAATACAGTTACCGGTCTAATTAAATCGAGATCTGCCCCAAGGAGCAAGACTTGGCAACAACATATCAGATTGATAATCATGACATCCAGTGAAAAATAAGACCTTGTATAATAGGCCAGATCAATCCAACAAAATGTGACCATATGTTCATCAGGTAGATTATGTACGGAAGCAAAGCCGAGCTCGCAAACTGATGTTGAGGCAGTTTTGAGCCTTCTAAAAAGTACACTTATCTTTCAACGACACAGATGCAGAGCGAACGGAGTAAATAAAACATTTCGGTAAATAAGAGCGAGCGGGCGGCTGCTCCAAACACCAGCGAGCGGTGCAGCACTTCAGAGCTTTTCAGAAAACCACAGCTGAACGAGTGCCGCTGGTCACAGGTTATTGAATCCATCCCACACAGAACACATGATCTGTGCACAAACGTGGATATTTTTACCTCTGAAATGTTCGCTATAAATTATGTACGGCAAACATCCATGGGTCCTAATAATCATAAGCGTCACATGATTTTGTGCTTTGACAATTTGCTATTAGCATTATTTCACACCACTCGATAAAGAGAACACTAACTGGACAGATTTTTCAACTCACCTCTGACAGTCAGTAGATTAGCCACATATAACAGATCAGCATATTTCCACTCAGAAATCATCGTACAAGGAAAGGGTTCTCATTTCTAATTGCTTTATTGACTTTGCTATCAAGCTTTGTTGGATTGCCAACATATACAATGCAAATAAAACTAAACGTGGAGATCAACTAGAGCCAGATCACATACACAGTGCTGAAAAGAAAATAATAGTAATAATAAAAATAATTTGCTCTTGTTGATTTAGTAATTGTTTTAAATAGAATAATGTGCTCATATTTCATGTGAAACTTAACACATCTAAGAGCTGTGACATGGATGTTATAAAGGCTAAGAATACCTCTGTGAGACAGCAGCTGAGAGACCAGGAATCAGATGGACATGTTGCCCTACTGTACACTTCAGAACATTTGTTTGGTGTGAATTATACAAGTGACTATGATGTAGGGGAGAATGAGGTAAGACGTGCTTCTTAAGTTGTCCTCTAGGCAAAAATTAATGAAAAGTGAAACTTATACAGATGATTCTAATTCAAGATGTCAGCATGTATAATAAAGACTGAAATTTGACTGAAATATGTAGACTTGCCCTACCTTAGGGGTAAACTGTGTAATTGCAATAACCATTGGGACTAATTATTCAAACAAAACTTAGAACATGAATGAGGGAAAAAGCATACTAATGCACAATCCAATTCCCACATATTTTAATGAATCAGACATAAAAAGGGCAAAAAAGCAATATGTTTTTCTGTTTAAAATGTTCAGCTTGTTTATTTTCATATAGAAATATAACATGCAGTTTCTTCGAACAACAGTATAAACATTGTTGAACGTAAATTGTGTTAATCGTGAATAATAATCGTGCAGCCCTACCAGCCAGTGTATATGATGGGCCCTTTATAAATGTATGATCATGTGACAAACTTTGCATAGCTACACCGGAGGCCAACCCAGCTTACCCACTGACATGTTGCAACCCTCACTTCCAAGTTACGCAAGGTATGAGAGGGTGGGAGATATCAACCACAGAAATTGCTGGCGAAGACCTTGTGAGTTGTGAGTTATTGCTGTAAACAATCGTTGTGAGTTATTGAACCAGAAGCACAGATGTGACATGCATGAATGGCAGCACTACTCAAGATGCCAGAACAACCGCATGACCAGTGAATAAGATAACCTGGGGATCAAACGATTTTCAACAAGAAACACTATGTTCTAGGCAAGAGTGCATAAATATTAAAACTAATTAAACATTAAAACTCAAAAAAGCATTAAGATTCTTAAAACCTGCTATGAAGACACAAAAGTTTGCAGAGGACAGACACAGCAAATAGAGAGACTGAATCATCAGAACGGAAAACCATTAATCACACAAGTGTCGAGAGTATTGTGAATACCTGTTTTAAACGCTCTCTTGAGAATACCTAACTATTTAATGAGGTTATATGAATCTTCCTTCGGAAAATCATTAAGCTCACCCCTAACCCGATCCTTAAAATGTAACCGTCAGTGGGACATGACGAGTTACATGAATAAGTTTGTTGGACTAACACTAACAGTTTTGCATAAACGACTCCACAAAATTCCCATTTCTATACCATTCAGAGGTTTTGGTATCAAAATAACATTGTCAGAAAATAAGTGACAATCTAGCAAGCTTCAGGAAATGGTTTTAAAGGGTCATGAACTGCCTTTGTTTTTACTTTGTTCTGTTCTCTGAGGTCCACTTATAATGTTATTAAGATTTTTACATCAAAAACTTAATAATTTAGAAGTAATAGGCAGTATTCTGTCCTGTTTTTAACCACCCTCATTAGAATGCTCCGTTTGAATAGGTGTGGAGTATTGTAGACTCTGAAGTAAATGCCCACTGCCCTGATTGTTTGACAGTACATTTCTCATGTTGTTGTGTTTTAGGTTAAAAAACGCACACCTAGTACATATCAAATGATCAAACCAATAGTGATCACATAATGAAAACAGTTACTCACACTTGTGTAGTGCAACATCATATCCAATATTGTTGGCACAGCATCATCTTTTAGTGTCGGTTTGTAAACAAATCTGCAGTCAAGTTAACAAAGTACAGAGTTCTTACTGACGCAGCCTTAAACTGCATTAAAAATAAAGTTTATCACATAAAGTTTATTGTTTAGTTTCTGCATAGACTTGCTTTTGTCATTCTTGTCATTTCTCCCACAAATCTATGGGCGGGGCCAAACTGGGAGCAATGTAGAAGCATATGTTGATCTACTTCTTTGGAGGTGGTCTCTAGCCACACTATTTCTACATAAAGTGGTACATTCCATGAGAAAGTTACAGAATATTTTTATAGCATGTTGACCTCAAGGACATTCGATTTCTCAGTTCATGACCCCTTTGATATGACTACATACTGTAAAACATGCCACAATTGTTACAAAACAATACAAAATTCTATTTTGAGAAAAGAAAAAAAAACCCTTCAGATGAACATTACGTTCCAGGTGAGAAAATTCATTGAGAAAACATTCTAGAATCTCTTTGACTGGGCAGACAACTCTTCGCCCGTGGCGCTCTCTTGATGGATGTGATGGGATCGGTTTCCATGGACACACCCAGTGATGTGTGCTCTAGTCAGCAGGTGTGATGAAGCCTAGGTGTTGCATATCAGACACAGATACTGTATTACTGGACTTAAAGCCTGTCTGATTATGTTATCAAAAGGTATGACGAAGGATCCAGCTTATCAACGGATGCGTGTTGTTTTCTCTGTACAGAACGGAGGAAGGAGGTAAATCATGTTTCTAGTCAAAGTCATTTCATTACATCAAGTAAGCGTGAGGATGCTGGCATGGATTCCTGGTGATATGGAACTGCTTTATTACTCATATACAGACTTCAATATCCTGTTTCCAAGACAACCATGACGGTGAAGATGTTCATAGCTTCATTCAAGGACAAAACCGTGACATGTATAGGAGAGTGGCCATAGGGCACTATGATACTTATCCTTGGAAAAACAACACACTGTAGACACCTCTGGCCTTAAATTGAAAGCTTGAATGCAGAGCAATTACAACACAGCAAGTCTAATTAGGCCCAAAAGGAGAGTGTCTCAAGCAAACCAAAAACGTAATTATGCAACGTGTGAACACTTTCTCCTTCCTCCACGAGTTGAGCAAACAGACGATTCAGGCCCAATACTCACCTTTTCACACCAGGCTGATTGGAAAGTGGCCATTTTGAGCACATTTTCACATGACTATACAGAAAAAAATTAACACTGTTAAAGATATATTACTAAATCACTTAAGTAAACTAGCTTAAATACTATAATACAAACTACAATAAAAATGTTAACAGAATAAACTGAAAACAAGTACTTTAATAACTGCAATAATCCAGGAGAAATTAGATACTAATAATTAGGTGGCAATGTCATACCGGAAACAAATGGCATGGCCTTTCATTGCTATGGGCCATTATGATTTGTTAATGAGGGTTTCCATGCATTGAGCTGCATATTGAATCACAGCAAGAAAAATGTCCTAATGTGTCAAGACATTTGCCGTCTTTTGTTAATCATAACACAATATATTCTGCACAGAGTTGTACGTAAAACTGGACTAGAAGAAGCATAAATGGCGCAGAATTGTAGAATTCGAGCTGGGTGGTGTTAACACCAGGCCTGTGGCTCGGATTCAGTCTTCTGACTGTTTGAAAGGCACTGTTAATAGTGACAAGACAGAGTGCAGAAGGCTGCTTTCAACAAGAAGGTTTTGATCTCATTCTGTAATTGAATTTCAATTAGAGAAAGGATTAGAAGACAGCTGCGCTAAAGGCAATGTGGCGCTTTTTGTTTACTTTATACTATTAGCTTGTGCCCTTTTATTCCTTAATTATGAAAATAAAAGAAGTGATTTATAATGGGAAGAGAGAATGAGAACATGACATAGTTTTTCTCTGGCTGCCAGAGAGAAGGGGATAAAAGCATTGCAGCTTTATGGCCTGGCCACCACTCACAAAATCCAGCAATTACTTCAAGACAGGAAAAAAAAACTTCTGACTTCATTTTCTTTAATGCTGTCAAACATACATTTGCCATTGTTTGAGTCCTACAAAACAGGGAATGATAAAACATTTTATGAAGACAAAATCACCACATAAAAGCGGCAACAAATATGTGGTCTACAATATAATATGGCAACTAGAATGTGAAGAGACTGAAACCGTATTAAAATGCTGTAAATATCGGTTTTAAACATTTGTATCTTCAACCAGCTAACCAACCTAATCTCAAGAGAAAACGTTTTGTTTTTATTTTGTCACGAAGTGCCAATTTTGTATGAATTCATTTGATTTTCAGTTTTACCAAACCATCAGTTCGGGCTAAGCAGATCGTACAAAAACATACAAATGATTTAGTGCAAATGTCAAAATAGTTTGCCAAAACAGTTATGTGTCGGGTTAACTGGTTTATATAGTACTTCAACAATTGCTGTTATTATTTCACAAAGCAGAATCACTTAAAGCAACACGCAACTCCACAAAAATGCCAATTTTTATGCCTTTCAGATGTGTTGGTCTGAAAACAAGATTGTCAGCAAATGAGTGACACTTCAGGAAATAATTTAACAGGACAGACCACAAACTGTAAAACGTTACAATTGTTGCAAAACAAAATGCTATTTCTGGGCTCTCTACAATAAAGTAATGAGAAAAAGCAGGCGAGATAATAAAATTCTTTAAGATGAGCATTAAATTCTTGTTACGAATGAACACGTACACACAGAACATTTCAATTCAATAAATATTCAAAACATTAAAGCTCTACAAAGCTATTTTGAAAAAAATAAAAAAGTCAACAGCTCAGGGTTCACAAGTTCTCTAATGACATGACTAATTGTGAAAGCTTGTTAACTGATGGAGTCTAAATGAGGGTGTGTTCAGAAGAAGGTTTAACAGGCTTGTATCTCCAATCCAGATGGTAGAGTAATATATGCTGGCTAGAAAACACCACATATGGACCAGAAACACCCACAAACATGAAAAAGGAGAAAAAGATAACGGGAACATACCAAGTAGAGGAGAGGAGGGACTGAGAGGGAAGTGAAAAAAGATGAGAGAGAAAAGCCGCTGGGCACCTGCGAAATGTCAGAAGTTAATGAGCCAAATTGCAGGTAACCACTCTATTGGTTAGGGTTTAAACAAGGTAGAAACAGTTTGGATCTGTGTGAGAGGTTTAACTTCTGGATAAATTCATCAAGTGACTATGTCCTTTGACAGACTGCACTTTGATTCTCAAGGGGCTGATCGTGTATCAAAATAATCAGAAAGTGTGACATACTGTATGACTAACACTCTAATTGAACCCTGTGGATCATTTACAATGTCTTTAAACAAGATACAAGACCCTTTGGAGGGTATATCACATTTTCTCTACACTGCTAACTTCTAACATCTTCCCTTGCGGTACATCTCATATTGCATTTCATTAAAAAATTAACGAACACGCAGTTGATGTGTTTTAAGCTTTGAACTTTCCATGATCTGCTACATGACACATCTGCTGGGAAGAGAGCTGCTCTGCTTTGATAGAAACTGCTAAAACACTCATTGAAAATAGAAAAAAAAAACTTTATTCTCCAAGAAGTGTTCAAAATCAAGCAACTAAATAATTATAAAAAAAGCTAGGCACTTAAATCAAAGTCATTCCCAAGACAATCTACAACATCCACAAAAAAATTTATGTTTTTGATGTAAATTCAATCTACAATTTTTACACATCATAAAAGGTCAAATTTTAAATGTAGCACAGATGCCACAAATATAATGGGGGATTTAATTTAGTGTGGTCACCCTAGACTTTTCAGCAACTGTTACTCCAGTCTTCAGTGTCACATGATCCTTTAGAAATCATTCTAATATGCTGTTTTGGTGACCAGGAAACATGTCTTATTCCTGTTAAAATTGAAAACAGTTGTGCTGCTTAATATTTTTGATAGTTTTTTTGAAGATTTATTGATTACTAGAAAATCTTTCTGTTTTTTAGACATCTCCTCTATTGCCCTTCATTCACACAGAACAGCTTTTAGTCACTTCTCCGGTTTCTCTTGACGACTCCTAAGGGGAAAAGGCTCTGACGTTACTCTGTCAATGGTTCAAAACACAGCCATGTGATTCAACTTTCACTCATACTGTCAAAAAAGGAAAAACAACACGTCAGTTCTGAAAACACTGATACATAAAGTTTTAATTGCTTTCTATTCATAATCGACACTTAAGCTAGACACCTTGAGACCACTGCTCTATAGCAGAATGGCAGAAGCCAGTGGTTTGCCCGTTTGGTTTACAAATCCCAGTGACAACTAGGCTGAAAAACTACAAAGAGACAGAGTGTGTATAAGCATAAAGCATGTATATAAGGTGCTTATAGCTGAAGCATCCAGTAACGGTGCAAGTCGCAACTCAATCTATCACACAAATATAAATATAAGGGTACAAACATTTTGTGATGATGTGGCAATACTTAAAACCCATCAGACCTGCACACATACGCTCACAAATATTAAAGTAACATATCATAAACAGTGGAGAGTTTGTTTGCACTACTGGAGGAGGCTAATCATACAAACCTGAGAGGTTGAGCTGGACATGGCAGGTGCCTAATAACATCGGACCATCGTGCTGCTTCAGAAAGTGGCCAGCAACTAAACAGCCAATCTGCTGTTTATTTTACAGAGACTTATAGACCGGCCCGCAAAACATAGCCTCCCTCGGTCGGCTCTAAATTTCCAGCTTCACAGCTTATTGAAGAGCCCTACAGAGCTGTAAAAATAATCATTCAAATAAAACTCACATCTTGTGAAGTTAAGTGTCATAACAAGTGCGGCGAACAGCGCAAGAATCCTTTGCCTGGAGAAGTCTTCTGCCAGAGAAAATACAGTGCTGGGGCTTTGCCTTTGATCCCAGCAAATGTTTTGAAAGTCTACAGTAACGCAGTTCTGTGTTCTGATGCATTAATGTGCTTCAGCAGAATTTTGTTAAGGTAATACCAGCCTTATGTCAGTAAAGGTTCAGAGGCTACTAAAGGCTCTAGAGTTGTATTGTGGGGAGATAACTGGCTAAGAAATCAGAGGTTTTCACAAAACCGGCCACCATGTGAATCTTACCATCTGCCATCCCAATTAACACCACAGTGCTTCTTGCAAAGGTGGTCTGCCACCTCATGCAAACATAATGGCACAGAAACCAAATTAATTCTGGCTTATGAGCAACAGACATTAGATGAACCAATAGATATCAGATTAAAAAAAGAACGAATGCACACATACCAACAGATACTTCCCAGTTTAATATTAGAGTTGACAATAGAGAGCATTTTTTGAACTCTCGTGGGCACCGGTTCAACATTTCAAAAGTAAAATAAAATAAAACCACAAAACATGACCAGATTCACTTCTGTGCATCTTTGGGTAGCAACTTCTTCAATGTATTAAGCTGAAACTAACATTTGGCATGGTGAGAACGCACAGCATCCCACTCAATCACAGAGTGCCTCGGGACACAGAGTGCTTGTGACGTGTGGCCAAAGATGCCTTTGCTGGAGAGTGTCTTCTGGTTTCCTGTTTGCTTACGTGGGTAGAGTCAGGAAGGATGGCAGCATGCGCTGTGTCTGCTTAGTGCAAGTTACACATCCTCTCACCTGGCTTTGGCTTTTATGATCTGAGGTACCAGATTTACGTTTCCTCTGTCCCTTTAAATGTGCTTCCTTCTGCTTTTCTAAGCGTCTTTCCCACATATCTAAGTAAACAAGTAAGCAAGTAAGTCTGAGAACAAGATAAATGTCAGATATCATCAAGGAAGGAAGGAAGAGGAAGGAGGAGCGACTAATTTTCCCTGAGGAGGATAGGTAAATTTGTGTCTCGCAGATGTACAGATTTTAATCCCGTCTGAATCCAACACACCAGCTTTCTTCCTTCACCAACCTAAAATTACAAAGTAAATTACCTGCTGTTATACAGCATCCACAGGGAAATCTAATCTTGTCAGGATAGAAACATCTGTGATTGAGATATATAATTTTTCACGATTCTTCATATTCTAGCTCAAGTAATATTTTTAATTGTGCTGCCTGGTGCTTCATTATGGATTAAAAACTTTTTGTCAGCTTAATGGGGAAAATAACAATTGATGGTCACTGAACTGCTGGCATTTTATCCAATATAAAAAGAGAATTAAATAATACAAGACAATTTAGTCTGATAATTTACTTGAAATATATATTTTGAAACTAAATAAGAATTATTTCGAATTTTGGCTGCTCTTTCTAATATCCATACATTAAATGCAATAAAAATAATATTAAATGATTTATTTAAAAAAAAAATTATAATGTTTTTATGTAAAGTAAATTGTAAATAAAAATATAAAAACGATCCATCTAAACAAAATAACTACATAAACTTAAAAGATCCCAATCCTGTCTGATATCTGCTATATTTTCTTAATAACTGTAACTCAAACATCGAAACTCATTCAAATACTGTCACAGATCGCTTCAATTTGTCATTGTGCTTTTCTTTCAAGTGGACAGTCAAAAGTTATGACTTATTTTCAAGAAGCTGAAATTGTGTTTTCCTCATGGAAACTCACTGCCTTGCAGCGGGAACTGGAATCAGGCCTGGGGTCATGACTGTGTCCTCAGCTGAAGGCTTGCTCTGTGGACTGGGTGGTCTGTCAATCAGACTGGGAACCACAAATAAGGATTTGAGTGCATGGCGAGCTCCTTGCAGAACCTTATGCTGTCCCAATACAAACAGCAGGAGGAATGTGAAGTTCCTGTGGTACAATGAGAGTACCCAGGCCCAACAAGATGCAGAAAACAGATATGGAGTGACTCAAACTGCAGGGATTATGAGTAAATAAAAGTTGCACATATAAATATCTCATAAAAAATAATTAAAGAAATATTCCAATAAACGTATTATGATGTTCAGTTTTCCAGTTCCTGTGAACCTGCCAAGAACAATAATTCTATTTCACAATCCACACCAGAGCCAAACAAACATAAATTAATTAAACAAATCCAAATCTCCAAAACGCAATTTTGTCTGTCTCCAAAACATTGTGGCTGGGAAAGTGCAAAAGAACTAAGAGCCAAGACTAAAAGCATCACTGAAAGAGCATTCAATTGATCGGCTGGAGTTTAATAGCATCTACTCACTCTCTGGTGTATATATGTACAGAAGGATACTGTACTCATTTAACAGCTTTTGCCCCATGGGCCTCACACATACGTGCACATGCGAGGACACTGTTGTCACTACAAAAAACAGCTGTCATGTTTTGTCAACACTTCCTGTCCTTGGATGAAGCGGTTTTTCGAGAAAGCAGCTACTCAAACTTCATTTATCAGGCATCACATGGTCTTTGCAAAACCAAACAATGGAAAAGGCTCTTCTCTAGACTGAACCTAGGAGGGAAAAAAAGCAATGTAGTTTAAAAGTCTTGCCTTTTGTATGTTCGCATTTCTTGTAAAAATGAACCACTCGGATCTTCCATAAAGGTTATAAAGCAAACAGAGAGCACTGTGTTTACATTAGTTCCTGCTTTGATGTTGATCTAATGCACCTTTTGGAAAAAAAAAAAATATATGTCTCCTTTTGTTCATCTAAACACTATATATACACTCTATCAGTATCTTTGTACTCGGACTGTCAGCCCACTGCAAAAAAATAATGCATTAATTGTTTTCACTTCAATTGTAAAGAAGACAGGGCCTTGAGTTGTCAGGACAGAAGCGCCTTTCAGGTGCAATAGCAATGGGCTCATTTTCCGACAGAACACAGAAACATCTTTTAATCTGGGTAAACTACATGAACAATGGCTACAGGTAAATTTGCAGAAATGGAAAATGTATGTGTGTCTTGCTGTTTTACAGGGAGCTGTGATGTTGGTTATATCTCTGACCACACTCTAGAAAAGAGGCTGTAAGGGAGTATCAGAGATTTGCTGGAGGGGTCACATCTTATCAAATAAGGAATTTGGTTGTTCCAACCTTCTACGTTTTCAAAAGACAAATACGAGTTGGTTTTGTTTGGCCTGTGGCGTATGTGATTATCAGCTTGAGGAATGCCTGGTGTTCTTCAGAACTGAGAGCCGCAGTACGAGAGCTGTTAGCATGTTAGTGTGGGAGTTCTAGCATGGACACTCCACTCGTAGGGCCTGAAAATTAAACTGAAACTCTCCAAAAAGCTATTTTAGAATGCACAACTTGTTCACTTCTGTATCTGCTCCACTTTTTAACATTCAAAAGTTGTTAATAAGTAAAGACATTTTTAAAGTTACAAAGGGGTTTAAATTTAAATAAATGCTGTTATTTGAAATGTTCTATTCAAAGACTCTTTCTAAAATATGTTGTGCAGGCAACACATAGGAAAATAGTGAAAAAGTATATTTGAATTTTTGTCCTTCTGAAAGTATTAAGTGCCAATTATATCACAAATATAACTCAAACTATATTCTAAAACAGAATACGTAGTTATGCTCAGTAACTGAGAAAACGCTCTGCACAATGACTCCTGAAAGTTGCCTATAGCAGTCAGCCAATCTGATTGGATATTAGATTGCCTTTGAATCTTTGATGTCAAATACTGCACCGAGGCAAATTTAATTTTTTGACTGCAATATGCTTCGGAAGGTAAGCGAGCGATGGACGTGCTGTGCTCCCACTGATGTAATCCAAAATCCAAAACCTGCAATCTGGGTGAACACTTAAAGGAACACACACCATTTACCTGTCCATGTAAATCAGATTGTATAATAACCAGAAATAAAAAAATATATATACACTCCAGAAAACCAAACAAATACATAAGATCTAACAAATAACCAGTTCGCACAGGGACGGGAGATGAGTTTAATAAGGAAGACCTGTAGTTCTACATTAGGCTCCTGCAGTCATATTTATTTAGCGAAGTACTCCTCAATTTTAGTCTTCAGACTCAAACCACAGCATGCCTTTTATTTCTCACAGTAATAAAGTCTCTGGCCTCTAGCTTGGACTTTGGTTGCCATGGAAAAATTACCACCTACCCTCTCAAGACTGTTTAACAATAGTGTACTGGACCAGTAACACAACATATGAAAAGAGAACTAAATAAAGTGTATGTAATCTTCCAGCTCTCCAAGGCTGCTTCATTGACTAAGTCAAATTGTCAATTAAAGAGAAATATTTTGTGTAAACAGTAAAAGTTAATGCAATGTGGAGTAGGCAGTCATCAGGGTTCAAAGAGGATCGAGGCATATGGTGAGCTTCTCTGTCATTGACAAAGTAAGGAACTTCTAAAGAACAAGCCTGGGAATGACTGGCAACATCTTCATGACATTTAGGGTAAAGAGTCCTCTAAGGTTTTAGTTTTGCTCTAATGAACCATTTAGTTTAACATGCCACTGCGCTAAATTATTTTATGAATTTATCTCTGGGCTTTTGACTTTCATTTACAAGAAGGTTTATTAGATTGATGGGGGTAGTATCAGGACATGACACAGTTCCAAAACATATCTGATCCTTTAGAACAACGCCATCTAATTCAGATTCAGCTGCCTCATATTATCCAAAAGCAAACTGAAAGGATCACCCACGAGAACAAGACACAGCTTTAATGAGTCATTTCTCTCGTGTCAGATGACATATGGAAATATTTGCATAGTTACATGGATTTCATTAGCCACTAACACACGTGCAAAGACGCCACTATTGCATCCCTTCAAAGGACATACATGCAAAATTGCCACACCAAAAGCAGAGTCCTTCAACTCCAATTAAAGAGGCTTCGTGCATGATGCTGAGATGGCTTTTTAATTCCTTCCAGCTTGCTACAGAAACAGCAAGAGATTTTGACATTTGATTCAACAGAGCTACATAAACTCCAGTCAGATAAATAAATATTATATTGTTCTTATAAGTAGGTAAACAAATCAAATGCAATCATGGCCCATTAACACCTAATGTACTAAAGGCAAAATTCAATTACTGGCAGTACACAAATATTGAGATTCACATTTATCCAGGAAAAACAGTGACCATGGGTCATTTTATTATATTTAAGATGGATGGCTGTGTGTTAATGTTACTGGGTAACTGACCAAATAGAGCAAAAAATTGTGACACATATTTTGTTTGCTGAATTTACTGTTATATTTGGTCAGTTTATTGCATCCATGCTTAATAAAATTATTAATGTAAATTAATGTTTTCAATTTTACATGCTATAGGAACCAAGAAAGTTGTTTCTTTTAAATTGTACTTATCATCTGAGACAATTATTGTCACAGTTGTTGTTAGTGCATCATAGATCAAAGATCAGGTCAAAGATCAAAGACAGCATGATGAATGCAATACGTCCAAGAATGCATTCCCTCTATACCAGGGGTTCCCAAACTTTTCAGCCCGCGACCCCCAAAATAACCGTGCCAGTGACTCGTGACCCCCACTATCAAATGTGCACATTGGTCGATATTAACCAACGTTTCATTTCAACAAAAATAATATCCTAAGCATAGAGATAAGAATTACCTACACATTACGTGCACATGTCGGAAAGTGTTACTGCTACTGACGCTTTTGATTAATCTGTCGTAATCACCTTAGGGGTCGCGATCAAACAGATAGAAATTTGAAAAGCTGTTGGCTTTTGAATTTGCATGTTTGTTTTTTAAATGTAACTATTAACAACTATTTTTTTATCTTTTGTTAGTTATCGATAAAATGTGTTATTTATAATAGTTAAAAAAAATTATTTCTTGGAAATCCTCTCGCGACCCCACCTCAATGTCTCACGACCCCCCACTTTGGGAACCACTGCTCTATACATCTGCGTACCTAAAGAATCAAGATGACGAACTCAGCACATACTGTACACTTAAAGTACGTCAATTCAGATGCAGACCGATTACTTTATGCTCATGGATGCGTGGGAAGTAAACTGAAGAAATTAGAACTTTTATAATTCAAAAGCTGCTGTAATCATTTAAAACCAGAGCTTTCGAATCAGAATCCAGTGCACACCTGTCTTCACACACACAAATGCTGTGTTATCAGGGGAACCCCTCCATGCTGACAAGCAAGATCAAAGACACAGAACAGTGAGCAATAGAAGACCCTTGTGCATTTCCCAGGAAGGCAATTATTCTTTAGCCCATGTTGGCTTGGGCACTACTGGGCAGGGAAGCCCCTCTGGGTTATGCCCGGCCACACAACACTACTTGTGTTGCAGGGTTTGCTATTAAGAGAAAACGGCTGCCTCCATCAGTCAGCCCCCCTGTCAGCAAGGGCAACTAATATAAGACAACATTTTGATGTTTTACTACCGCCACTAGGTTATAATTACGAAATCAGCAGAACAGAATCACAAAGTCCTTGTAATAACTGTAGCAAATGAGGCCTTCTATTGATTCTCCATCTATATCATGAGAAACAATTACAGTGACAAATTAGTACTGTTGACTTGAGAAACTGTTATTGGGTAATGGTCTCCCTGTTTAAACTTAACGTCAACATTAATTTTATTGAACGTTTCAAGCAGCAGTGGCTACTGTATAGGCCCAATCGGAATATGCAGCCTTTTTTTCCCACATTCTGAACTGGTTTCAGAAAAGTTAATTTAAATCAAGTTCCAAAAGTAGGTTCAGGAAGAGCTACATTAAAAAGAAACTGTACCAACTCCAAAACTTTGAACTGAACACTATTCTGTGTGGGTTTTAACACATTTAGTGTTTTTCCACTATTAGGTTCAGAGAAAACTCTTTTCTTTTAGGATAGAAGGTTAATGATAGATGTTAATTAACAGTGATGACACACAGTAGGACAGAAATATCCAAATGCTTAGATCCACGTTCCACACATTTTTCTTTTAGCACAGCTGGTAACTCATCATGCTTATACAGTGCCCCATCTGAGGACTGCAGCTCTTCCTTGAGGTCTGTCTTGTGTCAGACACCCCTGACGTGATCAAACAGTGTCCTTTTTAAAAGCCTTTCCCCCTATTTTTCATACTCCCACTGGAACACAAGCATGACACCCTGTTTATCGTTTCATCTTTGCACTTTTTCAAGATCTGAAACCTGTTTGAGTTTGTCTAAAACCTTTTTCCATTAAGTGAGAGCCAACTCTGTTTCCATACACCTTCCAACCATGAGTAATAGCAGCTTGCATCTTCGATTACAATAACGGGGGGAGTGAAAGTGGCCGGGTCGGCCTTGGTGCATCAATAGTGCTCTCCATCAAACATGTGTGTTAATCCTTAACAAAATCACAGTGTATACAGCTCAGGAAAACACCACAGTGTATCTCTGTTTCTCACGATTCCAGGTTTTAAAGAGTCAAATCTTGGCCAATTAAATTACAGCACCCAAACTGTTGCATAAAACAAATGACAGTGCAGAAAGAAAGAAAGAAAATCTTTCTTGTACTATCAGTACTGATTCAGCAAATGTGCACTTCTTTGCATTTAAAGGGAAATATGAAACTGAAGACTGAAGAATTCCAGTACAAGGACAGTGTTAATCTTAAGACGCTTGCTGACACTTGTACCCGGGTCAGTGGCAAACTACAGCAGCTTCCTGAGTGCTCAGAGAACAAGGGACCCTTTATTGCTCTCTGTGTCATACAGGAGGCAGGAGGCCATTACAGGTGGGAACTTTGAAATATTTTGTTACAATTTAAAAGCCATCAGTCAACGTGCAGTATAAATTACCTCAATAACTCAGAATCAAGTCAATATGAGCCATCTTAGTACAACATGTAGTTTTCTAAACCATGAAATGGAACACGGTTAGGAAATGTGAACGGGGGAACTCGAACCTCTACCTCAGACCAGATGAATTCTCAGTCATACAGAGAAGGCTTGAATCTGACTATGCCATGATGTATGCAGATGATTATGGCAGTGTTCATCTACTTTGCAATTTCCTCTTTCAGTCTTAAAGAATGCATGTGATGTCTGAGGGGATAATGAAACTGAATGTGGCTTTAATAATGTAAGTGTTCATGATGGCAACATAATGTTTTTGTGTTGGTGAAACCAGTATTAATGCATGTTTGTTTAAGCTAAGTAAATAAAAAAACCCTCAGTATATTATGTGAGAGTCAATAATGATTATCAGAGGGAGTTATGCTTGGCATTAGCCTATGCAGGTGATAAAAAGATTTAGTTGATACTGATAGAGAGATGTTGCACAGAAGTTTTAACCTTGGTGAAATGCACACAGCTGTGGTTTTGATATCTGTTCATCACAAAGAAAAATGAGCTGCTTTGATACACTGTAAAAAAATATAATAATAATAATAATTCTGGGTGAAGGGACAACTGTGAGTCGTTGATATGGCCACTGAAAATTCTTCCCATTTAAAGAACCTGTTGAACAGAAAGGTATCTTAACAAAAGGCTGGTGTGTGGTACAGTAAAAAAACTATGCTGGATGCTAGGCATACTGTACATAGGTTGGGATGCCTTGCTGAAAACCCAGAAAAACTTGTATTGCATTGTATCATTTGATTATCCAACACACAGAAAACATAGCAACATCATTTCTGACCTTCCAGTATCTATAATCAATTCCTAAAAATGATTGAACCAAACTGAAAATCACATTATTGATTTAAAAGCCCTACAGGTTGCATTACACAAATACAGATATTACATAATATTATACATAATAGTGAAATAAATCACACTCAATAAATCTTAATGTTATGCCTGATTTTTAATATACATACATACAATTTAATTAAATGGCATATTTGTTTAATTCTTAAATATTTCTTATAGCAATAAATTATCAAGCAACAGCAAGTGTGACATTTAATGACCTTTTTCATCACATACAAGCCATTTTATATTTTAACAATATGAAGCTCAGGCTCTAAATGGCATCTTCATAATTAATGATGCAATTAATCAGGCATTTGTTCATATGGGACATATGTTCCTACTGTACATCTGACCCTCCAGAATACTGACACAAGAGACCAATGTGGTAATAATGTGCTATTTAGTAGACTCTGTTTATTACAAAGGATATGAGTACATGATGGAAATAGCAGAAGCAGCATACAGTATGGTTTGGTCAGGGCACAGATTGTGGTCGTGATTGATTGTTCATTGACTTCAAACAGTCCCCTGTGCCTTCTTTCACACAGCCTTTTGAAACCAATAGTCTCAAAAGATTAAGATTTTCTTTATTAACTTCTTTCTCACGATGAAAACTCTTACCACGTTTAACAGATGTTTCTTCTTTTTACGTGCACACACACATTCCAAGTTTGACTTACACACTAATGCAAATTTCAGAATTTTATGAATCAGTGGCTACACATTCTTAATAAATATGTTCTAAACCTTGTCAAAAAAAGAATCACTGATAATAACCAAGCAGCAACTCATGTGAAAGCCAATTCTTGCCTCTGTTGATTTTCTTCCCTGCTGATAGCATACATGAAGCATGAGCCCTGTCCAAGTGTGCTTATTCTGTGATGTTTCTGACTAGTGTGGGACAATGTGTCGTTGCAGATGTACCAACTTAACTTCCCTGACCTCGGCTGTCCTCTCAGTACAAATAAAACAACAACATCCTGTCTCACAGCACAGAACAGTGCTCCAGTCTCACCATCCGACAGCTCAGCTTCCGTCTAACACAAACGCCCCTAACATGTCAACAGACGCAACCAATCTGAACATAAAGAGTACATGCGTTCCCTTTAAACTGGGGTCATATAAAGAGCATAACTTTCAGTGTGCTTAAAGAAAACCAGCTATTATCATAAATTTCCCAGTAACTGCAAATACAAACCATAACACAAACCCTCAGAGATCGTATTGGCGCTCTTAAAAGACAAACTGCTGAGTCTATCAAAAGGCCACTGCTAGATAATAAGTCAATAATCAAACTTCTTATACTACTGTAACAAGAACCACATCTTAAAACCCTTCATATGGCTTCAAAGATAAGGTGAAAAAGCACTGTAAATACTGCATCAACATTTAGCTCATAAGAGACAAGCATATGAACTATGATATGAAAACACTGTACAGCAGAATGCAATTTTCTAAATATTTCTATTATAAAACATTTAGATATACAAATTATTTCAAACACAATAAGAATTCGTTCCTAGGAAGAAATAGAGACTTTTAAAACAAAGTGCGTAAATGTCACTTGAAGTAACAGGTGAACTCCAGTTGTGAGTACATGATGTAGCCCAATCACGAAAAAAGACTGAGAACATTTTTACTTACACGAAGGCATGGTAAACGAATGCCCAGGCTCGTGGTCTCTCTAGGACATTGTAGAGGTAGTTCTGGAGCTTCCTGTAGCGCGCGTTTCTCCGACCGCTTTGCGCGCTGTAAGCGAGCGGTTTCCCCAGCAAGCTCAGCCGGGCGCCCTGCTTTCTTCTCTGGTTCTCCGAGCCTCCTGCACCTGTTGTGCCCGGCGCCGACAGCAGACTGTCGACTGTCCTAGTCGCGCTGTTCATCGTCCCACGACCGGCTTCAACATCTTTCATGCCATAGTGCTGCGAGGTCTTCATCCAGAGACCAGTGCCCCCCTCGTCGCCGCTGTGGTTGCGGGGCATCGCATCACCAGCGCGGGCTGGAAACGCGCGTCTGGCACCAGTGGTGCGAACATATAAAGACACTGTAACACGAGCTTCACAGTTCCCTGCGTAAAAACATTGGCTACTTTATTGTTCTTCTTCTCTTTTTATCTTTTCTTTAAGGTTATGTATAACAGGACCGCCTAATGATAAGTGCCGGCATCCAGCTCATTGGCAAATAAGCTATGAAAGATTTGGTAAAGTTATGAATCTCCAGATGACTGAAGCAATCTGCTCCCGCCGCCGTGAGACTGGAGTTTTGAAGGAGCGTCACCATCTCAGTGGAGGAGATTTGGAGAGGGGAGGGCACCACCAGCGCACTCTCTCTCTCTCTCTCTCTCTCTCACACACACTCTGGGCTACTGTATTCTAGTTCAGATGTCCTGACAAGATCTAATGTAGGACTTAAACAACTACAATACACGCAAATTACGAGGTTTATGAAGCGTGCGCTTCGGCGAGCGAATAAGGCTGCTTTCATTTAAGCGGGTCGTTTTAAGCTAGTTTCTGTCAGTAACGTTATATGTTACACGTTACATTTTGTAGGCTATTGGCTAATTTTCGTTTCGCAATCTGTCGAGGTCGATCTAAAATACACGAACGCAAAACTTTTCATGATAGGATACAATACGGCAAAAATATATGTTTACGCTTGAGCGGCGTGCTGTTGCTATGGTTACCACCGCAGGCAAAATCCACGAGTTTTTCTTTTAAACTTTCTTTTTTTTATTTAAATCGCGGTGTTACCTACAACGTTCTGGGGGTTTGGAGTCAAGTGAGACTGAATGAGCAACCGAGATTAAATTTGGTCGCTTAAACATACCCACGGCTGGTGTTTTTATTTAGGTCCGAGTTCGATTTCATTAACGATTCCCCAAAACGCTTTATTGATGTCCCTTCTTTAAAATGTCATTTTGTAATTCATGCTTAATATTTAATAGCGATTCATTCCCAATTGCTTCGGCATCGACATCCGCTCCGTCTGCATGGACATTTATGCTCGGATTAATCGCAGCACATTTACGTGGAAAAAAAGATGTTTCTAAAGACACAGCTGACATTCTCCTCTAAAAATATGGTGAAACAAAGCTATTTAATACTGGGGATTTCTGAAGATTTGATTTACATAACACCCACATTATCTTGAATCGACTTGCAAAAGTGTCTGAATTATAACTAATAATAGACAGCTCTCTACTCAGTGTGGTGGCAGAACAGATTCCTCTCCAAAGACTTTTTATAGAAACACAAAACAAATAAACTTTATAACTGAGCCTTTCTGGGTTTCAAAACAGGGCTGAACCGAAAACGCTTCAATCGGAGCCCGCGGATCTAACAAATCACGTGATCCGAAAAGAAATAACATACGAACTATATACAGTTTAATGAGCAGGTAAGCTCATCAGGATGTTTTAATGACGTAACCGTTATTTAATTGTATTCTACATATTTAACTGCTTCGATTAGTCAAGCTAGCATTCATAAGAACGTTGCTTCTTTACTCGGTTACACTGTAATATAACTTAAATGAATCTGTTAAACACAGAAAACTACTGCTAGCTCATTACACACAACATCCATTACTTTTACCGACATTTCTGTTTACTCTAAAACACAATGCAATAAAGTGCAAAAGTGTACGTTTAGTTTTCAGTTACCGTTAGGCTATATTTTATTAAACAAGGCTAATTCAAATAGTTTGGCATTTAATAAAGTACATTACATATAGGCTACTGCACAGATCAAGGCACCAAGTCAAAGCATAATGGTCTATAGGTCAGACTGTAATGCTGAATAATATACACAAGAAACGCAAAAGCATTACATAAAGAGACTGCAAATAAAATATGACTGAGTGTGTCTGTCTGCTTGTGTGTATTTGTGTGCATTTTGACCTTGTGTGGACATTTGTTAGGTCTCCATGAGGAAACAAGCTTTTAAATCAAACAGAATTAAGTTTTTTGAAAATCTAAAAATGCCCGTAGTTTCCTGTAAGGGGTAGGTTTAGGTGCAGGGTCAGTGTAGGATGATACCACATACAGTCTGTACAGTAGCCTATAAACACCATTACACCAATAGTGTCCCCATAAACCATGTAAACCCAACATTTGTGTGTGTGTGTAAGAAAGTAAGATGCCAGAATAACATTATCATTGGAACCTTAAATTGAAGTGTTACAATGTAGTACTGTCACTATAATGTGCTGCAATAAGAGCATATCTCTTTCTACATGATCACAATATCTAAAAGAATAATCGTAATAAAATCAGCAAATATGGTTACAGCATTGTTCTTCAGGTAATATCAAAGTTGAACAGACATAATAGGCCATGTATCAGCATCTTGTTTCATACGTGTTTTCAAAAGTGGTTCACACTCATCAGAAATTGGACAATTATTTTATTTTTCTGTACAAACCTTTAAGTTAAAATGTTGTACTTAATGTGCACATAAACAAAGGCTTTAGAAATAGTATAGTTTAACAGTATATTACATGAGATTTCTTGCAGCTATGCAAAAGCTGTTTAAGCTTTTATTAACAAAACCGCCAAAGGTGTAACAAAAAAAGGAACACTAAATGATTGATTTAGTGATCATGTCAGTCCAAAGAAACGTATTGCTTTGTACTACAAGCAAAGTTTCCATTTACAGCTGTATTTGAACTCAAGCATAAACTGGACACCATTACCCCGAATCATTTTGATTATGAGGGTAGGCTGTCTGTTACTACGTTTTTGTCATTTAAACATTATTATTATTGTTATTACTATTATTATCATCATTTAGATATCATTACGACCATTAAAATGTATTGCTACACTTTCTATACTTATTTTTATTGTGTGAATAGGTCTCCAAAAAGATCAATTCACAGCTAACAACAACACACTCTAGTGGTGTGAGTCTGTTAATACAGACTTAAATATACCCTATTCATTTACAAAGCACTGACGCAAGCGTGAAATAGACTATACTGTAAGCTAAAAACCATAACAGCTTTAAAAACAAATAAATAAAACCAAATACTGACGCTATCATTGTTCTAATGGGGTGCTTCCATACAGCTTATATGATTTAGGACTACCTACTAACATTGTATGCCAAGCTCTCTGCTCTTCAGTCGTTTATATTATATGATTCTAAGAAATCTCCATCAAAATAACATAATCAAATTAGATTCACTGAATTAGATGTTAAGTCACACTGTAAAAAGTAAGCCTTTGTTTGGCCATAAGATCTGTGAATTAACAGAGTTGACTGAGGGGTCTAACAGGGCCTCCTCAGTCCATCTGCAGAATGCGAGAAACTCTCCAATAACCCTGTCTTAAAAAATAAGTTATGAAGATTATATGGCCATCTGGATCAAGGCGAAGAGAAATGAGTAACGAGACCTAAAATATTATCAATAGATTCAATTGAAGAATGGAGCGCGAGATATGCTTTTTACATATTTGCAAGACTGGCCGTAAATCAGCCCCTGCTTAAAAATGTTTGAAATCTTTTCACGGCACTGGTTTCGTTTCTCAGGCAGTCTGAAACCAGACAAAACAGACACTTTCCGTTAACAGCTTATTGGCAACGCAGCAGCACGGAGTTTGTGAATGTAGGCTACTACTTACTGTGTCACAGTCCACCGCTGACTGATTCACCTGCTCACGAGAAAGCGGATCATTGCATACCTTCAGCAGATTATTGCTTTGTTACAGCATAATGCTGCTTGTTTAATTCTTGACCAACTTTCATTTAAAACAGATATCACTAAACATAAGGATAACTCGCGGTTCTTTCAGAAAATTCACCCAGAAACACTCTGTTTGATTCAGTGAGTTCAAGTGACGATTCAGTGTTAGAATCATTTGTTTCGAACTAGCGATTCGGAGCGCTTTTAATACTGCCACCTGATTTAAGTAAACGAGGCTTTGTTTCAGAATGTTTTCAAGAAAGAATTTCAATAACAAATGTCCTTAATTAAAAGGTAAAGGTTTATGCGTATTTTCGCCGCTCTGAGCTGCAGGCGTCACTACCGCATGAAGAGTGAATCGTAGTGGTTGATTCAAAGTTTCGGAAAGCTTCGTTTCTCCCACGAGTGATTTGGTTCTTAGTGGCACTGCGCTTGTTTCGCTCTGTTATTTAAAAAAAGAAGCCCTCATTTAATCTCTTTCCATGAAACCGATGTAACAGAAATACAAGAGTAAAATAGCCTAAATATTTTTTTTTAAGTAAATGTAAAAAGTAATTAAAAAATATATTACAATATTAAAAAAAATTTAAATGTGTTATTTATTATTGTCTTATCTGCTAATGGTGTCTTGATTCTTACAACTTTAAAACCTTTTTAGGAAATTTCTGAAGCAACTTTTCTCATTTTCATTTAGTTAAAAATTATGCAACATTATTGAAAAAAATAAGATCTACAAAGACCTACATATTTAGAGGGAGGAAAAAACAAATAAACAAATAAAAACAAAATGACTAAAAGTACTAAAACCTAAATAAAAATTAAAATGCAAAAAACATGAAATTAATAAATTAAATAAAAAGGACTTTAATGATAAAATAACACTGCCTGGAAACAATTACAAGTGTTTTTTGTTGTTTTGTTTTGATTTGTTTGTTTTTTACTCTTGCAGGTTTTTCTTCTTCTTTTACACGTTTTAATTTGACAAAAGTAGCATACAAGTGTTTGAAATGTTGCATAATGATGATGAAATGACTTTTTCATTTAGTGTCATATTTATAAAAATATTTTAAGTATATACATGACCATTGTTTAATCACTTTAAATCATTCCCTTTTATTGCTAAACATGCAGAGAGTTTAACCATTTTAAATTAGCAAGTTATTACAAAAAAAGTGCAAATATGTCAAAGATATTTTATTTCAGTTGCCCAAATTTGCCCCTAGATGCTGGAATTAGCAATCTGAAACTCCACAACAACTTCCTGCACTGATTTTTTCAGCTAGCTTCCATTACACAGATATTTCTCAGTCACAAATCATCTTGTCTTTTATTTCTTTCTTTCTGTTAAAGCAGTTCAGATTCAACCATTCGCACATTGTTGAACCTGAATGATGGTACGGCTTGTGTTGTCCACTTACCAAATTCTCGGCATCAGATGCGCCGTTTGCAGTACATGGTGGACCGAAATATGTCTGGTCTCAAAAATACACCTGGCTTCCAGCTGCTGACATTCTTGACCCTCTCTTTCTCCAAAAAAAATAAATAAAATTGAGGGTATTGAGAGTGCCCTGCTCCTAGGCCACATTTGTCTTTAATGAAAGTTGTGCTGCTGAAATAAAGCTGATAATAAAACTAACATGAAAAAAATTCAACTTAACTTAAACAAATGAATTTAAAGTAAAGAAAATTGACTAAAATGTAAACTAATTTAAGTGTAAACTAAAATAAATATAAAAACTGAAAGCTTCAAAATATTAATAAATCTTTTTTTTTTTGCTGTTTTTTTTATTCTGATTCTATGAGAGAGAAAAAATGTATTTTATTCTTCTTTTATTCTTTTGTTAATGTTTTAGCATTTATTGTTTTCCTCATTATTTGTCTCTGCCATGTCTATTTATAACCGTTGTGTAAAATCCCAGAAGCCTTTAAAATCTCAGGAAATATGAAATCTTTACGAAAGGTTTCCACATCAGTGACAGCTTTTGTACAAATTTTGTCAGATAGTGTACATACATATTTTTAACATCATGGTCTGTTTTTGATTTCAGTTTTAATTTTAGGTCATGAAAAAAAAGCAGCACTGTTTTATTACAATCCCGACATTCACTTGATTTGATTTCCAGTAGTGATGCATGCGTGTAATATCACGGCCTAATTACAATATTGGTTTCTGTTCTGTTACTGACCAGTGCACCAGCATTACAATAGGAGCAGTATTATGCTGAATAAAAATATGGAGTAACACCAAATCAATTACTACTACCAATAAAAGCATAATGTTACACAAGTCATTTAGTGCATCTTTCTTTTAGGCCACATTCCAACAGACTACAGAAGGGCTACAGTACTTTTATTGCTCACCTAAACAGACATTAAATTACAACCAGCTAAATAATTGAATTAGGCATTCTTACTGGATATATAATCACATAACACAGTCTATTGTCATATTTGCTGAAATCGGAAGCCCTGATAGAAGTAGTATTTTTAGCAATAGTTAAACAGTGACCTTGCACAGCTATAAAATAATAATAAATAAACACATCAAAAGAAACTCTAAACAAAAGGAAAAAAACAGTGTAATGCTATTTGTCTCCACGTGGTGGAGAGATTGGATTATGGTTAGTTGCATTATGATGCATTGGTGGACAGGATGCAACTGGTGGGACCTTGAAAAAAAAAAATTATATATATCATTTTAAATTGTGTAAATATTTGGTACACGAATATCCTTACACTATTTAAATTATAAAAGATAATAAATGTCAAATAAAATAAAAAAACATGTGTCACACATACAGTATTAAAAAAAATCAAAACATAATCAGCACACCGATTTTCTTCCACACAGTCTTTTATTTGTAAATAATAAAAATGAACTCTTGAATATAAAACATACACATTATTTGAGCCACGCCTGCTGTACAAACAAGAAATGTTGCAGTGAATACTTTCAACTTTGTTTCAGTGGAACACACGAACTGTAAACAATCAGTATCCTTGAATAATACTGACAAAGTAAATAAGTCTGCCATAACCAGGCATAGAAAGTAAACTTCTCATTGAAACAAGGATTCGTGAGTATTTATGGTAACGCAACAAGTCAATAGAGGTCCAAATTTCTCTCATCAGATTGGGCATCACTAAAATAAAACTTTGGAGGCATCCCTTCTTCCGCTCAGCAGAACCAAGAGACAGAGCACTGATCCATTAACTCGAATGGGGCCGCTTTGTAAATATAAGTAAACCTCTTTGCAGACTCATATTTACAATATATGCATGTACGTAAGTGATGTTTACTTGATACACTCTGTTTCAATATCGATATATCTCTAAGTCATTGTGATTTTCAGAATTATATTCCATATACAGATAGCTCTAGTTTTTATACAGATTATCTACCTTAGTTTTAGCCCCACAGTAGTACAGACTACAGTGAACACCAACATCTTCGATAAAATAGGGCCTTGTGTTTGCTCAGTACTACAGTACAGCACTTATTTATCCATCCAGGGTTTAAAAAAAAAAGAAAAAAAGAAAAGGAAATCATACGATTCAAAAATTCTTATAGACATTCAGCCCCAAAATAAGGCCTGTGTGTATGGCTGAACCCGGCCAAATGCCCACACATGGAATGAATGGCTTCGTTTTATTTGATAATCTATTTATATCAAGTACAAGCAAACTGTACAAGTACATGCAACATACAAGCTGGCCTACAGTTTGTGGAACTAACACACACTTATTGTCTCTTTTTTTTCTCATCTGTCTTGTTTTACAAAATGTGCATGCAACTTGGAACAGTTCCAGATTCATGCTGTTCCCCTCATTGGTGGCGTCTGTTCCCCTTGTTGGAACGTCTCACTGTCACATTCAAAATGCTCAGGGAGGGATCTGTGAGATTGCTTTTATAATCAACTAAACTGATGACAAACTGCTAAAAATAGGAAGCTTTCGATTTTGGCCTCTTTTTTCAATTACTTTTAATCCCCAAAAGCTTTTTCTCTCTTTTTTGTTCAAAAGATCAAGCATTTGTGCTCGCATTAAAATAATGTAAACTCTAGTCAGGTAGAAATTCTAATATCGGTATGTACAGGTCCTTTACCAAACGGAATAGAATTGAAAGTGCTCGGAAATGTCTGTAAGATAGGATTCATGATCGCGTGAAACCTGGAAATCCAACGTGTTAGTGAGCTAACGTTTTCTTGTTAAATGATAGTGGCAGCTTCTTACAGTCCCGGTGAATCGAATACAAGTGGTTTTGTGTCATCCATGAAGCTTGTATGACACAAATGTCAGAAAACATGAAGCATGTTTTCACATTCTACAAAGTGTGCCTATTTACCAAATCAACATTAACGTGAAAAGGCAAAAGCAGTCGATGGCGACTGCTGTAAACAGACTTAAAAGGTTCTCAGGCGTCTCCCTGCCTTCTTCGATGCAAAAGCACACTCTTGCACACACACACACACACACACACACACACACACACCACAGTCACACAATCTGAGTCTGAGTTTGTGCCAGACCGGCACACGGCGGGGCTTCGGATGCAGCATCCGTGATGCAGAGAGGAAAACTCTCTGAGAAGACTAAATCTTGACCTTTACCCCTCGACCTCTGGTCTTTTAGCAGAGGGACTTCCTGAAAGTGCAATATAGAGGAGGGGCAGTGCTGTCCTCTCACTCTCGCCAACACGTGAGAAAATAAATGCGCTGACTGACCAGAGCAATCTAGGCTACCGGCGCCACTGTGGGCTCGCGTTTCAGCTGCCTCTCCCTTTCCTTCTCTTTTTTTTATTCGGGTCGAATCGTCATCTCAGCAACAAAACATGCAGTAAAGGAGCAGAGTGGATCAAAGGAAATCTCTACAACCCAAAGATCAAAAGTAAAAGAGAGAAGTGATTGTCAGGCTTCAGCAAAGCTTTGATCATGATTCTGTCCATCTGTCTCTTTATCTGCCGCTCTGGTTCTGATTGTTGCCTCGGGTCCTTGGTCCATGGGGTCGTGCGTTTCCCATCCGTTCACTAGGACCTGGTGCCCGGTGGCCCTGAAGAGTCCAGCGAGGTCTGGGAAGCGCGACGAGTGAGAGGAGCTATCGTCGGGTCGACCAATGATGAAGGGGGAAACAGTTTGTACCAGCCGATCACTGTGCTAGAAAGATCCAGCTCTTCTAAAAGAATCTGGGCGACTCCCATGAAACATTTGTGGTCCATGCGGCCGTAATCTCCCCAAACTATAACCTGAAGACAAATGCGGTGGTCAGTGCGCACAAACGTTGGACTTTGGAGGCATACTGAAAATATACGAACGAAATACGCTTCCTACCTGGAGAACTTTACCCTGCGGACTTTCCTCAAACAGCAGCGACTGCTGATACAAGGGATCAAGCGTTTTTCGTGCAATCTTGGTTTTCTTTTTGGCTTTGCACGCTCCATTTTCCAGCAAATAGACCTTGACATAGGGAGCTGTGAAGAGCAGACGTACAGTGGTACTCAACTAGGGTTGTTCAGGCAATAATAGTGCCTGGTTAGTACAATGTAGTTAATTATCACATTTTTGGGATGTAATAATTTTATTAGGAATAAAAACTACAAATTAAATTTTTTTTAAGAAGTCCAAGGTTGCATTTATTTATTTATGATCAAAAATATAATAAAATGGTAATATTGTCAAATATTATTACAGTTTTAAATAACTCTTTCTATTTCAATTTATATTTATATTCAGGTTTACAGCTTCATATGATGTAAACGTATTTACAGTCACTTTTGTCATTTACAGTCACTTACAGTCATCAATGCTTCCTTGCTGTATAGAAGTATTAATTCCACATATAAAAAAAAATCTTACTGTCCATTTATAAATGTTCATACTGTAAATGGTAATATGCTTACATGAAAAATAAAATTTCTTAATTTACCCATTACTCAAAAAACGGTGTTTACATAATGTGTAGAAGACAAATAATGAATCCTTGATCTAGATTCACTCTTAAATGATGCTAATGAAAATGATTGTATGTATTGTTGTCACACTCTCACCCGGCAGCGATTTGGAACCTGGTTTAGGTGTAAGACCACGGGCCCTGATAACCTCCACTTCCAGCTGCCCTTTCTTGTCCATCAGTCCAATCTGAACATCTCCTACAAAACAAAAAACATTTAAAAAAGTGTTTTAAAGTTTTCCATGCCATCAAATTCAACTGAGAAAGACTTTAGTCAGTACATAATGTATATGATGATGTTTACTCACCCATAGCAGGCGTGGCAAGTGTCTGCCTACCCACCAACTGAGCAGGCCCAAGACCATCCAGGAAGTCACTGAACTGGCTGTCAGCCCCTAACCTCATCCCTGAGAAGATCAGACTGAGACACACACAGGTTATCAGCTAGACAAATGGATATATTTCTGTAAGACAGCAATGCATATATAACTTACATTATAACTTAAATTTCTTGTTATCTTCACACATCCTCAAATACTTTAAAAGAAAAATTTAAAGAAATGAACCTTTGTACAGTAGATACCAAACAAACAAGACCCTAAACATCAATTAATTTATCTGGATCTAAGTAGGCTTATTCCAGAACGAGGTTCCTGTCCTCATATAGAGTTCAAAAGCTCTGAAATGCAGCCCATCTCCTTCAGCACAAGGCTTGCGCTGTGTATGGTATGTAAACCCTGTCCTGCATTAAGGCCCCTCTTAATACACTCAATATTTCCTTTGAGACCAGCGCAATTTCCATGACCTAACTCCAGCAGGAATGTCTGAGGGACGTGCCAGCCCGTGTCGTGCTACCATATAAACTGCCTTGTGTGATTTCAGACTACTTAAAACACGTTAATGTAAAATAAGCCTTAAATCATGGAGTCGCAGAGACACAATCTGTGAAGTGGCATGGCGAGCAAATTCGCGGTTCTGAAGCCACAAAGGCAAGCGTGGCTGCCGCTCTCGGTGCTGCTACAGACCCTGCCAAGACCCCTCTCTGAAGATGATGGATATTTTAATTATTATAGGGGGTACCGCTTGCCATCTGGCTCCTAAAATGGATCTAAGAAAGTAGTGGACACAGCATAAGCTCTGTAAATCAGACTGTTTCTATTAGCTTATACTTATGTTTTTTCCAAATAAATCTAGAAGAGAAGCTCATATGAACATGATACACAGCCTGTTGAGAGACCACTTATGTATGAGTGATGGGTTTGCGAATGCCTAAAAACACCAGAGTCAAGACATTTTAAAGGAGTGCGAAAGCAGGTCAGCTTCAGGTAAAATAGCAGAAATTGGAACAGGGTTACATTATATATGATAATACACACAGTACGCTCCGTCCAATTTTTTTATATTTACATGGCTGTTTATTTGATTAAAAATGCATTAATTAATGCATAAAAAACATGACAATTTTTTCACATGTGTATTGTTAACCGTGTCTTTTGCTCCTTTGTTTTGCTTTGTGTACACTGTAAAAAATTACCATGATTTAACCGTAAAAAACTCTGAAAATGCGACGTTAAAAACCTGTTAAATGGTTAATGGTCAAATTTACAGGGAAAACTGTAAACTGACATTCCCAGAATTCCCTGCATTGCATTTCAAATTTTGTTTGAATTTGATGTTTTTTTCTTTGAAATAACTTTGTTTTTTTGCTTATAAGTTATGTTTATTAGGGTCGTATGTTACATGTAATGTTGTTAAATTAATGTTTATTGCATATTTCAGTTTAATAAGTCCTGTGCGAATGACTATGAGCACCATTTTTTCACTTTTAAAAGCTGCTTCTGATGGGCTTTGCTTATCAGTGTATTTCAAAGGTACAAAATAGATTTCAGTGGTTTAATAGGTTGGTATATTAACATTCTCATCAGTTAATGAAATTATGGTATTTAACTGTAAGTTTATCTTAAAACAGTAAACTCTAAAATGTTGTTACTATATGTTTTACAGTCAATTTGTTTTTACAGTGTTTATATTCCCTTAGTCTCTATCTTCCATGCATCCCATTGTGCATACCATCCACCCTATCTGCCCCTATGAAAATGACTAATATCACATAGAATTTAGGATGGTTAGTATGCACATTAGGATGCAGGCCTGGTCTTCGTCGTGGATTGATTTAAGTTTAGTGTGTCTGGTTACATGCTCTCCTGGTTATTCTCCTGTCCAATGTGTTTGAAGTTTGATTCTTATTGTTTCTCTGTTGTTGTGCTTGTCTTCACAGCCACAATACTGTAACAGATTTTTATGAAAACAACATTTGAAATATAAATCATTTAGTATACTGTCAATTTGAATTAAATTTTTAAACTTGAATGTAAAACTTATGCAATCCTGAGACAAGATGCAAAATCATGAAGAAAACAAACCGATATATAAATTTGTGGTTTAGAACTGCAAAGTTGTTTGTATGCAAAAATAAAAAAAAAAGTTTACACTGCTCTGGATACTAACTTGCCCTCAGAGCTGTAACTGTTCATGCTGCCATCAGTGGACTCTCGGCTGGCTTGGCGAGCCATGGCATTGCGGGGATACTCCACTGCCATTCCCGTCTCCTGACTGCGCTGGATCTGACTGGATCCCTTTGATTTCTTGTTGGCTGCTTCTGTGGATGGAAAAAAAACAGTATGCAGGGCTTTCATCAGAAAAAAATCTGTAAAACTACAAAACATAAACCTAAAATTAAAATACTAGTGCTGTCAAAAAGGATAAAATAATTAATAATTATAATGAAGTTGTTTTTTTCTGTATTGGGAATTTTAATTATTACTATCAGTACAATGATACTATAAAGAAGGCTTCTTTTTAATTTGTTATTTATATATTGGTAGTTGACATATCAATGCATCTTACAGTGTGACAGAAAAATGTAACAAAAACAAAAAAAACTGTGACATTAAAGATAAACCTCTCTCAAAGTTGTTTTTTGTTTGTTTGTTTGTTTCATTAACACCATAGTTTTTATGTGCTAACTACCCTTATTAAATATGAATAAAAAAGAACATATTTGCTTACATTTTACAAGGTTTTATATTCACACAAGTGAGTGTGTGTGCCGAGATGTTTGAGTGCTGTTCTTACAGCCGTCACTCAGGAGAAAATATTGCGATCTAATATGAAGCTCTTCACCCCTGGTGAGTGTAACATCTCCTGCTGGACGTCACGAGGCACCATCCGTACTATTTATGGCCTTTTGATGGATTACAGATCCTCTGAAAATGTCAACCACTGAGGTGGCTCACAGAGGTGCTGTCATCCCAGTTGTTTGAGTAAAAAATGTAACAGAGAGATTTGTCTCTTCAATCATCATGCTTTTTTCAAACCACCGTCAGTGGCTTATTCTGACAAAGTTTACAGACAAAAAAATGTTCAAGGGTTGTCATCAACAGACATAAATGGCTTAGGTATTATTTAAGGAAACAGATAAATACTGTCAGAAAAAAACTGTAGATAATAGTGCTTCACTGCAGCAGTAATCTATGGAATACAATACATTAAGATCATATGTATGCTGAGATTCAGCTTGTCTTTTGACCGCTATTAGCAAACAACATATTAAAACAGTCATCATATGCAGTCAGCTTCACTGTCATCATTAGCCATTCTCCTACATATATAATACATTTCATAATTGGCCTGTATCACTGTTAAGATTATTACTATTATTTTATTTTATTTTTTGACAAAACAAGTGTTATGGGTAATATTTTAAAACAGTTAGTAATCCTACAGTAATCCTAACATTTTATCAATAAATGTTCAATTTGTTAACATCAATTAATGCAATAGTTAAAATTAACCATCAACTAACCATAACAACAATTTTTGCAGCATTTATTAATCTATGTTAATGATCATTTATTCAATTATACTGTTGACCTGTTCAGTGCATTTAAATAAATCCTGACGAGAATCAAATCTTTTTATAGAATCCTAAAAAAATTCGAGAAAGATATTATCTGTATTTTTTACATATATATATATACATGTTATTCATTAAGAATATTAAGTAGCACAACAATTTTCCTGAAAACCAAATCAGTATATTAAAATTATTTCTGTAGGATCATATAATAGTTGTTGAAAATTCAGCTTTGCCTTAAAGGAATACATTATACTTTATTAGTTGAACTATAATTTAATCAAATCATAGTAGTCTCAGAGAGTATAAAACAAACTGACCAACACTAAACTTTGGAGTGGTAGTGTAAATATACTATTAATTCATGTTTCTGCTATACAATTACTATGTTGATTTACACAGTTGAAAAAATGTTTCAAATCACATTTTCATATCTCTATATGCATAAATTACTATGAACTAAAATTAGTAAATGCTTTAAAAGAATTGTTCTTTGTTTTTTTGTTAATACCAAATGCTTTAAATCATGTAAACAGATTTAGAAAGTGTTACGGTAATCTTATTTTTAGTTTTGGCTATGGTAGTGAATGGATGAGGCTGGTGCAGTGGGCAGAGCGTGGAACAGCTGTTACAGAGCAGCGGAGCTCTTTAAAATGCTGATTTATCACAGCTTTGCAACTCTTTCTGATTTATCATCTGATGGGCCTTTTAAGATATTATCTAGGCGCTTGGCAGACAGCGATGCCAAAAAAACTTCTTTTGCCATCCTTTTTAAATTTGTTTCTTTTTTCAGCAGTCCATTTATTAAACTATAAAAAGACAGTGCTTAAAATATGAGATTTTAGAGGATATCAGGTCCAACTTCAAAGGCATTTATCTACATTACATCTGATAGGAATTCAGGGTTGATCTGCACCTGACACAATGAACGTCTGCCAGTGCTAACATGCTGCCATTCATATTTCCAGCCTGAGCTTTCAGCTCCCACACTTTAACAGAGACTAAAGAGAAGAAGTAAAAGAGGGTAAAGAGGGACCTGATACATAGATCCACCAGACAAGGATGACCCCGGAAAAAGAGGAAACACTGATAAGAGATAGCAATCTAAGTAAAGCCGGAAGACTGAAAAAAACACCCAACGGTCTAGGCAAATGGTCTGAACAAATGGAACGGACAGTTTTAAAGAAATTGCTTATTATAATTTGTCAGTCTTGATTTTGGTGATTTTGGTTTGATTTTAGCCCAGGTGACACTAATGTCATTCAATTAAATATCTTTTCATTTTTAAGCATTTTTGGCCATACTTCTACACCAGTAGAGGGCACCTCAGGCTACACTAAGCCAATGAAACTCATCGGTATCCTGTAACTCTTCTCTGGTGTTTAAAATAGTATAAGTTATATTTAATACAGAATTCTTTTGAGGTTAACCCTGCCACTGTCTGCAGTAGTAAAACAAGGTGACCAGCAGACAGTGCTATCTAAACAATGAGTTTTAATGGGACAAAAAGCCTCATCGAAGGTCATATATAGAATGTGAAAAAGCGAGCAGCATATTTTGGATTTATTTTATAATGTACAATACCTGATCTATATCGTTGTCCAAGCTATATGCCATTTTTGCAGTTTTTAACTGAAAGAACACAAAGGAATTGACGAGGAGCGAGTATACGATTGGCTGGAAGTGTCTGACCTGTCTGACTGAGCTGAGAGGTGCTCCTGCTGCGGCGGGAGGGAATGCCCACGATGGCAACTACACGTGCGCTTAGGCTGGATCTGCGCTTTTTCCCTCCTGCTCCAAGTGTTCCCAGAGCCGTGTCTGACTGACTGCCATCCGTACGTTCCAGAGTGTAGATTTCCCCACTAACGCTCGTACTCTTCAGCATGCTGCGGCTGGATGGACGAATATGACGGCTGGTGTGGGGAGAAAAATAGAGAAGACTCTCAGTAACCCAAATGGAAAATGACCATTCTGACGTTAACACGACCCTCTGCATTTGATTATTGTGTGTGCTCTTTCTACTTTTTTCACTTCCCTCAACATGAGTTTACCAAAAATCATAAAAATCTGAGAATGACGCTATTATGGAAAAGAAGGAGACATAGAATCATTTAAAGGAATAATGGAAAACAGATTTTGGCTTTGCTATTTTGATATGGAAGTGTTTGCTTTACAGTGTACACTACTGTTCAAATGTTAAGGGTTGTTGTATATTTTTAAACACAGCAAAAACAGAAATAGTCATATATTTTTACCATTTAAAACAGAATTAGTTTGAAATAAGACCTTTAAAATATTACAAAACTCAGCAATTTATATTTATAAGTGAACATTTATTCAGTAGGTACAGCAAAAATCAGAAAGAAAATTATTGTCTGAAACTAAATTGCAACTTTTTGTGCAAGAAAACCAAGTGGACTTTGAGGGGGGACTGTAAATAAGTTGAAAATGACTTCTTTATTGTAGAAAATGGAGGCGATGTAAAGATAAATATGTGTTTTTATAACTTCATAAGATAATGTCTATTGTTCCTTAACCCCATATTACCACCAATATGCCCTCCACAGACCATTCCTAACAAAAATGATTTTTTAACTGTTTTTTACCCACATAAAAAAGATAATGCAAAACTTTCACAAATCTAATACATAGTCCAGAGTGATGCTGCATCATGCATCTCACCTAAAGCGACCCCTGGGTCGTTCTGATTGAATGGACATGTAGCTGGTGCTACTGATCCGCGAGGCACTGCTGGCACGAGAGATGGCTGACACGTCACTGACATCACTGTCTGAGGACTTATGAGACACATTGTCACAGCTCCGTCGCTGCTCCTTATAAAGCTAATGGAATGAAAAGAAAAAAATAAAAGCATACATAATTTGAACTAATACTAGAACTAAAACTAACTAAACATTCTAAATTTTAAATACAGTTTGAACGGTTTGGATGGGATTATACTTTATCATTCCAAACGTTAGCAGTCAGTGCAATTTTAAGGCTACTTTTTTCAAAAGTGTCAGTAAAGACTGACAAGTGTCAAAAAAAGTGTCAAAAAATAAACAAGTTTATGGTTTCCACAAAAGTAGGCATTCTTGAGATTTCTGAAGGATCATGTAACACTGTAGACTAAAGAAATGGCTGCTGAAAATTCTGATTTGCCATTACAATAATACATTACATTCTAAAATTAGAAAACAATAATTTAAAATGGTAAAATAAAATAAAAATACTGTATTTTTAATAAATACAGGTCCTTTTAAAAAAATTAGCATATTGTGATAAAGTTCATTATTTTCTGTAATTTACTGATAAACATTAGACTTTCATACATTTTAGATTCATTACACACAACTGAAGTAGTTTCAAGCCTTTTATTGTTTTAATATTGATGATTTTGGCATACAGCCCAGGATGCTTCTAAAGCGGCCTTAAGCTCATCCAGAGTGTTGGGTCTTGTGTCTCTCAACTTTCTCTTCACAATATCCCACAGATTCTC